>CM033641.1:205528708-206128708 GCA_019512145.1 Engystomops pustulosus | reverse complement strand
GTAGGTAACGTAGGTAACGTGATCGGTGCTAGCACAAAATGCCAATACTGGCGGCGATAAAAAGCGGCTGGCAAGAAGGTGCCACTAACTTGGCATCCGCTAAAGGGGAGCGATCTGTCAGCAGAAGAGCCTCAGACTCTTCTGATAAATTTCCCCATAAACAAGGTAACAGTCTGAGACAGAGACAGTCAATGGAATGAGAGTGTCAGAGAGAAACAGTCACTGTAATGAGACTGCCAGAGACAGACAGTCGCTAGAATGAGAGTTTCAGAGACAGTCGCTGGAATGAGAGTGTCAGAGACATAGGAGGGCGGTTCAATAATTCCCCTTTTTGCCAACAGAGGGCGTTCCTGAAGGAAGTTGGTGTTATCATCATGTGCTGCCATCTATCAATTGGTTTTTGATTGATGGGTTAGTTTAGATTTGGCAGCCATTTGAGTAAGACGTTTTTCGTGATTTTCACAAAGATGGAAAAAGAGCAGTATCATTCGGTAATTCGCTTTTTGTTTTTGGATGGGAAAAAATGCGAGGTGATAAATGCAAAATGTTGTGTATGAGGACACTTTGCTATCTATGACCACAGATATTGGTTTAACGAATTTAAACATGGGCGAACATCCGTTTTTGATGAGGAGCGACCAGGAAGCCCGGTAGACGTGGTTACCAAGGAAACAATTCAAAAAGTCCACATGATACTCACTGATCGATGAACGAAAGTGCACAAAGTAGCAGAGGCCTTAGGTGTGACGACTGGAACGGCAATTAATAGTTTACATGATAAGTTGGTGTTGGAAAAATTGGCAGCCCGATGAGTGCCGCGATTGCTCACAGTGGACAACAAGCAGATGCGGCTGTTAATTTCGAAGCAGTGTTTGGAGCAATTTAAGCAAGATCCGAGGGAGTTTTTGCGTGGAGTTCTCACCATTGATGAAACCTGGATTCATTTTTACACACCAGAAACTAAGTGCAACACCCCTGCCAATACATGGACAGAAGAGTAGTTGCACCCTCTCCAGGTTAGGAGTTGTCTGAAGGAGTCATGAACCTTCTTGTAAGTTCTAACACTTGGTTATTAGGTAATCAGCAGCTGTAGATTCTGCCTGAACAGGCAAGGGTTAAGTGGATGTGATTCTGTCTACCAATTGTATTGCACCATGTACACTGGAGTGAGATTAGAGAGTGAGCACCACCTGACCAGGGTAATAAAAAAACCCTGGACAGGGAGGGGCTAGGTCTTACCTCAGAGGTCTTCTACCAGAGAAGTCAGTGAGTTCCAGAAACCTCTGAGAGCACATGCTCTTACCACAGGCCTATTGGCCTCAGCTCTGTGCACCATCAGCACTCAGTTAATCCCAGGGCAAGAGCTGCAGCATCTATAACTGGACAAAGCTCCATCCCAGCCTGCATCTGCTACCATGCTGGTGAACCAATTCCTGAGGACCACTCTCCATGACCACTCCAGTAATCCAGAATCTCCAGTAATCCAGAATCTGTTCCAAGATTGTTTTGGCCGTTTGCCTGCAGTTTTTCTAATAAAGAACCATGAGTTATTTAGCACTACGTTGCCTCCGTCTGTTCCCTGGATAAAGCTGTACCACCAAGGGCTCCCCATCCATCACCCAGGGACATAACAGACACTCAGGTGTTGCCCCAGGGAGAACCAGTACATCAGCCTCTCCCTCTACATTTCTTGCGCACACCACCTGCTGGAGACCTGCCAAGCTGTAGGTCAGCCCTCCAGTCACCATAACAAGCACCGTGACATCTGCGTGCCTAGGCCGCAACTGCCAGCCACTCCGGTATTCTGGGCCCTGGCTGCCTCCAGGCCCCAAGAAAAGGCTAGACCCTGGTGGGGGATGTTGCATAAGCAACAATCAAAACAATGGATTTCTCCCAGTGAATCTGCTCCAACGAAGGCAAAGACGGTTCCATCGGCTGGAAAGGTCATGGCGACGATTTTTTGGGATGCGAACAGCGTCATCTTCATGGATTTTTCAGAAAAAGGAAGAACGATCACTGGACAATTCTACAGTGAGTTATTGGACCACTTTTAAAAAAAAATTGAAGGAGACACTGCCACATTAGGCAAAAAAGAAGGTGCCGTTTCAACACGATAACGCACCAGCACATTCATCCGGAGTTGTTGCTGCCAAACTGCATGAATTGCGTTATGAATTGCTGCCGCACCCCCCGTATTCACCTAATGTGGCTCCCTGTGAATTTTTCTTGTACCCTAACATGAAGAAATGGTTAGCAGGAAAAAATTTTAGCTCAAACGAGGAAGTCATCGCCGAGACAGAGGCGTATTTTGGAGAGTTCAACAAATGCCATTTTTTGGAGGGGTTACAAAATGGCAGGAACGTTGGGAGAAGTGTATCTTCCTAAAAGGGGACTATGTTGAAAAAAAAAAAAAATTAAAAAATGGTGTCATCATTTTTAACATGGGTACTTATTGGACTGTCATGCCTGGATCTTGGGCAGGAAATGGCTTTATCCTAAGGTCCAAGTGCCGCGATTGCTCACAGTGGACAACAAGCAGATGCGGCTGTTAACTTCGAAGCAGTGTTTGGAGCAATTTAAGCGAGATCCGAAGGAGTTTTGCTTCGAGTTGTCACTGTTGATAAAACCTGTATTCATCATTACACAACAGAAACTAAGCAACAAACAAAACAATGGATTTCTCCTGGTGACTCTGCTGCAAAGAAGGCAAAAACAGTCCCATCGGCCGGAAAGGTCATGGGGACGATTTTTTGGGATCCGAATGGCGTCATCCTCATAGATTTTTAAGAAAAAGGAAGAACGATCACTGTACAATACTGCAGTACTACTGCAGAGATAGCGTTAGGGTGTTTTTTAGCTTACAGTTAGGCAGTAGTGAGTCTACAAGAACCCAACAGCCCTTTATAGGGCTAGAATATTTTTTTTTCTTTGCTTGTGGCTGGGCTTGCTGGCACTAGTAGTGCAGCTAGTACCATATTGTGACGAATTTGCAGGGAGACTTGCAAAGTTATATTTAGCTCTTAGTGACACTCATATCCATCTCAAACACCTAAGTGGGACAATTTATTAGGGGTTTGATTGAATTAGGCACAGTCTGCCGATTTTTTTTATTTTTTTTCAAAACTTAAAGTGACACACCACAAAATCCAGTTGTGTCCCGTCAGTGTAGGTTAGAAACTAGGCATACAAGAACACAACTGGCTTTCTTAGGGCTACAATAGCGTTATATATATATTTTGTTGATTTGCTTGTGGCTGGCCTTCCTGGCACTAGTAGTGTAGCTAGTATCATATTGTGACGAATTTGAAGGGAGACTTGCGAACGTTCTGTTTAGCTCTTAGTGACAAACATATCCATCTCAAACACCTAAGTGGGACAACTTATTAGGGGTTTGATTGAATTAGGCACAGTCTGCTTTTTCTTTTCTTTTTTTTTCAAAACTAAAAGTCATCAGACACAACACAAAATCCGGTTGTGTGCTGTCAGTGTAGGTTAGAAACTAGCCATAGCAATAGGATAGCATCATTTTATTAAAAAAACAAAAACACACACACAAAAAAAAAATGTACAGTTTACACTTTAATTTTGAAAATGTTGAACCCGAGGGCTAGGCGTGGAGGACGAGGGCGTGGGCGTGGGCGTCCACCTACTGCAGGGGTCAGAGGCCGTGGTCCTTGGCGGGGTGAGACACCACCTGCTGATGAGGGAGCAGGGGAACGCCGCAGAGCTACACTCCCTAGGTTTATGTCTCAAGTTACTGGGACTCGTGGTAGAGCACTGTTGAGGCCAGAACAGTGCGAACAGGTGATGTCGTGGATTGCGGACAATGCTTCTAGCCATTTGTCCACCAGTCAGTCTTCCACGCTGTACACCCATGTCACCAAAATCAGCACTCCTCCACCTCAGCCTCCTTCCCCCCGGTCTTCCCCCTCCCAGGAAAATTTGGCATTTGAACCGGCATACTCTGAGGAACTGTTTTCTGGACCCTTCCCAGACTCAAAAACCACTTGTCCGGTTGCTGCTGAGCACTTTTCCAATGCCCAGGTTTTCCACCGGTCGCAGTCTGTGGGTGATGATGACATTGTTGACGTAGTGGAAGAAGTGTGTAAAGAGGTGTCGGACGATGAGGAGACACGGTTGTCAGACAGTGGTGAAGTTGTTGTCAGGACAGGAAGTCCGAGGGGGGAGCAGACTGAGGGATCGGAGGATGATGAGGTGACAGACCCAAGCTGGGTTGATAGGCCGGGTGAACACAGTGCTTCTGAGACGGAGGCGAGTCTTCGACAAGAACCTGAAGCCAGGCATGGTTGTGTGTGACAACGGCCGTAACCTGGTGGCGGCTCTGCAACTCGGCAGACTGACACATGTGCCATGCATGGCCCATGTGTTAAATCTCATAGTTAAGCAGTTCCTCAAGACATACCCCAATCTGTCTGATTTACTCACGAAGGTGCGCCGCATCTGTGCGCATTTCAGGTAGTCCAGCACAGATGCTGCCACTCTCAGGGCAGCGCAGCGCCACCTCCAACTGCCCGCTCACCGACTGTTGTGCGACGTGCCCACGAGGTGAAATTCAACATTAACCATGTTATCCAGAGTTTACCAGCAGCGCAGAGCGATTGTAGACTGCCAGATGTCAACTTCCACCAGAACTGGTAGTCAGGTCAGTCAGCTTCCTCAAGTCTACAATGAAGAGTGGACGTGGATGTCTGATATCTGTCAGGTGCTGAGTAACTTTGAGGAGTCAACACAGATGGTCAGTGGCGATGCCGCCATCATCAGCCTCACCATCCCGTTGCTTGGCCTGTTGAAAAACTCTCTGGTCAGCATGAAGTCAGAAGCTTTGCGCTCGTCACAAGAGACGAGGGAAGAAGATTCCCTTGTTGATAGCCAAAGCACCCTCAGGTCTGTTCTCCACCAGGTGAAGGAAGCTCAACCTGAATAATTTATGCACTCCTCCTCCTCATTTTCCTCCTTCTCCTCCTCTTTGTACACTAAAGCAGAGGAAACTGGCTATTTTTTGCCAGGGCCAACTGGCTCTAGCTATAGTACTTTATGCATTTAATTTTTCTGGAGGGCCACCTACCCGGTCCTCTGTTTTAAACAATTTTTGGGAGTGCCACATACAGGCACTCAATCTATTAAATTTTTCTGGAGGGCCACCTACCTGCTCCTCTGGTTTGAAAACTTTTTTGGACTGCCACATACAGGCACTCAATCTATTTAATTTTTCTGGAGGACCACCTACCTGCTCCTCTGGTTTGAAAACTTTTTTGGACTGCCACATACAGGCACTATCCAAATTAAATTGTCTCCATAGCAGCCTCCACACGTCGTCTTTTTAGCTGCCTCCACACGTTGTCTCCATTGCTACCTCCACACGTCATCTCCATAGCTGCCTCCAAAAGTCCTCCATATAGCTGCCTCCATACATCGTCCCCTTATGAAATGAGCTGTGTCAGGCAGAATTTTGGGTTGTTTTCATGGCTTCCACATCAAACTAGTTAACTTTGTCGCCACCCTGCTGTGTTATCCACAAAATATACTGGCAAACTTTTATCATTTACCGATATTATTTCAATGCTTCTTGCGCATCTGTTTACATTCCCCTCACCCGCCATAACCCAAACTTAGAAGAAGACTACTACACTTGATCTTATACAAAAGGTTCTTAGAAGTGCTGTTTGGGGAGGAGCCGAGAGACAGGGGCTTGGACAGGCGAAAGCTCGCCTGGCAGCGGACCGCCAGCTCCATCCCAAGATCCAACTAACATAGTTTTAACTGCAGCACCTTTAATCTACTACTACTTTACTGCCTCCATACATCGTCCCCTTATCAAAGGAGCTGTGCCAGGCAGAATTTTCGGGTGTTTCACTAGATACATAATTTAACTCGGCGCATCTGTCGCCGCCATGCTGGAGACCTGAAGTTGCAATCATAGCAGCGCAATATGGATGCCCCATACTGTCGCTCTTAATCATGGAAGTCGTCTCCATGGCTGCCTCCACATGTCGTCCCCTTATCAAACGAGCTGTGTCAGGCTCATTTTTCAGGTGTTTCACCAGATACGTTATGGAACTTGGTCACTATGTCGCCACCATGCTGTGTTATCGACTAAATATACCGTCAACCTTTTGTTCACATAGGAAAGCATTTCAGCGCTTCTTGCTCACTTCCTTTGGTTCCTCTCTGCCACCTATTGGTTTGAAGCCTGAGTCCATTTAGCGTATGTCGCCATGACACTCTCTAGCCTGCCGCTGCTGCTGCCTCTGCATGCCGTCTTTTATAGTGTCAGGGTCAATTATTGGATGTTCTAGATGCTATCTAGCCTCATTCGGTCACTTTGTCATCGCCATGCTGTTGCCCATAGTTTTGGCATAATGGTGCGATTAAGCAGCCTCAGAGGCATCCATGCATGCTGCCCCTGCTGTTTCCTGTCCATTTCAGTGGTGTTTCCATCATTTTCTGAGGTTTCCAGGTGTTTGGCCAAGCTTCCCTGTGCAGACCCTTGGTCCCCTTGAAAAATCGGGTTTGTCTTGAATAACGAGCACCCGAGCATTTTAGTGCTCGCTCATCTCTAGTCCTAACCAAGTCCATTGTACATTGGATCCAGCAAAAAGCCAAGGCTTCATGGCAGGTGCCTTTGGTATAAGTTATACTCCAGTTATACCTGGACTTGTTACATGTTACTCGTAGAAGGACTAGTAGAAGGTGATCTGTTTATGGGCAGTTTCTGTACACGTATAATTGATCCTATTATGTGCTTGTGTTCTCCTTTCAGTTGATTTCAGCATTAACCCTGAGGAACATCTACGACAGCTGTCCCTCTAAAGGAGGCTCCTACTTTCCGCTCTTCAAGATGTCACAGGTTTTTTGCCTTCTTCTGGATCATCAGCTTTAGGGATAGGGGGGGGTCTCTTTATTATAAGTAGGGTTACTAATATTCTCATATTGCAATTACAATTTAAAATTAGCAGTAGTAAAAAAAATAAATAAAAATGTCAAAATTCTAATATAATAATAATTAACATGTTAGGAGCTTTGTTTCATTATCAGTTGTGCAAGTAATATTCTAAAATTAAAATTTAACATGAGCAATAGTTAAAAAATTAAAAAATGTAACAATAGAAGTTAGTTTTTCATTGCTTTTAATAGTACCGTATATACTCGTGTATAAGCCGAGTTTTTCAGCACAAAAAATGTGCTGAAAAACGTCCCCTCGGCTTATACACGAGTCAATACGAGTAAAAAATGGACTTAAAAAATAATAAACTTATATACTCACCATCATGTGGCCCCGATACGCAGCACTGCTCCTCCGATGTCATCGCGGCTCCTCTTCTTGCTTCAGCGCCCGTCTTCTGCCTTCTTTAACCATCGTGCTGGGCGTCATACTAGGCGCCGCCCGGGAGAGAACAATGGCGGCGCCCAGCACGATGTTAAAAAAGACAGAAGACGGGCGCTGAAGCAAGAAGAGGAGCCAGGAAGCCAGAAGAGGAGCCGCGATAACATCGGGGGAGCAGCGCTGCGCATCAGGGCCACCGGAGGGTGAGTATATAATTTTTCAATTCTGGGCTGTATACTACTGGGGCACGCTGTATACTACTGTGGGCAGGCTGGGTGGCTGTATACTCCTGGGGGCAGGCTGGGTGGCTGTATACTACTGGGGGCAGGCTGTATACTACTGGGGGCAGGCTGGGGTGGCTGCATACTACTGCATACTACTAGGGTCACGCTGTATACTACTGGGGGCACGCTGTATACTACTGGGGGAACGCTGTCTGCCTCCATACATCGTCCCCTTATCAAACGAGCTGTGTCAGGCAGAATTTTCAGGTGTTTCACCAGATACATAATGGAACTCGGCCCATCTGTCGCCGCCATGCTGGAGACCTGAAGTTGCTATCATAGCAGCGCAATATGGATGCCCCATACTGTCGCTCTTAATCATGGAACCATTTCCTAAAAAACAATTAAAATAGAACCGCTATGCTATTCCATTATTCCTAGATGAAATATTTAAACGACCCTGCCTGCTTTGAAAATTATAATTTTTTTCAAAGTTAACGCTTCTGGCCCCCAGGCCCATTTTAGGTGGGGAGGAGCCGAGAGACAGGGGCTTGGACAGGAGAAAGCTCGCCTGGCAGCGGACCGCCAGCTCCATCCCAAGATTAGGCAGCCTCAGAGGCATCCATGCATGCTGCCCCTGCTGTTTCCTGTTCATTTCGCCTCCACGATCCTCCACAGCGTCCACCAATGTCTCCATGCGCAACTTTCAACTCTCTATACCCCAGACGCTTGAGCGTGAGAGGATATACAGCACTTCATCCCCTTATCAAACGAGCTGTGTCAGGCAGAATTTTCAGGTGTTTCACCAGATACATAATGGAACTCGGCGCATCTGTCGCCGCCATGCTGGAGACCTGAAGTTTCAATCATAGCAGCGCAATATGGATGCCCCATACTGTCATTCTTAATCATGGAAGTCGTCTCCATGGCTGCCTCCACATGTCGTCCCCTTATCAAACGAGCTGTGTCAGGCTAATTTTTTGGGTGTTTCACCAGATACGTTATGGAACTTGGCCACTATGTCGCCACCATGCTGTGTTATCGACTAAATATACCGTCAACCTTTTGTTCACATAGGAAATCATTTCAGCGCTTCTTGCTCACCTCCTTTGGTTCCTCTCTGCCGCCTTAACCAGGCAAAATACTGATACATACAGTGCTACACGTTATCCTCGCCAAAAGGAATTTTTTAAATTGGTATGTCCATTTGGGGTATGTCGCCATGCCACTCTCTAGCCTGCCGCTGCTGCAGCTGCCTCTGCATGCTGTCTTCTATAGTGTCAGGGTCAATTATTGGATGTTTTAGATGCTATCTAGCCTCATTCGGTCACTCTGTCATCGCCATGCTGTTGCCCATAATTTTGGCATAATGGTGCGATTAAGCAGCCTCAGAGGCATCCATGCATGCTGCCCCTGCTGTTTCCTGTACATTTCCATGGTGTTTCCATCATTTTCTGAGGTTTCCAGGTGTTTGGCCAAGCTTCCCTGTGCAGAGCCTTGGTCCCCTTGAAAAATGCTTGAGTCTCCCATTGACTTCAATGGGGTTCATTATTCGAGACGAGCACTCGAGCATCGGGAAAAGTTTGTCTCGAATAACGAGCACCCGAGCATTTTAGTGCTCGCTCATCTCTAGTCTCTGCCCATTAAAAAAAATGGATTTTAAATGCAAGTAACACTTCTGGGACTTATTCCGGTCCCAGCAGCATCACTTGCATACCCATAATTTTGAGGGGGAAAACATGCATCTAGGACTAGCAACACACTTGGTCAGTATTTATCATTTTTATTACACTCACTTTTTAAATTGTGTTTTTCTCCTTAGTCTAATATGGTGGTAAAAGCTGCAGCACAACAGAAGATCAGGTGAAATCCCACAAATTTTCAAACAAAGACTCCATGGCGATTGAAACATTACATCTTGGTTGATTAAAGCACTTTGTGTGATTTCACCTGATCCTCTGATGAAGTTTTGAGGGGGGACCCCCATTGGGTTAACGTTACCAGTGGAGTGCAACAGGGGTCAGTATTGGGGAAATGGTTTGATGAAGTTTAATGTAGATAATTGTAAAGTTATGCACTTGCGCCACGGAAACAAGTAACACAATTATGTTCTAAACAGTCAATTGCTTGGTAAAACTGCAGATGAAAAAGACTTGTGGGAGTATTGAAGGATGGTAAACTTAATTTTAGTGACTAGAGCCAGGCATCTGCTGATAAAGCAAATAAAATTATGGGGTGTATCAAGAGAGAAATAGATTCTCATGGTAAAGACAAAGTTTTTCCCTTAAACAAATCACTGGTCAGACCACATATGGAATATTGTGTATAAAAAAAGACGGACCGTACAAGAATGTCTCCAAAGATCTTTTTATACCTAGGCCTGTGACAAGGACAAGGGGGCATGGATTCTTTACTTTAACCCCTTAAGGACGCAGGGTATTCTTGCTCATTTCTCGCTCTTCATCTTCAAAAATCCATAACTCTTTCATTTTTCCGTGTACAGAGCTGTGTGAGGGCTTATTTTGTGCGTAACACATTTTACTTTCCCATGATGTTATTTATTAATTCATGCCGTGTACTGGGAAGTCGGCAAAAAATTCCAAATGTGGAAAAATTGAAAAAAACCCCACATGTGCGTCACGTTCTTGGTGGCTCAGTTTTTACGACTTTCACTCTTCGCTCCAAACAGCACCTCTACTTTATTCTTTGGTTCGGTACGATCACGGTGATACCAAGTTTATACAGGTTTTATGGCGTTTTCATACATTTTCAAAAATTAAACGAATGGGTACAAAAAAGAAAAAAAAATTGCCATCTTCTGATGCTAATAATTTTTTCATACTTTGGTGTATGGAGCTGTGGGTGGGGTAATTTTTTTGCAAAATGAGCCAACGTTTTCATTGCTACCATTTTGAGGACTGTGCGACGATTGCAGGTAAGATGGCGGCGCCCATGCGGCGACTTTGCTGGCGGCAAACAACAGGTTGTTAGCGACTGCGGGTGTTAGCGATGGGTCTTAGCATGAACCCTCTTCATACACCCTTCACAGCTCCCTGCCGGATATATCCGCTACGGAGCTTGAAGGGAGCAGTGAGACTATGGAACTCTCTGCCGCAGGTTGTTATTGCGGAGTCTTTGTACGTGTTCAAGAGGGGCCTAGATGTCATTCTGAAGAGCAAAAATATCACGAGTCATGGGGAAAAACATTTTTTAATTCTTAAAGGTTGGACTTGACGGACTTGCATCTTTTTCAAGCCTTATACATTACGGTGATAATAATCTTTATTTATATAGCGCCATCAAATACCTTTTTCCTTCCTCCGCAGACTGATGTTTATGCCTTATGGATATGTAACCTTTTTATATTGTTTACTGCTCCACATTTATCTCTGCAGATTCATGCGGACTTGTGCTGATGTGTGCTACATCATCAAGTTGTGTTTATTTTTAAAATGTTTTTAACATTATGTCATTTGAATTAATAAACACTTATATGGTCTATCATATTAACAAATCTAAACTGTTCAAACCTGGCAGAGATTTGGCCTCGAGCCTCTTTGCAAATCTGGAATGCAGTACTCCGGAAGAGGAAAAAATGAAAGGAAAGCTAGCATAAAAATCAACCCACTTATTTATTATCTATTATCAAGAAATTGCAAGGTACCAAGCTATAGGCTTCTCTGCAGTCCCACTGAGTTTGGACTTTGTATTTAAGATGGTGGCTGATGACTGGTTCAAACAGCAACATTTTTATTTATTAAATTATTTTTATTCCATTCCCTTCTAAAAAATGCTGGACCATTATGCATGCTCTTATACCTCTTGTGTCACCCCCTTCTTCCTCATATACTGTAAGCTCTTGCAGGCAGGGACCTATTTACTATTCCTCATTTTAGAAGGAAGGACTCCATGGATAACAAATAAAAGATTACCACAGTCGCTGTGCCTGGATATATGAGTAATTGTCCATGGTTTATCATGATGGACATGAGAATAGCTATGCTGAAGTATCCAGATTTAGCTAAGGATAGGAAATGAATATAAATGACCTAAAAACACCCTTTAACTGGTTATCCATTTTTACAATCCTAAATGCATTAAAAGGGGCCTCAGTGTTATGTTGTATTATGGAGCTGTGATAATTTATGATCAGCTGTTTTCTTCAGGTGAAGTCAAAAGGTACATTCAGAAAAGGACAAAAAAAGGGGTCAAAAAGCATAACTTCTTTAAGATAAGTGTATAAATGTGAAAGAGGACCCCAATGTGTGAATATTAGCTAAAGCCTACAACCTTGTATTATTTGAATGATTCAGAGGTCACTGAGTACATAGGACTGGGCATGGCCTGATGCCTGACAAGGATGGTCGCACGCTGCTGAGTTCCTGGGACCCTGTCCGCCATCCTGAAGACAAGATAGTAGTTTACCTGGCCAAAATACCTCACCTGGATCCCCTGCCTCTCCGGTTCATGGCTGTGTGTGCCTAGTCCCACTCCAGTCCATGTACGGCCGGTGTCTCTTCCCTGAGGCCTACATGTGGGTGTCGCTCACCATCGCCATGTGGTGTGTCTCTCCTGGAAATGTGTAGGAGATGCCTAGAGACGAAAAGTGCTGGTGGCCCTCTTCTGGAGCTGTCATGGGTCGTTTCATCACTGGGCCTGCCTTCCCCTGCTGAGCGGTGTGCCGGAGTTTGATCGCTGTGCTTCTGCAGATTAACCCCAGCCCGCCATCTGCCTTGCTCTAGGGAGTGCTAGTCTTTGCTGGAGCCCGTACCTGCAGGACTGGGATGACTGTGGCTCCTCATCACCTACCCTGGATCTCCTGCTGCCTATGGTGGATGGCCTGCCCTGATGCTTCATGGAGAGGTAGGCTGGCCTTCTGACTACACTGGGCCACACTCTATATCCCTGCACCCGTAGGCCTCTAGCCTGCTTAACCCCTGCGGGGTTGAAACAAAAGTTACTAGTTCAGCCTTCACCTGCCACTCATCGTCACCATCACTGCCTCCGTCCCGTTGCTGCCTATGCCTCGGACAGTGGTGTGCCCCAAAGTGCGTGTCTCTATTAACGGTCTCTGGCATCACTGCCCTGATACAGGTGCCTGTCTTAAAAATACTTGAGAGTGGCCTGCTTCTACCCTGAGGCTGGCATAACTAACTGTAAATTGGGTAATTGGAGAAAGAATATTAGACAACAAAAGATGTAGGTGTGCGTATCTGCACCACCTTCGAATGATGAATCCCTACAGGAGGACCCCTTTTCAGTCTACGGAACCCCTAGATTATCAAGCGGGCTCTACGTCACAGGCGATTCTGGAGCAGATACAGTCCAATGTGGCTCAGAAACTTGGATGCTTTTCCAGCACACAGCCATTTTCACTGCAGAAGGTGGAAAACAACTCCTCGCCTCTGTTTTAGGGCTTTCCAAGTCCTTGACAGCCCAAATTGTCGGTGGATACCTCTGATCCCGGCAGTGCTGGATCAGAAATTTGCTAAAGTACTGGCAGCGATTAGTTCATGCCAATCCAAAAAGGTTGCCAAAGTGGACAAGCTCCGACAAGACTTTGTCATACTCCATCACAACGTTCACACAGCCGAAGAGAGAATTACGGAGACTGAGCACAGGTCGGCGGAGGATGTTCACATGCCAATGTCTGCCCAGATTAGGGATCTTTAACGACAGATGTCCGGACGGAGCCGATGACTTTGAAAACTGGCGGAGCAATATCCGTATTGTGGGGCTACCGAAATCGTCAGAAAGCTGGCTGAAAAATTTACTTCCGGCGGAAACATTCACTCCTTTTTTCACAGCAGAGGTGGCTCAAAGAGTGTCAACTCTGCCTTGCCCCCAGGGACCCAAGACCGTTCCTTCTACGTTGCTGCACTTTAGGGACAGAGACTCTATCCTTAGGACAGTCCGAGCTAAAGGGGAAATCCTGTATGCCAACATGTCAGGTAAGGATCCCCCGCTACCAGACTCCTATCGCCCCATCTTCCTCCTAAATTCTGATAAAATATTAGCAAAAATTATGGCCCCGAGACTGACCAAGGTTATTTTGTCACTCATTCACTCAGAGCAGACAGGCGACATGCCTGGTAAAGGCACTGACATACACATACAGCGGCTATTTCTGTATATGGCTGATGGCTCTTTTGGCTTTATCCTGTCATTATATAACTGCAAGTCCTTCAACTTTGTTGAACGGCCTTATCTGTTTCCCCTCCTGCCTCCTTGCTTTACAGCTTTGGTTTGTCTTCTGTTCAGCGCACCTAGGACAAGGGTCAGAACCAACCTCAACATCTCTGACTCCTTTTCATTGGCTAGGGGCTTCAGACAGGGGTGCCCGCTATCCCTGCTCCTTTTTGCTTTGATCATTGAACCATGGCCATTTTCCACATGGATTGTATTAAACGCATAGTGTGTGGGTACATTACCTAAAAAGTGTCCCTATATGCAGACGAAATGCTGGTGTACCTTGGGGATGCGGGCCCCCCTCTCATGTCCTTACTATCACTAATAGACTACTTTGGTTTGTTTTCCAGTCTTCAGGTCAATTGGGACAAGTCAGTTTTCACCTCCGGTCCCTGTCCCGGTGGTGTTACACTTTAAATACCTGGGAGTTCAGGTCTCTCTTAAGATACAAGCATACCATGAGTTAAATATAGAACCTGTGGTCTCCGCTACCAAATCTCGTCTCTTTCGCTACATGGGCATATTAATATCTTTAACATGATATTTCTTATAAATTTCCTGTACCTGTTCCATACCTGCCCAGTTTTACTCCCCAAGAGCTTGTTTTAATGTGTAGATAGAATTCTTAGATCCTTCTATTGGCACGGAAGCACACTACACTTCAGCTTAGCTTTGCTGCAGGCACCTAAATCCCAGGGTGGGTGGGCAGCCCCTGATCTGTACCTATTACCTAGCTTCACAGCTGGTATATGCACACTGGTCGATCGATGTGGATTAGGGTAATGCGGCCACAGCTCTTGCCAATCCTTTGTCCGCCCAATACTTAGCGGGCAGCTCTGACTTTCCGCCTCTGTCCCCTCAAATTCCCTTGTGGCTTAATCCATGGACTGCAGGGGGTCAAATTTCAGGGCCAGGTCTTGTCCTCCACTTCTGAACTGCTCTCTCTTGACCAGCTAGGTGAAAAATTCCAGCCATGGCCTTCTTTTGGTTTGGTTTCACTTGCCTGATGGTGGAGTTTTCTAAGCTTAAAATCTTGTTAGGTACTCCAGACCTCCCTAAAACTCGCACTCAGGTTTATGCTCTTTTGCAGCTGCTGACCCCTTGATAGGGCACTCCTGAGCTGGAAGGACTCAGGACTGGCAAAGTCGCCAGCGGCACTTAAAACAAGTCACTGCATTGGCGCCGCCATGTTTCTACTGATCGTCATCGGGGGAGGCAATTCGTGCCATGACAGCCACGGGTCTTCATCAAACCCGAGGCTGCATGGTTTATGCAGATTCCTTACAATGAGCCAGTGGCACATTGTAATGAATCATGTGCAAAAACGCCATATACTGCAATACAGTAGCATTGCAGTACATGGTAGGAACGGCCGGACCATCTAGGGTTAATGTACCCTAGAGCAGTGGTGGCGAACCTATGGCACTCACTGTATGGGGGTAGTGTCCCTCACTGCATGGGGGTAGTGTCCCTCACTGCATGGCGGTAGTGTCCCTCACTGCATGGCGGTAGTGTCCCTCACTGCATGGCGGTAGTGTCCCTCACTGCATGGCGGTAGTGTCCCTCACTGCATGGCGGTAGTGTCCCTCACTGCATGGCGGTAGTGTTCCTCACTGTATGGGGGTAGTATCCCTTATAGAGCGGTATTGTCAGTAATTTTAGGCTAAATAGCCATGTTGGCACTCTGGTATTATTACATAAACTTTGGTTTCCAGTTTGGGCACTTGGTCTCTAAAATGTTTGCCACCACTGCCCTAGAGGGTCTAAGAAATAGTGAAAAAAAAAAAATGTTTAAGATTAATACAACATAAAAAATTCAAATTACCCCCCTAGAACTGATATAAAACATAATAAACTGTTGCCGGAGTTCACCTGCTTCTTCTTGGTGCGTGTGAGTGCTTGATCTTGCAACACATTTCCTTTTTTAAATTCTATGGTTTGTCTGAATACGTCGGGTTGTCCGACGGACACGTCACAATCTGCCACAATCCGATCACATGCGCCAAAAACCCGGGGCAATTCAGGCCAAAAGAGAAATATTCGGGAAACCCGTTCGGACCCTTAGTAAATGAGTTCCAATAGGTATCGCCACATCCCAAAGTGCCCAATCAATCAAAATATAAAAACCGCTATTGACGGCGGTAACCTCCGAATCGGGAAATGGCGCCCGAATGTCTGAAACGTAACTTTTTCACCTTTATACATGACATAAAAAATTTAATAAAAAGTGATCAAAATGTCGCACAGTCCTCAAAATGGTAGCAATGAAAAACATCGGCTCATTTTGCAAAAGAATTACCCTCACACAGTTCCGTACACCAAAGTATGAAAAAGTTATTAGCGTCAGAATATGGCAAACAAAAATGTAATTTTTTCGTACACATTCCTTTAATTTTTGAAAATGTATTAAAACTCAATAAAACCTATATAAATTTGGTATCACCGCAATCGCACCAAACCAAAGAAAAAAGTAGAGGTGTTATTCGGAGCGCAGAGTGAAATTCGTAAAAAACTGAGCCCACAAGAACGTTATGCCCATGCATTTTTTTTCAATTTTTCCACATTTGTAATTTTTTTCCTGCTTCCCAGTATACGGCATGGAACAATACATAAAATTATGGAAAAGTAAATTTTTTTACGCACAAAATAAGCCATCACACAGGCCTGTACACGGAAAAATGAAAAAGTTATGGATTTTTGAAGGTGGAGAGCGAGAAATGAGTGAAAAAACCCTGCATCCCTAAGGGGTTAAACCAGATAAAAAAAGATAGGACAAGTAACTTACAACAGCACAGAGGTTGATTGAGGCAATATTCCACCAACATTATTAATTTACTACATTTATTGCATCATTAAAAGTTAAAGGGGTTGGATGCTTTACCTCATGTTTTTTGTAATGTGTGGGTGGCAGGGTATTAGGTAATTTACCAATATACATCTATTAAAATTTATGATTTGCTTTCTTTATATGTAAAGTGAAGCCTCCTGTCTTTTACCTCATCAGCCAGACATTCCTGTACATACTACATGTATGTAACAGCAGTAAGAAGAGTACATGTGTATAAAAGGAAGCTACAAAAGGGAGACAATATTGGTTTCTAGTAAGTCAATATGGGTTGTGGAACATCAGAAACATCTCTTAAAAGACTGACATAGGAGGAATAACCAGAACAAGGAGAATAGATTGCAATAAACCTGAATGTTGAAGATAAGATTGTCTGAATAGAGCCTAGTTCTTAGTTCATCATGCTAGCATAGGAAGCACTACCAAGAGCCCCCCTTCCCCATGGGGTCTGACCGCGAGAGATCTAGGTGCACGGGATAGCGCAACAGCGTCTTCTGGAACCAGATCTTTGCCTGGTGCGCTATGGTAAGGAGCAAGCTACATCCTTTGCGAGCCAGTCTTAGAAGGCAACTGAGGCAATATCCAGAAACAAAAATAGGCCAGGCAAGTCATCAAGTCTTCTGAGAAAATAGTTGGCTCCATTGCGTAGGCCAATTAGGTGGAATGGGTGGCCACATCTCTAAGTAGTCCTGTCTCTCTTGTACCGTGTAATAGCACACATCACATGGCAAACAGAAACATCTGTATACAGGTGGATCTCGGTTTCTTCACACTATGGAGGTCCTGCTGATCAAACATCTCTTACGACCTCTAACACTGATAGGAGGGTCCATTAGACCCAGGTATAAAGCTGCAGTTTGAAGGAGACAAGTGCTGTTGAAATCTTGGAGGTGCTTGCACATGTATTTGATGTTGGCGGCATGGGAGAAATGGGTTCCATGTTGGGAGAGTGGACAAAGACATCGAGACTTGACAGCTGAAGAATTCTCTCCAGCCCAGTACTCCTGTTTCTCTACGAGGCAGCACTGGATCATGCGGAGCTTGCTTCTTCTCCTCCGGTATCACATGCCAGGTAATGTGGGGGAACCGTTAGCTCCACAGTCAAGCCACAACCCCCATGTTAATTTCAATTGTAATATATTTGATACCTTTTATCATTTACAACAAACATAAAAGCTAGTAGTTTTGTAGTAGGCACAAGAAAGAAAATGACCGTATGTTATCACAGATGGACAACAAAAGGAAAAACATAACAATTTCCAATTTTAGATCTTCTTTGCTTAAGGGCTATTTTTATGGAAGTTATCCGCCCTTCATTCCTTGGACCACACACCAAGAAGTTGTGTACTCAACAGTTTTTGTGTTTCCTTCGGAAAGACTTAAATATCTATAAATACCTGCCTTCTTTCAGGTAACACTGGAGGCCTAGTTTTCCCTTTCCCATCCTGGAATACTTACTTGCAAGAGAAATCTTCTTAAAGGGAACCTACCACCACGAATCTACCTATAAAGGTAGATCGGGTGGTAGGTGGATGTATGGGACGTGAGGATAGCCCTTTTTAGAGCTAATCCTCACGTCCCCGCTAGCCTAGCATAAACTTTATTGGCCTAATATACAATAAACACACACAATGAGGGCAGATGTTATGGAAATATAAATTCTTGAAAAAAGGAAGGGAACAGGTTCTTAGAAATCATTTTCTTTCTGTTTTGTAGATTTGTGTTACCTTATACAGTTATAGAAAAGGTGTGTTAACCCCTTAACGACTTGGCCTTTTTTAGTTTTTTCACTTCCATTTTTCACTCACCACCTTCAAAAATCTATAACTTTTTTATTTTTCCACATAAGAGTACTGGGAAGCAGGAAAAAAATTCCAAATGCAGTGAAAATGGTGAAAAAAATTTTACTATTTTTCAGACTCCCTAGGGTACTCTAACCCTAGGTAGTCTGATCGATCCTATCATATACTGCCATACCACAGTATGGCAGTATATGGGGATTTTACTCCCCATGCATTACAATGTGCAATTAGCACATTGTAATGCATGGGTTAAAACGAAGTAGCCTCGGGTGTTCGGAACACCCGAGGTTACCATGGCGACGGATCGCCGCTCCCCGTGACGTCATCGGGGAGCAGCGATCCACGACAAGATGGCGGCGCCCATGCGGCGCCATCTCTTTGAAGCCGCCGGCAGCATTGCCGGCGGCGATCGCAGAGAAAACACCCGCGATCGGTGCTAGCACCGATCGCGGGTGTTACCGGTAAGCCTTTGCTGCAATATGCAGCAAAGACTTACCGGCTATGGAGAGGGCTCGGCCCGCGAGCCCTCTCCATGCACCGGGACCCGGCGCGCGCCGGGAAGGGGTTAATCTGAAATATGAGCACATGCATTTTTGTCTCAAGTGTTATTGTCATCTATTCCTGCTTTGTAATCATTCAGTTTATGTTTTGATCATCACAATGAGACCATTTTGCCTCTTTATATTGTAAATACTAATAATGAAACTGCTTACTGAGGCATACCGTGTGAACACATCCCACCTATGGGTGGCTTTAGACTCGATGTAGCCTCCTAAATGTAGACACCAGAGCTGCTATGGTTCAAAATGAATCATAAATAATCTAGGGTTCACGCTGTGTGGATACAGTAGGTTATTTATGACTCTTTATATTGTAGTTTATCTGTTATTTAGGGCTGGTAGGGGTTGTGGCATAACTTGACCATGGCCGGCGCGATGGGTAGGCAAAGTGGGCATTTGCCCAAAGCCCCCTGAAAGAATCTCTTCTTTCAAATGTATGTAAAATTGTGTTTCTAGGTGCCATGGATCCAGAGTTATTCAGGTCTAAAGTGAGAATATCAGGTGCGATTTTTATATATAAAAATCACTCCCGACGGCATTTTAATAGTTAATATCTTCGTTTTCCTGACACTTAGAAACACAAATTTAGATTCTTATAAAAGAGGAGACTCTCTTCTGTCATAGGAAAAAAGAAGTGAGGTTCTATAAGTCACAGAGCCAGAGATATAGCCCTCTGAAGTTTACCCCCTCCAGATTATTAGCCTTCAGGCTACAGCACCTCACAGATAATGGAAATATTCACTTTATATGTTACTACATTTTGATAAGGCATAATATCAACTAATATTCATGTTTTAACCCTCTCCTTTCCAGAACTATCCAAGAACACACTTTCTCTCTTATTGCCTTCTATTTTGTGAGGTTTTCTTGCGAAAATTGACTGATACGATGAACATTCGATCCTCTTTACATAATGTTGCTATTATATATTAACACCACAACCCAGAACATGTCAATAAAGTTATTTATACCACCAAAAAAACACACGTTCCGGAATAACATTTTTATTTCACACCATTCCTACATTATTTACACCTATGTTATCACGTTCTCACTCAAATTCTTATGAAGCATGAAGGGTTCTGTTATTGCGCAGCTAATACAATAGCGCACATTTAAACGTGACTTTTGTTATCTCATTATCTTAGTTTATGGATATATAGTTATGTATTTGGGTTACTATTGTGTAAGGGAGTGTACAATGATAGATCTGTGTGAAGCTTAGTGCAGTAGGTAGTGGGGTAGGAATGATCTCCTCACATCTTGCTGTTTTAGTAAAGTATGAAGTATGTTTTCTTCATATAAATATTCTGGATTTGTACATATTTTAGAGGACATTTTGAATTTTCATGCCATTTTTGCATTTTATTGCAGTTTGCTGCAAAGTTGCATGAAGGTGGTAGTGTGTATGAACTTAAAAAAAATCTTGTTTACATGGAGATTTCTGAAAAAAAATTATTTTGACAAGGAGCTTTTTATTTTGTGTGTGATATATTTTTAAACACATTTGTGGATAGCAACCAAATATGTCACGGTTTTTGTTTTAGCATTTTTGGGAGTGTAAATTCTTGATGTTGTGTATTGTGATACATAAAACTCTGCTCACTTTGTGTTATTTTTAAATTTATATTTGTGCATAAACCACTACTTAGATGTGAGTTTTATGTAAAAACGTATGTTATCAAGGCACTTTTTGTTTAATAATTTGTCTGCTTTCAAAATTACATAGGTTTTACGGGTGCCATTACTTTTTCATCTGTTTTATTGATCTATTTTGCAGGTTGTGACGGTCTTAAAATTTCTAGCTGAAAAGCAGATATTTAGTTATTTTAGTTTTAGTGATATTATGTTGATTTATTTAAGTGAACATGTCAAAATGAGGCATTTATGAACTCTACACATGTTCATTTATTAGATTTTGGAGATGTGAAGGTAAATATTTTCTGTTTGGAGCACATTTTTGCCCATCAAAGTCAAATTTTAAGTATTTTTTATAAAATGTTTCAGTCTGAATCAAAATTGCTTTAAGGCGCCTATGTCTATAAACTCTTTAATGCAATTTTGAAAATGGAGCAAGTTTGCTGCTGGTTACTTTAATTCATTTTTCTGTAATTTTGATTTTACTTGTAAACTGCAAATTTGTAAGAATTGCTCTGGCCAATAACGCGACAAAATATACTGAAATGTCTGGCAGTGAAAGGGTTAATACCCCTCGTTTATCATTCTATCATAATAATTATAATTAATATTTCCTTTATTTATATAATGCACATGCAGCGCTGCACTGTGTTTGCCATATCAGTCCTTGTCCTCAGTGGGGCTCACAATCTATTCAACCTACTAGTAGGTTTTTGGAGCGTGGGAGGAAACCGGAGGACCCAGAGGAAACCCACACAAACACCGAAAGAACATACAAACTCTTTGCAGATGTTGACCAGCACTGCTAGGCTGTAGTGTTAACCACTGAGCCACCGTGCTGCCCATAAATCTCCCTATCATCCATCTATCTTCTATAAAGTTCTCCTGTATTACAGATTGTGTTACCATACTATAGGGAGCCTCTTACTGACTGTTACTGGTCATAAGATGTTTTATTTTAGGGCCTCACTTTTAGTTTTGCCCAGGACCCCACTTTGTCTAGAACCGGCCCTGAACTTGGCCCAGGTGATTTGTGTTGGCGGAGGGTGGTGATTTGGGAGTAGTGACTGTAGATGTCTCACGTATGTATTCTCTGATTATTCGGAATAAAGTGATTTTTCATTGCCTTTTTATTCCATTTGTGTGCACTTCTTGTTATAGTATATTATACTCCATTTCTCTTCTCCACTGTTCTCTTTTGTCGAAAGGACAATGGGGACTCCTGGCTTTGCTATACATTTGTAAACAAGATAGAGTAAAAGGGGAGGAACTGCTGCTCCCTGCTCACAGAGGAGGAATGATGGGGAGGTCTTGTGGCTGTGCTCTGTGTGTGTAGCACAGTTCAGTGCTGTGGATACATATGTCTCCTACACAGAATAGTGAGGTACAAGATCTCCCCTGTTCCCTATCAGTCCCTCCATCCTAGTCTGTGATTCTACAGAACTTTCTCTCTGTTCACCACATGCTGCACCCCTCCCCCACCTTGTACTCTCCATTATCGGCACTGTGCAAAGAAGCTATTGACCCTAAATGCTTAAAAAGCACAGAATATACACTTCAAGTAACTGCTTTACTTCTGATTTCTACTATTTATTACCTGTTCCATGCTCCACCATGTGATGAAAGCTGCCAGGCCAGTCACCACCATATACACCACCATATATTTTCTGCTATATTACCGAATGAGAGAAAACAAGGTATTATGGGATCTGGACGGAATAATTGGACTCAGCTTCAGGGCAGATACAGGAAGGGGTTGTCAAACACTTTCAGAACAGAAAATACCATAACTTTGGAAAGAAAAGGGTGAGAAGTACAATAAGGGCATCATTCTGTTGGTTTATAAAGTGGGAACCACATTCAGAATTTGCTAAAAATATATATCAGTTTGTCTGATTCTGGATGGTTAATCTGGTGTAGTATAGGCAAATCCTACTCCCCCCCCCCCCCCCCTGGTGTTGTAATAATAATAATTCCTTTATTTATATAACGCACACAGATTGTGCAGCGCTGCACAGAGTTTGCCAAATCAGTCCCTGTCCCCAATAGCGCTTACCATCTAATCAACCTACCGGTGTTTTGGAATGTGGGAGGAAATCGGAGGAAACCCACTCAAACACAGAGAGAACATAATAAGTTTGCAAACAAAAACAATTGATTCTAACCTTTTGATGTTAATTGGATACAAGTCACTAGTTTAGAAAAAAAAGCAGTAGAGCTGCATAACTATTGGCAACAATGTAAATGAGCTTTCATAGAATGTTTATTAATAACACAAGTGACAGGATTAAATAAATAAAAGGAGTCACAGTTCAGCAAATGTCAAAAATCTCCAAAACTCAAAGTGTTTCCACAATTTTGGCTACTACGTTAATGTATGGATGGTGGTTACGTAGTTTAGTTTCAAGCACTAAACACTTATTTAAAATTAACAATAAAAGTTTTATGTGCATACATCTGAATAGTGTAAATGTAGTGGTACTCTAGGGGTTAAATATCCAAAAAAAAAAAAAAAAAGAAAAAAGAAGAAAAAATGTAGCAATATACAAAAAATGCTTCTGCAGTTGTTTTCCTTAGGTGGGAATTATGATTATTTTTCATTTTAAAAACATAAAAAGGTAATATTTATGAATAGCAGCTGAAATCGTATGGAAGCCTATAACCAGGTTAAATCCTCCCATGGGTTCCATTATTTTTCACAATCGCTACAAAAACATAAACTGGGTTCACTACTGAAATAAACCATTGACACATATTTGTATTTCACATATAATCAGTTTAATTCTGCTTATTATGAACCTGAATAAGAAGCAACAAAGAAACTATTGAAAAGGGCAGAAAATGGAACATGTGTGCTTTTAAAGCCCCCGTCCGTTTGTGGCCCCAGAGTAGAATTTATACCAAGCAAGCACAACCTAAAATTAGAAACATGCCATACAATTTAAATGAAAAAAAATAAATGCAATTGATTAATGTATTACATCTGAAGTCATTTCCTTTGCACCTGCAGCTCAGAAAACCCAAACTACCACTTAAAACAAAATGTGTATTCAGAGTGGGAAGAGTCTATTTTCCATCCATACAACTGAAGTTTAGTATAGAACCACTCCCCAATAATGCATCTTTTCAAAGTAGATGTAAATACTACACAATATGACTAGAAATGCCAAGGAATAGTTTCTAGTTTTAAATCATTCGGTAAGTTACACTATATGGTATATAAAGTATTTTAAAAAAAATGTGTTTTTTAGCAATTTTCAAAAATGCGCAGCAAATTGAAATCCTTTCCAATAAAATATTATAACCGCCCCTCTATCCAAAGCACAGCCCCCCATCCACCCATCCTCTGGTATCTGTTATGTACATAAGTGGCCTGTGGTTAGCTGTGGTTAGATCTGCCGTCTTTCGTTGCTATGGTAATGGTTTGAATCCTAATTTCAGTAACATCTGCATCAAATTCACATGTTCTTTATCATACTGATTTAGGTTGTTCCACAATCTAAAAATGTACTGACATGATACTTTGTTTCCCTTAAATGTCTGTGTGTGTAATAGGGAAGGGAGAAAGTGCATCACTTAATGTATCCTGGTGGTACATAATGAAAAATGTCATAAAAAAGTAACAGTCACAAATATGTTGGCTTCATAGGCAGTCAAAATTAATTCTAGGATTTCCTTTTTGCATTGGTTATTTATACAATATGGCCTGTACAGTGTCCATTTTAGGACATGGTCAGAAGTCAGTCATAGATCATATAATGGAATATTTGATACCTAAAACTGACACCCGAGGCGGAGGCTGAAAACCGAGGCGGAGGCTGACATACCTAGGCTGAGTCTGACAAACACCCGAGGCGAGTCTTACATAAGCGCACACCTATGTCATTATTCCGTGCCCCCGGCGAGTCGGAGGTCTGACACCGCGAGTCGGATGCTGCCACAAACCTGTCGGAGGCTGACACCTACTGCCTGCCTAGCAAACATGCTCAAATGATATGTGAAGCCAATATGTGACAGTCTTCAAACCTCACAGCTCCAGGTCAGGTATATACACATAACACTGTATATACTTCCTTCCTAACAAACATGTTCAAATGATATGTGAGAATGATATTTGAGAATCTTCAAACCTCATATATCAGGCTCAGAGTCTTGTGTAAAGGATACATTGTATTGATTTACACACTGCGACAGCCAATGAGGAAGACAGCAAGGGGAAGCTGTGAAGGTTTGAAGACATCATTTGAGCATGTTTGCTAAGTAGGCAGTAGGTGTCGGCCTCAGGTGTCAGTGTTAGGTATCAAATATGTCATTATATGACTCTGACTTCTGACAATGTCCTAAAATGGACACTGATTGTTTACAATAGTTTTCTAGATGGCAAACAGAATTTAACTAAATTTACTTTTCAAGTCTTTTGATCACATTCCGTAATCAGCTATAAGATAGAAATAAGAGTAGGTAGTATATTGTGTCCCTGCTGCAAGGAGAAGAGGGACGTCTTGAAACTTTATAGCACCTACTCAGGAAAGCTTTGCACACATATATTGATTTCCTGGGAAAGTTTACTAATGTAACAATGAATGCCTCAATGTTTTTGTACATTTCCCCCTTAGCAATTAAATAAGCTTTTTGGCTAGGAAAAAGAGGGGGCACAAGTGACAGGTCCTATATTAAGAGACCATTACTGTAAATAATGCATGATAGTTGGGGGCATGGGGCAAAGCAGTTTTAAGTTACATCTCTGCATTTGGCTTCAATAATACTTTTGTAAAGAATTTAAAAAAAACGTACCTGTTTATGATTATATACAATAGTGATAATGTTAAACCACATCCAAAAGCCAAATGAGACACCTTTGAGAGTGATTAAAACTGCATTCAACTAGCAAGATTATGTTTGTCCAGACATTGCTAATTTAACTAGATTTGTTAAAATATAAAATTCCATAATAGGGCTGTCATCTGTATCAAGGGATCTGGTTTTATGCAGTAAGATGTTTTAACAAGGTGTAGGGGACTTGAGAGACTGAGTGTCTTAAAATATCAGGATTTTTCTTGCCAACTTATTTAACTCAAAGCCCTTGCCCTGCCTTTACAATAAAATGCAAAGCCATGGAAAAGCTGGAGAAAGAAGTAGCTGATCTGCACACTAGCTAGATTTTCACATCTATTCTCACAAAGTTTTTTTTTTTAAACTATTTTAAATGTTGGAAAATGAACAGTCTTGCCAGGTAATCACGTGTCCCAAGACTTTCTTTCAAAGCCAAGGCAAAAATTTTGAGTCTCTTACTTTCCTTGCCAAATACTATAAACAGAAACATTTGGACCTGGCATTATTGTTAACCCCTTGGCAACATAACAAGTGAATAATGTTAAAACAAAAATAGAAATTTTTGGTTAAATCACATTTTTTATACTTAATTTTTCCCAAGCAATACTTAAAACTAACTACACTGAACTTGAACTTTGTAAGTCCATAGCAAGCTTTTTCTTGTACAGTAAATAAAATATCTAATTACAAAACTGTACAGTGATAAAATAGTCCAAGCTAAAAGGGCACATAACATAATAAAAAAGGACCACCAGCACAAAGCTCTCAAATATGCCTAAATTTAAAGGGTAACCGTCATTCTGAGCAAAACAAAAAAACAAAAACATAATTCTGCTCCAGGTGTCCCAGGGAATTGTTCCTCAAAGTATTTTACCTCCACATTTGGTCCCCATTTAGTTCCTCTTTTGGCCCATAGCAACCATGGTTTCCAGCACTGAAAAGAACTACAAACAGCAAGATGGAGGGGGTTAACCTGCCTCTGTAACATCATGCACAGTGCAACATATTCATTGCTCTCCTCTCCTGTCTGCCATTACCTGCTGCCATGAGGTAAAGTGGTGGTGGTGGTGGGGGGGGGGGGGACACACAGTGTATTTGTTTATATGGTGTTGTAGGGAAAGCAGAGGGTGTACAGGGAGAGATAAAAGTCCAGGTGTGTTAGTATCACATTAGTTAGGGCTCCTGGCAGTGCATGAATGCTGGTAGCAGCCATGAGGTAAACAGCTGAGAGCAGAGCAGGGAGAGAGGGGGACTGTCTCACATATACATTCTCACATTCAGCCCAGTGTGGATGGGAAGTGCTTAGCAATGGCCATCTGAGGCATCACTGACAGAAGCTGATAACAGGGGAAAGGCTGCTGAATAGCAGTAAAAGAAGTAACTAATCCAATGGCAGAAGGGAGTAAAATTGCCTGCCCAAAACTATTACACAGTTCTAACAGCTAGGATGAGCTCCTGACAAAAAGAATATTTTTAAATGATACATTTTGTATTCTTTTATTGCAGAAAATTTCTGTAAAATTATGTTTTCAAAGTTGATTATCAGGTCTATACTACAAGGAAGGAGAGTCAGCTCACGTGAAGGCTATGCAACAATGCCTGGCGTGTTGGAGCACGGAGAACTTAGTTCCAAGTCCACAGCATAGAAGTACACGTTAGGTCTAGTCCAGGATAACCATGGAAAATTTATTTAATCTTTTTAAAATCCATAGAAAAACAATGAACATGTGGAGTACACAGACACACACAAGGTTATTGCTTACGCATTTCGGAGAATTCCTTCATCATGGCATAACGTGAAAACATGGACAGGTGATTTAAAACACATAGGCATGACCTTGTGTGTGTCTGTGTCCACCAAGTGTTCATCGTTTTTCTATGTATTATCTAGTCTGCCGCATTTATTTAAGAGATATTCTAGTTTCACGTTTCTAAGGTGGTTCAAATGCTGTGAATTAAGCTAACTGTGAATCTCTGTGTTTTTCCCTTTTTTATTATTTTATTTATTATTATTTAGCTACTTAGAATTTACATAGTTTCCCCTCTCAGAATGTCATCAGAGGTCTCTTTTCTTAAAATTTTAACTTTGGTCATAAATATACAATATCAAGCGGTTCCTTCAGCTGCCTAGCTTACCACACAGCCATCACTTCTCAAATGCAGCAACATTTAGAAACAATTCCAATGGTTTTCGATATTTAGGATTGCAGGAGATCTTTTATGACAAAGCTAAAGTGTAATTACTACCAGCAGTCTGTTTTTAGAATGAACATGAAGATTACAGTAAAAAGCAACAATATTAGGTAATAATAGGGTAATGTTCAGAGCTTACCACTTTCTCTTCCATGAACCATAACCCCAGCACAGGTCATATAGTATGTCAGCAAAATTTTCCCACACTGTATGACCTAGTTTTCTTATGTTCATTTCGCTACTGAAAGAAAAGCCTTAGGACTCATTTGCATGAACGTAATGGGGAACGATATCCGGCAGCACCATTTGTGGCAGGATATCAATACCCATTGACGGCGGTCATGGTGCAGTGAAGACACGTTGTCTTACTTCACTCTGACCATGCAAAAAAAAAATCTTTAAAAAAAAAAAAATTATCCATGTGTAACAGCGGGCTGGAATACATGGATAAAAACCCAGGTGCAGGCATACAATAAAGATTTGATAAGTGAGATGTGTTTATTTAGAGATCAAAAGACATTTTTGACATAATTAAAACATGAATACATGTCATTCTGCATGTTCAGACCATGTTCACAGAAGAGCAGTATACAAAATACATTACAGTCATGTCAATGGAAGTATTGTTTGGCAATCCCTAGGACAACAAATACATGCTTTTCCTGGTTTATCATTGTTAAAATAAATTAGCAGTAATAATCTTGATTAAACATGTTTTTGGCAGCACAAAGGTCTTTTAAAGCTTTTGGCTGTAGAGCCATTTAGTCTGTCCATTTAAAGGTATTATTTATGATTTACTATGTAAAAATCTATGCTGTAACATATTAGTTTTTATTTTCTGAATTTATAAATACAATGGGGAGATTAATTAATCTGCCTACGACAAAATTATGGTAAAAGAGCGTTATGTACAGTGCTGATGAAGCTTAGACACTTGTAAGACTGAGTGTACTAGACAAAGTATGGGGAGGACTACCAATTTACATTCTCTTCTACATATACAAGAACTAGTATTATATTTAAAATTTTACCTGTGAAAGTATCAATTGTCCATGAGATCTTTCCACAAATCTTCTCAGGAATTTAAAGTAAGTGTCAGCACCTATAGTATTTGCAAGATATCGTAGTAGAAAATAACCCTAAACATAAAAAGAAAACAGCTTTTAAGCAGAAATAGATGGCTACAAATGAAATGAATAGTAGTTTGAACACAAATGCATTGTTTTTAGCTGACACACGGTATGATATGACATTCTGTATCTGTTGCTTATTCAATGCAGTTGCTGTACTGTGGTCGTGGTGGCATACACCATGTGACACACCTATTGATGCAAGAGATTCACTAATACAAGGTCACTATATGGTCTGCATAGTTTTGTACTTAAATAATTTCATTGAAATCCCTAATTACAGTGCCTTGCGAAAGTATAGGCACTTTTCTACCTTTTTGCCACATTTCATGTTTCAAATATAAATATATAAAATTTTCTGGTGATGAATCAACAATAAGTTGGACACAATTGTGAAATGAAACAAAATTTCTTAGTTATTTTAAACTTTTGTAAAAACTAATAAACTGAAAAGTGGGATGTGCAATATTATTTAGCCCCTTTACTTTCAATGCAGCAAACTCACTCCAGAAGTTCAGTAAGGATCTCTGAAAGATCCAATATTGTCCTAAATGACTGATGATGATAAATATAATCCACCTGTGATAAACCACTAGGTTGAATAGGGACAGTTATGGAGTTAAGGTCCATCTCACCAGAAGAACAAATACATGTTTGGATTGGTTATTTTTTGGAGATAGTCCAAAATCTGGGGCTATAGCACACTTAGGTACAGAGATATCAATATCTCTGGATAGGACCATAGCAAATGGGTCAGGTTTGGTATCAACGCGATCCAGGGATTCAACCGGATCCAATGATACCAGTACCATGACCCTACAAATTCCCCTTGAGAAGCTTTGGCTTCTCCAGGGCTCAAGTCGTAGTACCTGGTAGGAGGGACTCGTGACTCCTCCTGTTGGGTGGGCAGAGGTGTGTCCACACCTGATATAATCAGCCACCTCTAAGGCCAGAGTCTTTGTCTGGGAACCATTTTAACATCAAGAGCAGAGAAGGATCTAATGGTGTGGACTGAAAGGTTCCATTAGGCCCACCACACACAAGGTAACGAACTTACTGAACTTACTTGTAGTGCTACCTTGTAGTTTGTACTCTGTGTAACTGTATATCTCTCTACTGTATATATTGTTTTGTCTAGTGTGCCATTAAGGCAATTAAATATAAAATCTAATCTGTGTTGCTCTTTTATCTTGATCCACAGCTCCCCATGTCTGAGTCTCGCACATATGTGCTACTGGTTGGTTCTATATCAGTGGTGGCGAACCTATGGCATGGGTGCCAGAGGTGGCACTCGGAGCCCTCTCTTTGGGCACCCAGGCCATCACTCAGCACAAAGGGCCAAATGCCAATTTAAAGTAACAGGTTTCAAACTTATTTGCGCACTGAGGACTCCAGAGAAGGGGCTACAATGATAATCAAGCTTTGTGTTTTTTTGGAGAGATGTATATGGCATGGAACAAACATTAAATTATGGAAAAGTAAATTTTTTTTACGCACAAATAAGCCATCACACAAGGCCTGTGTACATCGGAAAAAAAAAAATGAAAATAAGTATGGATTTTTGAATGGGGTGGAGAAGCGAGAAGAGAAGAATGAGTGCAAAAACCCTGCATCCCTAAGGGTGTTAAACCAGAAGTAAAAAAAGATTCGACACGGAACTTACAACGAGAAGATTTGATGGAGGCAATATTCCAACCAACATTATTAATTTCCATACATTATTTGCATCATTACAAATGGTTAAGGGTTGGTGATGCTTTACTTCTGTATTTTTGTAATGTGTGGGGCAGGTATTAGGTAATTTACAATTATACATCTTAAAATTTATGATTTGCTTTCTTTATATGTAAGTGAAGCTTTCCTGTCTTTTACCTCATCAGCAGACTTCTGACACTACCTACACTGTATGTAACAAGCAGAAGAAGAGTACTGTGTATAACGGAAAGCTACAACAGAGGGGACAATATTGGTTTCTGAGTAAGTCAATATCGGGGTTGTGGAACCAGAAACATCTCTTAAACGACTGACATAGGGAGGAATAACCAGAACAAGGAGAATAGAGTTCGCAATAAACTCTGAATGTTGAGATTAAGATTGTTGAATAGAGCCTAGTCTTAGTTCCCCCCTGTATGCGATAGGGCAGGAAGCACTACCAAGAGCCCCACGTCCCCATGGGGGTCTGACCGCAGGCGAGATCAGGTGCAGGATCAGGTGGAGCTTGAGCGCAACAGCCGTCTTCTGAACCAGATCTTTGCTGGTGCGCTATGGCTACGGACAGTACAGCCTTGCGAGGCAGTCCAGTTCTTAAGACGGCAACTGGAGGCAATATCCGAAGTAAACAAAAAATAGCGGCCAGGCAGAGTCATCAAGAAATATCTTCTGAGAAAATAGTTGGCTCATGAGTTAGGACAATTAGGCAATGGGATGGAATGGGGTGGCCACATCTCTAAGTAGTCTGTCTCTCTTTGTACGTGTTATGTAATAGCACACATACATGGCAAACGCAAAAGTCTGTTTATAAGGTGGACTCTGGTTTCTTCACCTATGGAGCGTCCTGCTGACAAAACATCTCGTACGACCTCTAACACTGATAGGAGGGGTCCATTAGACCCAGGTATAAAGCTGCAGTTTAAGAAGGAGACAAGTGCTGTTGAAATCTTGAGGTTGCTGCACATGTATTTGTGTTGGCGGCGCATAGAGAAAGAGAAATGGGTTCCAGTTGGGAGTGGACAACGAGACATCGAGACGTGACAGCTGAGACAATTATCTCCAGCCCAGTACTCCTGTTTCTTCGAGGGCGGCGGCAGGATCATGCGGAGCTGGGCTTCTTCTCTCCGGTTCACATGCCAGGTTAATGTGGGGGAACACGTGTAGCCAAGTCAAGCCACAGAAACCCCAATGTTAATTCAATTGTAATCTATTTGAGTCACCTTTATACATTTCAAACAAACATTAAAAAGCTAGTAGTTTGTAGTAGGCACAGAAAGAAATGACAGTTATGTTATCACAGAATGGACACAAAATGGAAAACATAACAATTTCCAATTTTAGATCTTCTTTTGCTTAAGGGATTTTTCATGGAAGTTATCCGCCTTCATTCCTTGGACCACACACAAAAGATTGTAGAGCTCAACCAGTTTGTGGTTTCCTCGGAAAGACTTAAAATATCTATAAATACCTGCCTTCTTTAGGTAACGACTGGAGGCTAGTTCACCTTTTCCCATGCCTGGGAATACTTACTTGCAAGAGAAATTCTCTATTAAAGGGAACCTACCACCCGAATCTACCTATAAAGGTGAGAGGGTGTAGTTGATGTAGGGAACGTGGAGGATATGCCCTTTTTCGAGCTACTCCTCAGTCCCGCTAGCCAGCATAAACTTTTATGGTCCAATTGTTAAATTAATGTACGCGGCTATCGGGGCGTGGAGTAGCCGGACACGAGGATACCGGCGGAGGCGACTCCAGGCCCAGTAGCTGTTCCCCCGCCTACCTGGATCTTAGGCGCGCAAGCTTCTGGCAGTGCGCGCCCTCGCGGAAGCGGAGTTATGCGATGCGCAGAGTAACTCGGCCAAGATGCGCGGATCTCGGGAACGAGGCGGAGTTAGGCGCATGCGCAGAACTCCGGTCGGGCTTCGAGTCGGGCGCGCAGATGCAGAGAGCTGCGACGCCAAGAGATACAGGGTAGGCGGGGGAAAGCAGCTACTGGGGCGTGGAGTAGCCGACGCCGGTGTAGCCTCGGCCGGCTACTCCACGTCCCGGTAGCCGCTCTAATTTAAATTAACAAGTAGGCCAATAAGTTTTATGCTAGGTAGGGGGACGTGAGGATTAGCTCATAAAAAGGGGCTATCCTCACGGCCATGAGATCCACCACCACGATCTACCTTTATAGGTAAGGATTCGTGCTGGTAGGTGCCTTTAGGGTTTATTCACTTTTTGACTTTTGGACCAAACCAACACAAAATGGAGCTTCTAAATGCTGCAGAACGCAGTGCATGAATCTGTGCATAAAGCATTTTTTCAGCATTAAACGTGTATAGAAATTTCTTTCTAGTGAAGGTTTGTTAACCCCTTAAGACTTGCCTTTTTTAGTTTTTTCATTCCATTTTCACTCACACCTTCAAAAAATTATAAAGCTTTTTTATTTTTCCACATAAGAGCGTTTATGGCTTTATTTTCTGCGTAACAACGTTGTACTTCTATGCACGGTCTATTTAAATTCTAGGCGTTTACTGGGAAGTGGGAAAAAAAAATTCCAAATGCAGTGAAATGTGTTGAAAAAACACAGTTCGGGACGTTTTTGTGGGCTGGGATTTTACAAGCTTTCCAACTCGCGTCCAAACGAACAGGTCTAATTTTATTCTTTGGGTCGGTCCTACGATCACGGGATACCAATTGTATAGGTTTATAATGTTTTTCAAATTTAAAAAAATTAAAACCTCCTGTACAAAATATTTTTTTTTATTGCCATCTTTCTGGGGCAATAACTTTTTCATTATTGGTTGCTCGGAGCTGTGGATAAGTGTCATTTTTTGATGACGTTTTCATTACTATAATTTTGGGACTGTTGCGACCTTTTTGACCTTTTATTAATTTTGTTTATATTTTTCAAATGGCACAAAAAAATGCCATTTCGACTTTGGACGCTATTTTCGGACAGGATTTTAAAAAATGGAAAAAAATACATCATCGATATTGTGATTTAGATCGGGCAATTTTCGGACGCGGCGATACTAACTGGTTTATGATTTTTCGATGTTATTTGATGTTTAATCAGGTCTAGGGAAAGGGGGGGTGATTTGATTGATTTTAGGTTTTTTTTATTTATAAAGGTTTTTTAAACTTTTTTTTATTTTACTATTTTCAGACTCCTAGGGTACTGCTAACCCTAGGTAGTTGATCGATCCTATCATATACGCCATACACAGGAGGCAGTATATGGGGATTTTAGTCCCCTGCAATTACAAGTGCAACTTAGCACATTGTAATGCATGGGTTTTAAAACGAGAGTAGCTCGGGTGTTCAGGAAACACCGAGGTTACCATGAGACGGATCGACCTCCCAGTGACGTATCGCGGGAAGCAGCGATCCACGACAACGATGGGGCGGCGACCAATGCGGCGCCATCTCTTTAAGCGGCGATGCACGCGAGAAACCCGGACGGGAGCCATCGTTGACCGGCTTGTGCATAGCGCAAGAATCCCGGCTATTGGAGAGCCGACGGCCAGTACGGAGCGCGCGCGGGAAGGTATCTGGAAATCGACATGAATTTGTTCAGTTTGTTAATCTGCTTGTACTCCTTAGGATCATCCTGAGCATTGCCTCTATTGTCATTGCGCCTACGAGGATACCTGGTCAATGGGGTGGGACCTTGTTGCCAATAGTAGCACCCAAGTTAGGCAAGAACATAAAAAGCTATCACTGTGGGGATCAGGTTATATACCTTATTGTGTTCATATGATAGGGATGGAGGGCAGTCCACGAGACTCTGTGCACCGATGGCCCGGCGTGGCGTGGAAAGGGGGTTGCAAACCCTGACTTGAAAGATCTGCATTTTGCTTTCAAATGTATAAAATGTGGTTTCTAGGTGCCTGCTGTACTCATCAGTTATTCGTTTGATCTTACAATGAGAACCCAGTTTGCGACTTTTTATAATGAAATCATCCGCGATTATAGAAATATCTCGTTTCCTGGAGCAACGTGTAGAAACAAAAGGCTTTAGATCTGAAGAGAGCTCTCTAATGTGCACCTAAAGAAGTGGCTTAAGTCAAACCAGAATGATATGAGACTAATTTACCCCTCGTATTACGCGGTGTGGATACACATCAGATTAATGAATATGACTCTTTATATGTTTATACTGATTTGTGGTAGTTGTAGGCAAATAACTAATTGCCATGCCCTGCCGATGGTCACAAGTGGCACTTCATCCAGAAGCCCCTGAAATCTCTTTTTTACTTATTGTGATCGTTGAAAATTGATGTAGTATACATATCTCATAATGTTGCTATTCAGATTATTCACCCAGCTAAATGTCATATAGTGTAGTTTCTCAAAATAAACACACTCCAGGAAAACCATTTTATATAGTCATCACTATTACGATGAATTATACCCTATGTTATTACGATTCTATCATAATATGAGGAACTTCGCTAGGAAGAAAGAGTTTGATGCGTCAGTATAAGTCACAAGGCCATGAGAAAGCTTGAATGTACTTCAATTATACCTAGACTCTATGGATCATAGATGTATATGGGTATATATTTGTAAAGTGTACATTACATGAATTGTTTGGAAGGCATAGGGATGCTGACAGACTATCCTCTTGCTGTTTTGTAAACTTGAGTGTTTCTAAAATAGCTGCTATTACCAATTTAGAGACATGATTGATCTTTTATGCCATTGCATATTTTTTGCAGGTTTGCTGCAGAAAGGCTTGAATGAGTGAATAAAAAAAACTTCGCCCTTTACATGGGATTTGCTGATTAATATTAACACCACAACCCCGCCTGTCAAAAGTTATTGTTTACCACCAAAAAAACCACGTTCGGATGAAACCATTTTATTTAACACCAGTCACTAGTATACTTTTTACACTAGTTATCACGTCTATCACTCAAATCTTTGAAGATGAAGGGTTCTGTTATTTGCTGCCAGTAATACAATTAGCGCACATTTATTAAACGATACTTGTGTTATCGGTCATTATCTTAGTTTATATATATGTATAGTTGGTTTACTATTTGTAAGGAGGGTACAATGATAGATCTGTGTGAAGCTAGTGCATGTAGTGGGTAGGAATGATCCCTCACATCTTGCTTGTTTAGTAAGTTGAAGTATGTTTCTCTTGATATAAAATATTCTGGATTTGTACATATTTTTAGAGGACATTTTGAAGTTTCATGCCATTTTGCCTTTTTATTGCGTTTTGCCTGCAACAGTGCATTGAAGGTGGTATGTATAGACGTTACAAAAAATCATGTTTACATGGAGATTATGAAAAAAAACTATTTTGACAAGGAGCATCTTTTATGTTGTGTGTGAATATTATTTTTAAACACATTTTGATGATGCAACCAATGATGTCACGAGTTTTGTTGTAGCCTTTTTGGGAGTGTAAACTCTTGATTTGTGTATTGTGATACATACAACTTGCTCACTTTGTGTATTTTTAAATTTATATTTGTTGCATAAACCACTACTAGAGTGAGTTTCTTACAACCTAACTATGTATCAAGCACTTTTGTTTAATAATTTGTCTGACTTTCAGACACATTACAAGTTTTAAACGGGGGCCACTACTTTTTCATCTGTTTAGTTGAGTTTTGCAAGTCAGGACTGGTCACTTAAATTCTATGAAAAAGAGATATTTAGTATTAGTTTAGTGATATTATGTTGATTTATTAAGTGACATGTCAAATGAGATTTATGAACTCTCACACACTGTTATTTACTTAGATTGGAGAATTCTGTTACATGAGAGAAGACGTGGAGAATGGCGCCGGATCACAGTCAAATACGTATAAAATGTTCATAGAACACGGAAACAACGGCTACAGGCAGCCTAGTCTATAAACTTTTAAAATGCAATTTTGAGAAAGAAAGGAGGAAGCAAGTGGAAATTTTTGCTTGTGGTACTTTAATTCATTTTTCTGTAATTTGAGTTAACTTAAACTAGCAATTGTAGAATGCTCGGCCACTAGAGCCGACAATAAATATACTGAGAATGTCTGCAGTGCATTCTGTTTCGGCTGAACATGGGTTTACTACCCCTCGTTTATCATTCTCATCATAATAATTATAATTAATATTTCCTTTATTTATATAATGCACATGCAGCGCTGCACTGTGGTTTGCCATATCAGTCCTTGTCACTCAGTGGGCTCACAATCTATTCAACCTACTCGTAGGTTTTTGAGCGTGGGAGGAAACCGGAGAGGACCCAAGAGGAAACCCACACAAACACCGAAAAGACATACAAATCTCTTGCAGTGTGACCAGCACTGCTAGGCTGTAGTGTTAACCACTGAGCCCACGTGTGCTGCCCATAAAATCTCCTATCATCCATCTATTTGACTATAAAGTTCTCCTGTATTACAGATTTGTTACCATACTATAGGGAGCCTCTACTGGACTGTAATGGTCATAAGAGTTTTATGTTTAGGCCTCACTTTTAGTTTTGCCCAGGACCCCACTGTCTAGAACCGGCCCTGAACTGGCCCAGGTGATTGTGGTGGCGGAGGGTGGTGATTTGGGAAGTAGTAGTGACTGTAGATGTCTCACGTATGTATTGCTCTGATTATTCGGAATAAAGTTGATTTTTCATTGCCTTTTTATCCATTTGTGTGCACTTCTTGTTATAGTAATTATACTCCATTTATCCTTCTCCACTGTTCTTTTTGTCGAAGGACAATGGGGACCTCTGGCTTTGCTATACATTTGTAAACAAGATTAGGTAAAGGGGGGAACTGTGTCCCTGCTCACGAGGAGGAATGATGGGGAGGTCTTGTGGCTGTGCTCTGTGTGTGTAGCACAGTTCAGTGCCTGTGTGGATACAGATGTCTCCTGCACAGAATAGTTGAGGTACAGATCTCCCTGTTCCCATACATCCCTCACTCCTAGTCTGTGATTCTACAGAACTTTCTCTGTTCACCACATGCGCACCCCCTCCCCCACCTTGTACTCTCCATTCGGCACTGTGCAAAGAAGCTATTGGACCTAATGTTAAAAAGCACAGGATATACACTTCAAGTAACTGCTTTACTTCTGATTTCTACAGTTATTACCTGTTCCATGCTCACCATGTGATGTAAAGCTGCAGGCCAGTCCCCACCATATTCACCACCATAGATTTTGCTATATTACGAATAGAGAGAGAAAACAAGGTATTATGGGATATGGACGGAATAATTGGACTCAGCTTCAGGGCAGATACAGGAAGGGGTTGTCAAAAACCATTTCAGAACAGAAAATACATAACTGGAGAAAGAAAAGGGTGAGAAGTACATAAGGCATCTTCTGTTGGTTATAAAGTAGGGAACCACATTCAGAATTTGCAAAAATATATATCAGTTTGTCTGATTCTGGATGGTATAATCTGGTGTTATAGGCAACTCCTATCCCCCCCCCCCCCTCAGTTGGTGTTGTAATAAAATAATTCCTTTTTAATAACGCACAACAGATTGTGCAGCGCTGCACAGAGTTTGACCAAATCAGTCCCTGTCCCCAATAGCGCTTACCATCTAATCAACTTACCGGTGTTTTGAATGTGGGAGGAATCGGAGGAAAAACCCACTCAAAACACGAGAGAACATAATAAGTTTGCAAACAAAAACAATTGATTCTAACCTTTGATGTTAATTGGATACAAGTCACTAGTTAGAAAAAAAACAGAGCCAGTAGCGCTGCAAACTATTGGAACAATGTAAATGAGCTTTCATAGAATGTTTATTAATAACACAAGTGACAGGATTAATAAATAAAAGGAGTCACAGTTCAGCAAATGTACAAAATCTCCAAAACTCAAAGTGTTTCCACACATTTTGGCTACTACGTTAGTATGGATGGTGGTTACGTAGTTTAGTTTCAAGCACTAAAACACTTATTTAAAATTAACAATAAAAGTTTTATGTGATACATCTGAATAGTGTAAATGTAGTTGGTACTCTAGGGGATAAATCCAAAAAAAAAAAAAAGAAAAAGAAGAAAAAATGTAGCAAATACAAAAAAATGCTTCTGCAGTTGTTTTCCTTAGGTGGGATTATGATTATTTTTCATTTAAAAAACATAAAAAGTATATTATGAATAGCAGCTGAAATCGTATGGAAGCCTATAAACCAGGTTAAATCCTCCCATGGGTTCCATTATTTTTCACCATCGCTACAAAAAACATAAACTGGGTTCACTACTGAAATAAACCCATTGACACATATTTGTATTTCACATATAATCAGTTTAATTCTGCTTATTATGAACCTGAATAAGAAGCAACAAAAGAAACTATTATGAAAAGGGCAGGAAATGGAACATGGTGCTTTTAAAGCCCCCGTCCGTTTGTGGGACCAGAGTAGAATTTATACAAGAAGCACAACCTAAAATTAGAAAACATGCCATACAATTTAAATGAAAAAAAATAAATGCAATTGATTAATGTATTACTCTGAAGTCATTTCCTTGCACCTGCCAGCTCAGAAAACCCAAACCTACCACTTAAAAACAAAATGTGATTCAGAGTGGAGAGTCTATTTTCCATCCATTACAACTGAAGTTTATTATAGAACCACCCCAATAGAATCATTTTCAAAGTAGATGTATACATACTACAACTATGAATAGAAATGCAAGGAATAGTTCTTAGTTTTAATCATTCGGTAAGTTACATATATGGTATATAAAGTATTCCAAACAAGTGTTTTTTAGCAATTTTCAAAAATGCGCAGCAAATGAAATCCTTTCAATAAAATATTATAACCGCCCCTCTATCCAAAGCACAGCCCCCATCCACCCCTCCTCTTGTATCTGTTATGTACATAGTGGCCTGTGGTTAGGTGGTTAGATCTGCCGTCTCGTGCTATGGTAATGGTTTGAATCCTAATTGTCAGTAACATCTGCATCAAATTCACAGTTCTTTATCTTGATTTAGGTTGTTCCACAATCTAAAAATTGTACTGACATGATACTTTGTTTCCCTTAAATGGTCTGTTGTGTAATAGGGAAAGGGAGAAAGTTGCATCACTTAATGTATCTGGTGGACTAATGAAAATGTCATAAAAAAGTAACAAGTCACAAATATGGTGCTTCCATAGGCAGTCAAAATTAATTTTAGGATTCCTTTTGCACGGTTATTATACAATATGGCCTGTACAGTGTCCATTTTAGGACATGGTCAGAAGTCGTCATAGATCATATAATGGAATATTTGATACCTAAAACTGACACCGAGGCGGAGGCTGAAAACCAGCGGAGCTGACACCGAGGCGGAGGCTGACACCCGAGCGGAGGCTGACACCGAGGGGAGGCTGACACCCGAGGCGGAGGCTGACCCCCGAGGCGGAGGCTGACACCTGAGGCGGAGGCTGACACTTGAATGCTGCCTATGCACAAAACATGCTCAAATGATATGTGAAGCCAATATGTGACAGTCTCAAAACTACAGCTCCAGGTCAGGTCTATACACATAACACTGATATACTTCCTTCCTAACAAACATTCAAAATGATATGTGAGAATGATTATGAGAATCTTCAAACATAATATACAGGCTAGAGTCTTGTGTAAAGGTACATGTATGATTTACACACTGCGACAGCCATGAGGAAAGACAGCAAGGGGAAGCTGTGAGGTGTTTGAAGACATATTTGAGCATGTTTGCTAAGTAGGCAGTAGGTGTCGGCCCTCAGGTGTCAGTGTTGGTATCAAATATGCATTAGTGACTCTGACTCTGACAATGTCCTAAAAATGGACACTGATTGTTTACAATAGTTTTCTAGATGGCAAACAGAATTTAACAAATTTACTTTTCAAGTCTTTGATCACATTCCGTAATCAGCTATAAGATAGAAATAAGAGTAGGTAGTATTGTGTCCCTGCTGCAGGAGAGAGGGACGTCTTGAAAATTTATAGCACCTACTCAGGAAAGCTTTGCCACACATATATTGATTTCCTGGGAAAGGTTACTAATGTAACAATGAATGCTCATGTTTTTGTAACATTTCCCCCTTAGCAATTTTAAATAAGCTTTTTGGTAGGAAAAAAGAGGGGGCACAAGTGACAGGTCCTATATTAAGAGACCATTACTGTAAATAATGCATGATAGTTGGGGGCATGGGGCAAAGCAGTTTTAAGTACATCTCTGCATTTGGCTTCCAATAATACTTTTGTAAAGAATGTAAAAAAAACGTACCTGTTTGATTATATACAATAGTGATAAGTTAAACACATCCAAAAGCCAAATGAGACACCTTGAGAGTGATTAAAACTGCATTCAACTAGCAAGATTATGTTGTCCAGACATTGCTATTTAAACTAGATTTGTTAAATATAAAATTCCATAATAGGGCTGTATCTGTATCAAGGGATCTGGTTTTATGCAGTAAGATGCTTTTAACAAGGTGTAGGGGAACTTGGAGAGACTGAGTTCTTAAAAATATCAGGATTTTTTCTTGCAACTTTTTAACTCAAAGCCCCTTGCCCTGCCTTTACATAATAAAATGCAAGAGCATGGAAAAGCTGGAAGAAAGAAGTAGATGCATGCCACAATAGCTAGAATTTTCACATCTATTCTCAACAAAGTTTTTTTTTTAAAACTTATTTTTAAAGGTTGGAAAATGAACAGTCTTGCCAGGTAATACGTGTCCCAAGACTTTTTTCAAAGCCAAGGCAAAAATTTGAGTCTCTTACTTTCTTGCCAATACTATAAACAGAAACATTGGACCTGGCATTATTGTTACACCCTTGGCAACATAACAAGGAATAATGTTTAAAACAAAAATAGAAATTTTTGGTTAAATCACATTTTTTATACCTTAATTTTTCCAAGCAATACTAAAACTAACACACTGAACTTGAACTTTGTAAGTCCATAGCAAAGCTTTTTCTTGTACAGTAAATAATATATCTAATTACAAAACTGGTACAGTGATAAAATAGTCCAAGCTAAGGGCACATAAATATAAAAAGGACCACCAGCACAAAAGCTCTCAAATATGCCTAAATTTAAAGGGTAACCGTCATTCTGAGCAAAAACAAAAAAAACAAAAACATAATTCTGTCCAGGTGTTTTCCCAGGGAATTGTTCCTCAAAGTATTTTACCTCACATTTGGTCCCCATTTAGTTCCTCTTTTGGCCCATAGCCAACCATGGTTGTCCAGCACGAAAAAACATAACAGTCAAGATGGAGGGGCGTTAACCTGCCTCTGTAACATCATGCACAGTGCACATATCATGCTCTCCTCTCCTGTCTGCCATTACTGCTGCCATGAGGTAAAGTGTGTTGGGGGGGGGAGGGGGACCACAGTGTATTTGTTATATGGTGTGTAGGGAAAGCAGAGGGTGTGTACAGGGAGAGATAAAAGTCCAGGTGTGTAGTATACATTAGTTAGGGTCCTGGCAGTGCATGAATGCGTGGTAGCAGCCATGGCTAAACAGCTGAGAGCAGAGCAGGGAGAGAGGGGGACTGTCTCACATATACATTTCTACATTCAGCCCGTGGGATGGGAAGTGTTAGCAATGGCCATCTGAGGCATCACTGAAGAAGCTATACAGGGGAAGGCTGCTGAATATAGCAGTAAAAGAACGTAACTAATCCAATGGCAGAAGGAGTAAAATTGCCTCGCCAAAAAACTATACACAGTTCTAACAGCTAGGATGAGCTCCTGACAAAAGAATATTTTTAAATGAACATTTTGATCTTTTATTGCAGAAAATTTTGTAAAATTATGTTTTCAAAGTTGATTATCAGGTCTATTACTACAAGGAAGGAGATCAGCTCACCTGTGAAGGTATGCAACAATGCCTGGCGTGTTGGAGCACGGAGAACTTAGTTCCAAGCCCACAGCATAGAGTACACGTTAGGTCTATCCAGGATACCATGGAAAATTTATTAATCTTTTTAAAATCCATAGAAAAACAATGAACATGTGGAGTACAAAGACACACACAAGGTTATTGCTTACGCATTTCGGAGATTCCTTCTCGGCATAACGTGAAACATGGACAGGTGATTTAAAACACATAGGCATGACCGGCTGTGGTGGTCTGTGTCACACCAAGTGTTCATCGTTTTTCTATGATTATCTAGTCTGCAGCATTATAAGAGATATTTCAGTTTCACGTTCTAAGGTGGTTCAAATGCTGTGAATAGAGCAATGTGAATCTCTGTGTTTTTCCCTTTTTATATTTATTTATTATATTTAGCTACTTAGAATTACATATTTTCCCTCTCAGAATGTCATCAGAGGTCTCTTTTCTTAAAACTTTAACTTGGTCATAAATATACAATATCAAGCGGTTCCTTCAGCTGCCTAGCTTACAACACAGCCAATACTGTTCTCAAATGCAGCAACATTTAGAAACAATCTCACAACGGTTTTCGATTTTAGGATTGCAGGAGATCTTTTATGACAAGCTAAGTGTAATTACTACCAGCAGTCTGTTTTTAGGAATGAACATGAAGATACAGTAAAAGCAACAATATAGTAATATAGGGTAATTGTTCAGAAGCTTACCATTTCTCTTCCATGAACAATAACCCCAGCACAGTCATATAGATGTCAGCAAAATTTTCCACACACTGTATGACCTGTTTTCTTATGTTCATTTCGTACTGAAAGAAAAGCCTTAGGACTAATTTGCATGAACGAATGGGGGAACGATATCCGGCAGCACCATTGTGGCAGGATATCAATACCCATTGCCGGCGGTCATGGTGCAGTGAAGACACGTTGTTACTTCACTCTGACCATGCAAAAAAAAAAATCTTTAAAAAAAAAAAAATTATCCATGTGTAACAGCGGGCTGGAATAATGGATAAAAACCCAGGTGCAGGCATACAATAAAGATTTGATAAGTGAGATGGTTTATTTAGAGATCAAAAGACATTTTGACATAATTAAAACATGAATACATGTCATTCTGCTGTCAGACCATGTTCACACAGAAGAGCAGTAAAGCAGATACAAAATACATTAAGTCATGTCAATGGAAGTATGTTTGGCAATCCTAGGACAACAATACTGCTTTCTCGGTTTTCATTTTTAAGTAAATTAGCAGTAAAATCTTGATTAAACATGTTTTTGGCAGCACAAAGGTCTTTTAAAGCTTTTGGCTGTGTTAGAGCCATTTAGTCTGTCCATTTAAAGGTATATATGATTTATATGTAAAAAAAATCTATGCTGTTAACATATAGTTTTTATTTTCTGATTTATAATATAAATGGGGAGATTAATTAATCTGCCTACGACAAAATTATGGTAAAAGGCGTTATGTACGTGCTGATGAAGCTTAGACACTGTTAAGACTGAGTGTACTAGACAAAGTATGGGGAGGACTACCAATTTACATTCTCTTCTACCTATACAAGAACTGTATTATATTTAAAATTTTACCTGTGAAAGTATCAATTGTCCATGAGATCTTTCCACAAATCTTTCAGGAATTTAAAGTAAGGTCAGACACTATAGTATTGCAAGATATCGTAGTAGAAAATAACCCTAAACATAAAAAGAAAACAGCTTTTAAGCAGAAAAAAGTGGCTACAAATGAAATGAATAGTGTGTTGAACACAAATGCATGTTTTTAGCTGAAACACGGATGATATGACATTCTGTACTGTTGCTTATTCAGGTGGCGTACTTGTGGTCGTGGTGCCATGTGACACCCCTATTGATGTAAGAGATTCACTAAACAAGGTCACTATATGGTCTGCATAGTTTTGTACTTTCATTTGTAATTTCATTGAAACCCTAATTACAGTGCCTTGCGAAAGGATAGGCATTTTCTACCTTTTTGCCACATTTCATGTTTCAAACATAAATATATAAAATTTTCTGGTGATGAATCAACAATAAGTGGGACACAATTGTGAAATGAAACAAAATTTTTAGTTATTTTAAACTTTGTAAAAACTATAACCTGAAAAATGGGAGTGCAATATTATATCCCCTTTACTTTCAATGCAGCAAACTCACTCCAGAGTTCAGTAAGATCTCTGAAAGATCTCTGTCACAACTTCCTTCAATTCTAGGTCTTGAGTCCTGAATAGAGATTCAGGACTCAAGACCTGAATGAAGGAAGTGTGGACATAGCTTGATTATCATTGTAGCCCCTTCTCTGGAGTCCTCAGTGCGCAAATAAGTTTGAAACCTGTTACTTTAAATTGGCATTTGGCCCTTTGAGAAAAATATGGAATGGTGCTGCATTTTAAAAACATAAAAAGGTAATATTTATGAATAGCAGCTGAAATTGTATGGAAGCCTATAACCAGGTTAAATCCTCCCATGGGTTCCATTATTTTTCACAATCGCTACAAAAACATAAACTGGGTTCACTACTGAAATAAACCATTGACACATATTTGTATTTCACATATAATCAGTTTAATTCTGCTTATTATGAACCTGAATAAGAAGCAACAAAGAAACTATTGAAAAGGGCAGAAAATGGAACATGTGTGCTTTTAAAGCCCCCGTCCGTTTGTGGCCCCAGAGTAGAATTTATACCAAGCAAGCACAACCTAAAATTAGAAACATGCCATACAATTTAAATGAAAAAAAATAAATGCAATTGATTAATGTATTACATCTGAAGTCATTTCCTTTGCACCTGCAGCTCAGAAAACCCAAACTACCACTTAAAACAAAATGTGTATTCAGAGTGGGAAGAGTCTATTTTCCATCCATACAACTGAAGTTTAGTATAGAACCACTCCCCAATAATGCATCTTTTCAAAGTAGATGTAAATACTACACAATATGACTAGAAATGCCAAGGAATAGTTTCTAGTTTTAAATCATTCGGTAAGTTACACTATATGGTATATAAAGTATTTTAAAAAAAATGTGTTTTTTAGCAATTTTCAAAAATGCGCAGCAAATTGAAATCCTTTCCAATAAAATATTATAACCGCCCCTCTATCCAAAGCACAGCCCCCCATCCACCCATCCTCTGGTATCTGTTATGTACATAAGTGGCCTGTGGTTAGCTGTGGTTAGATCTGCCGTCTTTCGTTGCTATGGTAATGGTTTGAATCCTAATTTCAGTAACATCTGCATCAAATTCACATGTTCTTTATCATACTGATTTAGGTTGTTCCACAATCTAAAAATGTACTGACATGATACTTTGTTTCCCTTAAATGTCTGTGTGTGTAATAGGGAAGGGAGAAAGTGCATCACTTAATGTATCCTGGTGGTACATAATGAAAAATGTCATAAAAAAGTAACAGTCACAAATATGTTGGCTTCATAGGCAGTCAAAATTAATTCTAGGATTTCCTTTTTGCATTGGTTATTTATACAATATGGCCTGTACAGTGTCCATTTTAGGACATGGTCAGAAGTCAGTCATAGATCATATAATGGAATATTTGATACCTAAAACTGACACCCGAGGCGGAGGCTGAAAACCGAGGCGGAGGCTGACACCTGAGGCGGAGGCTGACACCTGAGGCGGAGGCTGACACCTGAGGCGGAGGCTGACACCTGAGGCGGAGGCTGACACCTGAGGCGGAGGCTGACACCTACTGCCTGCCTAGCAAACATGCTCAAATGATATGTGAAGCCAATATGTGACAGTCTTCAAACCTCACAGCTCCAGGTCAGGTATATACACATAACACTGTATATACTTCCTTCCTAACAAACATGTTCAAATGATATGTGAGAATGATATTTGAGAATCTTCAAACCTCATATATCAGGCTCAGAGTCTTGTGTAAAGGATACATTGTATCGATTTACACACTGCGACAGCCAATGAGGAAGACAGCAAGGGGAAGCTGTGAAGGTTTGAAGACATCATTTGAGCATGTTTGCTAAGTAGGCAGTAGGTGTCGGCCTCAGGTGTCAGTGTTAGGTATCAAATATGTCATTATATGACTCTGACTTCTGACAATGTCCTAAAATGGACACTGATTGTTTACAATAGTTTTCTAGATGGCAAACAGAATTTAACTAAATTTACTTTTCAAGTCTTTTGATCACATTCCGTAATCAGCTATAAGATAGAAATAAGAGTAGGTAGTATATTGTGTCCCTGCTGCAAGGAGAAGAGGGACGTCTTGAAACTTTATAGCACCTACTCAGGAAAGCTTTGCACACATATATTGATTTCCTGGGAAAGTTTACTAATGTAACAATGAATGCCTCAATGTTTTTGTACATTTCCCCCTTAGCAATTAAATAAGCTTTTTGGCTAGGAAAAAGAGGGGGCACAAGTGACAGGTCCTATATTAAGAGACCATTACTGTAAATAATGCATGATAGTTGGGGGCATGGGGCAAAGCAGTTTTAAGTTACATCTCTGCATTTGGCTTCAATAATACTTTTGTAAAGAATTTAAAAAAAACGTACCTGTTTATGATTATATACAATAGTGATAATGTTAAACCACATCCAAAAGCCAAATGAGACACCTTTGAGAGTGATTAAAACTGCATTCAACTAGCAAGATTATGTTTGTCCAGACATTGCTAATTTAACTAGATTTGTTAAAATATAAAATTCCATAATAGGGCTGTCATCTGTATCAAGGGATCTGGTTTTATGCAGTAAGATGTTTTAACAAGGTGTAGGGGACTTGAGAGACTGAGTGTCTTAAAATATCAGGATTTTTCTTGCCAACTTATTTAACTCAAAGCCCTTGCCCTGCCTTTACAATAAAATGCAAAGCCATGGAAAAGCTGGAGAAAGAAGTAGCTGATCTGCACACTAGCTAGATTTTCACATCTATTCTCACAAAGTTTTTTTTTTTAAACTATTTTAAATGTTGGAAAATGAACAGTCTTGCCAGGTAATCACGTGTCCCAAGACTTTCTTTCAAAGCCAAGGCAAAAATTTTGAGTCTCTTACTTTCCTTGCCAAATACTATAAACAGAAACATTTGGACCTGGCATTATTGTTAACCCCTTGGCAACATAACAAGTGAATAATGTTAAAACAAAAATAGAAATTTTTGGTTAAATCACATTTTTTATACTTAATTTTTCCCAAGCAATACTTAAAACTAACTACACTGAACTTGAACTTTGTAAGTCCATAGCAAGCTTTTTCTTGTACAGTAAATAAAATATCTAATTACAAAACTGTACAGTGATAAAATAGTCCAAGCTAAAAGGGCACATAACATAATAAAAAAGGACCACCAGCACAAAGCTCTCAAATATGCCTAAATTTAAAGGGTAACCGTCATTCTGAGCAAAACAAAAAAACAAAAACATAATTCTGCTCCAGGTGTCCCAGGGAATTGTTCCTCAAAGTATTTTACCTCCACATTTGGTCCCCATTTAGTTCCTCTTTTGGCCCATAGCAACCATGGTTTCCAGCACTGAAAAGAACTACAAACAGCAAGATGGAGGGGGTTAACCTGCCTCTGTAACATCATGCACAGTGCACATATCACTGCGCTTGTAGTTTTGGCACTCGGCCCCTAAAAGGTTTGCCATCGCTGCCCTATATAATCCCGTTACGGACCGGGCTTACATTAAAGGAGAACTGATGGCAGCTACTTGAGTTCAGGGCTGTGATTTATTGTGCCATATCCGGAAGTTGTGTGGACAACTTGAAATCACTTCCTGCGCCTCTCAGAACCCATGCATTCTGGGAGTGTCTATAAAAGGATAAATAAGTGACCTAACTAAAAGATTTCACAAACATTAAACATCGCAAGGAGCAGTATGCAAGCGATCATATTAAATGGAAGCAGTATCAGACGACTGCAAATCTACCAAGACCCGGCCATCCCTCTAAATTTACATCTCAGACAAGGAGCTGACTGATGTAGAGATGCAGTCAAGAGGCCTATGATGACTCTGGATAAATTGTAGAGATCTACAGTTGAGGTGGGAAAGTCTCTCCATAGTGCAAGAATTAGTCATACACAGAACAAATCTGGCCCTTACGGAAGAGTGGCAAAAAGAAAGCCATTTTTTAAAGATATTCATTAAAGTCTTGTTTAAAGTTTGGCACAAGTCACCTGGGAAACACACCAAACATGTGGAAAAAGGTGCTCTGGTCAGATGAAACCAAAATCAAACTTTTTGGCCACAATGCCAAATGATATGTTTAGCATACAACCAACACAGCTAATCTTGAACACCCCATCCCCATTATCAAACATGGTGGTGGCAGAATCATGGTTTGGGCCTGTTCTTCTTCAGCAGGGACAGGGAAGATGTTTAAAATTGATGGGAAGATGGATGGAGCCAAATACAGGAAAACCAGTTGGGCATAGATTAATCTCCCAACAAGACAATGATCCCAAACATAAAGCAAAATCTTCAATGGAATAGTTCCCAAACTAACATATCCAGGTGTTAGAATGGCCAAGTCAAAGTCCAGACCTGAATTCAATTGAGAATTCAATTGTAAAGAGCTGAAAACTGCTGTTCACAAATGCTCTCCATCCAACCTCACTAAGCTTAAGCTGTTTTCGAAGGAAGAATGGGCAAAAATTTCAGTCTCTCGATGTGCAAAACTGATAGAGACATACCTCAAGTGACCTGCAGCTGTTATTGCAGAAAAAGGTAGCGCTACAAAGTATTAAATTAAGGGAGCCAAATAATTTTGCACGCCCCAGTTTTTTTGTTTTTTTTTACAAAAGTATAAAACATCTAATAATTTTCGTTCCACTTCACAATTGTGCCCCACTTGTTGATTTTTCACCAAAAAAATTAACATTTTATATCTTTATGTTTGAACCCTAAAATGTGGCAAAAGGTCGAAAAGTTCAAGGGAGCCAAATACTTTCGCAAGGACCTTTAGAACTCAATCATAGTCTTATAAACTTAGCATAACATCAAAAGATAATTATATAACATATGGATATGCTCTCCAACTTTTTAATGTTGCTGTACACAACACTTCCAAAAACTAAATTTGTCATTCAACAGTCCCTGGAAAACTCATTCCCCATGTAAAATGATAGCGAACATCGACGCTGGCTTGCATGTGACACAAATCGACACTTGCATGCACCGGTAAGAAGAAGGTGAACTCCGGCGGACCTCAGTGGGGAAGCGACACATGCAGGAAATTGGACGCACAATCCTCGTCGGACATTCCGGATCGGCGACGTCAACGGGATGGTTAAGTAAATGTGTCCCATTATCACAAAGTTCTTTTGGCTAAACAGTCAAAGCCCCACAGACATCAGCTTCAACTGAACATATTGGAAGATCCATATTTTTTCAACAGAACTTCCAACAAGCTCATATATGTTGAGGTGATGACAAAATACTTTACAGTATACTTTATGTATAAAATGTATACAAAACAATAAAATGTGAACTAACCTTTAAGTAATGCACTTGCATGAATGTTTTGTCTGCATTTAAGCCATGTCGCACCATGGAAGCGCCTGAGTCGCTGACATCTCCAGTAGATTCTCCCTGTGGCCTAACAGTGTGCCAGATGTCAACAATGTAAAAATATTCAAAAACCATTGTCAAATACTATCTTTAACAAAATGTGTTATAAGAAATACCCTTTCTTTTTAAAGTTATTTTTTAGTAAGTAAAGAAATGTATGCAACTTTAGGCCCTTATACACACAAACGTATGAAAACATATAATATAAATATAGTCCCATTCAAAAATTGAAAAACGCCAGCTCACCCTCGAGATATACTTCGAGTCAGCAATCTTCCCGGTGCTCGGACCACCATGTAAGCCTTCCACTGAGCAGCAAGTATAGCATCCAAGAACAAATCCAGCACTTTCACGGGAGATGTTTCGTCATACTGACTTAGTCAGTATGACGAAACCCGTAGGTCTGATGTGTGCCGTTTTCACTTTGCTGTATTATGGATTTTAAAGCTTGGAAATAAAGAATCATTGATTTTATCTGCATCTCCCGTGAAAGTGCTGGATTTGTTCTTGGATGCTATATAGTCCCATTCATTACAATGGGCAATACAAGCATCCATTTTTATGTAAGTATTGTGCAACGTACTGTACTGCACAGTGAGCAAGAAGTCAAAGAATATAGAACATGTCCTATTTTCCCATGCATTTCAGTACCATGTGCACCGTAGAAGTCTATGGGAACGTATAAAATACGGGTTGCATAAGTGCTGCACACGTTTGTGCACAGTATGCTGCCATATATATGCGCACTATCTAGGAAGAGAAGGAACCAGCGGGAGGTGCCTTCTGTCAGTCAGTTAAAAGTCACGCACAAAAGTGTCTATTTAATATGGATACATTCCTATATATGTTCATACAGTTGAGTAAATATGGCTGTACATACAGAACAGAACCATCCTAAATTAAATTCAACTTAACATTGACAATATTGCTATTTCATTTAAATGGCACCAAAATATTCCATAGCACCTTAAAAATGAGTGAGATATTTTTTATATCTGGCACACTAAAGTGCTACTTGATTTCTTTAACAGCAATAGACCAAATAGTGGTGTTGGATAAAATATATTAAAAAAAAATTCAGATGACACCAATTTGCTAGGTAACACAATCATTTACCAGATACCCATAAACCGATGATGAGGATTTAACACTCAAACTTACAATACAATGAAAACACATTGATCGCAGAAACGGACAAGAGATACATAGTTTGGGGGAAGAGAGAACAAATGATCGTGTACAGGTAGCCCTTAGTAGAAGACACATTTGAGATTAAATAAATGAATCCTCAATCATGAGACAGGGTACAGGTTTCCCATTACATTTCCAAGTATTGATTTAAAAGCTCACAATACAAAGCCTGTCAGAATGAAACGTTCTTTTCATCCCAACTCTACAAGGCTGATAAGGGAAAATAGATTAGAAAACAATCTTTTAAAAGTTTGTTTTATAGGAAGATATAGTTAAGTAAGACACATTCAAAAACATATTGTAAAAGTAAAGCATAAATTGTAGATGTGGGAATTATATATATGATACACCTAGTTCACACTCTGTTTCTTAACCACTGCAGAGTCAATGTAAAGGCTGACTTCAGTTCTGGTGGACTAAGTATTATATGGACAAACCAATGTCTTCCCAGTTCCTGTAGGTTTAAAAAAATAATGGTTGTCTAGATTGAGTGCAAGGCCAATGCTACCAACTGCTGCTAGTGTTTCGTATTATTGTGTCACTTTTAGTCAAAAGTACTCACAACAGCATAATTGGCACAATGGAAGCAATAACATTGGTCACTGATCTTCCCAACTTCATGTCTGACTGGCCCAACATGATTTCTCACTGTTGAGTCCTCAGAAAATTCCCCCAGGAGGCATTTATAGTATGGGTTTTTGAAATGTCAAAAATATTCTCAGTATGGTCACCAGATTTTACCCCATTAAATTATTAGTCCACTGAGCTAGCGTATGAAATGTCCTTTCTAGAATTTCCTTCCTTTAAGTTAAATCTTACCTATAAAATGATCTCCTCCAAGCAGGCAAAATAATGGAAATGCTTGTCATACTGAATGGCAAGGTGAGTTGCTTTAGATTGATGTAAAGGTTTTTAGAAAGGACCAACAATTGTAGGTATCTGTCAGTATACCTTAATATAAAACTAAAGTGGACTCTGAATGGGGACAAAGTGTATAGAAAGGGAATGAGTAGATTATTTTCCACAGGAAATTAAGATACTTAAATGCATACTATCAAATGTGCCAGTTATTTTTATCAGTTAACCATAATGGTGTACTAAGGGGAAACATTAAAGGGAAAGATACAAGCACTGCACAAATCGTTTTTCGTTTTTGCGGTTTAATTTTTCACTCCCCACATTCAAAAATATCTAACTTTTTTATTTTTCCATGTACAGAGCTGTGTGACGGTGAACCTTATCATATTTTGATAGATCGGGGATTTTCGGACGTGGCGATACCTAATGTGTTTATGATTTTTGTATCATTCTTTTATTGAACAAGGTGTGTGGTACAACAAGAATCGAGATTGTAAGACACAGAAATTGTACAGAAAAAAGGAAAATACGAGAGCCCCTCGCACACGCAGGCGCAGGTGCCCAGGTCTGACATTGATGTAATTGGTCAAGTCATACAATGTTTAGTATGGAAATAGTTAACAATTTGTACAGGTAAATATCAGTTTAACATATTTGATGTAGCCTTACCAAGAATATGACATCTGTATATAAAATAGAATTAACATTTTAAGGTGCTAATGTGAGATCCTATCATGTCACTATAGAGATTGTTAAATGTCTAATAATTGCTTTTAGATCTATAGTCCCCTTTTGTTGTTGGGGAGGGGAAACCCCCATCACTAAGGAGGGAGGGAGGGAAGGAATAGGGAAGAAGGGGGGATAAAAACAGTGAGAGATAAAATCTTTATCCGTTAAATTATGTGAAGGAGAGAAATTCCTGGGAAGTTCTAAAGTCAAGCCATGGCCCCCAGGTTTTAATTTGTTGTTCAGTTGTGTGATGAGTGTCAGCTGTGAGCTCTTCCATCCTATGAAAGCACGAAATCTCTGAGAGGAGGTCAGAGCTAGTCGGGACCCTAATGGATTTCCATAGGGGTGGTATCAGTGCCCTGGCAGCTATTAACACGAAACCCACTAGCAACTTTTTGGCTTTCGCAGTGGAGATCGGGAGGATGTTTAGCAGGAGAGTAGAGGGTTCGTCGTTTAATTTGGTACCTGTTAACTTCGCTATCAGTCTAATAACCCTAGACCAATGTGGCCTTAACAAGGGACATCCCCACCAAATATGGGTCATGGTTCCTGGAGCCTGTTTACAACGCCAACACTCATCGGAGCACGAGGGATATGCTTTATTCAGTTTCGCAGGAGTCCAATACCAGCGCGACAGTATTTTAAAGTTTGCTTCCTAAGCTTTACCTGATAGGGAAAGCCGGTGACAAAGCTCAAAAGCTTTAGACCAATCATCTTCTGATAGTGTTTTGCCTAGTTCGAGCTCCCAAGTCTTAACATATGATAGATCAGATAGCGCCCATTTATTTAGCAGCAAATCATAAATTGCAGATATAGCGTGTGGGATGGGAGATTTTGATGTGCATAATAGCTCAAACGGGGTCAGTGGCCTGTGTAGATTCAGGTTACCCTTGTTGGAGTTATAGAAATGTTTCAGTTGCGAGTATTCCCATCTCACTCTAGTTGTACAAGTGTCCGCTTCTAGGACTTCCTCAATAGGTAGGAGGCCCGTGTCGTTTAGGAGTCTGGTGAAAGTTAGGGTTTTATCGTGTCTCAGGGGGCGGAGGAATTGACTGAGGCATCCTGGCGGGAAGTCAGGGTTATGTGTTTATGATTTTTACTGTTTATTTATATTAATATCAGTTCTAGGGAAAGGGGGGTAATTTTTTTTTAATTTTTATTTTTACTATTTTTCAGACTCCTTAGGGTAATTTAACCCTAGGGTGTCGGTACAATCCTATCATATACTGCCATTCTACATTATGGCAGCATATGGGGATTTTACTCCTCATACATTACAATGTGCTGATGCTGTAATGCATGGGTTAAGCTGAAGTAGCTTCGGGTCTTCGTGAGACCAGGCGTTACCAGCAAATATGCAGCAAAGTCTTACCGGCTATGGAGAGGGCCCCGCCCGCAAGCCCTCTCCATGCACCGGGACCCGGCATGTGACGTACTAATACGTCACATGTCGGTAAGGGGTTAAGGGATAAAATAATTAAATAAACAATGCTGAATGAACCAGTCATCAGCTGCTATCAATATGTTTAGAAACCAGGGTGCAAGTGTCTGCAGAAAAAAACTGTTTAATGGTACCAAGTGATAAGGGAATACATAGACAGGAGAATAAATCAGTGGAGGTTGAGAGAAAAGAAAGTTATATAGTATGCAATTAGGGAATCTGATAGCCCTGCCTAAAAAGATGGGTTTTTAGGGCACGTTTGAAACTTCAATAGGTATAAGCCTGATAGTATGAGGCAGTGCAGGTTGATTAGGGTGACTATTATGTGGTGGAAAGAGAAGTTCAGTCTTTGAAATATTACTATTCAGGAAGATAAAGGTTTAAAGTTGGTTCTTATCAGCATAAAGATGGTATTGAAAACCCAATCTGCTTATGTCCAATGAAGGCAGTATAGAGGAGAAAGAGTAGAGGACATAGGACTCAGCCCTGAGGAGATGAGAGAGATCCAGAGAAGGAGACACTAAAAGTGCAGTCAGAGAGATAGGAAGAAAACCTAGAGGGCACAATGTCCTTCAGTCCAATTGAGTGAAGCATCCTGAGATAAGAGCAGGCGGTCTACAGTATCAAATGCTGCAGAAAGATCTAGAAGAATGAGGAGAGAAAAGTCACCTTTGGATTTTGTGAGGAAATAAAGACCTTAGAAAGAGCAGTTTAAGTGGAGTGCATAGTCCGGAAAACAGATTGTGGGGGGTCAAGGAGGAAGTTAGGTTTAGAGCATGAATATGAATTAAAGAATATGTATTAAAAATTTTGGATAGAGTCTGGTGCCAGCCATCTCTAAGGCACCTCTAACAATATAGTAATAATGGTGAAGGAGGAGATGGGTAACAGTGAAGTTGGTGAGTAGCACGTGCATTCTGATATATATGATGGGTTGATGTATTCTGAAAAGGTTAAGAATTATTGTCAGTAAAAGAAAAAAGGTTATAGTCTGGAAGTGGGAAGGAATAATTAGTAAAATTAGATTTTGAAGAAAGTTGGGTGAAAACCAAGTAGAGGATGTTACCCTCATTATGAGTGGGATAATCAGATTTGTAAAAGACCTAGAGAGGTTGTTAGTGATAAGAGCTGAGAGACAGGAGGGAAGATGGGAGTGTTAATAGGTATACAAGTCTCCCATGATGTTAGATGGAATCTCACAGGATAGAAAATAAAGGGAACCAAGAGGTCAGGGAACTGATAGGGTGAGCTAGGATAATGGTATATTACAGCCACAGGAAGAAAGAGGGGATACAGAAGTAATGACCTTGAAAGTGCATGCTCAGGTCTAGAGGAACAAGAGAAGTGTAAGCCATCATAGCACAAAGCAGCAGGGAAGACACATTTAAAAGAGTTCTTGTGGAGGAGAAGAAGGGATACATTGAATCTTAATACATTTGTAGGCTTTCTGTGTGAAGTGTTAAAATGAATTGAAGGTGGGCCAGGGTAAGATATGTTTCAAATATCTTACATGTCTGTAATCTGTTTTCTAACAGAGACACTGTAAACAATTTAAATGGGTTAGCCGCTTTAGTGCAATATTTTCTTCTGTTTTGCACATAGATGCTCTAAAAGGCTTCCCTACCATTATGTCTTATTTAAAGGTAACAAAGAGCATTTCTTACTCAACAGGACCTGTCCTGTATTACAAACATAACCTATGCATTTTAAAAAAAATCTACCATTTGATTTCATGTATTATGACCCTAACATACCTTGAGAATGCCGTTGTCACACACGGGGGCGTGGAAGAGTCTCTTGGGGCTAGAGTCTGTGGACTCCCTGGACCACAACGGGGGATGATGGTACTAGCTGCAACCCGGGACCAGAGTCTAAGGGGCCACTGGTCTTCGCCAGAGCACGCCGCAGAGCGGAATGATTTTTCTGCAGCGGGTGCCACGATGTCGCTCCACGGGTGGCTCCCAGCGATGGCAGCCAAGGTAGGGGCCTCGGGAAAGCAGGATCTCGGGATGGCAGGAGCGCCACAGGAGTCCAGGACCTGACGCTGGCCCTTTAAATCATGACGAGTCGGCGCAGTGGAGTGCACGGCCAAGCGGGGAAGCCGGCGGGCGGCCCCGATGGGGACCGAGTCGCATCAGGAGCCAGGAGAGGCAAGTACAGACCGGGGGAGAAGGGGAACACCCTTCAGCACCAAACAGCAGAACACGGATGCACCCGTGATCCATACCGAGGATCGCGGGTGTAACCATGACAGCTGTAGCTACACTGATGTAGAATAATTTCTTGTTTAATCCCTGAGCGGAGTGGTTTTGCTGAAAAAACAATTATAAAATTCAGGATAATGAGTTTCTGTTTCTCCTGTGGCTGTCTCAGTAATTCTCCTCTTACACTGCTCAGGAGAATGATGTTATCACTGACAAGCAGAAGTAATCAATCTATCCACCATCCCCCATCTTCTATGTATGAGTGATCCAGCTCACTGTTTGGAACAGTGCATACAGCTTGTGTAATGTGTTTATGTACTGCAAGAAGCATGCAATCCAGCTTCCCCATGGTTCTGAATGTCATAATTGTTTTTTCAGCAAAACCACTCAACTCAGGGATTAGACAAGATATGTGCCTGCATCAGTGTAGCTACAGCATTCTCAAGGTATGTTTGCCTCATAATGCATGAAATCAAATGATAGATTTCTGTTAAATGGGAACAATTTAATGCTTAATTTCCCATTTGAAGGCACATGTATTACAACCAAACAGGAACTGGAGGGTTCCAGCAAGAATCTATGTGTTATTTTTTTCTCTCAAGAAGACCTTTTGCAAAGCTGAGATTTTGTCAAATCAAAGCCTGTAACGTTTACCTATTCTTTTTATTTTTAAATATATTTAATAACATTATGGTGCTCTTTATATGATACTTATTACATTGACCTCAGATATCCCTGTGTGAAATAATCTGGCAGTAAAACATATCTACTGCATTCTATTTTTACAGCAAAGATCACACAGCTATAAAAACCATCAGTACACTATTGTTTTTTTCTTGAAATGCCACAACTATGTCAGCTTTGTCTTATGTGAGCTTGTATTTCTTCACAGCATTATCAGGAAATCAAGAGCTGTAAAATACAAGTCTAGCAAACAGCTTGAGCCTCAGGCACTGCAGAATTTATTGTTGGCAGACTTCCTGTCGTCAACCACTCCCAGGATTTTCTTGGAGAAATCCCCCAATAACTTCTTGTGAAAATTACCAGTTATCATGACAGAATAATAAAAAACACAGAGGTGTGGGGGAGGGGAGGTGATGTAGAGCTTGCAAACATATAAAACCAGCATACATTGGCTTATTACAGGTCTTTAGACTCACAATGGGTTAATCACCTATTTCATTTTTAGATTCTTACAAAAAAGGAAAACAAGGAAATCTTTGTCTAGATAGTTGACATGTTTTGGTGATGTGATTGCTAATCTTTTGCCCTTATATTAAAGACAATAGAAAGCTATTAGTCACTGGTGTATGTTAGCAAGTGATAAGCCTTTTCCCTTTGTGCCTCTCAACTATCAAGTCTCTGCAAATGAACAGTAGCTAACATACCAGTGAGACACTGGCCGGTCCTATTAATTATTGTATGCTAAAGATGGCATTATGGCTTAATGCTGCTCACTTTTATATGCTACACTTGTTTTTCAGCCCCCTGTCTCACAGCAGAATAGAGACAGAAGACAGAGAGGGCAGGGTGCGGTTTACAGAACAATATGTATTTTCTTCTTTGCTAATCCAAAGAGTGAGTAACCTGAGAGGGGAAACTAGCCTGCAGGCATGTTTTCCTGGCCTGTGTGTCTCTGACAGGGTATGTTAGTGGTTACTGAACAGAACAAAGAGGAAGGCGGTATTTTGGAAGGAATCCATGTGTTTTGGACATGCATTACCTTTCTTTCACCCACTTTCTGAATTCAGATTTTGGGTATGAGGGTGAAAGCGAGGCCCTGTCCTTTTGGGTACCTTGTCTCAAATTGGAAACTGTGATGATTGTAGTCAGAATTGTTTTCTGACATACAAATATTTCCCAACTGTGTCAACTACCAGTTTGAACAAAAATTTATATTTTCCAAACTACTCCAATTTTCACTTTTGTCCACTAAGGCTACATTCACATGGACGTATAAAAACGGCCGTATACGTACCGTTTTTTTACAGGTTACATACGGCCACATTCATTTCAATGGACAATACGTTCAACCATTTATATTGCCGTTTTTGACACTGGAGTGTACGTACCGTATACTGGCCGTATAAAAATATAGAGCATGTCCTATTTTCTCCCGTATTTCAGTTCTGTATGCCCTCAAAGTCTATGGGCATGTATAAAATACGGGTTAAATACGTGCTGCATACGGATGAAAAACGGCACGTATTTATACAGAAATACAGCCTGTAGATACAGGACTGGAGAAATACATGTCCGTGTGAATGCAGCCTAACACTAGATTTATGAAGTGCAAGACAAATGTAACCACTTCATTACCGGAGAGATTACCCTGCTTCCTTACAGGCCATTTTTTCAGGTTTAGCAACGAACCTATTTAACTGCAAATAACTATTACATTTGTAACTCAACATACATATATTTCAAGACATATGAGACCATACTTTTATGCAATTAGATGATGCATATAATTTTTTATATATATTGAAGGAAAAAAGGTGAAAATTTTCATTTTTATATACTATTTTTAAGTGAAAAAAAAAAAAAAAGATTCCGAGACAAATTGTTTTGGAAACCCTACCCTTGTGCTGTGTAAAACAATGGTATTTGTATAATTTAATATGCTATCTTGGCTTAGCACAAGACATGAAATGACTGGAGCACATTATGGATTTTGGAGGCCTTTTCTCCTATTGCGGTAATTTTGGCCCCATAATGCTATAACACATGTCTTAGGGCCCAAAACATTAGAAACACCCTCAAAGTAACTCCTTTTAAAATGTGGACAGCCAAAAGGTACCTAATATACTGAAATGTAAGCCAAGTTTTTCAGCACAATTTTTGTGCTGAAAATTCTCCACTAGGCTAATACTAGGGTATATAAAAAAAATAAAGGTCCTCTTCTTACTTCATGCATGCCAGCATCAGGTCCGTGCACACGGCCACAGCACAAACTATGATGTCAGTTGCTGCTAAACTGTACATTGTGCCGCGCATCAAATTTACAAAATATGCACCGTGTGTAGATAGGTTGTATATGTTGCGTTGCACAAGTCTTCTTTTATGCCAATTACTATAAATGCTTTATTGATTTATATTTATTGATTACATTTTATTGTATTAATAACAGGCTTTATAAAATAAAATGTAGTGATATATAGAGAAATCACTTATGAAGATACATTGGGCCATTGGATAACCCTAACTAAGTGATTGCGGGACCCTAGAAGCCCAAAGTAAGGAAGCAGCATGATTACATTGCAGCTATCCCTTCCTCAGCATGTTTGAAACTCTTAAAGAGGCTATGCCACAACCCAACTTGCTTTAAAATAACTCCCAAAGAGTAAATATACAGAAAATCTTCTCATAAATTTTAATTTGAATAACATTATGTGTTATACTAATGATTGTTCTGCCTCTACTCTGTCACACAGAAAAAAATGTAGGAGGGGCCTAGAAGGTGCATGCACAACACTATGTAAGCATTATTATGTTCCAAGTTCAATACTGGGCAACCCACTCAAACTTTCTCCCATTCCTCTTATGAAACAATCTCTCTGGGTTATGTGATTAAATAAAGTAACAAAGCCCAGGAAGGTATATGGTGTTACATGTTTTATAATCAATCCATCCCCCATTCATGGTTAATTTGTAGTACTTAAAAGTTACGTTTTGATCACTCAAACACACAGCCTACACCTTTTATATTAAAAGTTACATTTTAAACAAAATATAGCCTACACCGTTCCTTTTTTACAAATCAGTAATGGGAACCACCTCAGGTGACTTATTTTATCTACCTGTTAAATAACCCAAAATGGTCACTGACTCAGACTCCATGGCCCTGCTGGGAACCACAAAATGTAAATGACCGTTTTAACCAAAAATGTAATTTTCTATAATTTAAAGATGAAATGCACCCAAAAATGTTATGCAATTCCTTCAGAATACGGAAATACCAAATACATTTCTGTTGACGGAGCTTATTTTTTGTAGGAGTTTTAATTTTTATTGGTATCAATTTTTGTGGTAACTTTGATCTGTTTTAATCCAGTTTTTTTTTAAATGTCTATGCTAATGCAAAAATGAGAAAGTTATGATATTGTTTTTAATAAAGGTGGCAATGTCTCTACAAGGGTTTAAATACAAATTTCTTTATGTCTAATTTCTAATGTCTATCCCTCATAATCAGATTTTTTGTGCTTTTTGTTTAATATTATAGGTTTATATATACTGTATATATATATATACACATACATATATAAATATATACATATACACATATATATTATATATATGTGTGTATGATGTTTTTACTAAAAACCACAAGCAACAAAAAATAAGGGGGAGCTGTGGCGATTCTGTTGCCAAAGCACCTGTGTAAACTCAAGCAGCCGCTGAAGGGTTGTTAATATTTTTGAGATCACACCCAAGAATAAAGTATAAAAACTAGTACATGCTTTTACCTTAGTATTTGCAGCTCCTCTTGAGAATTGCTGATTTCATCATTAAGACGACGCCATCGCAAAAGAGCTTTAAGATCTTGATGTTCTTTGGATTCTTCCTTAGAAAACTGTTTGGTGAGACAAGACATTCATTAAAAGTAAAACTATGGACTTTTGATGTTACAATATGTAAATTGTCATTTTTTTTCAACCAACATTTTAAGATTTGTTTTTATCCAAAGTACATATACATGAACCTTGTAACAATGTTTTCTGTTATTTTGTCATTACAAAAAAAACAAACAAACAATTATGGATGAGACAGAATGAAAATAAAGGATGCTATCACACTGATCTGGTAAATATATAGGGTGAAAATAATTATGAATCCCTCTCCACCATTGAGAATAACAGGAAAACAAGTCATGACCCTTAGAGATAGGCGCACTACCAATGAATAGGATAGTGTCAATCCCAAAATGCACCAGAATGTATGAAAACACGCAATACTGCCACTAATGCCCTGTTTGACAATGGACTAAAGAGAAATACAAAAGACCCCTGCCAGTGATCGCACTGTCCCCATCCACCCCCCACCATATCCTCCATGCACCCCAAGAATATAGCATGCCCAACATGTTACATTTTTAGACCCCCCCCCCCCCAGTCTACCTCTAGGATCATCCTGACAACACCACCGAGTAGAAGGCAGGGGAGCACCACCCATGAGGCAAGTTGAGAATGTTGCCTTGGGCGGTGCCACCTGGTGGACAATGAGGGGGGCGGCACCATGCACTTTAGTGATGTCGGTAAACAGCAGCCAGCCGGAGCCAGGACATGGCACATAAAATAATCATGACTGCCACATGTCCTGGCTAGGCGTTGGTCAGCAGGAGGAGGAGGTGGCAGGTTGAAGAGAGCAACATTAGTGTCCTGCCCTGGAGTCACTGTCAACTATGCTGTGGTCGTAGCACTACAGGCGGAGCGTACGCTGCTGCATGGCACAGTACAGTCAGGCTAGTCAGCGGTCACTTATCCTGTGGTGTTATCCAGTCACAGGTGTAAGTGCCAGTAGGATGGAGCCAGTGGAAGGAGTCATTACCCCTGTCAGACACCCAGCCCTGAGTGTGCGTCCCTTTGTATCCCTGGCAGACCCTCTGTGAGTATCAGCGCACCAAGGTGTGTAAACTAATGCCACTGCTGCGAATGTAATCCCAGTGCAGCAGCCACAGCCAACCATTATCCCCACTAAAATCGATATACATATAGCCAGAGCTGAGGTATCCACTTCAGCTCTGCTACGTCATAGACGCTGTGGGAGGAGATGGAACTGATGTGAGGGGAGGAGGGAGCGAGGGGACAAGAAAGAGAGAAGAGCAGGAAATGCTCTGAGCACCTGCCCTGTCCTGTGCTCCCTCCTACTTCTGCATCCTGCACTGTCCTGGTGTTGGAGAGATGATGTCCTTTACTGGCTGCCTGACCACATCTAACTATATGCAAGAACGATAAGTGTACAATAGTGTGTGCATGTAAATCATGTGTCAGAAGCTGTGTGTGCATGTAGATCAGGTGTCAGTAAATCAGGATTATGATTTTATTAAGACACATAAGCATACATATAAAAAAGGACAAGCAACATGTGCTGGAGGGACAGTACAAAACAACTGGGGCACATGGACATTGCCAGAATGGTGTAAAGAATTCTATTGGTTGTGTTAACAATGGCCATTACCCAAACGTTTGTCATTGGCAATGAGAAACAACATATGTGGTATCAGAGAGGTACACCTTGGTATAGATTAGCATGCATGTAGCATGCATAGATAAATTAACAGACATACATATTGCACAAGCCTGTATTAGTGGAAACAAAATATACATTGAAAGTGCTAATAGTTAACCAGGTCTCTATGTGCCATATTAATAAAAAATATTAAAGTATGTTACAAGGTATATCAATAGTTACCCGAAGTGAAATATCCCATGTTCACCCAGATGGATGACACCCTGACGCATGTTTTGGCGTTTCGCGCTGCCTTCGTTAAGGGGTAATGTCAGCCAGGCAGGGAGCAGAATATAAACCCCAAAAGAGCCAATATGAGTCGTTGTGCTCACCTGACATGCTAATTACTGAAGCTCAGTGTTCTTTTATCGGGCACATGTGGCAAGACGTCACTTCCGGTTCCGGCCCGAAGGATGCATTGTTTACAACCAATAAGATTGAATTTGGGAATTGTAATCTCTGAGGAGGTTTTCTTTCCACCTTCAAAATTTCAAACTATCACAATCGCTAACTGCATGAAATGTCAACTCTCTTTACTAACCGATCCTGTGTCCTCCTCCTGTCTGTCAGATAAATACTGAGCCCCAAGCTTCTCTGCAGGTTGGCTTTGTACTTTGTATATAAGATGGGAGCTGATGGCTGCTTCAAGCAGCAGCATTTTTATATATTAAATTATTTTATTCTGTTCCCTTATAAAAATGGCTGGACCATATACGAGCACTTATACCTCATCTTTGTAGTTCTGTAAGCTTTTGTGAGCAGTTACCTCACTCCATATGCCTAGTAAATCGTACCGTTTATAATCGTGCTATAAGCCAAGTTTTCGGACACAAAAGTGTGCGTGAACAACCTCACCTCGGCTATACACACGTAATAAAAAAAAAAGTGCTGGTGGCGGCTGTATAATTAATGGGGGCACTGGCGGTATACAGCAAGGAGTGAGATGAGCTGTCTACAAAGGGGGCAGTCTGGCTGTCTACTAAGGGGGGCAGTCTGTCGTCTACTACAGGGGCAGTCTGACTGTATACTACAGGGGGCAGTCTGACTGTATTACTACACAGAGGGCAGTCTGGCTGTATACTAACAGAGGGCAGTCTGGCTGATTACTACAGAGGGCAGTCTGGGCTGTAATACTACAGGGGCGCGAGCTGGCTGTATATAACAGGGGGCAGTCTGGATGTATTACTACAGGGGGGACAGGTCCAGTTGGATACACAGGGGGCAGGCTGGTGTATACTACAGGGACAGTCTGCTGTTACTTACGGAGGGGCTAGGTGCTGGCTGTATACTACAGGGAGCAGTTCTGGCATGTAGGTACTAGGACAGGGGGACCAGGGTGGGATTCAGCATGATGGGCAGGAGTGGCTGTATGAATACGAGAGGATGGCCTCAGGAGGCTGTATATACAGGAGGCGCAGTTGCTGTATTACTACAGGGGGCAGGAGGTCTGTAATTATACAGGAGGGAGGAGTGGCTGTGTATACTACAGGAGGAAGGAAGGCTGTATATACAGGGGCAGTGGTGTGGTGTATACTACTTGGGGTGGGCTGGGATTACAGTGGAGGTGGGCGGGCTTGTAATACACGGGTGGTGGGCGGGCTTTATAATATAGGGAGCTGGCTGTGGACTACTAGGGGAGCGTGGGACTTTGGCTGTATAGACGGGGGGCGGGCTATATACTACAGGAAGGGATCTGGGAGATGGTGTATACTACTGGCGGGGCATGCGTGGATGTATACTACTGGGGGATGGCTGGCTGAATACTACATGGGGCTGGGTGGACTTTATACTACTGGGGGCTGGCTATATACTACAAGGAGGGAGCTGGCTGCATACTACAGGGGGCAGGCTGGCTGCATACTACAGGGGGCAGGCTGGCTGGATACTACAGGGGCAGTCTGGCTGTATACTACAGGGGGCGCGGCTGGATGTATACTAAATGGGGTGGCGGGATATACGGGGGGTTGTGGATGGCTGTATACTACATGGGGAGAGGGCTGGCTGCTATACTACATGGGGATGGTGGGACCTTTACTACTGGGGGCTGGCTCTATACTACAAGGGGGGATGGCTGTACTCATGGGGGCATGGCTGCATACTACTGGGGGCATGCTGGCTGTAACTCCAGGGGGCAGGGCTTGTTGGCTAATCCCCAGGGGGCGGGCTGGTCTGCATCATCCAGGGGGCGGGCTGGCTGCATACTCCAGGGGCGGGCTGGCTGCATACTCCAGGGGGCGGGCTGGCTGCATACTCCAGGGGGGCGGGGGCTGCATACTCCAGGGGGCGGGGGTGGTGCATACCCAGGGGGGCGGGCTGGCAGCATTACTACAGGGGGCGGGCTGGGATACTCAGGGGGCGGGCGGCGATACTCCAGGGGGAGGGCTGGTTGCATACTCCAGTGGGCTGGAGGCTGCATACTCCAGGGGGGGCTGGCCGCGCATTTACTCCAGGGGGTGCCGGAAGGCAGCATAATCCAGGGGCTGGCGGCTAGATACTCCAGGGGGCTGGGCCGCAGCACTTTAGGATCAGTACATTCTGAGAACCATAACCTTTCTATTTTCCTATTGAAAAGTTATTGTTTTTTACAGACAAGTTATAATATCTTTGAGGATTTCATTTCATCTTTTATTTGCAGATTTCAGGAGAAATAAGAAAAAAATTCCATAAATTATTATTGGAGTTTAAAATTTTATATATTAGATAAAATTTATATATTATACACATATTTGCACATACACAATAAACCAACTTACTTTCAGTTGGAAGTAACAGAAAACATTATATATCCATAACATAAGAAAAACATAAGGACGGAAATACCTGTGCCACTGTGAAGGCTAAAAGGGAAATCCAATTACTGGTAAAATGTAAATTTCATTTTTCCCCTTAGCCTCCACAGCGGCACCAGAGGAGAAATATCCCTAGGGGGGACAACCACAGACAACACCTTCCTACCGAAGGATAGGTTGTGAGCAGAGGAAATGTCCAGTTTATAATGGCAGCAAAAGGTAGAAGGTTTAGCCTATTTGATCTAACGAAGCTGAAGCACCTTCAGCCCAGGAGGTGGAAACATATGCCTAGAAATCCGTACCGTATTATATTATCGTGCTATAAGCCAAGTTTTCAGGACAAAAATGTGTGCTGTGAAAAACCTCACCTCGGCTATACACACGTAATAAAAAAAAAAGTGCTGGTGGCGGCTGTATAATTAATGGGGGCACTGGCGGTATACAGCAAGGAGTGAGATGAGCTGTCTACAAAGGGGGCAGTCTGGCTGTCTACTAAGGGGGGCAGTCTGTCGTCTACTACAGGGGCAGTCTGACTGTATACTACAGGGGGCAGTCTGACTGTATTACTACACAGAGGGCAGTCTGGCTGTATACTAACAGAGGGCAGTCTGGCTGATTACTACAGAGGGCAGTCTGGGTATACTACAGGGGGCAGCTGGCTGTATAATACAGGGGGCAGTCTGGATGATATTACTACAGGGGGGCAGGTCCGGGATGCGTATACTACAGGGGGCAGCTGGTGTATATACAGGGAGCAGTCCTGCATGTTATACGAGGGGCAGGTGCTGGCTGTTATACTACAGGGAGCCAGCTTCTTGGATGTAGTACTAAGGACATGGGGGACACAGGTGGCTGTACAGCAGGATGGGCAGGAGTGGCTGTATAATACAGAGGAGGAGGCCAGGAGGCTCGTATTATACAGGAGGCGCAGTTGCTGTATTACTACAGGGGCAGGATGTCTGTTAATATACAGGAGGCAGGAGTGGCTGTGTATACTACAGGAGGAGGAATGGCTGTATATACAGGGGCAGGTGGGCTGGCCTGTATACTACAGCTTGGGGTGGCTGGAGACTTAACAGTGGAGGTGGGCGGGGCTTGGTTATACACAGGGTGGTGGGCGGGCTTTTATAATATAGGGAGTGGCTGTGGACTACATGGGGATGGGAACTTGGCTGTATAGACGGGGGGCGGGCTATATACTACAGAAGGGGATGGTGGGAGATGGTGTATACTACGGGGGCATGCGGTGGACTGTATACTACTGGGGTGGCCTGCGCTGAATCTACATGGGGCTGGGTGGGACTTTATATAACTGGGGGCTGGTAATTATACTACAAGGAGGGAGCTGGCTGCATACACAGGGGGCATGTCTGCTAATAGGGGCTGGCAGCTACTACAGGGAGGCGGCTGGCTGCATACTACAGGGGCAGTTGGCTGTATACTCAGGGGGCGGCAGGCTGATGTATACTAATGGGGTGGCGGGACTATTACGGGGGGGGTTGTGGTGGCTGTATACTACATGGGGAGAGGCTGGCTGCTATACTACATGGGGTGGGTGGGACCTTTACTACTGGGGGCTGGCTCTATACTACAAGGGGGGATGGCTGATACTCATGGGGGCATGGCTGGCTGGTATACTACTGGGGGCATGTGGCTGTAACTCCAGGGGGAGGGCTGTTGGCAATCCAGGGGCGGGCTGGTCTGCATCACTCCAGGGGGCGGGCTGTCTGCATCTCCAGGGGCGGGCTGGCTGCATACTCCAGGGGGCGGGCTGGCTGCATACTCCAGGGGGGCTGCTGGGGCGCTGGCTGCATACTCCAGGGGGCGGGGGCTGGTGCATACCCAGGGGGGGCGGGCTGGCTGCATACCAGGGGGGCGGGCTGGTGCATACTCAGGGGGCGGGCGGCGCATATCCAGGGGGCGGGCTGGTGCATACTCCCGGTGGGCTGGAAGGCTGCATACTCAGGGGGTGGCGCGCATTACTCCAGGGGGGGGGGCGCATATCAGGGGCGGCGCAGATACTCCAGGGGGCTGGGCCGCAGCATACTCCAGGGGGCTGGCCGGCAGCTATACCTGCAGGGGGCTGGCCGGCAGATCACTCCAGGGGGCTGGCGCAGCATACTCCAGGGGGCTTGGCCGGGCTGGTTGGGCAGGCTGGCTGTATACTACGGGAGAGGAGGCCGTATACTACTGGAGCTGGATGGCCATATACTACTGGGGGCTTGCTGGCTATATGCTGGGGGGGCTTTGACCAATGCATTCCTACCTCAGCTGTATACTCGAGTCAATAGGTTTTCCCAGTTTTTGGCGGGTAAAATTAGGGGGGGGGGGGGGGGCTTATAATCGGGTCGGCTTATTTTCGACTATGTATGATAATTTCAGTTAACAAAATAACATGAAATCTAGCACTTCTGCTACTTGCAAAGTCATGCTTTATTTTTACTTTGGCTTTGAATTTTTGAACAATGTTTATTCTTTGCTAGATGGATACACTTAAAATGGCAACACTTTCATGTGTATATTTTTTATGGTGGTACAAAAAAAAAAAGTAGAATGTTTTTTTAATGTTCTTTCCTCCTGCCCATAACATTTTTAGTTTTCCATCTTTTTAGTGGACAACTTTGATCCAATTTTTCAACAGATCTTTTTTTTTTTTTTAATTGAATGGATAACACATCAGTTTGGCTATAGTTTTGACAAAGTACTAGCCTAGTTTGGACCTTCAGGCTACAGGGATATTTATTAGGATCAGTACATTCTGGAGAACCATAACCTTTCTATTTTCCTTTGAAAGTTATTGTTTTTTACAGACAAGTATAATATCTTTGAGGATTTCATTTCATCTTTTATTTGCAGATTTCAGGAGAATAAGAAAAAAAATTCCATAAATTATTATTGGAGTTTAAATTTATATATTAGATACAAATTATATATTATACAATATTTGCACATCACATAAACCAACTACAAAGAATCCCACCTTACTTTCAGTGAAGTAAAGAAAACATTATATATCCAAACATAAGAAAAACATAGGAGGAAATACCTGTGCCACTGTGAAGGCTAAAAGGGATCCAATTACTGGAAATGTAAATTTCATTTTTCCCTTAGCCTCCACAGAGGCACAGAGGAGAAAATATCCCTAGGGGGGACAACCACAGACAACACCTTCCTACCGAGGATAGGTTGTGAGCAGAGGAAATGTCCAGTTTATAATGGCAGCAAAAGGTAGAAGCGTGTAGGCCGGGGGCTTATACTCGGGTCGGCTTATTTTCGACTATGGATGATACTTTTCAGTTAACAAAATCACATGAAATCTAGCACTTCTGCTACTTGCAAAGTCATGCTTTATTTTTACTTTGGCTTTGAATTTTTGGAACAATGTTTATTCTTTGCTAGATGAGCTACACTTAAAAATGGCAACACTTTCATGTGTATATTTTTCTATGGTTGGTACAAAAACAAAAGTAGAATGTTTTTTTAATGTTCTTTCCTCCTGCCCCATAACATTTTTAGTTTTCCATCTTTTTAGTGGGACAACTTTGTATCCAATTTTTCTTACAGATCTTTTTTTTTTTTAAATTGAATGGATAAACAATCAGTTTGGCTACAGTTTTGACATAGTACCTAGCCTAGTTTGGACCTTCAAGGCTACAGGGATATTCACTTTAGGATCAGTACATTCTGAGAACCATAACCTTTCTATTTTCCTATTGAAAAGTTATTGTTTTTTACGGGCAAGTTATAATCTTTGAGGATTTCATTTCATCTTTTATTTGCAGATTTCAGGAGAAATAAAAAAAAAGAAAGAAAAAAATTCCATAAATTATTATTGGAGTTTAACATTTTATATATTAGATAAAATTTATATATTATACACATATTTGCACATACACAATAAACCAACTTACTTTCAGTTGGAAGTAACAGAAAACATTATATATCCATAACATAACAAAAACATAAGGACAGAAATACCTGTGCCACTGTGAAGGCAAAAAGGGAAATCCAATTACTGGTAAATGTAAATTTCATTTTTCCCCTTAGCCTCCACAGCGGCACCAGAGGAGAAATATCCCTAGGGGGGACAACCGCAGACAACACCTTCCTACCGAAGGATAGGTTGTGAGCAGAGGAAATGTCCAGTTTATAATGGCAGCAAAAGGTAGAAGGTTTTATTTGATCTAACGAAGCTGAAGCACCTTCAGCCCAGGAGGTGGAAACTGCCCGAGTGGAATAAGCAATGAGCCCCAGGGTACTGGTAAATATCTGATTTGGTAACAGTAAGCAATGGCAGTTCTGATCCATGAAGCTATTGTCACCTTTCTAGCCGCTTTTCCCTTATTCTATCCATGGAATTGGACAAGATAGTCAGTGGTTCTAAAATCACTAGTTTTCTACACGTAATGGAGGATACACCTACATACATCCAGAGAATTAAATTCTCTCTTTTTTTGAGAAGCAGGATTAGGACAAAAAGAAGGGATGGATTTCCTGTTGCCAATAGAAGGCCAAGACCACCTTGGGTAAAAAAAGGGCTGATGTTTTAATACAATACAGTCTTCTAGTACTCTAAAATATGGGGGTTAAAATGAAAAGGCCCACCCTGCGGGCTGTAGTAATAGCCAATAGAAAGACCAATTTAAGGGAGAGGTTCTGAAGAGAAGACTATTGGAGAGGCTCAAAAGGAGGACCTGCCAAAACAGACAATACCAGGTTAAGATTCCAAGGAGAAACCGAGGGAGCACTAGGGGGGGGGGGTGTAACCTAGAGGCTCCTTTTAGGAGCCTTTTTACCAAAAGAGACTGCTACCCTGAAATCATAAAATGCATTGAAAGGGCTGCCACCGATACCTTAAGGGTAGATACTCTAAGCTCCTTGTTTAGTCCATTTTGCAGATGATTGATCCCAACAGTCCTAGGAGAAACTCAAGAAAACTCTCCAAACTCGGTGTTACACTGATGTTACAGTCTTTCTACTCATCAACAAAGTAGATATTACCCTGTCCGACAAGCCTTTAGTCTTTAAGTAGTCCCGTTCAACATTTAGGTGGAGGTTCTGAACTGTCGGATGTACCACAGGCCCATGGACTAGGAGGTCCTGATGATGTGGAAGTTCCCTTTGGCCATCCCCAGGAGCAGCGGGAACTACAACATCTTTGGCCAAAATGGAGCATCTGTACCACATAAGGTATTTGTTCTCTCCAGAGAGAAGAATAATAGCACTTTTGCTGCTTGATTTTTGCCGTTGTTGGATAAGATTCTCACATCTTTTTAATGCAAGTGGAGAATTTTAACATTGCTTGAAAGACTAGAAGAGTCATGAAGAGTCTCAAAAACCCTGCTCTACTTTGTCTTTCAAATGAGCCCCCCAGCCATACCTGCTGGCATCTGTGGTGAGGGTCACCAAAGAGGATGGCCTCCAAGCTACTCCTGTCGTAACAATTTTCCGGATTTTCCACCAGCAGAGGGAGACATTGATTTTGTGTGGAACTGCCACCTCCTTGAGAGTTTTTGCATCTGTCCCAGTTGGATAATAGAAAATCCTGTAAATCGCAGGTATGCGATTGTTCCCACTTTACTGTTGGAATGATTGCTGTGAAAGACCCCAGGATTTTCATCACCTCTCTGTAGAATGCCTGTGAAGAAAAGTAGAAATTTGATAGAGAAAGAAACCATTTTTTCTTATGGTAGAAAGGACATCATGCTTTTGGTAACCTGTAGGATTCTCAAAAACACTTTTTTCCTGGGAAGGAACCAATTTAGATTGTTCCCAGTTTATTAGCCAATCTAATCCTGAAAGAGTAGTTGCCATTTCGCTCAAATGTTCTTGGAGTAGCTCCTCTGTAGTGGCAGGAACTACTACAGCCACAACCTTTGTAAATATCTTAGGGCAGAGGAAATACCAAACGGTAATGCTTGAAATTGAAAATGGTTAAGTACCCCTTTTATGTAAAGGGCCACTCTCAGATACCTTTGGGAGTGCCAGTGGATCGGGATTTAAAAATAAGTATCGCTCAGGTCCAAAATTAACATGAAGTGGTCGTTCTCCAGAGACTGCACTGTAGATCGTATTGTCACCATCTTGAATTTCCTTTACTTTTGATAAAGTAAAGTAAAGTATGAGCAATTTGATTTTCTTAACATAAAAACAGAGTAGTAGTACCCTTTTCCTTTTTGGTTGGATGGGACAGGTACCAAGACTTCTTTTTCCACCAAGGACAATATTTCTGACTCCAACATTGCCCGATTTAGTCTGTCTTTTACAATCTTTTCAACTCATCTTTCCAACTCGATCTGATAGCCACCCTCTATCAACGTCCTTAACCATGGGGAAGGTGATAGACTGGCCCAGGCAGGGTAAAAGCACCATAGCCTTCCCCCCACGGAAGCCTGGCGTCACTGGTCTGTGCGCCGCTTGATCTCTGTCTGGTCCTCCTCTTCTTCTGAAACCCCCATACGCCCTTCTTTGTCCTCAGAAAGACTGGCGATGTTATATATAACTGGGTTCCATCAGGAAGCCTTTCTTTTTGTCAGATGCCTTCTCCAGAATGTCATCTGATCTCTTCACAAACAAATGGTCTCCTACACAGGGAAGAGCACATAGCTTGTTCTTGGATCCCGCATCGTCACTATATAGCTTTAGCTTAATTGTCCTTCTTGCTGCATTTGCTAAAGCTGCTGATCTGACGGCAGTCTTTATCAAATCCGCTGCAAAAAAAATTTGTTGCTTGCCACAAGATTGGCACTGATGCCAGGATTTCTTCTGTTGGTGTACCAGACATGTTCAAGTTGTCCAAGTCAGACCCCTAATGTATGTGCCGTATACTGTATGCAGCCACTATGCTGGGTCGTAACATGGCCATTGAATTCTCCCAGTCGGCTTTTTTATCCATAGGATCCTTGAGTAGTCTTTGATCCTCAAAAGGAAGAGACGTTTTCTTAGAAATTCTCGCTATAGGTTGGCAGCGAGTTGATTCAAAGAACCCGCCTTCTCCCCTCAACTGACTCACTAATGGGAAGGAATAGCGGAGGTACCCAGCCCCCGTACATTTTTAGGATCTTTCTACTCCTTTTTAATTAATGCTTCAAACTCATCTTCCTCTCACACAGGTCCTGAAAGATCTGGTCTTAGATGGACAAAGTGTCTTTTACTTCCTCCAACCCCATGGTTGGGATTTACGTAAAGAATCTGCATCCTCTGGAGTACAGAAGGGCTTTATGGAACTATCTTACCACCCGGCAGACAACCCCCCCCCCCCGGTGGGCTCCCTGGAGGGGGCGAAGAGCTTTTTACAGTCTTTAATACCTAAAGAGGCCAAAAATGGAAGTGGTGTTGTGGCTATAGGCAAGTGAGGTATAGGGATGGGGACCAGGGCAGGGTGGTTAGCGGCGCAGGTGAGAGATAATCCTCAAGTTGTACCCACAACTTATTTTTCTTGTCATGAAACCAATTCTAATATCCTCGATATGTGGCAGCAAGGAAATCACAGGACCCCACCCCCTGTGATTTTCTTAATCAGGTGGTGCTCGTTATCTAGGGGGCGAGAGTCGGACAGAGGAATTTGTTGAGGAGATTTCTGAAAGAATAATTTAGGTAATTGCTAGTTGGGATTGTCTGGAAGAGGTATTAAGAGCCTTGGTAATGTGGGGGGAGATGTTTGGATGTCCAGTTCCCTAATACCCTTTTTGTGCTTTGTAATGAAGGTGTGTATAGTTAGTGCATATGTGGATTTTAAGGTTCTGAAAGGATTTGAACACCTAGATAAGTGATGGTCTGTGTTCCCAAGTAGGGGGAAATCTTGAGAGTAGATCTTGTGTGTCTGAGAGGCCTAGTCCTATCGCCACACTTTTGGTTATGTTTATCTTATGGTTGCTGAAGTGACCAAATGTTTTGAGGACCTTCATTAAGCTGGGGATAATGAGGTGGATCGGGCTGTTAAGTATAAGAGAACCTCTCTGTGAAGATGAAGGTGGAAACATTTGTATTGATGGTCGCCTATTGTGATGTCCGAGATGTCCTTATGTGCTTCGATGTGTGTTAAGGAGGGTGCTCTAATACCAGGGCTTATAGTAGGGGGGACAGGGGGCATCCCTGCCGTTTCCATTTTGGAGGGAAAAGGAAAGGTGAGTGGGAGCCATTGATTTAATTTGCACGTTGGGGCGCTTGTACAGGGTTTAATCTTTGTCTTTTTGCCTGACCAAGCCTATTTGGAATAGTGTTTCAGAGTGTTATCCCTGGCTCTCTAGTGGGTATAAAACGCTACTTGGTAGGGTGAACCAGGCCTCCCAGGAGTCTAGCAAGTCTACAACTACAACAGAGATGTGAGCATGAGGGAAATGAGTGGAAGAGGCAAATTTTTTTTATACCCTTATGCTGACATGACTTCCAAACAGACTGTAAAATAAAAAATAGCTCAGGCCAGAACTTGTCATAAAATTTTGAAGTATCTTTTTGCAAACATTCAAACAACCTCAATTTTCATACATTTTTTAATTAATATAAAATCTTTATCCAAATCTACTGCCAAGATAATTATAAGTTGTAACCTTCCAATACTTCAATTCATTTATGAGAAATGTCTAAAAGTCTGCACCTTCCTACTTAAATTCACAGCAATCTCTTGGGTTTTCTTACATTAAAAAACAAACCATCATATTCCTCATATCACAAATCATTTATTACTCTACTTACTCAGATCCATTATCATCTGCAATGTTACCCACCATAACTGTTTCGTCAGAGAGTAACACTGCAAGTAACAATTTTCGAAATATATATAAAGACAGACGAGGACAAGAGAAAAAAGGGCAACAAAACTCTACCCTGGGTACCCTACAGTCACATTGCTACCACAGTTTGATGCCCAACCAAACCAATTGAGGATGCAAGGTCATATACATTGTAATCCATTTTGTGGTGCCCTCCTGGAGTTCATCTTGGTACATAAAATCGAAGGGTGTACAGTGTTAGCTATGGGGAAAAAAATTAAATGTTTATTTCACCTATGCCTCCACAGCAGCACCACAGGAAGATATCCCCACCCCAGGGACAGAAAACAAAAGGACTGGAACCCTTTTAAATATTGTCCCTCCTCATCACTCACCGGTCTTTGTTTCCTGTCCCTCAGGATAAATGGAACCGGGCGCCGCTCTGCCATGAAGACGTGCAGCTGGAGGAACCCTCTTGGATACGGGGACAGCTGCATAGGGTGGGGGTCCCTGGGCAACACAGCCGCCTACCTTCCCGTGCCTCGGCATAGTGGCCTGGACATGTGAGTAGGGGAGCGATCCAGCGTGAGTTTATGGGAGGAGGTTCTCCGGTGGGCAGTCAATTGGAGTGTCAGAGGAGGGGGGAATAGCCAGCAAGCTCTGTCGAGATTTGTCCGATCTTTGGAACGGTCTCAAACTTGTCAACTGCTGCTGAAACCCCATGGTCAGTTCAGTCCCTCTATATGGGAAATTATGGGGAAAAAATGGTTTATGATTCCCAATGTTAATCGATTTATTGGTGTGCTTTGTTTCAATTTTTGACCTTTTAGGTACCTAAACCTCAAAATGGTATTATCTGCATCTTCTAAACAAACTGTTAGAAAAAATGATGGGGAAAAAGTAATTATAATAAAAAAAAAAAAAATACACCGGTCTCTTTTATCTAGCTTTGGAAAAAAAATAAATGCTTGAAAAAGGTTTTGTCCAACACTGAAACGTCGCTACCCGTTTCTATAAAAAAATCTTGGAGAGTGCTGCCGCCTTTCCATTCTTTGAAAGAAAAAAAAAAGTTTTCTCAACCACGTTAGTTAACACCTGCTAATAACCCCCAGCCTTCTACTTCTACAATGACCGGTAACACCCATGCCTCACTATCCGCAACCTAGATGAAGAGGAAGGAGGAACTTTTTGATGTGGAAACTAGGATACTCCAGGGGGCTGGCCGGCAGCATACTCCAGGGGGCTGGCCGGCTGTGGGCAGGCTGGCTGTATACTACTGGGAGCTGGATGGCCGTATACTACTGGGAGCTGGATGGCCATATACTACTGGGGGCTTGCTGGCTATATGCTGGGGGGGGGGTGGGCTTTGCACTTCCCTCCCCCCCAGTATGTCGCGAGTGTGTGGTTTTGCCGGGTTGTGGGCGGGAGTGGGGGGGGGGGGGGGGCGCTTATACTCGGGTCGGCTTATTTTCGACTATGTATGATACTTTTCAGTTAACAAAATAACATGAAATCTAGCACTTCTGCTACTTGCAAAGTCATGCTTTATTTTTACTTTGGCTTTGAATTTTTTGAACAATGTTTATTCTTTGCTAGATGAGCTACACTTAAAAATGGCAACACTTTCATGTGTATATTTTTCTATGGTTGGTACAAAAACAAAAGTAGAATGTTTTTTTAATGTTCTTTCCTCCTGCCCCATAACATTTTTAGTTTTCCATCTTTTTAGTGGGACAACTTTGTATCCAATTTTTCTAACAGATCTTTTTTTTTTTTTTTAATTGAATGGATAAACATTCAGTTTGGCTATAGTTTTGACAAAGTACCTAGCCTAGTTTGGACCTTCAAGGCTACAGGGATATTTACTTTAGGATCAGTACATTCTGAGAACCATAACCTTTCTATTTTCCTATTGAAAAGTTATTGTTTTTTACAGACAAGTTATAATATCTTTGAGGATTTCATTTCATCTTTTATTTGCAGATTTCAGGAGAACATATGCCTAGAAATCCGTACCGTATTATATTATCGTGCTATAAGCCAAGTTTTCAGGACAAAAATGTGTGCTGTGAAAAACCTCACCTCGGCTATACACACGTAATAAAAAAAAAAGTGCTGGTGGCGGCTGTATAATTAATGGGGGCACTGGCGGTATACAGCAAGGAGTGAGATGAGCTGTCTACAAAGGGGGCAGTCTGGCTGTCTACTAAGGGGGGCAGTCTGTCGTCTACTACAGGGGCAGTCTGACTGTATACTACAGGGGGCAGTCTGACTGTATTACTACACAGAGGGCAGTCTGGCTGTATACTAACAGAGGGCAGTCTGGCTGATTACTACAGAGGGCAGTCTGGGTGTATACTACAGGGGCCGCGGCTGGCTGTATATAACAGGGGGCAGTCTGGATGTTATTACTACAGGGGGGCAGTTCGGATTGCGTATACACAGGGGGCAGGCTGGGTATAATACAGGGACAGTCCTGGCTGTATACTACGGAGGGAGCTGAGGTGCTGGCTGTTATACTACAGGGAGCAGTCTGGATGTATACTAAGGACATTTGGGGGGAAAACAGGGTTGAGTGTTACAGATGGGTGGCAGGAGGGCTGTATGAAATACAGGGAGGAGGAGGCTCAGGGTGGCTCGTATATACAGGAGGCGCAGTTGGACTGTTACTACAGGGGGCAGGAGTCTGTTAAATATACAGGAGGGAGGATGGCTGTTATACTACAGGAGGAGGAGGCTGTGAATACTACGGGGCAGGTGGGTTGGTGTATACTACCTTGGGGTGCGGATGACTTACAGTGGAGGTGGCGATGGCTGGCATACGACGGGTGGTGGGCGGCTTTATAATATAGGGAGTGGCTGTGGACTACATGGGGACGTGAGGACTTCTGGCTGTATACTACTGGGGGCGGGCTATATTACTACAGGAAGGAGATGGGAGATGGTGTATACTACGGGGGCATGCGGTGGAGTATACTACTGGGGGGCTGCGCTGAATACTAACATGGGGCTGGTGGGACTTTATATAACTGGGGGCTGGTAAATTATACTACAAGGAGGGAGTGGCTGCATACTACAGGGGGCACTGCTCGCTATAAGGGGCTGGCTCTACTACAGGGAGGCGGCTGGCTGCATACTCACAGGGGCAGTTGGCTGTATACTCAGGGGGCGGCAGGCTGATGTATACTAATGGGGTGGCGGGACTATTACGGGGGGGGTTGTGGTGGCTGTATACTACATGGGGAGAGGCTGGCTGCTATACTACATGGGGTGGGTGGGACCTTTACTACTGGGGGCTGGCTGCTATACTACAAGGGGGGATGGCTGATACTCATGGGGGCATGGCTGGCTGGTATACTACTGGGGGCATGTGGCTGTAACTCCAGGGGGAGGGCTGTTGGCAATCCAGGGGCGGGCTGGTCTGCATCTCCAGGGGGCGGGCTGTCTGCATCTCCAGGGGCGGGCTGGCTGCATACTCCAGGGGGCGGGCTGGCTGCATACTCCAGGGGGCTGCTGGGGGCGCTGGCTGCATACTCCAGGGGGCGGGGGCTGGCTGCATACCCAGGGGGGGCGGGCTGGCTGCATACTCAGGGGGCGGGCTGGTGCATACTCAGGGGGCGGGCGGCGATATCCAGGGGGCGGGCTGGTGCATACTCCCGGTGGGCTGGAGGCTGCAACTCGGGGGGGCGCCGCATTACTCCAGGGGGGGGGCGCATATCGGGCGGCGGCAGATACTCCAGGGGGCTGGCCGCAGCATACTCCAGGGGCGCTGGCCGGCAGCATACCTGGCAAGGGGGCTGGCCGGCAGATACTCCAGGGGGCTGGCGCAGCATACTCCAGGGGGCTTGGCCGGGCATGTTGGGCAGGCTGGCTGTATACTACGGGAGATGGAGGCCGTATATCTACTGGGAGCTGGATGGCCATATACTACTGGGGCTTGCTGGCTATATGCTGGGGGGGCTTTGACCAAATGCATTCCTACCCTCAGCGTATACTCAGTCAATAGGTTTCCAGTTTTTTGGGCGGTAAATTAGGGGGAGGGGGGGGGGGGGGGCGTTATAATCGGGTCGGCTTATTTTCGACTATGTATGATAATTTCAGTTAACAAAATAACATGAAATCTAGCACTTCTGCTACTTGCAAAGTCATGCTTTATTTTTACTTTGGCTTTGAATTTTTGAACAATGTTTATTCTTTGCTAGATGGATACACTTAAAATGGCAACACTTTCATGTGTATATTTTCTTATGGTGGTACAAAAAAAAAAAGTAGAATGTTTTTTTAATGTTCTTTCCTCCTGCCCATAACATTTTTAGTTTTCCATCTTTTTAGTGGACAACTTTGATCCAATTTTTCAACAGATCTTTTTTTTTTTTTTAATTGAATGGATAACACATCAGTTTGGCTATAGTTTTGACAATAGTACTAGCCTAGTTTGGACCTTCAAGGCTACAGGGATATTTACGAAAGAATCTGCATCCTCTGGAGTACAGAAGGGCTTTATGGAACTATCCTCTGTTTCCACATCAGAAATTTCTCCTTCCTCTTCGATCATAGGTTGCGGAGTAGGAGGCATGGGTGTTACCGGCATTGTAGAAGTAGAAGGCTGGGGGTTATTAGCAGGTGTTAACTAACGTGGTTGAGAAAAAGAGGCTGGGGGTTATTAGCAGGTGTTAACTAACGTGGTTGAGAAAAAGCTTTTTTTTTTTCAAAGAATGGAAAAGGCAGGCAGCACTCCAAGATTTTTATTGAAACGGGTAGCGACGTTTCAGTGTTGGACACCTTTTCATATGCCTAGAAATCCGTACCGTATTATATTATCGTGCTATAAGCCAAGTTTTCAGGACAAAAATGTGTGCTGTGAAAAACCTCACCTCGGCTATACACACGTAATAAAAAAAAAAGTGCTGGTGGCGGCTGTATAATTAATGGGGGCACTGGCGGTATACAGCAAGGAGTGAGATGAGCTGTCTACAAAGGGGGCAGTCTGGCTGTCTACTAAGGGGGGCAGTCTGTCGTCTACTACAGGGGCAGTCTGACTGTATACTACAGGGGGCAGTCTGACTGTATTACTACACAGAGGGCAGTCTGGCTGTATACTAACAGAGGGCAGTCTGGCTGATTACTACAGAGGGAGTCTGGCTGTATACTACAGGGGGCAGTCTGGCTGTATAAACAGGGGGCAGTCTGGATGTATTACTAAAGGGGGGCAGTTCCCAGTCTTGCGTATACACAGGGGGCAGGTCTGGCGGTATAATACAGGGAGCAGTCTGGCATGTTATTACAGGGAGCAGTCTGGCTGTTATACTACAGGGAGCCAGTCTGGATGTATACTACAGGGGGCAGTTTGGCTGTTACACAGGGGCAGGATGGCTGTATATACAGGGAGGCAGGAGGCTGTATTACTACAGGAGGGCAGTTGACTGTTACTACAGGGGGCAGGATGTCTGTATATACAGGAGCAGGATGGCTGGTATACTACAGGAGGAGGAGGCTGTATACTACAGGGGCAGGCTGGCCTGTATACTACCCTTGGGGTGCGGGACTTAACAGTGGAGGTGGCTGGCTGTATACTACAGGGTGGCTGGGCGGGCTTTATAATATAGGGAGCTGGCTGTGGACTACATGGGGAGAGGCTGGCTGTATACTACTGGGGGCTGGCTATATACTACAAGGAGGGAGATGGCTGTATACTACTGGGGGCATGCTGGCTGTATACTACTGGGGGCTGGCTGAATACTACATGGGGCTGGGTGGACTTTATACTACTGGGGGCTGGCTATATACTACAAGGAGGGAGCTGGATGCATATACAGGGGGCAGGCTGGCTGGCCTACTACAGGGGGCAGGCTGGCTGGCATACTACAGGAGGCAGTTTGGCTGTATACTACAGGGGGCGGCAGGCTGGATGTATACTAAATTGGGGATGGCGGGATATTACGGGGGGGGGTTGTGGATGGCTGTATACTACATGGGGAGAAGGCTGGCTGCTATACTACATGGGGTGGGTAGGGACCTTTACTACTGGGGGCTGGCTCTATACTACAAGGAGGGGATGGCTGATACTCATGGGGGCATGGCTGGCTGGTATACTACTGGGGGCATGTGGCTGTAACTCCAGGGGGAGGGCTGTTGGCAATCCCCAGGGGCGGGCTTCTGCATCACTCCAGGGGGCGGGCTTCTGCATCCTCAGGGGGCGGGTGCTGCATACCTCCAGGGGGCGGGCTGGCTCATACTCCGGCGTTGGCTGCAATCGGCGGCGGGCTGCATACTCCAGGGGCGGGGGTGGTGCATACTCCAGGGGCGGCGGGCTGGCTGCATTAGCTACAGGGCGGGCTGGCTGCATACTCCAGGGGCGGGCCGGCGATACTCCAGGGGGCGGGCGGGCATGACTCCGGTGTGGCTGGACCGGCTGCATACTCCGGGGGTGGCGCCGTCATCATAACTCCAGGGGTGCAAAGATCAGGGCTGGCGCAGATACTCCAGGGGGCTGGGCCGCAGCATACTCCAGGGGCGCTGGCCGGTCAGCAATCAGTGGCGTCAGGCGCAAGGGGTGCTGGCCGGCAGCACTCCAGGGGGCTGTCGCAGCATCTCCAGGGGTTGGCCGGGCTGTGTGCAGGCGGCTTATACTACTGGTAGTGAGGCCGATATCTAGCTGGGAGCGGATGGCCATATACTACTGGGGCTCTGCGGCTTATGCTGGGGGGGCTTTTGACCAATGCATTTCCTACCCTCAGGTATACTCTAGTCAATAGTTTTCCCAGTTTTTTGGCGGTAAATTAGGGGGGGGGGGGGGTGGGGGGCGTTATAACTCGGTCGGCTTATTTTGCGACTAGTATGATAATTTTCAGTTAAACAAAATAAACATGAAATCTAGCACTTCTGCTACTTGCAAAGTCATGCTTATTTTTACTTTGGCTTTGAAATTTTTGAACAATGTTTATTCTTTGCTAGATCGACTACACTTAAATAATGGCAACACTTCATGTGTACATATTTTCTTATGGTTGACAAAAAAACAAACGTAAATGTTTTTTTAATGTTCTTTCCTCCTGCACCCATAACATTTTTAGTTTTCCATTCTTTTAGGGACAACGTTGTCCATTTTTCTAACGATCTTTTTTTTTTTTTTATTGATGGTAAACATTCAGTTTGCTATAGTTTTGACAAAGTACTTAGCCTAGTTTGGACCTTCAAGGCTACGGGATATTTATTAGGATCAGTACATTCTGACGAGACCATAACCTTTCTATTTCCTCTTGAAAGTTATGTTTTACAGACAAGTTATAATATCTTTGAGGATATTCATCTTTTACTTTGCAGATGGTCAGGAGAAATACGAAAAAAAATGCCAATAATTATATTGGATGTTTAAAATTTTATATTAGATAACATTGATTTATACTTATACACATATTTGCCCACATAAACTACTTAGTGGCAAGCACAACCCACCCCTTACTTCAGTTAAGTAACAGAAACCTTATATATCTCACAACATAAGAAAAAAACATACGACGGAATACCTATGCCAACTGGAAGGCTAAAGGATCCAATTACTGGAAATGTAAATTTCATTTTCCCCTAGCCTCCACAAGCGGCACACCGAGGAGAAAATATCCTAGGGGGGACAACCACAGACAACACCTTCCTACCGACAGGATGAGGTGTGAGCAAGAAATGTCCCGTGTTATAATGCAGTCAAAAGTAGAAGGTGTTAGCCTATTGTGATCTAACGAAGCTGAAGCACTACTTCAGCCCAGGTTAGTGGAAACGCCCGAGTGGAATAACGACAATGAGCCCGGCATGGTACTGGTAAATGAGATTTGTAATAGGTAAGTCACATGGCGTATCTGATCCAGAATGCTATTGTCACCTTTCTAGACGCTTTTCCCTATTATTCTATCCATGGAATTGGGACACTAGATAGTCAGTGGTCTAAAATCACTAGTCCTTTTTCTGCATGTAATGGAGGGTATACCCCTACTAACATCCACGGGAATATTAATCGTCTCTCTTTTTGAGAAGCAGGATTGGACAAAAAGAAGGATGGATTTCTGTTGCCATAGGAAGGCCAAGACCACCTGGGTAAAAAAGGGGCTGATCTTAATTACCCTACAGTCTTCTAGTACTCGAAAATATGGGGGTTAAATGAAAGGGCCACCCTGGGCTGTAGAATAGCCATAAGAAGACCAATTCCCAATTTAAGGGAGAGGTTCTGAAGAGAAACTATTGGAGGGCCAAAAGGAGGACCTGCCCAAAAACAAGACCCAGGTAAGTTCCAACGGAAAACGAGGGTGAAGCCTAGAGGGGGGGGAGTGTTGAACCTAGTAGCTCTCTTTTAGGTATCCTTTTTGACCAAAGAGATGCTACCCCCGAAATCATAAATGCAATTACAAGGGCTCGCCACTGATACCTAAGGGTAGAAATACTCTAAGCTCCTTGGTTTTAGATCATTTGATCGATGATTGATCCCAACGCAGTCCTAGAAAACTCAAGAAAACTCTCCAACTCTAGGTCTTACTACACTGATTTACAGTCTTTCTACCATCAACAAAGTAGATATACCACGGTGGGTCCGCTACAGCCTTTAGGTCTTTAGGTAGTCTTCCCGTGCAACATTTATGGTAGGTGTCTGAAACTGTCGATATGTACCACAGGCCCAATGGACTAGGACGGGTCCTGATTATGTGGAAGTTCCTTGTTGGCCATGCCCACAGGAGAGCGGGAACTACAACACTTTGGCCACAATGGAGCATGTGTACCACATAAGGTATTTTTCTCTCAGAAAATAATAATTAATAGCACTTTTACTGATGATTTTGCCGTTGTTGGATTAATTCTCACATCTTTTTAAATGCCAATTGGAGAAGTTTAACATTGCTGAAAAAAACTAGAAGAGTCATGAATGTCTCAAACCCTGCTCTAACTTTGTATTCCAAATGAGCCCACCCAGCCATATCACGGTGCTGGTCCTCAAAGATGGTAGGTCCTCCAAAGCGATGTCATCACCTGTCGTACAATTTTCCGGATTTTCCACCAGAGGAGGGGCGACATTGATTTGTGTGTGGAGCAACCACCCCCCTTGAGAGTTTTTCCATCTGTCCCAGTTGGATGATAGAAATCCTTGTAACGACGCAGGTATGCGATGTGTCCCACTTTAAACTGTTGGAATGATGTGCTGTGAAAGACACCCCACAGGAGTATTTCATTCATCACCTCTCTGTAGAGATGTCTGTGAAGAAAAGTAGCAAATTTGATTAGAGAAAGAAACCATTTTTCTATGTAGAAAGCGACATCATGCTTTTGGTATCCTGTAGATGTTCTCAAAAAACCACTTGTTCTGGGAGGAACCAATTTAGATTGGGCAATAACTGGGAACATAACAATCTAATCCTGAAGAGTAGTTGCCATTTCGCTCAATTTCCTGGGAGTACTCCTCTGTAGTGGCAGGAACTACTGACCGCCACAACATTTGTAAATATATCATCGTAGGCGACGGTTTAATACCAACGGAATTGCCTTGCAATTGAAAATGGTTTAAGTACCCCCCTTTTTGTCAAAGGCCACTTCTCAGATACCTTTTGGAGTGCCGTGATATGGGCGGATTTAAAAAAGTATCGCTCGCGGTCCAAGATTACATGAAGTGGGTGTCTACACAGAGACTGCACTGTAGATGTATTGTCACCATCTGAAATTCCTTTACTTTGATAAAGTAAAGTAAAGAAGTATGAGCAATTTGAGCTAAAAACAGAGAGTAGTAGAAGTACCCTTTTCCTCTTTTTTGTTGATGGTGACAGGTACCAAGACTTCTTTTCGCACAACTTTTCCCAAGGACACATATTTCTGACCCAACAGCTCCGTTTAGTCTGTCTTTTACAATTTTCCAACTCGTCTTCCAACTCGATCTGATAGTCCACACCCTATCAACGGCTTAACATGGGGAGGTGATAGACTGGGCCCAGGCGAGGGTAAAACCACCTTATAGCCTGTTCCGCCCACGGAACCATGGCAGTCACTGGTCTGTGCGAGCCGCTTGATCTCTGCTGGTTCTGCCGTCCTGGACCATTAACTCGTGCTTACTGAAACCACCCCCATAACGCTTCCTTCTTTGGTCTCAGAAAGACTGGCGATGTTTCATATAATAACTGGTTCCATCAGAAGCATTTCTTTTCAATGTCAGATGCCTTCTCCGAATGTCACTCTGATCTCTTTCACAAACAACTGGTCTCCTACACAGGGAGAGCACATAGCTTGTTCTTGGAATCCCCGCACGTCCTATAACTTTAAGCTTGAATTGGTCCTTCTTGTCTGCATTTTGCGTGGGGGGGGGGGGGGGGGGGGGAGGGGAGGAGCTAGCTGTGTCTGAACGCAGGCTCTTATCAATTCCAAATCCGCTGCAACAAAAAAAAATTTGTTGCTTTGCCAAGATTGGCTACTGATGCCACCGGAGTCTTCTGTGTGTACCAGACATGTCAAGTTGGTCCAAGTCAACCTCCTAAGTATGTGCACGTTAGTACTGTAATGCACCACTGATGCTGGGTCGTAAACATGGCCATTGAATTCTCCCAGTCGGCTTTTTTTAATCCATAGTGATCCTTGAGTGCTCTTTGGCTCAAAAGGAGAGACGGTTTTCTTAGAAATCTCTCAAGCTACCCTAGAGGTTGGCAGTCGTAGTTGATTCAAAGTAAAAAACCGCCTTTCCCCTACACTGATCAACAATGGAAGGAATAGCGGAGGTACACCACCAGCCCACCCGTACATTTTAGGATCTTTCTACTCCTTTTTAATTTAATATGCTTCAAACTCACTAATCTCTCCTCTCACAGACACAGGTCCCTGAAAGATCTGGTCTTACACTGGACAAAGTGTCTTTTACTTCTCCCACCCATGGTTGGATTTCAACGTAAAGAATCTCATCCTCTGGAGTACAGAAGGGCATTATTATGGAACTATCCTGGTCCACATCAAATTTCTCTTCCTCTTCGATCTGAGGTTGCGAGAAGTAGTGAGGCCCATGCGGTGTTACGCGACAAACACCCTTTTGAAGTAAAGGCTGGGGGTTTCGTAGGCATGTTAAACTAACGTGGTGAGAAAAAAAAGCTTTTTTTTTTTTCAATAAGAATGGAAAAAGGCAGGCAGGCACTCCCAAGATTTTTATTGAAACGGGTTAGCGACGTTTCAGTGTTGGACACCTTTTTCAAGCATTTTATTTTTTTCCAAAGCTAGATAAAGAGACGGATTGTATTTTTTTTTTTTATTATTAAATTAACTTTTTCCATACATTTTTTGCATAACAGTTTTTTAGAAGATGCAGATAATAACATTTTGAGGTTTAGGTACCTAAAAAGGTACAAAAATATGAAAACAAAACCAATAAATCGATTAACATTGGGATCATAACCATTTTTCCCCATAATTTCCCATATAGGAGGGAACTGAACTGACCAGGGGTTTCAGCAAGATTGACAAGTTGAGACGTTCCAGAGAGAGCGGACATAATCTCGACAGGAGCTGGCTGGCTATGCCCCCCTCCTCTGACACTCCAATTGGAGGCCCCACGGAGAACCTCCTCCCTAAAAATCACGCTGGATCCGCTCCCACGTCACCATGTCCAGGGCCACTTATTGCCGAAGTGGTGTGTTCCAGGACACTCGGCCGGCCCGAGGTATTCGCTGTGTTGCTGGTCCCAGACCCCACCCTATGCAGCTGTCCCGTATCCAAGAGGGTTCCTCCAGCTGCACGTCTTCATGGCAAGCGGCGCCCGTTCCATTTATCCTGAGGGACAGGAAACAAAAAAGGACGTGAGTGATGAGGAGGGACTATTAAAGGTTCCAGTCCTTTTGTTTTCTGTCCTGGTGGGGATAATTCCTGTGGTGCTGTGTGGAGGCATAGGTGAAATAAACATTTAATTTTTTCCCCATAGCTACACTGTACCACCCTCGTTTATGTACCAAGATGAACTCCAGGAGGGCACCACAAAATGGATTACAATGTATATGACCTTGCATCCTCAATTGGTTTGGTTGGGCATCGAAAACTGCGGTAGCAATGTGACTGTAGGGTACCCTAGGGTAGAGTTTTGTTGCCCTTTTTTTCTTCGTACTCGTCTGTCTTTATATATAATTCAGAAAATTGTTACTTGCAGTGTTACTCTGACGAAACAGTTATGGTGGGTAACATTGCAGATGATAATGGATCTGAGTAAGTAGAGTAATAAATGATTTAGTGATATGGAGGAATATGAATGGTTTGTTTTTAAATGTAAGAAAACCCTAAGAGATTGCTGTGAATTTAAGTAGGAAGGTGCAGACTTTTAGACAAGTTCTCATAAATAGAATTGAAGTAGTGAAGGTTACAACTTATAATTATCTTGGCATAGATTTGGATAAAGATTTTATATTAATCTATAAAAATGTATGAAAATTGAGGTTGTTTGATGTTTGCAAAAAGATACTTCAAAAGTTTTATGACACAGTTCTGGCCTGAGCTATTTTTTATTTTACAGTCTGTTTTGGAAGTGCATTCAGCATAAGGGATATAAAAAAATTTGCCTCTTCCACCTCATTCCTCCATGCTCACATCTCTGTTGTAGTTGTAGACTTGCTAGACTCCTGGGAGGCCTGGTTCACCCTAACCAAGTAGCGTTTATACCCACTAGAGAGGCCAGGGATAACACTCTGAAACACTATTCCAAATAGGCTTAGGTCAGGCAAAAAGAGCAAAGATTAAAACCCTGTACAGCGCCCCACACGTGCAAATTAAAATCAATGGCTCCCACTCACCTTCCTTTCCGATCAAAAATGGAAACAGGCAGGGATGCCCCCTGTCCCCCCTACTATAAGCCCTGGTATTAGAGCACCTCCTTAACACCATCGAAGCACATTAAGGACATCTCGGGAATCACAATAGGCGACCATCAATACAAATGTTCCACCTTCATCTTCACAGAGATGTTCTCTTATACTTAACCAGCCCGAGCACCTCATTATCCCCGTTAATGAAGGTCCTCAAAACATTTGGTCACTTCAGCAACCATAAGATAAACATAACCAAAAGTGTGGCGATAGGACTAGGCCTCTCAGACACACAAGATCTACGCTCAAGATTTCCCCTACTTGGGAACACAAGACCATCACTTATCTAGGTGTTCAAATCCTTTCAGACCTTAAATCCACATATGCACTAAACTATAACACCTTCATACAAAGCACAAAAAGGGTATTAGCGAACTGGACATCCAAACAGATCTCCCCACATTACCAAGGCTTTAATACCTCTTCCAGACAATCCCACTAGCATTACCTAAATTATTCTTTCAGAAACTATCTCCTCAACAAATTCCTCTGGTCCGACTCTCCCCCTAGGATAACGAGCACCACACTGATTAAGAAAATCACAGGGGGGTCCTGTGATTTCCTTGCTGCCACATATACGAGGATATTAGATTGGTTTCATGACAAGAAAAATAAGTTGTGGGTACAACTTGAGGATTATCTCTCACCTGCGCCGCTAACCACCATGCCCTGGTCCCATCCCTATACCTCACTTGCCTATTGCCAAAACACACTTCCATTTGTGGCTCTCTTTAGGTATTAAAGACTGTAAAAAAACTTGATGCCCCCAGACGCCTCTTTGACCCTGACGGGCCTATGACCCCTGTTACAGATAACACCGAATTCCCCCCGGGAACCCACCCGGACTTCCTAAACTCCCTCAGATCAATCTCACTGCTCAAGTTCAAAGACCTACTAGAAGTCACCCCTTCCCGCACATCTTGGGAATACACCCAACTGCTCCAATTCTACAACATACACAAGGGACACCTCATTTACACCGAGAACTCCAGCCCTTCGAATACATGTGTGCCTCCTCATCAGGTACCCTTCATTCAATTTCAGTTATACATGGCCTCTTTCAAGACGAATGGGCGAAAGTGACCCCCCCCCCCCATATGTGAAGGCCTGGGAGAGAGAACTAGACCCTACTTATGCATCAGAGGACTGGCTGAAAGCCTACGAACTTTGCCATAAAGTATCTACCTTGGACAAAGCTCAGGAAATCAACTTTAAAACCATGTCCAGGTGGTACTAGACCTCAGCTAAGCTAATCGCCATATACCCAACTTGACCTGCGGAATGTTGGAGATGACGACAAAGTGTAGGTAACATGCTTCATATATGGTGGGAATATCTGGTTTTACAACCATTCTGGACTCGTGTAGTCAACCTGACAAACAAAGTGACAGGACATACATTGAGTAACGACCTGGCCCACCTACTGCTATACCTGAAGGCAAAAAGGTCCCCGGTTTGGTTCTTCTTAATCACAGCCTGCTCTTGGATCCCCAGATTGTGGAAGTCCACAAGGGTACCATTCATGTCTGATTGGTTTGCAGAGATCCTACACTTGCAGACGATGGAGGAACTCTCCACAGAACTTCACCGTACAGGGGAAAACCACGTGGACCCCCTAGTCGGATTTTGTGAACTCCCCCGAATACACCACATTGACAGACTAGACGCTCTTACTTAACCCTCTCCCACCCCCTCTTTCCTCCCACTTCTTCCCTCCCCTACTCTTTAGCTTGATTTGTTTGATTTTGTATGTTCAAACCAGAAGTGGTTCCTGAATAAAATGTACTATCCTAACGAAGCCATCTCAAAAAAAACTTGCTACTGTACAAATATTCCGCTTCTGTAATTCCATCTGTTTTGCGCTTTTATGCATACAGTTTATCCTGACCTGTTAATATGTGAATCTTATGCACTAATTATATGTATGTAAATCAATTGATTCTCAATAACGGAATTAAAAAAAAAAAATTGGATTACCGTATATACTAGAGTATAAGCCGACCCGAGTATAAGCCCAGACCCCTAATTTTACCACCAAAAACTGGGAAAAACTGACTCAAGTATAAACCGAGGGTGAGAAATGCATTGGTAACAGACCCCCCCCCAGTATACCGCCAATCAGCCCCCATGTAGTATACAGCCAGCCCCACGTAGCATACAGCCTTCCCCTAGTAGTATACAGCCTGCCCCCAGTTGTATACAGCTTGTCCCCTTGCAGTATACAGCCTGCCCCCAGTAGTATACAGCCTGCCCCCAGTAGTATACAGCTTGCCCCCAGTAGTATAAATACAGCTTAACCCCCTCGATAAAAAAAAAAAAAAACACTTATATCTCAACCCTCCTCCCCCATGGGCACGCTGTTTTCCCCCGATGTCCGCACCGCTTGTCTTCAGGCTTCTGCGCCGCTTGTCTTCTCCCGGCCGGCGCCGGTGCTGACATCATACTAGACGCCGCCCGGGGGAAAGACATGGCGGCGCCCAGCAGAAGATGGGCGTAGAAGCCTGAAGACAAGCGGCGCGGACATCGGGGGAGCAGGGCTGTACATCGGGGCCATTGGAGGATGAGTATATAAGATTCTTTTTTAAGTATTCTTTACTGTTATAAAATATATATTGACTCGTGTATAAGCCGAGGGGATGTTTTTCAGCACATTTTTTGTGATCAGAAGGGCCGGTAGAGTCACTTAGAAATTTCCTTATTTTTGAAAGAAAAGCACATTTTATTTCAATGAAACTAACATTAGTTGAATCATAAATACACTCTTTACATTATTAATGTGGTAAATGACTATTCTAGCTGCAAACATCTACAAAGGTATATAGAGGCCCATTTCCAACAACCACAACTCCAGTGGTTTAATGGTGCAATGTGTTTGCTAACTGTGTTGGAAAGCTAATGGATGTTTAGAAAACTATTGAAAACCCTTGTTTAAGTGTGCTAGCATAGCTGAAAACATTTTGGTTGATTAGAGAAACTATAAAACTGACCTTCCTTTAAGCTGTTTGCGATTCTGGAGCATCACATTTCTTTGTTCTATGAGACACTCACAATGACAAGAAAAAAAGAACTTTAATGTGAAATTTGACAGTCTATTCTTGTTCTTTGAGATGAAGGCCATTTCATGTGACAAATTGCCAAGAAACTGAAGATTTCCTACAACGATGACTACGACTTCCTTCACAGGAAAGCACAAACAGGCTCTATCCAGAGTAAAAAGAGAAGTGGGAGGCCCCGCTGCACAACTAAGCAACAAGACAAGTACATTAGAGTCACTAGTTTGAAAAACCAACGCCTCACAGGTCCTCAACTGGTAGCTTAATTAAATAGTACCCCCCAAACGCCAGTGTCAACCTCTATAGTGAAGAGGCGACTCCAGGATGGTGGCCTTCAGGACAGAGTGGCAAAGAAAACACCATATATAAGACTGGCTAATAAAAGGAAAAGATTAATATGGGCAAAGGAACACAGAAGACATTAGATAAAGGAACATTGTAAAAAGTGTTATTGACAGCTAAATCTAAGATTGAGGTGTTTGGATCACACAGAAGAACATTTGTGAGACACAGAACAACTGATCTTTGGCCTGACGCCATCTTTCAAGCATGGTGGAAGTAATGTGCTAGTCTGGGAATGCTTTTGTGCTGGTAAAGTGGGAGATTTGTACAAGGACAAAGGGATTTTGAATAAGGAAGGCTATCACTGCATTTTGCATCACCATGCCATACCGTGTGGACAGTGCTTGATTGGAGCCAATTTCAGTGGCCACCCCAGTCACTAGATATCAACCCCGTTGAGCTGTTGTGGGAGCAGCTTGACTGTATGGTACGCAAAAAGTGCCCATCAAGCGAAACCAACTTGTGGGAGGGGCTGAAATTTCTCCAGATTACCTCAGCAAATTAACAGTGGGAATGCAAAAGGTCTGTAATGCAGAGCAATGCAAAGGTCTGTAATAGCAGTAAAGGGAACATTCTTTGATGAAAGCAAGAGAAAAGAGAAAATTATTATTATTTCAAATGAAAAAAAATATTTCAAATGTCAATGTCTGGACTCCCTCATTGCAACTAATTTGAAAAAGTTTTCAGTATCAGTTTTCAAAAAAAAACACAGAATTGTCTGGGTGACCCCAAAGTTTTTAGTATCTATCTATCTATCTATCATCTATTGCTAAACCACCCTGCCCCTGGTCCCTCCCTATACCTCACTTGCCTATGCCAAAACACACTTCCATTTGTGGCTCTCTTTAGTATTAAAGACTGTAAAAAGTCTTCCCCCCTCCGGGAGCCCACCCGACTTCCTAAACTCCCTCAGATCAATCTCACTGCTCAAATTCAAAGATCTACTAGAAGAACACCCATTCCCATTCCCGCACATCTTGGAATACACCCAACTGCTCCAATTCTACAACATACACAAGGGACACCTCATTTACACCGAGAACTCCAGCCCTTCGAATACATGTGTGCCTCCTCATCAGGTACCTTCATTAATTTCAGTTATACATGGCCTCTTTCAAGACAATGGGCGAAAGTACCCCCCCCCCCATATGGAAGGCCTGGAGAGAGAACTAGACCCTACTTATGCTCAGAGGACGGGCTGAAAGCCTACGAACTTTGCCATAAGTATCTACCTTGGACAAGCTCAGGAAATCAACTTTAAAACCATGTCCAGTGGTACTAGACCTCAGCTAGCTAATCCGCCATATACCCAACTTGACCTGCGGAATGTTGGAGATGACGACAAAGTTAGTAACATGCTTCATATATGGTGGGAATATCTGGTTTTACAACCATTCTGGACTCGTGTAGTCAACCTGACAAACAAAGTGACAGGACATACATTGAGTAACGACCTGGCCCACCTACTGCTATACCTGAAGGCAAAAAGGTCCCCCGGTTTGGTTCTTCTTCATCATGCCTGCTCTTGGATCCCCGATTGTGGAAGTCCACAAGGTACCATTCATGTCGATTGGTTTGCAGAGACCTACACTTGCAGACGATGGAGGAACTCTCCACGAAACTTCACCGTACAGGGGAAAACCACGTGGACCCCCTAGTCGGATTTTGTAACTCCCCCCGAATACAACCACATTGAGACAGACTAGACGCTCTTACTTAACCCTCTCCCCACCCCCTCTTTCCTCCCACTTCTTCCTCCCCTACTCTTTAGCTTGATTTGTTTGATTTTGTATGTTCAACCAGAAGTGGTTCCTGATAAAATGTACTATCCTAACGAAGCCATCTCAAAAAAACTTGCTACTGTACATATTCCGCTTCTGTAATTCCATCTGTTTTGCGCTTTTATGCATACAGTTTATCTGACCTGTTAATATGTGAAATCTTATGCACTATTATATGTATGTAAATCAATTCTCAATAAGGAATTTGAAAAAAAAAATTGGATTACCACTATATCCTAGAGTATAAGCCGACCCAGTATAAGCCCAGACCCCTAATTTTACCACCAAAAACTGGGAAACTGACTCAAGTATAAACCGAGGGTGAGACATTGCATTGGTACCAGCCCCCCCCCCCAGTATATAGCAACCAGCCCCCTATAGTATACAGCCAGCCCAGCCGTCCTCCCCAGTAGTATACAGCCTGCCCCAATGGTAACAGACCTGCCCCCCAGTAGTATACCCCTGCCCCCGTAGTCTCAGCCTGCCCCAGTAGTATACAGCTTGCCCCCAGTAGTATAACAGCTACCCCCAGCATTAAAAAAAAAAAAAAAACAACTTATATACTCACCCCCCGCCCGATGTGCAGCGCTGTTCCCCCGATGTCCGCACCGCTTGTCTTCAGGCTTCTGCACCGCTTGTCTTCTCCCGGCCGCGCCGGTGCTGACATCATACTAGAAACGCCGCCGCGGGGGAAAGACTTGCGGCGCCCACAGAAGATGGGCGTAGAAGCCTGAAGACAAGCGGCGCGGACATCGGGGGAGGCAGGGCTGTACATCGGGGCCATTGGAGGATGAGTAATAAGATTCTTTTTTAAGTATTCTTTACTGTTATAAAATATATATTGACTCGTGTATAAGCCGAGGGATGTTTTTCAGCACATTTTTTGTGATCAGAAGGGCCGGTAGAGTCACTTAAAAATGTCCTTATTTTGAAAGAAAAGCATTTTATTTCAATGAAACTAACATTAGTTGAATCATAAATACACTCTTTACATTATTATGTGGTAAATGACTATTCTAGCTGCAACATCTACAAAGGTATATAGAGGCCCATTTCCAACAACCACAACTCCGTGGTTTATGGTTTTGCAATGTGTTTGCTAACTGTGTTGGAAGCTAATGGATGTTTAGAAACCATTGAAAACCCTTTTTAAGGTGTGCAGCATAGCTGAAACATTTTGGTTGATTAGAGAAACTATAAAACTGACCTTCCTTTAAGCTGTTTGCGATTCTGGAGCATCACTTTCTTTGTTCTATGAGACTCTCACATGACAAGAAAAAAAGAACTTTAATGTGAAATTTGACAGTCTATTCTTGTCTTTGAGATAAGGCCATTTCATGTGACAAATGCCAAGAAACTGAAGATTTCCTACAGCGATGACTACGTACCTTCCTTCACAGGAAAGCACAAACAGGCTCTATCCAGAGTAAAAAGAGAAGTGGGAGGCCCCGCTGCACAACTAAGCAACAAGACAAGTACATTAGAGTCACTAGTTTAAAAACCAACGCCTCACAGGTCCTCAACTGGTAGCTTAATTAAATAGTACCCCCCCAAACCCAGTGTCAACCTCTATAGTGAAGAGGCGACTCCAGGATGGTGGCCTTCAGGACGAGTAGGCAAAGAAACACACATATTAAGACTGGCTAATAAAAGGAAAAGATTAATATGGGCAAAGGAACACAGAAGACATTAGATAAAGGAACATTGTAAAAAGTGTTATTGACAGCTAAATCTAAGATTGAGGTGTTTGGATCACACAGAAGAACATTTGTGGACACAGAACAAGTATCTTTGGCTGCCCATCTTTCAGCATGGTGGAAGTAATGTGCAGCTTCTGGGAATGCTTTTGTGCTGGTAAAGGACAAAGGGATTTTGAATAAGGAAGGCCATCACTGCATTTTGCATCACCATGCCATACCCTGTGGACAGTGCTTGATTGGAGACAATTTCAGTGGCCACCCCCAGTCAACTGATATCAACCCCGTTGAGCTGTTGTGGGAGCAGCTTGACTGTATGGTACGCAAAAAGCGCCCATCAAGCCAAACCAACTTGTGGGAGGGGCTTCTGAAAGCATGGGGTAAAATTTTCTTCTCCAGATTACCTCAGCAAATTAACAGTGGGAATGCAAAAGGTCTGTAATGCAGAGCAATGCAAAGGTCTGTAATAGCAGTAAAGGGAACATTCTTTGATGAAAGCAAGAGAAAAGAGAAAATTATTATTATTTCAAATGAAAAAAAATATTTCAAATGTCAATGTCTGGATTCCCTCATTGCAACTAAATTGAAAAATAAAAGTATCAGTTTTCAAAAAAAACCACATAATTGTCTGGGTGACCCCAAAGTTTTTAGTATCTATCTATCTATTATCTATCTATTATCTATTTAGTATCTAGTATCTATTTTAGTATCTATCTAATTCAGGTACTGTAACTTTTTTGCTCAATGTATGTTTTCACATTGCAGTTATTTCAGCAGTTTCATTATTTAGAGCTGGGAACGAATATTTCCCGCTAATATAGAGCTAGTGCCTTATGTGTAAAAGTGCTTTTTTATTGAGTATGATTTGAAATAGACAGCTCTTTGTCTTTTAATTCAACCTAATCAGCTTTATATCTGATATATAGTTATGTAAGGTGGCGAAATCAGATATTTTATAAAGTGGCAGACAGGTTTTAAAACAGTAATATTTTATATATTACATAAAACATGAAACAAAAGTATGTTAAGGTGAATAGTACATTACTATTTGCACAGAACTGTTACAGAGGCATGCGTTGAAGTCAGATCAATCTGATTCCATAAGAACCTCGCAAACTGGTTTACAATGCCAAAACAGTGGGAAGAAGAAAAAAAAAGTGGATCTGCTCTAAATCCAAACGTATTAACAGTGTGTGGTAGTAAGTACAAGTGAGTCAGATACCAATGCTTCCAATAGGAAATATAGGTCATGAAACATCAAAACATGTTATTTTAAAAATATAGCTGTTATTCAGTATTCCCACAGACGAAATAAATTCCATTACAAAACGATAGGGCTTGTGTGTTCTGGCAAGTGACTACCATAAAAATAGTGCATCTGAGTCAGAAATAAACAGATGCATCATCAATTAATGTGTCCTCTTTATTATGGAAATTACAGACTTAAAACATATTATACACTGCAAGCATGTGTCTGTGTAGCTATCCAGCCGGGCAGGCAGTTTTTGGGTGGCTGGTTGGGTTAGAAGGTGGTCCGTGCGGGCGGCAGATGACAAAAGCCACGTGGTTCGCACTATGGCGTCTGTGGTTCGCGCCCAGCGTGATCTTTAGTTCCTGATGGAGATTTGCTGTGAAGGGGCTGTCTCGGGGACCCACATAAGTAGAGTCCACTGTCCTCCTCTCACTTGCCTCCTCCAGTCACTGCTGAGTCCCCCTCTGCTACTGCCGGCCATGCAGGGTCTCATCTGCAGCTCCAGTCTCTCCATGCTACTGCCCTGCTCTGATGAACGGTGGGGGACGATGTTGGTATCACGGTACCAGGGCACTTCAGGAGCCGGTGTGGGGTATTGTGCCCATTTACAGTGTGTCCAGGATGTTGGCAGGATATTGCTGGTGTGGCCCGGAGCTCTTATTAAACACGACCGTTTCATATACAAGGCACACTGGAATATATATATATATTAGAGTCCTAAAAATATGGTATATGATTAGAACATTTTTTTTAATGAAGTTCTTTTGTCACAGCCCAGGATGAGGTGTTCCAAAGTCTTGGGCCTGGCATAGAAGCTGGGGATTACTGTAGTTTATTCTAATAGGAGAAAGTAAGGAAACTTTACCCATATAAATATACACCAATAATAACTTCTAAAAATACTGCAAACTGTAACCATACAAAAGAATTCGGGAGTGGTGTAACGGTTGTCCTTCCCTTACAAAGAATATATCCTCAAATTTAAAGCTTTTTTTTTAGTAAAAATGTTTTAATAAGCAAGCTTGTCATTTACATTTTATACAACAGTTTTAAAGCATGCACTTTCATATATAAGCACCAGATTAGATGCAAATGCTTACCTTCATAACTCTTGCTAAAAACACATCTTCTAGATGTGTAGCGAATCCTTCACTTAACCATTCTTCTGTCCAGTCACGTGCGCCAATGGCCAATCCAAACCAAGCATGTGCAATTTCATGACAAACACGTGAAACACAGAGCTGATTTCTTCCTGACAGCAAACTTTGCGATAAATAGATAATATGTGGGCTGGGTCACAAAAAAAGAGAACAAATGACACATTAGGAATAATCCTGTTCTGACAAGCAATTTAGCTTACAGACACTAACTTAATATTTATAGACTACATACATATAATTTTTTTACACTAGACAACAAAATTAGAGAACAATGTATGATCCCTTGACTTTTTCAGAAATAATTTAATCTCCACTGATCAACATTTGATGGATTTTTGTAAGGTTAGATTCTCCAGAGGTTTTCTATTGGGTTTATATCAGGACTTGGGGCTGGGCATTTCATTTTTTTCATTGTGATCTGTTTTAAAGGAACTGCTTTACCCGTTTTGCTGCTCTGCATTAAAATTACTAGCTGATTGAATGGTGAATGCAAGGAAGGAATCACATGTTGTTGAAGAAGGTTTTGATTAACCCTTCCATTCATACAAGAGGTTCAAATCCCACTGCAGAAAACATTCACCAAACCATGGAACATCCTCCACCACCTTTCACTGACTTCTTTATGCCTGTTTCCCAAGTTTGTTAACAAACATAGGGGCAGATTTACTTTCCCGGTCCTGTCGCGATCCCGCGGTGCGTTGTCCAACGAGGATTTGGGTCTGCCGCGATTAACTAAGTTTGTGCGTCCAATTTCCTGCGTCCGTCGCTTCCACGCCGAGGTCTGCTGGAGTTCACCTTCTTCTGCGTGTCTTGCAACACAATTCTAAATGTTAAATCTTGCTGTTTGTCCAAATCCGTCTGGTTGTCTGACGGCCACGCCCCCGATTTGTGTCACATTCAAATCCAATCGCGTGCGTCAAAATCCCGGGGCAATTCGACGCTGGTAGCTACACGCCCTCGTCCGGGCCCCCTGCGTTCTGCGCATGCGCAGAACGCAGGCCTTCGGCTGCGCGGCCGCGGCTCTGGGGCCGGAACTACTGCGCATGCGCAGTAGCCGGGGGACTCAGACGAGGGCGCGCAGCTACCAGGAGCTGCGCGACGAAGATTTCCTGGTAGGCGGAGTAACACGGCTACTGGGGCGTGGAGTAGCCGGGACTAGTAGCCTCATGTCCGGCTACTCCACGCCCCAGTAGCCGCATAAAAAAATTTGCATATAGATGTAATAAAGTTTTGTAAAAGACACCCGGGACGTGAGGATTAGCCCAAAAAAGGGCTATCCTCACGTCCCATCCATCCACCTACCACCCCTTCTACCTTTATAGGTAGAATGGGGGTGGTAGATTCCCTTTAAGCAATTTTAAAGGATTCCTCACTGAGCCATTGAATTCTATGGGTTTTTTCACATTGGCTTTTATTTTCACTGATCCGTTGACAGTGGAAAAAACCTGTCCATTGATTTTCACTGATGCAGATCACGGAAGCAATAAAAGTCTATGGGTCTGCAAAAAAAAACAAAACTGATGATAGGTCAGTTTTTTTCACTCATGAGGCCGAGAAACCAGGTGTGAAATTTTAAAAGCACTGTAAAACCGTAATTTTTTTTTGCGGTCGTGGAGACAAGACGGAAGCATAAAGGAGACAAAAGGCAATAGAACTGCAACTGATGCAGATTACACACGCCAATGCGAAACCATTTATATTTTATTCTGTGCTTTACAAGATATATTTATGAAATATACTTAAAATATATATTAACAAAGGACTACACAATGTTCTCTAGCACAGCAGTGAGCACTTAAAACCACAGTTTTATTAAACATGCATTAAAAAAAACATCAATTTGATCAGATGCTGCATTGATTGCCACCTTGGAAACATGTATAAATAACACTGGCACAACCCCATTGAGCTGTTGTGGGAGCAGCATGACCGTATGGTAGGCAAACAGTGTCCATCAAGCTAATCCATCTTGTGGGTGGGGCTTCTGGAAGCATGGGGGGAAATTTATCCAGATAAGCTCTGCAAATTAGCATATAGAATGCCAAAAGGTCTGCAATAATGTAATTGTCTGGGTGACCCCAAACCTTTGAATGATAGTGTAGGTCTCTAATTTCTCCCATTACTCTAACACTAACACTCCACTAAATTCAGGTACCCCCATCTGTTCTACATGTTAAGGGTACATTTAGACGGCCATCTGTGTCAATGTATATGCGACCGCATGTACCTCCACATGTGGGGCACCGATCTGTGCCGCACATGGGGAAAAGATCTTTCCCCGTGTGTGTGATTCATGCATCGCTTTTCTCTATGGAGGGGTCACCTACTCTTCCTCTACAGCGCACAGCGGTATGTACCCTAAAACTCATAGGAAACACAGTGTGGAAGCCGTCAGATCTACGTATAATGAAACGCTCCACAGACAGATCCCAAGTTAGGCTACATGCACACTGCCGTGTGCCCGCCGCACCGTAGCACGACGGGCACAAGGCAGCGTGGGGAGAGGAGGAGGTGGTGAGCGCCGCTCAACCCCGCCCCTCTCCATAGGAACATATGTCCTATCTTTTCCCGGGCTACGGAGCGGTACGGTGCCACACGTGTGCTGCACCGTACCGCTCCCGTACCATGCCGTGAGCCCATAGAAGTGTATGGGGGACGTATATCGGCCGTACACACGTCGGCCGTTTATACGTCCCCTATACATGTGTGTGAATGTAACCTTAGATCTTTATTTTCACAAGATTCATGTTGAAAAAGCTTTTCGGTGAGGGGGTCTGATTGTTTTTCTCACTATAACAAATGGAACTGCAGTATGCGCACTCCTACTAACATAGAAAGACAACTGCAGGCATTCACCTAGTAAAATACATTCCGCACATTCTGCTGGCTAAATTGTCACCTTTTGGCAATGTATTAATAAGGCACTTGATAGCTAACAAACTAACACCCACATAAGAGAGTTCCACAAAGAACAAGTAAACGTACAGGTAATGTGACAGAATTCCAAGACAAACACTATAATACTATTACATGTTCTACTATTTCAGTGGTTAAATGACTAATTCTTGGCTGCCATTGAAGGGTGTGCACTGATGTTATCTGTAAAACAATCCTCACTTGTCCACGTCTTCCATGTCTAACAAGAATCATGTTTACGTGGACAAAACATTTTGGGTAGATTTTATCATCTGAAATAAAATATTTTAAATCCCTTGACTTTTTTTCTAGTGTTAATGCACTAGGATTCATATAAGCAGCGCACACTGTCTAAACACAGGAACTTCCACCTTTAATGATGCTATTGCTGACCTACCACAGGCAGTGCTCCACTTAAGGAGACCCCCAGTTACAGATAGACCTCTCTGCCTCTGTGTCCTTTAGTGAAGCTCTCTGCATGATTTTACTTTAGGTCACAGGCTGCAATGATCAGCTGCAAGGTGTCTGTAACGTAGTTTTATTGAAAATCCTTGTTCCCATTTAATGTTCATCTTTGCCCTTTACAGGTGTTTGATTTTCCCTGTTTGGTTGTCTCGTAGATTCATTGTTTTACAAACTAAATTAAGGCCTTGTCTCTTGACCTCTCTGTGTTGCTTGCATTCATTGACTGTGTGCAAAACATGTCATATTCTAAAGAGGTATGATATATTTTGAACAATTATGCTGCAAATATACATTACAGTCAGGACAGAAGACAGTTAAGCTAACAGAAAAACTAATAATTATATTTGTCTGAAAATCTTTTGTTTCCTCTCCAATGTTTCCTGAGGTTGTTTTACTTTGCCCACCGTCCATCTATTTCACATCTATACCAACTATCCACATCAACGCCTCACTTCTTTACTCACCTTAAAGGACACCTGTCATCAGGTCTGTGTCACTTGTCCTGTCACTACTACCTGTTGGTGCAGCTCACAAGGATCCATCCCAGCCTTTATCTAGTTATTTCATACATTATTCATTGTAAAATCATAATTTCTTTATCATGTAAATGAGGCTGGTCACATGGTTAGAGGCAGTGATGTCACCCCTGTTACCCCTCCCCTCTCCTCCCCCTGCTCATGTCTGTGTGTAATGTATAGTAAAGCATAGTTAGTGTGTGTGCTGCATCTGCTGACATGCTGCATCCTCCTAATATACATGTGAGAGATACAGACATCAGCTACACATGAATCTGACATGTTCTGCTGTAACATGGCTGCCTGGAGCTGCTGTCTCTCTCCTAAACACACACAGGCTGTAGGGGGTATGGCCTCCAGCACCAGGAAGCACATCATTATACAGCCTCACATCATTATACAGGCTGTCAGTCAAGCACTGGGGGTGTGGCTGTGCCTCCCACTCATGAACATTGGACATTTCACAGGTCATTTGCATACACCTTTAGGACCTCATTGCTTAGGTTTACAGGCATGTAGAGGGACAATGAAGGGATAGAGGCAATGCTCTCTAATGACAGTTTATGAAAATATATTTAGTTTAGGGGGGTTATTTTGCATGACGGGTTCTCTTAATACACCCTCCACACACTCAATACAAATCATACTTATCATAGGGTTCATTTTTTAAGCAAGAAATACCTTCTTATAAATCTTTGAAGCATCTTTTGTCTCACTTTTGCTTATTTCTCCTGCTTGCTACAGGGAACGTTCCTCCTAACTTATGGCCACCTTCTGCTCATTTTAACACTTCACACAGAAACCCTGCTAACTGAATCAAGATTCAGTGAATCTGCTCTTCTCCTTCTCCTCCACCCATAAATGTGCCCTATGGAATACCCGCTCTGTGTGCAACAAACTAGAATGGTGGCTTACACCTTTATGACTGCTCCAGGCCTGAGAATAGGTCTGTTATACGCTAAAGCCAAACGCCAGAGTGCCCCGGCAGCAGCCAAAGGACCCCACACGGCAGTCAATAGTCAGTGTCCCCACAACAGCCAGAGTGCCACCACAAAGCACCCCCGCCCCACACTGTAGCCAATAGAGTGCACCCACAGTAGCTGAGTGCCCCCACAAACCTCCCCCCACAGCAGCCAGAGTGACCCCACAAAGTGCCCCCCAGTGGGTCTCCCAAAGCAGCCGATAGTAAGTGTCCCCAAACTGTAGCCCATAGTCAGAGGAACCCCCACAGCAGAGTGCCCCCGATTGTTAGCCAGAGCTCCCTCCCAGTGCCCCCACATGAGCAAGCCAGTCAGAGCACCCTCACAGAAGCCAGAATGCAAAGAAGCAGCAGCTTTCTCTATTCCTGTGTGCACCTGCTGTACACTGCAGCACTGAAGCCAACATACGCAATGATGTCATGACATCATGTGTTCTAGCTTTACAGCCATCGCATACAGCTGTCAGACACAGGATAACAGAAGACTGCTGCTGCTACGGGGGAACAAGGAAAAGTAAGTATTAGAGTACCTTGTCTATTAGTGTGCACCCGACTAGCACAGAGGCAGGGAGGCTGTAGAACGCAAGGCCCCAAAATGTATTGGAGCGCCTGGGCCTTGTATTTGACACTGGTGCCCTAGGGGGTCTAAACATGTGAAAAAAAAGTTTTAAAAGATTATAAACAAAAACCTAAAAGTTGAAATCTCCCCTACTCCCTAAAACTGATATAAAAATAAGCTTTGAAGAATCGTGCACACATTAAATGAAGTCCGTAATTACTAGTACAATGAGTAATATCCCCTTCTTCATACAGAAAAAAATTAACTCACATGATCACTATTTCTAAGTTGTTTTGTTTCTATTTTATTTGTGTTCAAGTGGTTTGATGTTCCCATATTGTTTTCTATATAAAGAAAGGAATTTCTATTTAATCTTTACTAGAGGGATAATTATAGCAGACTTGGTTTCTGTCTTCCTTTTGCATACTACTTAATAGTCAATAACTCAGTAGGAGACATCCCTGAGGGTATTCCTGCCATTTTGGTATCAGTATTGTCTTGCACATTTGTTCATCCTATTTCCCGTCTATAAATCGTCATGATTGCTCTCTATAACAGTTTGTAGTACTAAACACAGTGTACTCTGCAGCTTAGGCAACTGCGTTTTAGAATCAAAGTCCTACTTTTTAGTTTCAACAAAGTTTTATTCAATGAGAAAACAAGAAAGTGCCTTACAATTGAAAAGGCTGAACACAGAGCCCTCACAGGGGGAACATCACAAGTCAGTTCAAAGTCCTACTTTATAGAGGAAAAATTGTAAAAATGAATAACAAAACATTGCACGGTTACTTTGTTGGTTCATGTTTTCTTCATTTACTATGCAAAGGTTACAAGTTGTGGACGTGTTGACGGATTCTCCACAGAGCTTCTCATAAACATTTAGCCAGGATTATTGATAAACATACTGACAGACACGTTAATTCTCAAATACACAATTGTTGGCTATCAAAGACACATTTGGGTGATTTTCCCTTTCCTCTGTTGTTTTTCCTTCCTATTTAGCAATTCCCATGAGATCCTTTAAGCACCACTGTACAACCATGCATATTTACAACAAGAAATCGTTTCCATCAACTTATGCACATATTGCAGTAAAAGCGGAAAGAGTGACTAAAGTAATTTTACAGATACCTACAGTTCCAACTCTCCACAGTTCCTGTCAAAAAATTGTTTTTTTGGTGTGCACCTAATTTGTAATTGATTTCCACCATTTTTGTGAGCAGTCTCACCCTCTTTGCCATGGTTTTGTATCCAAAAGTGGTTAGGCCTTATTTTAACCCTTTGCGCACCAGGAAGTACTATTATGTCCTGGTGCTGCAGGGGTGTGTGGAGAGAGTATACAGGCAGAGCTCTCTCCATACACTGTATGAGCATGCCAGCACCGACTACGGCAGTTACAGGTTGTGTCAGCTGTGTTATATAGCCGACATCAGTGTCACTGCCGTAGTCGGTGCTGACATGCTCATACAGTCCAGGAATCTTTTCAAGGGTTGACTCTCAGAGATCACAGCTGACCCACAACAATTTGCAGGGTTATAAGTAGACCAGGCATGTCTGACAACCAAAGAAATTGTTATAAGCAGCATTATCAACAAGGAGATATGGGTAAGAAAAACTGGGTTGTGCATTCAGTCGCCTTCACAGGAGGAAGGAAAGGAAGAAGAGACTTATGTTCACAGCATACCAAAGGTCTCCCCACAGCCCATTATGCTTTAGTGCTATCTTACAGGGCGTCAAAAAAATCAGGAAGGATCAGATTGCCTCGCTTGAGAGTCCAAGAACATTAGCCATGTGTGCCACAATTTTTTCCAAGCCTCATTAGAGCGGTTAACCCAATTCGCAAACTCCTCCATCCTAAAAATTGGAGTCTTCTTTTCCAACCAGCATAAAATTGGTGGGGCTCTCTTCTGCACGCAAGAAAGGGGAAAAAGGGCTTTTGCTGGCATCAAGAGATAAATAACTAGTTTGTCTTTTGATAACCTAAGGCCATTTACTACTAACTAAACACACAAGGGATAAGGAGATCTCAAACTCAGAATCAAATGTGCCTGATTTGAGTTCGTACTTCCTACCAGAAGACCGATATCTTGAACATAATCACAAAGTGTGTTCAAATGCCCCCACTGCCTGTTTACAATGCCAAAATTCTCTGCTTGAAGTCCCTATTTGTGGAGTAGTTCAGGTGTTTTGTTTCACCTTGCCACTAACTTATAATGATTTTCCTGCAACCTAATGTATTTTGAGAATCCATAAGAATGATGGAGGACCCATGTTTTCTCATGATCTGAAAGTGAGATATCAAGCTTATGTTCTCATGACAATAGAATAAGCGGCATAGGTAAGATACCTTGGTTACTTTAACTGCTCCCACTGTGGTTGTCAGTTCAAAGGGCGTAGCCTTTCTCAACTACCCAAACTTCCTCCAAAATGTAGTTCATGTAGTCCTTAATTTTAACATGACAAAACAGAGGATACTTGTCTAGCACAAACTCAGGAGTCTGTCTTGAAGGAAGTCATAAGTTCCTTCACTGTCAACCTATCAATGGCTAACCACCAGCCCGGAACATCCTGCACTCCAGCACCACAGAATACAGATGGAAGGGGAACTAAAATCCTTTTTTTAATTTAACATATGCCATGTAAGCAACATATTCAGAGAAGTGCTATTAAATTTCTGCAGATTCTTATTCCATGTCGAGGGTAACCAGATGTCATCTAATAGTGGCTCTTTTTCTATTTGCATCAAAAGTGTATATGGTTTAAAAGATCTAAAACTCAGCAATAGTGCTGCAAGCATGGTTCCATAGTATGATTGAATATTTGTGAAGCTAAGACTTCCCTTGTGCCACTTTCTGGTCAATATTTTTTAAATCAATACTCTGAAGCTATATGGATCTGTAATTCCAAAATGATTCTGGGTCACTCTTTGTAAAACAGTAACATGCACTCAGCATGGTCTCAGTGAATGGTGAACCTTGTAAGGTTGCATGGCACACTGAATCAAAATGTGCACTCACTTATGTGTAGTAGGCAGCCCTTACGCCATCTGGCCCTGGGCTCTAGCCATTTAGCAAAGCTTGTATTATTTTCAGTAACGTGAACCTTATTCCTCCACTCAATAGAAGGATAAAAGTAGAGCTGGCACTCACCGATAAAAGTTAAATCTTGGGGGACGCTCTACCTTCATTTGTTAACGCATGGGAGAGAGACCTTCAAAAGTCTTTTACACTTACACAAAATGGCAGAAAACGTTTCTCTTAACCCATAAAGCTTCAGTTTCTTGCCACCTCCAAGAACTAAATTACAAAATTCTATCCCAATGTTACAGAACACCTGCTAAACTGCGTAGAATGTTCCCGGAGACCTCATCCCTGTGCTGGCGCTGTGGGAAGGCAGAAGGCAACATGCTACACATATGGTGGGAATGCCCCCCGATATATGGCCTATGGAAGGAGATTTTTAACCTATACAAAGACATTTGTCGACCAGGAATCCTCCCCTCCCCTCGCCCGAGCTGGCCCTACTCTCAATGTTCCCAGGGACCATCACTAAATTTTAAAAAAAGCCTGCTCCAACACTTCCTTATGGCAGCAAGGCAGATAATCCCAAGGCTATGGAAATCCAATACCCCTTCTACTAAGACACAGTGGGTGGAAGCGCTCAACACAATATTACACATGGAGGAGCCAAAGGCTAGCGACGAGGGCAAGCATGACCGCTTTCATAACATCTGGAGTCCCTGGATCACCTTTAGATCACTTCCAGCTATGGAAACATGGCTAAAAGTTGAGAATTCTGCTCCCTAAGACATAACCCCTGGACACAAAGACGTATCTCTGCTGCCCCTACCCTCATACCTATTACCCTGGTTACCCCATTTTCCCTTGTCTAGTGTCTATGTATTGTTTGTAACATGTTAATTGCAATATTGTTTATTGCAATTGGACTCCTTGGACTGTTGTTGTTCCTTGATTCATATGACTCTAGAATGCATTGGTATTATAACTTCACTGTAGACTTCACTCTAGACATACAGGTTCCTACTTACATACTGTGATTGTGGTTACTCATCTCACCTGTTAATTTCCATTACAAATAAAGCTATAATTGAACCATAAACGTTAAATCTTTATTCCGATATTATAAAAAAGACATTGTTGCGGGAGGGAAGCAAAACCGCAGGAGCCCACAAAAGGCGACGGTCCGTTTCGCACTTCACAAGCACTTAATCCTGCCTAACTTGTCGGCGTCCCCACCTGCACTTTAATTGCAGGTGCCAGACTTAGTATCTAAGCGACTGATAAACAAGTTCTGTGAGTGGTTCGCTGATGGGAATGGGAAGTCCCAACAACGGAGCACGTCTGTAGCACAACACAACCCAGAAGAACAAACTTGGGCATCGGAGGTAAGTGTACAACAGAAATATGTACTGTTGCAACAATATAAACCAACTTTACCTATGTTACATCATTTAAACAGGCATAATATCACGCAAGATGGGAGGCATAAATGCATTATACATATTATATACAAATGGATACTGTAGTAGAGAAGAGTAAAAACTAAAAACAACAGACAAAACCAAACACAAGATTAAAGGAGGAGCATGATAAAGGCATTGTGCCTATAATTATTTTAAACAAATTCATAGAAACGCTCCCATTTCATTTTTGTCATTAAGACTCGTCTTAGCAGAATCTTATGTCCGTCATCTTCATTGGGAGCAGCTTCTAATCCAGCAAAAGAAATGGTATTAGGGTCGATGGCATGTACTTCTCTAATACGTTCAATAAGACATGGTGCTCCCTCTCCAGTCTTAATAGAATTACGATGTTCCCGATACCTGCTAAACAAGGACAGAGCAAGACATAGACTACAAACAATGTTTTACATGAAATGAAATGTTTAAGTGAATATGTGCAGTCTCCGATGTTAACATATTTGAATTTGAATTTTTTCCGTATGGTTGTTTGTAAGTTTTATATAGACACTGGTGTTGCTAAGCTGAACCTCCAATTCCTAATTCCTCCACAGTCTCTCCCCTCCATATATTGTAGAGTTCCGCATAAAATTCTTGGAAAGCTGTTGCATGTCCCATGTCTCTCTCATTCATGAGGGGGGCAGGGCAGCAGTGTGAGTGAGGAGGTGCTTTAGATTTTTTGTATGCTCTTTCTAATGCAGATATTTCCCATAGAAGAACCGGAAATGTGTATCTCTAGCTTTCTAGACCCTAGCTCCCATCTCCATGAGGATACCTCTTGCACACATTTTATACGCTTCTTACATAAAGCCAGGATCTACCCAAGAGATCACATTAGTGTAAATAAATTCTGTCAGTTTATTAATAAAATCCTGGCAATGCTTAGGTATTCTAGTAATGTATCATTCAGATGCCATGTCAGCAAAAAAGTACCATTCCACTGTTCCAACTCAATAATTAAACTGTATCGAGCTTAGGAACAAAGAACACCTGGCCCTAAAATAACACACATGAGGGAAAAGATTAGTGAACCATTATCCACTCATAAAATCAATTAGAGATATGTGTAGCATAAAACTTCCTCATGAAGACAAAGATATTAATGTTTCCATAGGAGTCCATTAACAGGCACCAATAAAGACCCAATTTCCAAGTGATGGTACTGAAAACGAATTCCCAGCTATCTAGTGGTTAGGATTCATATAATTTGCTTCACTTAAACTTATATCTCTCGGGCTTGGAGCCACCTATTTGCCATTGGTTGTACAACTATAGAGGTGGTAGATCAATGTCGTCGTTCACAGGAAGCCATGAGGGAATCTCAATTTGAATTTCCAGACATCTTCATACATTATCCAGATCTCATGGATGTTTTAGAATTATGTGCTCATGGATCTCCTGATGTAAGCGGCAGTGGCAAACTCTACCCATCAATTCAGCACTTTTTGCAAAGAAAAATTACCAGGGCACACATGATCCCTGGTTCTGCAGAGTCTGTCCCTAGTTCTTGAATTTTACTGTATGGATGTCTTTCTATTTCATATCTATCCATCTATATCTATTATCTAGTCATATCTATCTATGTATATACTATCTTTGTTTATCCTACCTATCTACACTCACCGGCCACTTTATTAGGTACACCTGTCCAACTGCTCGTTAACACTTCATTTCTAATCAGCCAATCACATGGCGGCAACTCAGTGCATTTAGGCATGTAGACATGGTCAAGACAATCTCCTGCAGTTCAAACCGTGCATCAGTATGGGGAAGAAAGGTGATTTGAGTGCCTTTGAACGTGGCATGGTTGTTGGTGCCAGAAGGGCTGGTCTGAGTATTTCAGAAACTGCTGATCTACTGGGATTTAAAAAACATCCAGTGAGCGGCAGTTCTGTGGGCGGAAATGCCTTGTACATGCCAGAGGTCAGAGGAGAATGGGGAGATTGGTTCGAGCTGATAGAAAGGCAACAGTGACTCAAATCGCCACCCGTTACAACCAAGGTAGGCAGAAGAGCATCTCGAACGCACAGTACTCGAACTTTGAGGCAGATGGGCTACAGCACAGAAGGCCACACTGAGTGCCACTCCTTTCAGCTAAGAAAGGAAACTGAGGCTACAATTTGCACAAGCTCATCGAAATTGGACAGTAGAAGATTGGAAAAACGTTGCCTGGTCTGATGAGTCTCGATTTCTGCTGCGACATTCGGATGTAGGGTCAGAATTTGGCGTCAACAACATGAAAGCATGATCCATCCTGCTTGTATCAATGGTTCGGCTGGTGGTGGTGTGTCAATGGTGTGGGGAATATTTTCTTGGCACTCTTTGGGCCCCTTGGTACCAATTGAGCCACAGCCTACCTGAGTATTGTTGCTGACCATGTCCATCCCTTTATGATCACCATGTACCCAACATCTGATGGCTACTTTCAGCAGGATAATGCGCCATGTCATGAGCTGAATCATCTCAGACTGGTTTCTTGAACATGACAATGAGTTCACTGTAAAACTCAAATGGCCTCCACAGTCACCAGATCTCAATCCAATAGAGCATCTTTGGGATGTGGTGGAACTAGAGATTTGCATCATGGATGTGCAGCCGACAAATCTGCAGCAACTGTGTGATGCCATCATGTCAATATGGACCAAAATCTCTGAGGAATGCTTCCAGCACCTTGTTGAATCTATGGCAGTTCTGAAGGCAAAAGGGGGTCCAACACGTTACTAGCATGGTGTACCTAATAAAGTGGCCGGTGAGTGTATATATCTATTATCTAGTCATATCTATCTATCCATCTATCATCTATCTATCTCACATCTATCTATGTATATACTATTAAAGTATTTATCTATCAATGTATATACTATCCAAGTGAAATGACTGTTACGCTTTAAGCAATAGGTTTAGTATTTATTTATGAAATAAATGGAAATTTGGTGAAAATTTTCCAAATTCAAAATTTTGTAAAGTTAGTCATATCACCAAAATAACTTGATAACTCACATTTTCCATCTGTCTGCTTTAACTTGGCATACATCCTTCAAACATCCTTTCCTTTCAGAGGCTTATAAGTTTAGGTGCAATTTTTCAGATTTTCCCGAAAATCATCAAAACCTATACTTGGAGGGCCAATTTAGTTAGAAGTGACTATATAAGGCTTAGATGACAGAAACCCCCCACAAATGACACCATTTTAGAAACTGCACCCCTCAAATAACCCTTTAGGAAGTTTGTTAACCCTATGAGAGATTCAAGAGGGAGAAAAATAAATGAAGATGAAATTACAGAAACGCAATTTTATCTTACAATGTTCCTAGTGCAATTAATAGTATCATAGTATATAAGGCTGGAAAAAGACGCAAGTCCATCATGTCCAACCTTTAAGAATTAAATAAATGATGGTAAAATCGCCTCTCCTCTAGGCGTAGAGGATGCCCCCTTGTCCTGGTCACAGGCCGAGGTATAAAAAGATCTTTGGAGAGATCCTTGTACTGTCCGTTCAGGTATTTGTACATTGTAATGAGGTCTCCCCTCAGTCGTCTTTTTTCTAAACTGAATAATCCCAAATTTTGTAATCTGTCAGTGTATTCTAATCCCCCCATTGCCCTAATAATCCTGGTTGCTCTCCTCTGCACCCATTCCAGCTCTACTATATCCTTTTTATACACTGGTGCCCAAAACTGTACACTGGGATGTGGTGGAACGGGAGATTTGCATCATGGATGTGCAGCCGACAAATCTGCGGCAACTGTGTGATGCCATCATGTCAATATGGACCAAAATCTCTGAGGAATGCTTCCAGCACCTTGTTGAATCTATGCCACGAAGAATTGAGGCAGTTCTGAAGGCAAAAGGGGGTCCAACACGTTACTAGCATGGTGTACCTGATAAAGTGGCCGGTGAGTGTATATATCTATTATCTAGTCATATCTATCTATCCATCTATCATCTATCATCTATCTCACATCTATCAATGTAGATACTATCCAAGTGAAATGACGGTTATGCTTTAAGCAATATGTTTAGTATTTATTTATGAAATAAATGGAAATTTGGTGAAACTTTTCCAAATTCAAAATTTTGTAAAGTTAGTCATATCACCAAAATAACTTGATAACTCACATTTTCCATCTGTCTGCTTTAACTTGGCATACATCCTTCAAACATCCTTTCCTTTCAGAGGCTTATAAGTTTAGGTGGAATTTTTCATATTTTCCCGAAAATCATCAAAACCTATACTTGGAGGGCCAATTTAGTTAGAAATGACTATATAAGGCTTAGATGACAGAAACCCCCCACAAATGACACCATTTTCGAAACTGCACCCCTTAAATAACCCTTTGGGAAGTTTGTTAACCCTATGAGAGATTCAAGAGGGAGAAAAATAAATGAAGATGAAATTACAGAAACGTAATTTTATCTCACAATGTTCCTAGTGCAATTAATAGTATCATAGTATATAAGGCTGGAAAAAGACGCAAGTCCATCAAGTCCAACCTTTAAGAATTAAATAAATGATGGTAAAATCGCCTCTCCTCTAGGCGTAGAGGATGCCCCCTTGTCCTGGTCACAGGCCGAGGTATAAAAAGATAGTTGGAGAGATCCTTGTACTGTCCGTTCAGGTATTTGTACATTGTAATGAGGTCTCCCCTCAGTCGTCTTTTTTCTAAACTGAATAATCCCAAATTTTGTAATCTGTCAGTGTATTCTAATCCCCCCATTGCCCTAATAATCCTGGTTGCTCTCCTCTGCAACCATTCCAGCTCTACTATATCCTTTTTATACACTGGTGCCCAAAACTGTACACAATATTCCAAGTGTGGTCTGACCAGGGATTTGTATAAGGGCAAAACTATGTCTTTATCATGAGAATCTATTCCTCTCTTGATACATCCGGCAATTTTATTTGCTTTAGCAGTAGCCGCCTGGCTCTGGTCACTAAAATTAAGTTTACCATCCACCAATACCCCCAAGTCCATTTCAGCTCCAGTTTTACCAAGTAATTGACCGTTTAAAACAGAATTATACTTTTTGTTTCCATGGCCCAAGTGCATAACTTTACATTTGTCTACATTAAATCTCATCAACCATTTCTCTGCCCACTGCCCAAGCTTCCACAAATCCCTCTGTAATGCTAAACTATCGACCTCAGTATTTATTACTTTACACAGCTTATTACCATCTGCAAATATTGAAACTTGACTGTGTAAACCCACTACAAGGTCATTAATAAAAATATTAAAAAGAAGTGGCCCCAATACTGACCCCTGTTGACTCCACTGGTAACAAATCAAACCCAATCGAGAATGTGCCATTAATGACGACCCCTCTGTTTTCTATCACTAAGCCAATTACTTACCCAAATACACAGATTTTCTCCTATTCCCAGCAGTCTCATTTTATATACCAACCTTTTATGTGGCACGGTGTCAAATGCCTTTGAAAAGTCCAGATATACAACATCCACAGCGTCCCCCAGATCCAGTCTTGAACTTACCTCCTCGTAGAAACCAATCAGATTAGTCTGACAGGACCGATCTCTCATAAACCCATGCTGACGCTGGGTTATAAGGTTGTGCACAGTGAGATCTCCTTCCACCATGACCCCCATGTTATTTCTAAGGGGACCCACACTCTCTGTTTTTAGTTTCCTATGATTTATATACTTGAAAAATAATTTGGGATTATTTTTGCTCTCCCTGGCAATTTTTCTCTCAGTCTCTATTTTTGCAACCTTTATCTGCTTTTTACAGGATTTATTTTTCTCTCTATAATCCTGTAATGCCTCATCTCTACCTTCACGTTTTAGCACCTTAAACGCCTTATCTTTCTCGCTTATTGCTTTCCTTACAAGACTAGTTAGCCACATTGGCTGTTTCTTGTTCCTCTTATGCTTTTCCCCATAAGATATGTGTTTCTCACAGGATTTTTTTAGAATATATGAGAAAAAGTCCCATTTTTTGGGGGGGCTTTTGTCTTTGAGAACATTATCCCAGTCTATGCCTTTAAGGTCTTCCCTTAGTTGCTGAAAATTTGCCCTCCTGAAGTTTAGAATGTTGGTTGCCCCTCCTAACTTCTTAGTAAACCGTAGTGCAAAATCAATGATATTATGATCACTATCCCCAGGTTCCCGCCAAACTGTGTTTTGATACCCTATCAGTTTGTTGTTAGGATAAGGTCCAGCAGTGCCCCCCCTTGTGGCTCCGGACTATTGCGACAGGTAATTGTCTTTGTTGTTGACAAGAACTGCATGCCTTTGAAAGACCTGCTGTTTCTGCCCCCCAGTCAATATCTGAGTAATTGAAGTCCCCATGATAAGTACTTCACCATGCTTTGAAGCAGCATCCATTCACTTATCAGCATTTCCTCGTTGTCTCATCATTATATTTGAACCTTATAACAAACCCCTAGTAATATTTTATTATTCTTTTCCCTCCCCTTATCTCCACAGATAGGACTCCACATTTGCATTTGCGTTCTGATGTCAATTCGCAAGACACGCTTGAGGCAAGAATTCACATAAAACAAACCCCTCCCCCTTTTTTATTTATACGATCCTTTCTAAAAGACTATAACCATCTATACCAACAGCCCAGTCATAGCTACTGTCCAGCCATTCTCGCCGATACCCACTATATCATATTTCCGCTCCAACATCAAGAGTTCCAGTTCCTCCATTTGTTTGTGAGGCTTCTGGCATTTGTGTACATACACTTTATATGGTTTCCTGTCCGTATTCCTTTGTTCTTATTCCCCAATCTCATTCCAGCCCCCCTTCCCCCCCCATGGACTATGACTCTCCAGCTCTCTATCTACACTGTCTATTTCACGGCAAGCTGAGGTTGCCCTCCCCCCAGGGGGATAAATATGGCTGAAAAAGTTTTCATGTGTCAGGATGCATTTAACTCCTTAAGGACCAGGCCCTTTTTCGTTTTTGCGTCTTGATTTTGCATTCCCCACCTTCAAGGCCCTTTTTCGTTTTTGCGTCTTGATTTTGCATTCCCCACCTTCACAAATCTATAACTTTTTTTATTTTTCCATGTAGAGAACTCTGTATGGGCTAACAAATTGTTTAACAAATTGCACTTCATAGCCAATGGGGGCAAAAGCGAGCACGTAACAGACGGGGGGGAGGGGTTTGGTTGTTGTGAATGAAAGGACGTTTCCCAGACAGGGGGGGGGCAGACAGGGGTGGGGAAGAGTGCAGAGAGAACAGTTGGAGGGGAGGACCGAAAAAGGGACAAAAAGATGAAAACAAAACCAATAAATCGATTAACTTGGGTCAAATAACCATTTTTCCCCACATAATTCCCATATAGGGGAATGAACTGACCAGGGTTTTTCAGCAATTGACACTGAGACGTTCCAGAGAGAGCGACATATCCTCGACAGGCCTGGCTGGCTATGCCCCCCCCTCTGACACTCCAATTGGACGGCCCCGGAGAACCTCCTCCTCTCCCAAAAATAAACTACGTCGGATCCCTCCACGTCATCATGTCCAGGGCCACTTATCCCGGAGGCACGGGAAGGTAGGCGGCTTGTTGCCCAGGGACCCTCCACCCTATCAGCTGTCCCCGTTCCAGAGGGTTCCTCCAGCGCACGTCTCAATGGCAAGCGGCGCCCGGTTCCATTTTAATCCTGAGGGACAGGAAAACCAAAGACGGTGAGTGATGAGAGGGACAATATTAAAGGGTTCCAGTCCTTTGTTTTCTGTCTGTGTGGGGAATCTTCCTGTGGTGCTGCGGTGGGGCATAGGTGAAAGAACATTGACAAGTTTTTTCCCCCATAGCTCACACTGTACCACCCTCTTTTTTATGGTAACCAAGATGACCTCCAGAGGGGCACCACAAAATGGTGACCTGTATAGACCGTTGCATCCTCATTTGTTTGGTTGGCTCGAAAACGCGGTAGCATGTACTGTAGGGTCCCCCGGGTAGAGTTTTTGTTGCCCCTTTTTTTTTTTTCTCGTAACTCGTCTTGTCTTTAGATATCATTCAGAAAATTGTACTTGGCAGTGTTTCGATCGACAAACAGTTCTGTGGTACATTTCCATGATTGAGCGAGTAAGTAAAATACGAAATCTTTAGCTGATATAGATGAATATGAATGGTTTTGTTTTTAAATGTAAGAAAACCCTAATAGATTGCTGTAATTTAGTAGAAGTGGCAACGTTTAGACAAGTGCTCAGAAATGGAATTGAGTAGTGAAGGTCAACTGTTATAATTATCTTGGCATAGATTTTGGATAAAGATTATATTAATCTATAAAAATGTATGAAAGTTGAGGTTGTTTGATGTTGCAATAAAAGATACTACTTCAAATTTTATGACATTCTGGCCTGAGACTATGTTTTATTTTTACAGTCTGTTGTTGGAATGCATTCATCATAGGGATCGAAAAAAAATTTGGCTCTTTCCCCCTCATTCCTCCATGCTCACAGCTCTGTTGTAGTTGTAGACCTGGCTAGAACTCCTGGGAGCTGGTTCAACCTAACCACGTAGCGTTTAATACCACTGAGAGGCAGGGATAACATCTGAAACACTATTCCAATAGGCTAGGTCAGGCAAAAGAGCAAGATTAAAACCCTGTACAGCGCCCCACACGTGCAACATTAAATTCAATGGCTCCCACGCCCTTCCTTTCCGAGCAAAAATGGAAACAGGCAGGATTGCCCCCTGTCCCCCTACTTAAAGCCCTGATTAGACACCTCCTTAACACCAGCTAAGCCCCAGTAAGGACATATCGGGCATCACAATAAGCGACCCATCATACAAATGTTTCACTTCATCTTCACAGAGATGTTTGCTATTATACTAACCCCCCATCACCTCTTTCTCCCCGTTAATGAAGGTCCTCAAACACTTGGTCACTTCAGCAACCATAAGATAAACTAACAAAAAGTGTGGGCGATGACTAGGCCTTCTCAACACACAAATATCTCACGCTCAAGATTCCCCTACTTGGGAACACGAGACCATCACTTATCTCGGTGTTCAAAATCCTTCATCCTTAAAGTCCACATAGGCACTAAACTATAACACCTTCCTACAAAACACAAAAGGGATTAGGGACTGGGACATCCGAACAGATCTCCCCACATTACAAGGCTCTTATATACCTCTTCCACAATCCCCACTAGCATTACCTAAATATTCTTCAGAAATCTCCACCTCACAACTGCCCTGGTCCGACCTCCCCCCGAGGATAACAGCACCACTCTGATTAAGAAAATCACGGGGGGGTCTGTGATTTCCTTGCTGCCACTATCCGACGGATTTAGATTGTTTCATGACAAGAACAACTACGTTTGTAACAACTTGAGGATTATCTCTCACCTTCGCCGCTACCACCCTGCCCTGGCCATCCCTATACCCACTTGCCTATATCCAAACACACTTCATTTTGTGGCTCTCGTTTGAGGATTACAGACTGTAAAACAGTCGTTCCCTCCCCCTCCGGGAGCCCACCCGGACTCCTCAAACTCCCTCAGATCATCTCACTAGCTCAAATTCAAAGAGCTACTAGAAGAACACCCATTCCCGCACTCTTGGGAATACACCCAACCTGCTCCAATTCGACAACAACACAAGGGACACCCATTTACACCAACACCGAGACTCCACCCTCGAATCACATGTGTGCCCCTCAGCAGGTACCCCCATTTCAATTTCCATTTATACCTGCCTCTTCCAAGACAACTGGCGAAAGTGACCCGCCCCCCGCCCCCCTATGTGAAGCTGGGAGAGAGAACTAGACCCTACTTAGCAGACAGAGGACTGGCTGAAATCCTACGAACTTTGCCATAATAATCTAACCTTGGCCAAGCTCATGAAATCACTTTAAACCATGTCGCAGTGGTACTAGACCTCAGGCTAAGCTAATCTCCATAATACCCAACTTGACCTGCGGAAGTTTGAGCTTACACAAAGTTTAGTACCATTCTTCATAATAGGTGGGAATATCTTGTTTTACAACCTTCTGACATCCGTGTAGTCAGACCTGACACAAGTGACAGGACATACCTTGAGTAACGACCTGGCCCACCTACTCGATACCTGAAGGCAAAAAGGTCCCCGGTTTGGTTCTTCTTATCATAGCCTGCTCTTGGATCCCCCGATTGTGGAGTCCACAAGGTTACCATTCATGTCGATTTGGTTTGCAGAGATCCTACACTTGAGACGACATGAGGAACTCTCCCCAGACTTCACCGTACAGGGAAACCACGTGGACCCCCTAGTCGGAGTTTGTAACTCACCCCCGAACTACAACCACCTGAAACGCCTGACTCCTTACTTAACCTCTCCCCCCCCTCTTTCCTCCCTTCTTCCTCCCCTACTCTTTAGCTTGATTTTGGTTTGATTTTTGAGTTCAACAGAAGTGGGTTCCTGAATCAAATTACTTCCTAACGAGCCCTCTCAAAAAAACTTGCTACTGTGCAATAGTATTCCCTCTGTAAATTCATCTTTTTGCGCTTTTATGCATGCAGTTTTATCCTGACCTTTTAATATGTGAAACATTATGTCACTAATAGATGTATGGTAAATCACTTCTCATAAAAATAATTTGAAAAATAAAAATGGTGGATTACGCTATATACTGAGTATTTAAAGCCGACCCGCACATATAGCCATACCCCTAATTTTACCACCAAACTGGGAAAAACTGACTCAATATACACCAGAGGGTGAACTGCATTGGTACAGACCCCCCCCCCAGTAGATAGTCCACCATCCCCCTATAGTAATACAAGCAGCCCACCTGTCCCCAGAGTATACGCCTGCCCCCATGGTATACAGCCTGGCCCCATTAGTATACCGCCTGCCCAGTAGTATACAGCCCCTCCCCCAGTATAGACAGCTTGCCCCCATAGTATACCCTTCCCCAGCTTAAAAAAAAAAAAACACTATATACATCAACCCTCCGCCCCGATGTGCAGCGATGTTCCCCCTCTTCCGCACCGCTTTCTTCAGCTTCTGCACCTATTGTCTCCTTATCCTCTCCGGCCGGCGCCGGTCGACATCATACTAGAAGACGCACGCCGCCCGGGGAAGACATGGCGGCGCCCAGCAGAAGAGGGCTTAGAAGCCTGAATACAAGCGTCGCGGACATCGGTAAGCAGGCTGTAACATCGTGGCCTGGAGTATGAGTATATAAGATCTTTTTTAAGTATTCTTTACTGTGTAAAATATTATTGACTCGTTTATACAGCCGAGGGTCTGTTTTTTCAGCACATTTTGTGATGCAGAGGCGGTAGAGTCACTTAAAATTTCCTTATTTTAAAGAAAAGCACTTTTAGTTCAATGAACACATTCGTTGAATCAATAAATACCCCTCTTTAACATTATTAATGTGGAAATGACTATCTACTGCCACATCTACAAAGTATATAGAGGCCCATTTCCAACACAAACCACAACTCCATGGTTTACGGTGTCAATGTTTTTGCTAACTGTGTTGGACAGCTAATGGATGTTTAGAAAACATTGAAAACCCTTGTTTAGTGTGCGAGCATAGCGCCACATTTTGGTTGATTAAGCACTATAACCTGGACCTCCTTTAAGCTGTTTGCGATTCTGGAGTCATCACATTTCTTTGTTCCGTGAGACTCTCCACTGACAAGACAAAAAGAAACTTACTGTGAAATTTGACAGTCTATTCTTGTTCTTTGGAGATAAGGCCATTGTCATGTGGACAAATTCCAGACAACTGAAGTTTCCTACAGCGATGACTACGACGTCCTTCACAGAAAGCAACAAACAGGCTCTATCGGTAAAAAGAGAAGTTTGGGGCCCCTCTGGCAACAACTAAGCACAGACTTACAATTAGGTCACTATTTTGAAAAACCACGCCTCAACAGGTCTCAACTGGTAAGCTTAATTAAATAGTAACCCCCCCCAAACGCCAGTGCAACCCTATAGTGAAGAGGCGACTCCAGGATGGTGGGCCTCAGGAAGAGTGCCAAAGAAAACACCATAGATACGACTGGCGAAAAAAGGAAAAGATTACTATGGGCACGGAACGCAGAAGACATTAGATAAAGAGCATTGTACAAAGTGTTATTGACACTCATCAAGATTGAGGGTTTGGATCACACGAAGACATTTGTGAGACACCGAACAAACTGATCGTTGGGCCTGACCCATCTTTCCAGCAGGGTGGAAGTAATGGGCTTAGTCTGGAATGCTTTTGTGTGCTGGTAAAGGACAAAGGGATTTTAATAGGAGGCCACACATACTGCATTTGCATCACCAGCCATACCCTGTGGACAGTGCTTGATGGGAGACAATTTCAGGGCCACCCAGTCACTAGATATCAACCCCGTTGAGCTGTTGTGTAGCAGCTTGACGTATGGTACGCCAAAAGCGCCCATCAAGCAACCCAACTTGTGGAAGGGCTTCTGAAAGCATGGGTAAAATTCTCCAATTACCTCAACGCAACATTACAATTGGAATGCAAAGGTCTGTAATGTCAGACAATGCAAGGTCTGTAATAGCAGTCAAAGGGAACATTCTGATGAAAGCAGAGAAAAGAGAAAATTAGTATTATTTCAAATAAAAACCATATTATTCAAATGTCAGGTCTGGACCCCTCATTGGCAACTAATTGAAAAGTTTTTCACGTAGCAGTTTTTCAAAAAAACACACAGATTTCGGGGAACCCAAGTTTTTTGAGCATCTATCTATCTTCTATCATCTATTTAGTACCTATCTATGTTAGTCTCTATCTATTCCGGTACTGTAACTTTATTGGGGGGCTCAAATGTATTGTGTCACAGTTTATTTAAGCAGTGTTTCATTATTTTATAGCTTGGAACTAATATTCCACTATATAAGCTAGTGCCTTATGTGTAAATGCTGTTGATGAGTATGCATTTTTAAATAGACGCTCTTTGTCTTTTAAGTCACCTATATCTTTTATATCTGATATATAATTATGTAAGGTGGCGAAATCAGATATTTTATAAAGTGGCAGACAGGTTTTAAAACATAATATTTTTATATTTACATACAACTTGAAAACAAAAGTATTTAAGGTGAATATTACATTACTATTTGCACAGACGTTCAGAGGCAATGCGTTGAAGTCAATCATCTGATTCCATAGAACGCTCGCAAACTGTTTACAATGAATGCAAAACGGGGAAAGAAAAAAAAATGGATCTCGCCCTAATCCAACGTATTTACAGGTGTGTAGTAAGTATCAATGATCGATACCCATGCTTTCCATAGGATATAGTCATGAACCTCAAAACATGTTATTTTAAAATTGCTGTTATCGTATTTCCCCCAGCCAAAAATAAATTCCATACAAAGGGCGATGGGCTTTGTGTGTTCTGGCAAGTGACTACCCATAAATAGGCATCATTCGAAATAACAGCTCACATCATTAAATGTGTCCTTTTATTATGGAACTTACTGACTTAAAACATATTCTACACTGGCAAAGCATGTGTCTGTAGCTATCCAGCCCGGGCAGGCAGTTTTTTGGTTGGCTCTTGGGTTTAGAAGTGTCCGTGCGGGCGGCAGATGAGAAGCCACTTGGTTTGCACGAATTGCTTCTGTGTTCGGGCAGCATGGTCCTTCAGTTTCCTGATGGATTTGCTGTGAAGGGGCTGTCTCGGGACCCACATCAAGTAGATCTCCACGTCCTCCTCTCACTGCCTCTCCGTTCACTGCTGAGTCCCCCTCTGCTAACTGTCCGGCCATCAGGGCGCATCTGCCGCTTCCAGTCTCCCCTGCTATGCCCTGCTCGATGCACGGAGTGGGACGATTTTGGTATCACGGTACCCAGGGCACTCACACCAGCCGGTGGTGGGGTATTGTCCCATTACAGTGTGTCCAGGATTTGGCAGTTATTGCTGGTGTGGCCCGGAGCTCTTATAAACACACCGTTCATTACCGAGGCCACTGAATATATGCTCACTTTTGATTTTTAAAAAATCATAGGATTTTTTGTCCCTTAGAGTCCTAAAAAATGGTATATGGTTAGAACTTTTTTTTATGAGTCTTTTGTCCCATGCCAGGAATTGAGGAGTTCCAAAGCTGGACTGGCCATAGAAGCCGGGGGATACGGTAGTTTATTTCTAATAGGAGAACAGTAAGGAAACTTTACCCATATGATTGCCACAATAGTTCTTCTCTTCTAAAAATACTGCAACTGTAACCATACAAAAAATTCAGGGGTGTTTTTGTAACTGTTTGTCCCTCCCTTACCAGATAGATCCTCAAATTTAAAGCTTTTTTTTTAGTAAAATGTTTTAATAAGCAACTGTGTCCATTTACATTTTATACACAGTTTTAAACATTCACTTTTCATATTAAGCACCAGAGTTAATGCAATGTTACCTCATAACTCTTGCTAAAAACACATCTCCTAATTTGTAGCGACCTTCATTCTTACCTTCTTCTGTCAGGTCCCCCCCCCCCCCCACGTGCGCCCTGGCTAATCCACACCAAGCATGTACCAATTTCATGACAAACACTGAACACAGAGCTGATTTCTTCCCTGACAGGCAACTTTGCGATAACTAGATACTTGTGGCTGGTTCACAAAAAAAAGAGAACAAATTCCACATTAGGAAATACTCCTGTTCTGACAGCATTTAGCTTACAGACACTAACTTAAGATTTATAGACTACTACGTATCATCTTTTTACTAACAACAATTCTAGAACATGTATGTCCCTTAACTTTTTCAGAAATAATTAACTCCACTGATCAACATTGATGGATTTTTTGTAAGTTAGATTCTACAGAGTTTTTCTTTCTTATTGGGATTTGATAGGACACTTGGTGCTGGGCATTTCATTTTTTTCATTGTGATCTGTTTTAAAAGGAACTGCTTTACCCGTTTGCTGTGCTGCCTAAAATTACTGGCTGATGAATGTGGATTGCCGAGGAAGGAATCACATGTTGTTTAATAAGGTTGTGATAACCCTTCCCTTCATATGAGAGTTTTCAAATCCCACACTGCGAAAACATGCACCACACCATGGAACATCCTCCACCACTTTCACGGACTTCTTTATGCCTGTTTCCCAGTTTTGTTAACAAAAAATAAAAAAGGGTCAGATTTGCTTTCCCGTTCTGTCTCGTCCCGCCCGCGGTGCTTGTCCACAGGATGTGGGTCTGCCGCGATTAACTAGTTGTTGCGTCCAATTTCCTGCGTCCGTCGCTTCCACACAGAGGTCTGCTGGAGTTCACCTTCTCTGCGTGTCTGCAACACATTCTAATGTTTAAATCTTGCGTTTGTCCAAATCCGTCTGGTTGGCCTGATCGGCCCCCCCCCCCACCGATTTGTGTCACATTTAAATCCAATCGCGTGCGTCAAAATCCCGGGGCAATTCACGCTGTAGCTACACGCCCTCGTCCGGGGCCCCTGCGTTCTGCGCATGCTCAGAAGGCATGCCTTCGCTTCGCGGCCCGCGGCTTCTGGGGCCGGACCTACTGCGCATGCGCAGTAGCCGGGGGACTTCAGACGGGCGCGCAGCTACAAGGAGCTGCGCTACGAAGGGATTTTCCTGGTAGGCGAGTAAACACGGCCTCCTGGGTCGGGATTAGCCGGGACTAGTACCTCATTCCGCTACTCCACGCCCCAGTAGCCGCATAAAACAATTGGCTATAGGATGTAAGAAAGTTTGTAAAAACACCCGGGACGTGAGATTAAAGCCCAAAAAAAGGTCATCCTCACGTCCCATCCCTCCACCTACCACCCCCCTTCTACCCATTCTACCTTTATAGGTAGAATCGGGTGTGATTCCCTTTAAGAGCAATTTTTATAAAGATTCCTCAATGAGCCATTGAATTCTATGGGTGTTTTGCACATTGGTTTTATTTTCACTGATCCGTCGACCGTTGGAAAAACTGTCCATTGATTTTCACGGATGCGCTCACGGAAGCACTAAAAGTCTCATGGGTCTGCAAAAAAAAAACAAAAAAACTGATGATATGTCAGTTTTTTTTTTCACTCATGAGCCGAGAAACCGGTTTGAAATTTTAAAATCACTGTCACAACTGTAAATTTTTTTTGGCGGGCGTGGAGACAAAACGTAAGCATAAAGGAACAAAAGGCAATAGACTGCGAACTGATGCAGATTACACACGCATGCGAAACCATTTAATATTTTATCTGTGCTTTACAAGATATACATTAGGAAATATAATTAAATATATATTACCAAAGGACTACACAATGTGCTCTAGCACAGCAGTGAGCACTAAAAAACACAGTTTTTTATTAACATTAAAAAAACACAATCACTTTTGATCAATGCTGCTTGATTGCCACCTTGGAAACATGTATAAATCACTGGCAAACAACCCCCATTGAGCTTTGTGGGAGCAGCATGACCGTATGGTAAGGCAAAACAGTGTCTATCAATCTCATCCTCTGTGGGTTGGGGCGTCTGGAAGCAGGGGGGAAATTTATCCAATAAGGTCTTCATAGATGCCAAAAGGTCTGGCAATAATTAATTGACTGGGTGACCCCAAACCTTTGATGATTAGTGTAGGTCTCCGAATTTTCTCTCCCATTAACCAACACTAACCCTCCACTCAATCAGGTACCATGGACCACCATCTGTTCTACTGTTTAAGGGTACATTTATACGGCCTCTGTGTCAATGTCGATGCGACCGCCTGTACCTCCACATGTGGGCAAAACCGATCTGTGCCGCACATGGGGAAAAGCTCTTTCCCCGTGTGTGTATTCAATGCATCGCTTTTCTCTATGGAGGGGGTCACCTACTCCTTTCCTCCTCGAGCGCACAGCGGTCTGTACCCTACCTCATAGGAAACATGTGTGGAAGCCGTCAGATCTACGTATAATGAAACGCTCCACAGACAATCGCCCAATTAGGCTACCATGCACACTGCCGTGTGCCCGCCGCACCGTCTCACGACGGCACAGCAGCGTGGAGAGGAGGAGGTGTTGTCGTCACTCACCCCGCCCTCGCCATAGCGACATATGTCCAATCTTATCCCGGGCTATACGGAGCGTACGGTGCCACACGTTTTCTGCACCGTACCTCTCCTACCATCCGTGAGCCCATAGAGTGGATGGGGGAACGTATAATCGGGCCGTACAACACGTCGGCCGTTTATACTCCCCCCATACATGGTGCGTGAATGTAGACCTTAGAACTTTTTTTCACAAGATTCATGTTGACCAAAGCTTTTTGTGAGGGGGTCTGATTGTTTGCTCACTAAACAAATGGACTGCAGTATGCGCACTCCTACTAACATGAAACAACTGAGTCATTCACCTATACATACTTCCGCGACACATTCTGCTGGTCTAAATGTACACCTTTTGCAATGTATTACTAAGGCCCTTGATGCTAACAACTAACACCCATAAGACGTTCCACCACAAGAGAACATTAATTACAGGTACGATGTTACAGAATTCCAAACACACACATAATACTATTCATTTTCGACATTGCAGTGTTAAATGAAACTAATTCTTGGCTGCCATTGAAGGGGTTCATGATGTTATCTGTATCAACAATCAGCACGTGTCCACGTCTTCTATGTCTAACAAGAATCAGTTACGTGGACAAACATTTTGGTCGATTTTATCATCTGAAATAAAATATTTTAAATAAATCCTGGACTTTTTTTCTAGTTTTAATGCACAGATTTCTATAAGCACGCCACTGCTAAACACAGTAATTCCACCTTTAATGAGCTTTTCTACCTAACCACAGCATTGCTCCACTTAATGAACCCCCAGTGACAAGATAGACTCTCTGCCTCTGTGTCCCCCCCCCCCCCCACCCCCTTTAGTGAGGCTCTCTGCATGATTACGTTAGGTCCAGTCTGCACTGATCACTCACGTGTCTGTAACTTCTGTTTTATTGAAAATTCCTTTTCCCATTTAATGTCATCTTTTTGCCCTTTACAGGTGTTGTGAATTTTCCCTGTTTGGTTGTCTCGTAGTAGATTCATTGTTTTACAACTAATTAAGCCTTGTCTCTTGACCTCTCTGTGTTGCTTGCATTCATGACTGTGTGCAAAAAACAATTCATATTCTAAAGAGTTATGATATATTTTTAACAATTATGCTGCAATATACATTACAGTAGGACAGAAGCCGTTAAGCTAACAGAAAAAACTAATAATTATATTTGTCGAAAATCTTTGTTTCCTCTCCCATGTTTCCTGAGGTTGTTTTACTTTGGGTCCCCACCGTCCATGTGTTTCCAAGAAAGTGCGGGAGGCTGATAGTAACAAACGACACTGGCTGGAAATTAGTTAACGCTGGACTATGAATAGAGAAGGAAAGGTCAGTGGGTAGGATATGAGAGGGGAAGAATTGGAAAGAGGCGTTGGGGGGGAATCGGAAAGAGGGAGGGTTAGAGGGTTGGAATGAAAATCGTGACTCGGTGCTACTGTGGAAGTGTAGGAAGGAAGTAACATAGGTGGGCAAGGTGTTGTATAAGTAGATGAAAGAGAGGAGTGATGAGGGGGGGTGTTCCAAGAGACGGGAAATTCAACATCAGTGCAAAAGAGAGGAGAGAGAATAGTTATTGGAGGGAGCGTGCAAATTTAGTAACTGAGGAGCTAATCAGCGAGCAGTCGTACGTGCTAGAGTAAGTGTATTTGGATCGGTGAGAGTAGGAAAGGAAGCTGAGGTGTACGTTTACGACAAAATAGTGGAGAAAGAGAGAAGTTAGTCGAAAAATGAAGCCGGTATTGCTACGGGGGAGAAGGAGGGAATGGGGGTAGGAAAATGGGGGAGCAGGCAAGAAGAAGCGTACTAATTGGAGAGGATGGTAAGGGGAGATGACGTAGCTTAGGTTAGGGGGAAGGGAGGCGATGGCCGATGATAAGTATAGCATGGAGCATGCAGCGCTCCTAAAGGGGACTCAGGGGGAGAAAACGGGCGGAGATTGAGAGGGAGAGGCGGGGCGGAAAGGAACTAGGGGAACTTAAGAAAGAATGGGGTATATGCGTGAGTCATAGCCTGTGAAATAAGGATGTAGGAGAAAAGGAGAGACTATGGGGAAGATTATTTGTTTGATTATTTCACCGACTATATCCAACTATCCACATCAACGCCTCACTTTTTACTTCACCTTAAGACACTGTCATCAGGTCTGTGCACTTGTCCTGTCCACTACCTGTTGGTGTCAAGCTCACAGGATCCCATCCCCCCTTTTCCTAGTTTATTTTCACCATTATCATTGTACAATCATAATTTCTTTATCATGTAATGAGGCGGGTCCACGTGGTTTAGAGCATGTGAGGGTCACCGCCTGTTTACCCTCCCCTCCCCCCCCTTTCCTCACATCCCCCTGCTCATGTCGTGTGTTATGTATAGTAAGCAAGTTAGTGTGTGTGCTGCATCTTCTACATGCTTGCAATCCTCCTAATATAATGTGAAGATACGACATCAGCTACCACCTGATCGACATTTTCTGCTGTAACTGGCTGCCTGGCTGCTGTCTCCCTCTCCTAACACACACAGGCTGTAGGGGGTATGGCTCCAGCACCAGGAAAGCACATCATTATACATCCTCACATGCATTAGACAGGCTGTCAGTCCCAGCACGGGGGGTGTGGGCTGTGCCTCCCACTCATGAACATTGGACATTTCAACCGGTCATTTGCTACACCTTAGGAGCCTCATTGCTTATGTTTTTCCATGCATTTATAGGACAATGACGGGATAAGGCAAGCCTAATCCGTTAACTGAAAAATATATTTGTTTAGGGGGGTTATTTGGCAGACGGGTTCTCCTTAATACAACCCTCCACACACTCAATACAAATCATACTTATCATAGGGTTCTTTGTTAGCAAGATTACCTTCTTATAATCTTGAAGCATCTTTGTCCTCACTTTTTGCTTATTGTCTCCCTGTTCTACAGGGAACATTCTCCTACTTATGGCCCCTTCTGCTCATTTTAACACTTCCACAGAAACCCTGCTAACACTGAATCAAGATTCAGTGATCTGCTCTTCTCCTTCTTCTCCTTCTCCTCCACCCATCATGTGCCCTAATGGAATACCCGCTCTGTGTGCAACAAACTAGAAGGGGGGCTTACACCTTTAGACTGCTCCAGGCCTGAGAATAGTCTGTTATAATACGCTAAAGCAAAACGCCAGAGTGCCCCGCAGCAGCCAAAGTGCCCCCCGCAGTCATAGTCAGTGTCCCCCACAGCAGCCAGAGTCCACCCAGCAAAGCACCCCCGCCCCACACGGTAGCCCCTAGAGTCCACCCACAGTAGCTTGAGGTTCCCCCCCCAACTCCCCCACAGCATCCATAGTGACCCACAAAGTGCCCACCCAGTGGGTCGCGCCATCAGCCGTATAAGTGTCCCCAAAACTGTAGCCCATAGTCAGAGGTAACCCCCACACAGAGTGCCCCCGATTTTTAGCCAGAGCTCCCTCCCAGTGCCCCCACCTAGCAAGCCAGTCAGAGCACCCTCACAGAACCAGAATCCGAAAGAAGCATCAGCTTTCTCTATTCCTGAGTTGGGGTGGGGGGTTTTGCACCTGCTGTACCCTCGAACCACTGAAGGCACATACCGCACTGAATTTGTCATGACATCATGTGTTCTAAGCTTTACAGCCATCGCATACCGCCTGTCATACATCGATACAGAAGACTGCTGCTGCTACGGGGAACAAGGAAAAGTAAGTATAGAGTACCTACCTTGTCTATTAGTGTGCACCCGACTAGCACGAGGCAGGAGGCTGTAGAGAACGCAAGGCCCCAAAATGTCTTGGAGCGCCTGGCCTTGTATGTGACACTGGTGCCCTAGGGGGTCTAAACATGTGAAAAAAAGTTTTAAAAGATTATAACAAAAAAACCTAAAAGTTTGAAATCGTCCCCTACTCCCTAAAACTGAATAAAAATAGCTTTGACGAATCGTGCACACATTAATGAAGTCCGTAATTAACTAGGACAATGAGTAATATCCCCTTCTTCATACAGAAAAAAATTACGCACATGAATCACGTATTTCTAAGTTTTGTTTTGTTTCTATTTTTTTGTGTTCACGTGGTTTGATTTTCCCATATGTTGTGCTATATACAGAAGGAAATTTCTAATTTAATCGTTACTAGGGGATCTTATAGCAACTTGTTTCTGTCTTTCTTTTGCAATACTACTTAATAGTCCAATAACTCAGTAGGAGACAGCCCTGAGGTATTTCCTGCCCATTTGGTATCAGTATTGTCTTGCACATGTGGTTTCATCCTATTTCCTTCCCTCTATAAATCGTCATGATTGCTCTCATAACAGTTTGTAGTACTAAACACAGTTTCCTCTTAGCTTGGCACTGCGTTTTAGACTCAAAGTCCTACTTTTATCAACAAGTTTTTATTCCATGAGAAAACAAGAAAGTGGCCTTACAAGTGACAGGCTGAACACAAGAGCCCTCACAGGGGAACATCACAAGTCAGTTCAAAGTCCTACTTTATAGAGAAAAATTTAACAATGAATACCAAAACATTGCACGGTTACTTTTTGTTCAAATGTTTTCTTCATTTCGATGCAAAGGTTACCAAGTTGGGACGGGTTGACGGATTCTCCACAGACCTTCTCATAAACATTTAGCCAGGAGTATTGATAAACATACTGACAGAACACGTTAATTCTCAAATACCATTGTTTGGCTATCAAAGACACATTTGGGTATTTTCCCTTTCCTCTGTTGTTTTTCCTTCCTATTTAGCAATTCCCATGAGTCCTTTAAGCACCACTGTACACCCATGCTATTACAAAAGAAATCGTTTTCCATCAACTATGCACAGATTGCAGTAAAAGCGAAAGAGGCCTCACGCACTTTACAGATCCTACAGTTCCAACTCCTCACGTTTCCGTCAAAATTGTTTTTTTGGTGCCCTAATTTGTAATTGATTTCCACCATTTTTTGTGAGCAGTCTCACAGCTCTTTGCCAGTTTTGTATCCAAATGGTTTAGGCCTTATTTTAAACCCTGCGCACCAGGAAGTACATTAATGTCCCTGTGCGCAGGGGGTGTGGAGAGAGTATACTGCAGAGCTCTCTCCATACCTGTATGAGCATTCCAGCACCAACCTAAACGGCAAGTTACAGGTGTGTGTCCGCTGTGTTATATAGCCCTACATCAGTGTCCTGCCGTAGTCGGTGCTGACATGCTTCACAGTCCAGGCATCTTTTCAAGGTTTGACTCTCAGAGATCACAGCTACCCCCACACACTTTGCAGGGTTATAAGTAGACCAGTCTGTCTGACAACCAAAGAAATTGGTTATAAGCAGCATTAATCACCACAGGAGCGATGGGTAAGAAAAACTATAGAAGGCTGGGTTGGTGCATTCGTCCGCCTTCTCAGTAGGAAGGAAAGGAGGAAAGAGACTTATGTTCACCGCATACCAAAGGTCTCCCCACAGCCCATTATGCTTTATGCTATCTTACGGGCGTTCAAAAAATCAGGAAGATCAGATTGCCTCGCTGAGAGTCAAGAACATTAGCCATGTTTGCCACAATTTTTTCCAAGCCTTAGTTAGCGCAGTTAACCCAATTCGCTACTCCTCCATCCTAATTTGAGTCTTCTTTTCAACCACAAAAATTGTGGGGCCTCTCTTCGCACGAAGAAAGGGGAACAGGGCTTTTTTGCTGGCAACAAGAGATAAATACTAGTTTGTCTTTTGATTACCTAAGGCCTTTTCACTACTCATAAACACACAATGGATAAGGAGATCTCACTCAGATCAAATGTGCCTGATTTGAGTTCGTACTTGGGGGTTCCTCGCCTGGTAGAAGGACCGATTCTTGACATAATCACAAAGTGTGTCAAATGCCCCCACTGCCTGTTTACAATGTCCAAAATTCTCTGCTGAATCCCTATTTGTGGAGTGTTCGGTGTTTTTCAACAAACCTTGGCACAACTTATAATGCTTTTCCTGCAACCTCATGTTATTTTTGAGATCCATAAAATGATGGAGGACCCATGTTTGCTCATGTCTGAAAGTGAATATCAAGCTTATTGTTCTCATGACAATCAATAAGCGGCATATGTTAAGATCCTTGGTTACTTTAACTGCTCCCACTGTTGGTTTTCATTTTCACGGGCGTAGCCTTTCTCAACTACCCAAACTTCCTCCACCACTCAAAATGTAGTTCATGTGTCTTAAGTTTAACATACAAAACAGAGGATACGGTCGAGCACAACTCATGAGTCTGTCTTGAAGAATCTAATTCCTTCACTGCTGTCAACCTATCAATGGCTAACCACCAGCCCGGAACATCCTGCACTCAGCAACCACAAAATACAGATGGAAGGGGAACAAAATCCTTTTTTTATTTAAAACTATGCCATGTAAGCAACAATATTCAGAGAAGAATGCTATTAAATTTCGGCGATTCTTATTCCATGCGGGGACTCACCAGATGTCATCTAATAGTGGCTTTTTTCTATTTGCATCAAAAGGTATATGGTTAAAAGATCTAACAACTCAGCACTATGGCTGCAAGCATGGTTCCATAGTATGATTAATATTTGTGAAGCAAGACTTCCCTTGGTGCCACTTTCTGGTCAATATTTGTTTAAATCAATACTCTGAAGCTATATGGATCTGTAATCCAAAATGATTCTGGGTCAGCTTGTAAAACAGTTAACATGCACTCAGCAGTGCTCATGGAATGGTGAACCGTTGTATGTTGCTTGCACACTGAATAAATGTGACTCACTTATGGTGTAGTGGCAGCCTTACGCATCTGGCCCTGGGCTCTAGCCATTTAGCAAGCTTGTATTAGTTTTCAGTACGTGAACCTTATTCCTCAACTCATAGAAGGTTAAGTAAGAAGGGCACTCACCGATAAAGTTAATTTGGGGACGCTCTACCTTCAGTTGTTTAACGCATGTGGAGAGGAGACCTTCAACAGTCTTTTACCCTTACCAAAATGGCAGAAAACGTTTCGTTTCTCTCTATACCCATAAAGCTCAGTTTCTTGCCACCTCCAAGAACTACATTACAAAATTCTATCCATTGTACAGAAACCTGCTAACGACGTGCGTGACCTCCGGAGACTCATCCCGTGCTGGCGCTGGGGATAAGGCAGAATGGCAACATGCTCAACATATGGTGTGGAAGACCCCCCGATATAATGGCTATGAAGGAGATTTTAACCTATTACAAGACATTTGTCGACCGGATCCTCCCTCCCCCACAGCTGGCCCTACACTACATTCTCCAGGGACCATACTAAATTTTAAAAAAAGCCTGCTTCCAACAATTCCTTATGGCACGCCAAGGGCAGATAATCACCAATGCTATGAATTGCCAATACGCCCTTCTACTAGACACAGTGGGTGGAAGCGCTCAACACAATATCACATGAGGAGCCAAAGCTGATAGCGTACGAGGGCAGACATGACCTCTTTCATAACAATCTGGAGTCTGGATCACCTTAGATCCTTCAGCTAGGAACCATGGCTAAAGTTAGAATCTGCTCCCTAAGAATACCCTGGAACAAGCACGTTCCTGGCTGCCCATACCCTCATACACATACCCTGGTTACCACCCCATTTCCATTGTCTATGTTCTATGTATGGTTTGTTAACATGTTAAATTGAATATTGTTTTATTGCAAGGGAGACTCATTGGAATGTTGTTGTTCTTGATTCATATGACTCCTAGAATGCATTGGCTATATATAACGTCACTGAGACTTCACTCTAGACATAAGGTTCCTACTTACTACTGTGATTGTTGGTTACTCATCTCACCTGTTAATTTCCATTACCAAATAAAGCTATTAAATTGACATACAACGTTAAAATCCTTGATTCGATATTATAAAAAGACAGTGTGAGGTGACGGAGGGTAAGCAAAACGCAGGTAGCCCACAAGGGACGGTCCCGTTTCGCATTCACAAGCACTGTAATCCGTCTACTTGTCGGCGTCCCCACCTGCACTGTAAACTGCAGGCGCCAGACTTTATCTAAGCGACTGAAAACAAGTTCTTAGTGGTTCGCTGATGGGAATGGAGAAAAGTCCCAACAACGGAGACGTTCGTCGCACAACACCACCCAGAAGTAACAAACTGGGCCACGAGGTAAGTTACAACAGAAATCTGTACTGTTGTCAACAATATTAACAACTGTTAAACTATGTTGCATCATTTAAACAAGTACTATCATAATCATCAAAGACGGGAGGCATAATCATTTACATATTATATACAAAGGATAGTAGCAGAAAGAGTAAAAACAAAACTTAAACAACAACAACCCAACACAAGATAAGGAGGAGCAGCTACAAGGCATTGTGCCTATTAGTATTTTAAACAAATCATAGAACGCTCCATTTATTTTTGTCCTTAAGACTGCGTCTTAGCAGAATCTATGTCCCTCATTTCATTGGGGGCAGCTGCTAATCCAGCAAAGAACTGGTAATTAGTGGTCGATTGCATGACTTCTCTAATACGTCAATAAGACTGGTGCCTCTCCACGTCTAATAGAATTCGATGTTCCCTCGATACTCTGCTAAACAAGACAGAGCAAGACATAACTACAAAGCAATTTTTACATGAAATGAAATGTTAAGTGATGGCAGTGCTGTCTCCGATGTTAACATATTTGAATTTGAATTTTTTCCGTATGGTTTTTTGTAAGTTTTTATAACCTGGTGTTGCTAAGCTGACCTCCAATTCCTAATTCTCCACAGTCTCTCCCCTCCATATATTGTAGAGTTCCGAATAAAACTTGGAAAGCTTTGCATGCCCATGTCTCTCTCATTCATGAGGGGGCAGGGCAGCAGTGTGAGTGAGGAGGTGTACTTTAGAGATTTTTTTGTATGCTCTTTCAATGCAGATATTTCCCATAGAAGAACCGAGAATGTGTTATCTCTAGCTTTCTAGACCCTAGCTCCCATCTCCATGGAGGATACCTCTTGCACACTTTTACCGCTCTTTCATAAAGCCAGGTCTACCCGAGATACACATAGTGTAATAAAATTCTGTCATTTATTAATAAATCCTGCCAGCTTAGGTATTCTAGTAATGTATCATTCAGATGCCAATGTCAGCAAAAAAGTACCATTCCACTGTTTCCAACTCAATAATTAACTGTATCGAGCTTAGGACAAAGAACACCTGGCCCTAAAAAACAACCATGAGGGAAAAGATTAGTGAACCATTATCCACTCATAAAAATCAATTAGAGTATGTGTAGCATAAAACTTCCTCATGAGACAAGATATTAATGTTCCATAGGAGTCCATTAACAGGCACCAATAAGACCCAATTTCCAGTGATGGTACTGAAAACGATTCCCAGCTACTAGTGTTAGGATTTCATTATTTGCTTCACTTAAACTTTATCTCTCGGGCTTGGAGCCACTATTTGCCATTGGTTGTACAACTATAGAGGTGGTAGATCAATGTCGTCGTTCACGGAAGCCATGAGGGAACTCAATTGATTCCCAGACATCTTCATCCATTATCCATATTTAATGGATTTTTAGAATATGTGCTCATGGATCTCCGATGTAAGTGTCAGTGGCAAACTCTAACCCATCAATTCGCACTTTTGCAAGAGAAAAATTACCAGGGCAACACTGATCCCTGTTTCTGCAGAGTCCTGTCCTATTTCTTGAATTTTACTGGTATGGATGTCTTTCTATTTTAAATCTATCCATCTATATCTATATCTAGTCATAGCTCTGCTATGTATATCTACTTTGTTGTATCCTACCTATCTACACTCACCGGCCACTTTATTAGGTACACCTGTCCCACTGGCTCGTGTAACACACTTTCATTTCTAATTCAGCCAATTCCCTTGCGGCAACTCGTGCACTTTAGGCATGTAGACATGGGTCAGACAATCTCCTGCCAGCTCAAACCGTGCATCAACGCATGGAAGAAAGGGATTTGAGTGCCTTTGAACAGGCCATGGTTGTTGGTGCCGATAGGGCTGTCTTATGTATTTCATAAACTGCTGATCTACTGGAATTTAAAAAACATCCAGTGTACGGCAGTTCTGTGGGCGGAAATGCCTTCACATGCCAGAGGTCAGAGGAGAATTGGGAGATTGTTCGAGCTTGATAGAAAGGCACATGATCAAAATCGCCCACCCCGGTTACAACCAAGGTAGCAGAAGAGCATCTCTGAACGACAGTACTTCCGACTTTGAGGCGATGGGCTACAGCACATAAGCCAACACTGAGTGCCACTCCTTTCAGCTAAGAAAGGCAAACTGAGGCTAACAATTTGCACAAGCTCATCGAAATTGGACAGTAGAAGATTGGAAAAACGTTGCCTGGTCTGATGAGTCTCGATTTCTGCTGGCGACATTCGGATGTTAGGGTCAGAATTTGGCGTCAACAACATGAAAGCATGGATCCATCCTGCTTGTATCAATGGTTCCGGCGGTGGTGGTGGTGTCAATGGTGTGGGGAATATTTTTCTTGCACTCTTTTGGGCCCCTTGGTACCATTGAGGCCACGCCTACCTTAGTATTGTTCTGACTCATGTCCATCCCGTTTATGATCACCATGTACCCAACATCTGATGGCTACTTCAGCAGGATAATGCGCCATGTCATGACGCTTGAATCATCTCAGACTGGTTCTTGAACATGACAATGAGTTCACTGTACTCAAATGGCCTCCACTCACCAATCTCAAATACCCATAGAGCGTCGCTTTGGGATGTGGTGGAACGGAGATTTGCATCATGGAGTGGCAGCCGACAAATCTGCGGCAACTGTGTGATGCCATCATCCAATATGGACCAAATCTCTGAGGAATGCTTCCAGCACCTTGTTGAATCTATGCCACAAGAATTGAGGCAGTTCCTAAGGCAAAAGGGGGTCCAACACGTTCTAGCATGGTGTACCTGATAAAGTGGCCGGTGAGTGTATATATCTATTATCTAGTCATATCTATCTATCCATCATCATCTATCATCTACTCACATCATCAATAGATACTCTCAAGTGAAATGACGGTTATGCTTAAGCAATATGGTTAGTATTTATTTATGAAATAAATGGAAATTTGGTGAAACTTTTTCAATTCAAAATTTGTAAAGTTAGTCATATCACCAAAATAACTTGATAACTCACATTTTCCATCTGTCGGCTTAACTTGGCATACATCCTTCAAACATCCTTTCCTTCAGAGGCTTATAGTTTAGGTGGAATTTTTCATATTTTCCCGAAAATCATCAAAACCATACTTGGAGGGCCAATTTATGTTAGAAATGACTATATAAGCTTAGATGACAGAAACCCCCCACAAATTGACCCCATTTTCGAAACTGCAACCCCTTAAATAACCCTTTGGGAGTTTTGTTAACCCTATGAGAGATTCAGAGGAGAAAACTAAATGAAGATGAAATTACAGAACGTAATTTTATCTCACAAGGTTCCTAGTGCAATAATTATCATAGTAATAAAGGCTGGAAAAAGACGCAAGTCCATCAAGTCCAACCTTTAAGAATCATAAATGAATGGTAAAATCGCCTCTCCTCTAGCGTAGAGAATGCCCCCTTGTCCTGGTGCACAGGCCAGGTATAAAAAGATAGTTTGAGAGATCCTTGTACTGTCCGTTCAGTATTTGTACATTGTAATGAGGTCTCCCCCTCGGTCGTCTTTTTTTCTAACTGATAATTCCCAATTTTGTAATCTGTCAGTGTATTCTAATCCCCCCATTGCCCTAATAATCCTGGTTGCTCTCCTCTGCAACCATTCCAGCTCTACATATCCTTTTTATACACTGGTGCCCAAAACTGTAACACAATATTCCAAGTGTGTCCTGACAGGATTTGTATAAGGGCCAAAACTATGTCTTTATCATGATAATCTATTCTCCTCTTGATACATCCGGCAATTTATTTGCTTTAGCAGTAGCCGCCTGGCTCTGGTCACTAAAATTAAGTGTGCACCATTCCACCAAACCCCGTCCATTTCAGCTCCAGTTTTAACCAAGTAATTGACCGTTTTTAAAACAGATATTACTTTTTGTTTCATGGCCCCAAGTGCATAACTTTACATTTGTCTACATTAAATCTCATCAACCATTTTCTCTGCCCACTGCCAAGCTTCCACAATCCCTCTGTAATGCTAACTATCGACCTCAGTATTTATTCACTTTACACCAGCTTAACCATCTGCAATATTGAAACTTGACTGTGTAAACCCACTACAAGGTCTTAATAAAAATATTAAAAAGGTGGCCCCAATACTGACCCCTGTGGCACTCCACTGGTAACATCAAACCCAATCGAGAATGTGCCATTAATGACGACCCTCTGTTTTCTATCACTAGCCAAATACACAGATTTTCTCCTATTCCAGCATCCCATTTTATATACCAACCTTTTATGTGGCACGGTGTCCAAATGCCTTTGAAAATTCCAGATATCAACAATCCACACGTCCCCCAGATCCAGTCTGAACTTACCTCCTCGTAGAAACATCAGATTAGTCTGACAGGACCGCTCTCTCATAAACCCATGCTGACGCTGTTATAGGTTGTGCACATGATATCTCCTCCACCCATGACCCCCATTTATTTCTAAGGGGACCCACACTCTCTGTTTTTAGTTTTCCCTATGAATTTATATACTATGAAAATATTTGATTATTTTTTGCTCTCCCCTGGCAATTTTTCTCGCAGTCCTCTTATTTTTGTTCAACCTTTACTGCTTTTTACAGGATTTATTTTCCTCTCTATAATCCTGTATGCCTTCATCGTCTACCTTCACGTTTTAAGCACCTTAAACGCCTTATCTTCTCGCTATTGCTTTCTTACAGACTAGTTACCACATTGGCTGTTTCTTGTTCCTCTTGCTTTTCTCCCATAAGATAGTTTTTCTCACAGGATTTTTTTAGATATTAGAGAAAATTCCCATTTTTTGGGGGGCTTTTGTCTTTGAGAACTTATCCTCAGTCTATGCCTTTAAGGTCCTTCCTTAGTTGCTGAAATTTGCCCTCCCTGAGTGTTAGAATGTTGGTTCCCCTTCCCTACCATTCTTAGTAAACCGTAGTGCAAAATCAATGATATTATGATAACGTGAGATTTCAGACACTATATACTCATTTCTTCTTATTCTCTAGTTAATATTTACTTCTTATTTAATAACGGACTTACTTACTGGTCCTGAGGAAGGGTAACCCATGTAAGGAAGGAGTAAGAAGAACAAAAGGAGGGGGGCGGGGCTATACCTATCTCTTCTGTCTTTATACTGACTTTCTTATCATGACCTTTTCTTATTCTTGCCTTAGTTATTTTGGGCTTGGGTTTTACATATAGGTTTCTTTTTAGCTCGTTATCTGTGCGGTCAGGCTGCTTAAGTCTTAAATTTAACTGACTCCTGAACGTTTGTTAAGATACTCTGTCGTTCTTATCCTATTTGTTGAGCCTGATGATGTTTTCTCATAACTACTATTTTTGACCTCGTGGAAGAAGACTATTCACTTAAGCTGGTTCCATGACTCTGCGCTTTTCGGTGAGGTTGCTCTCCTCTTTGCTGTTTGTTTTCCTTATGTGGTGTGTTTAGTTTAATAATCACTACTATGGACTATCAAGTTTTATGCTGTTGGACCTTTAAGGATGCCCTTATGGATGTTGCCTTTATCAGTTTACATGGGCTCTTTGGTTTTGTTTTTCATACCTCTCCTTCTTATTATTTTATTTTTTTCTCTTATTGTGTTGTTGACCTCCTAGGCTGGCCCTGCTTTCATTTTTATTTTTCCCCAGGTTTCCCGCCAACCTGTAGTTTTGATAACCTATCAGGTTGGTTGGTAGGAATAATCCAGCAGTGCCCCCCTTCTTGTTGGCTCCAGACTAATTTGCGACAGGTAATTGTCTTTTGTTGTTGCACGAACCTGATGCCTTTGAAGGCCTCATGTTTCTGCCCCCAGTTCATATCTGAGTAATTGAGTCCCCCATGATAAGTACTTCACCATGCTTTGAAGCAGCATCCATTTCACTTCTCAGCATTTCCTCTTTTGTCCCATTATATTTGAAGCCTTATAACAAAACCCCCTAGTAATATTTTATTATTCTTTTTCCCTCCCTTTATCATCCACAGATAGGAACTCCACAATTTTCATTTGGCGTTACTGATGTCATCTCGCAGACACGCTTGAGGCAAGAGGTCACATATAAACAAACCCCTCCCCTCTTTTTTATTTAATACGATCCTTTCTAATAAAAACTATAATCCATCTATACCAACAGCCCAGTCTAGCTACTATGTCCAGCCATGTCGCGCGAGAACCACTATATCTATTTCCGCTCCAACATCAAGAGTTCAGTTCTCCTTTTTTGTGAGGCTCTGGCATTTGTGTACATCACTTATATGGTTTTTTCCCCTTTCCTATTCCTTTTGTTCCGTATTCCCCAATCTCATTTCCAGGCCACCCTTCCTCCCCCATGACTATACTCTTCCCAGCTTCTCTATCTCCACTGTCTATTTGCCCTGCACGAGTGTATTTTGCCCTCACACCCCAGTCTCTATTTAAACACTCCTCCAAACCTTCTAGCCATTTTTTTTCCCCCCAAACGCAGCTTACCCTCCCCCATTGAGGTGCAGCCCATCCCTACTGTAAGCCTGTCGCCGACAGAAAAGTCCGACCCAGTTTCTCCATGAACCCAAACCCTCCTTCCTACACCCAAACTTTTGAGCCACTTATTTACCTCCTGAATCTCCGCTGGCTCGTGGTACAGGTAGTATTCGGAGAAACTACCTTTAGTTCCTTGCACTGAGCTTATGCCTAATCCCGTAATCATTTTTAAGGACCTTTTTCCACCCACTCTTGTCATTAGTGCCAATGGGACTCATGACCACTGGTTCCTCACCACCCCTCCCAGTAATCTGTCAACCCGATCTGCATATGCTGAACCCGAGCACCCGGCAACACACACTGTTCGGTATGCACGGTCTTTTGTGACAGATTGCCCTGTGGGTGTTCCCCTAATAATCGAATCTTTCCCCTACCAGCACTGTCGAACCTTTCCTGTGCTCCATTACCTTCTTACTGAGCAAGAACAGTCCCCTGTTTTGCTAGAGGCCCAACTCTTTGCTGCAAGCATTGCTCCCTCCAGACTGATATCCCCTCATCCCCCCGCCTGGCATAACTTTATTGGGGTCACAGATCAGGACTAGACTCCCTAGCACTCTTCCTCTACCCAATACCACCCCCCGCCTTCTCCTGCTATCGACATTTTACCACGAGCGCCCCTCAGAGGCAGCCAATACCCTTTTGTACTGTACCCCTGCTGTACGGCACAAGGGAAGGGAAGAGAGCTGTTTTGTTTGGGAGGAATCAATATGGCGAAAAGTTTTCATGTTGTCCTGATGCATTTAACTCTCCTTAAAGGACTAGGCCCTTTTTCGTTTTTGCTCTTGGTTTGCATTCCCACCTTCACATATCTATAACTTTTTTTTATTTTTTCCATGGTGAGAACTCTGTTAGGGCTCAACAAGATTGTTGAACCAATTGTTTAACAAATTGCACTTCATAGTGGTACTATTCAATATTCTATGCCGTTTACTGGGAAGCGGGAAAAAAATTCTAAATGCAGTGAAAATGATGAAAAAACACATTTGCGCCATTTCTTGTGAGCATGGATTTTATACAGCTATCACTGTGCACCCCAAATTGGGTCAATACGATCAAAGGGATACCAAATTTGTATAGGTTTTATATTGTTTTCATACATTTACATAAAAAAAAAAATTCTTCATTTTGCCGTCTTCTGGCGCTAATACCTTTTACATACTTTGGTGAATGGAGCTGTGGGTGGTGTCATTTTTCGCGACTTAATTACTTTTTCAATGCTTCTGTTTTTTAGGACTGTACAACCTTTTGATCACTTTTTATTGAATTTTTTATATTTTTCAAAATGGAAACCCAGCGTCAGCATGGGTTATAAGGTTGTGCATAGTGAGATACTCCAGGATAGCATCTCTAACAAACCCCTCAAATATTTTCCCCACCACAGCAGTTAGACTCACAGGTCTGTAGTTTCCGGGAAAGCTATTTGATCCTTTTTTGTATATTGGTACCACATTTGCTATGCGCAAGTCCTGTGAAACATAACCAGTCCTCAGTGAATCTTAATATTAAAAATAAAGGTCTGTCTATCACCGTACATAATTCATGCAAAACCCGGGGGTGTATGCCATATGGCCCCGGTGATTTATCTATCTTAGTGGTTGCGAGGCGGCGCCGTACCTCTTCCTGGGTTAAACTGTTGATATTCCAAAATAATTTACATTATTCCTCATTGTGTCTTCCACCAGTGGATTTTCCTGGGTAAAGACAGTTGAGAAGGCGACATTCAGTATATTGGCCCTTTCCTCATCTCCTTCCACCATGACCCCCATGTTATTTCTAAGGGGACCCACACACTCTGTTTTTAGTTTCCTATCATTTATATACTTGAAAAATAATTTGGGATTATTTTTGCTCTCCCAGGCAATTTTTCTTTCAGTCTCTATTTTTGCAGCCTTTATGTGCTTTTTACAGGATTTATTTTTCTCTCTATAATCCTGTAATGCCTCATATCTACCTTCACATTTTAGCACCTTAAACGCCTTATCTTTCTTGCTTATTGCTTTCCTTACAAGACTAGTTAGCCACATTGGCTGTTTCTTGTTCCCCTTATGCTTTTCCCCATAAGGTATGTGTTTCTCACAGGACTTTTTTAGAATATATGAGAAAAAGTCCCATTTTTTGGGGGGCTTTTGTCTTTGAGAACATTATCCCAGTCTATGCCTTTAAGGTCTTCCCTTAGTTGCTGAAAATTTGCCTTCCTGAAGTTTAGAATGTTGGTTGCCCCTTCCCTAACATTCTTAGTAAACCGTAGTACAAAATCAATGATATTATGATCACTATTCCCCAGGTTCCCCCCAAACTGTAGTTTTGATACCCTATCAGGTCTGTTGGTTAGGATAAGGTCCAGCAGTGCCCCCCCTCTTGTTGGCTCCAGGACTATTTGCGATAGGTAATTGTCTTTTGTTGTTGACAAGAACCTGCTGCCTTTGAAGGACCGGATGTTTTGCCCCCCCCATCAATATCTGAGTAACTTGAAAAAGTCCCCCATGATAAGTACTTCACATGCTTTGGAAGCAGCATCCATTCACTATCAGCATTTCCTCTGTTTGTCCATTATATTTGAAGCCTTATAACAAACCCCTAGTATATTTTATTTATTCTTTTTCCCTCCCTTATATCCACAGATAGGACTCCACATTTGCATTTGCGTTATGATGTCATCTCGCAGACACGCTTGAGGCAAGAATTCAATATAAAACAAACCCTCCCCTTTTTTATTTATACGATCCTTTCTAAAAAGACTATAACCATCTATACCAACAGCCCAGTCTAGCTAATGTTCCAGCCAGTCTGCCGATACCCACATAATTCTATTTCCGCTCCAACATCAAGAGTCCAGTTCCTCTTTTTTGTGAGGTTCTGGCATTTGTGTACATCCTTATATGTTTTCCCTGTCGTATTCCTTTTGTTCTGTATTCCCCAATCTCATTCCAGCGCCCCCTTCCTCCCCCATGGACTTGACTCTTCCCAGCTCTCTATCTCACTGTCTATTTGCCCTGCACGAGTGTATTGCCTCCACCCCAGTCTCTGTTTAAACACTCCTCCAACCTTCTAGCCATTTTTTCCCCCAAAACCAGCTGTACCCTCCCCATTGAGGTGCAGCCCATCCCTACTGTAGCGCCTGTGCCGACAGAAAAGTCAGCCCAGTTCTCCATGAACCCAAACCCTCCTTCCTACACCAAAATTTTTTGAGCCACTTATTTACCTCCCTGATCTCCCGCTGCCTTTCTGGTGTGGCTCGTGGTACAGGTAGTATTTCGGAGAAAACTACCTTTGAGGTCCTTGCACTGAGCTTATGGCCTAAATCCCTGTAATCATTTTTAAGGACCTTCCACCTAACTCTTACTTTGTCATTAGTGCCAATGTGGACCATGACCGCTGGTTCCTCACCAGCCCCTCCCAGTAATCTGTCAACCCGATCTGCAATATGCTAAACCCGAGCACCCGGCAAACAACACACTGTTCGGTATGCACGGTCTTTGTGACAGATTGCCCTGTGTGTTCCCCTAATAATCGAATCTCCCACTACCAGCACCTGTCTGACCTTGCCTGTGCTCCCATTACCCTTCTTACTGGAGCAGACAGTCCCCTGGTTGCTAGAGGCCACGTCTTGCTGCAGCATTGCTACCCCAGAGCTGATATCCCCCTCATCCACCAGCCTGGCAAACTTATTGGGGTGCACCAGATCAGGACTAGACTCCCTACAACTCTTCCCTCTACCCCGCCTTCTACATGTTACCCAACTAGCTGCCCCCTCAGAGGCAGCCAATACCCATTTTGTTACTGTACCCTGCTGTACGGGCACAGGGAAGGGAAAGAGAGCTGTTTTGTTTTGGGAGGATAAATATGGCTGAAAAAGTTTTCATGTGTCAGGATGCATTTAACCCCTTAAGGACTAGGCCCTTTTTCGTTTTTGCGTCTTGATTTTGCATTCCCCACCTTCACAAATCTATAACTTTTTTTATTTTTCCATGTAGAGAACTCTGTATGGGCTCAACAAATTGTTTAACAAATTGCACTTCATAGTGGTACATTCATATTCATGCCGTTTACTGGGGAAGCGGGAAAAAAAATTCTAAATGCAGTGAAAATGATGAAAAAAACACATTTGCGCCATTTCTTGTGAGCAGGGATTTTAATACAGCTATCACTGTGCACCCCAAATTGGGTCAATACGATCAAAGGATACCAAATTTGTATAGGTTTTATATTGTTTTTCATACATTCATAAAAAAAAAAATGCTTCATTTTGTCCGTCTTCTGGCGCTAATACCTTTTGTACATACTTGGTGAATGGAGCTGTGGGTGGTGTCATTTTTCGCGACTTAATTACTTTTCAATGCTCTGTTTGTTGGACTGTACAACCTTTTGATCACTTTTTATTGACTTTTTTTATATTTTTCAAATGGAAAAAAAATGCCATTTTGCGACTTTGGGCGCTATTTTCCGTTACGAGGTTCACGCAGTGAAACTTGTTTATTTTGATAGGTCCGCGGCATTTTAGGACCGCAGTGATACCTAATGTGTTTATGATTTTTACTGCTTATTGTATATTTATCTGACTATCTAGGGAAAGGGAGGTGATTTGAATTTTAGGTTTTTATTATATAATTTTTTTTTTTTTTTTTATACTATTTTTCAGACTCCATAGGGTAGTCTATGTTGTCTTATTGATCCTACCATATACTGCTATACTAAAGTATTGCAGTATATGGGGATTTTGCAAACCATTGGATCTTGCGTGACCGAGGCTGGTCATGGCACAGATCACCGATCCCGTGATAACGTCACGGGGACGACAATGGAGCCAAGATGGCGGCTCCCACTCAGCTTTGCCGCGGCGATCAAAGGGTTAACATCCGCGATTGGGCTTTTGCCTTCATTGTGAAGCAAATGGCCAGTGAGTATAAAAAGGGCTCAGCCCGTACAAGACTAAGGGTCTTTTCAGTGGTACCATTTGTGGTGCTTGTAACTTTTTTGGATTACTTTTTAGAACATTTTTTGTAGCAATTTGATTTAGTTTGAGTTTTTTTTCGAGTTTTTTTTTTCTCCACATTCATGGTCCAATTATAATTATGATTTATTGTACAGATTTGTTACGACGGCGACAATACCAATAAGTGGTTTTTTTTTGTTATTTTGTACTTTATTACTTATGTATAGGAAACGTGGTGTTTGGGGGACTTTCACTTTCTTTTAATTTAATTTTATTTTCAAAAAACTATTTATCATATCATATTTTTTATTTTAGTGACATGTTGCTTGCACAAGTGATCTTCTGATCACTGTTCAGCTCAAACAGAGCTTACCAGTGCAACACAGATGCTTCACATGAGCATTATTACAGCCGGTCCTGCCAGGAGGTTCCCGGGAAAGATCGCGAAGCCCGGGGCACTTGAAAAATCAGAGAATGCGGACCGATTTATGTCCATCCATGTCAAAAGCCCCTTAAACGCCGCAGTCATGTTTGACTGCGCCTGTAAAGGGTTACAACCTGCATTCGGTGTAACAGACGGGCGTCAGCTGTGATATGCACTGACACCCGTTATTTGTCCGGTGCACTTCCCGCCACACACCGTAATATCAGGCATGGGTTACAATTTATAGGTAAAAGCAAACGCTAAAATACTATACAACAACAACAACACTTGCAGGAAGTTGTCCGAGTATATAAGCGGATCCCGTAAAAAAAGATGATTATTATTAGAGTCTAGGGTGAGATAAATCGATTATGTAGATCCACAGCCCACGGGAGGAGGACCCAGGCAGCCATAACTGAATTGTTGTGGGATTGAGGATCGTAGTGTCAGTGCTGTCTCATAGAGGAGATCTGTTTTAATCTCGGATACCAAGTATCTTCCCTTGTGAGGAGGGATGAAGATTTCCACCTAGTTATTGGGATCTTTGCAATTTAAAGAATTTTGGGCTTCCAGCTTTTATTTGTACCATGTAGTGGCAGTCTATCAAAGCAAGGCGGTTTTGGAGTTGCTTGTACCTGCAATATAAATATATCACTTAGTAGTTGAGATTACACTGTACCAAAATTGAAGATATATGAGGGCATGACCAAAAAATGGTAGAGGGTTTCCTCTACTCCACATTCCCTCCAACAGAGATGGAGGTTCCTGGATACTATGGCCAAGTCGGTCTGGGGTATAGTACCAGTTTTATATAGTTTTAATAGCGAGCGCTTCAAGATGTTATCAACTTTTTCAAGCCTCAGCAATAAGAGAAGGCTTGTACCATTCTTATTGGAAATAGTATTGTCTAGTGTTTTTTCCCATGCTTTAGAGGATGCGACCCTGAAAAACATGTTGTTGGTAATAGCCAAGTACACTTTTTAATATCAAGCAGTTGGGGGTCGCTTACAGCCCTCAGGAACCTTTTCACGTTAGCTTATTGGAAAGCGAGAATAGATATGGCTTACTGGTATTAAGATAGCAAACAAGGGACACAACAGCGCTCATAGGGTGATAACGTTGATTCAGGGTTAAGACGTGGTTTAGACAGTCGCTACCTGGTTTAGTTGTGCTTAACCATAAGGCACAACTCTCGTATGGCTATAGGTCTTAATGGGGTCGAGGTGCAGCCACGTAATTGGGGTATCCAGACACGAGGTCGTTCTGGTGGAGTAATAGAGTCGGTATAGAGAGACCAAAGCAAAGGCGCACGACAGGACAATGGTTCCAAATAGGTTTTCCTTTATTGAAGATCGTCAAGGGTACACAGAGGATTACACAGATTGTTAACTTATTGTTAACTTATTGTTAACTATCTCTAGCATGTTGCGATGTACTTCTAATTTTTGAAACTAACAATTCTGACATGTGTCTCTCTTAAAATGTTATTATCTATGTCAACTTACTTCCACATGTCTTTTTGAATTTGCATGTTATCCCACTTGTTGTCTGTTCATATTCACTTTTCTCTTTTTAATGTTAACATGCATTTTTTACGAACCGACACTCCGGTCTGTTTTCTTCTCCTCCCAATGACGATGTTCGAGGTTCCAGTGAGGAAGTGACACTACGGCTCATCAGTTGGGGGTGTGTCTGTCTAAGCATAGGCTTTTTAGTTTGTTTGTATCATTCAGTTTGTTTAAGCCATGATAAGAGCGTTCTGCCGCTTGAAACATTGTTGGCCATGTAACACTCTGGAATTTTAACAATTATGCCCATATAAAAGTGGAGATTATCTTGGATGAAGCTTGACACGGAATCCTTTTTTCGTACCGTGTTACCAGAGGATACACTTACTTGGTATAACATCTTGATGAGTCACTATTAATTGTCTTCAATTAAGGCATCCAAGGACAGAATCCCTTTAACCGACCATGTGTTAGTGACAGTGAGGGGTAGGTATAAGCAAGTGGGGGAGATGGAGAAATCTTTCCATGTGAGTTTGTTGTTGCATTCTAGATTATTGTTAATATTTATCCAGCATAATAAAAGCTTTAGTTGTTAGGGAGACTTGGGACAAGATACAAATTTCCCCATCTTTGCTATACATCTTGGCGAATATTATTCCCATGGATTACAAGCATCCTATTTGCATCCCCAGGGAGAAAAGACAGTAGCATTTTTGCCATTTAGCAGCCTGTGATGAAAGAGTTGCGTAGTAGTAATTACTACTATGTCAGGTATTCCCAGTCCCCTGCAGTCTTGTGTTTACATGAATATGTTTTCACTGTGGGATTTTTTTTTTTCCTGACAAAGTAATTGTGAAACCATAGATGTACTTTGCATTGTTATGATTTGGGGAGGGGTATGGGCGTGTCCTAAATAGATAAATAAGCCTTGGTAAGAGACTCATTTTAAATGGCTCTATGCGTGCCTAGTCATGAAATTTCTATTTTTTGTAGGAAGGTAACATTCCTTAGTAAGTAAGGTCAGAAATAGGATATATTTATGTGAGTATAAAGTACTGTAGATACTCGTGTATAAGCCGAGTTTTTCAGCATAAAAAATGTGCTGAAAAACCTCCCCTCGCTTATCAATGAGTCAAATAATAAAAAAAAACCTTCCATATCACCCTGCGGAGGCCCGTGGTTGGCATGGCTCCCGATCTGTCTTCCCCGCGGCTAGTCTTCGGTCTTCTCTCCTTCTGTGTTGCATCATCACGGCAGATACCGTCACACAATCTGCCGTCTGGCACACAATATGGCGACGGTTCATACACACAGAGAAAGAGAAACCCAAGCCCAGCCAGAAGCACTCAGGAGCAGCAAAGTTCATCGGAACCGCCCATGGCGAGTATGGTATTTTTTTTTTTATGTGCTGGCATATACTGAACGGGCTGCAGATGTATACGAACGGGGCTGCGGCCCAGGCTGTTATACTTAAGGGGCGGCAGGCTGTATACTTAAGGGCGGCAGCTGTACTTAAGGAGCTGCGGGCTGTATACTTAGGGGGCTGGCAGGCTGTATACTTAGGGGCTGGCAGTCTGTATACTTAAGGGGGCTGGCAGCTGTTAACTTAAGGGGAGCAGTGGCAAGGCTGTATACTAGTGGGCGGCAGGCTGTATACTTAAGGGGGCTGGCAGGCTGTATCCTTAAGGGGGATCCAGGCTTCATACTAAGGGGCTGCAGGTTGTATACTTAAGGGGGCTGGCATGTCTACTTAAGGGGGCTGGTGACTGATACTTAGGGGGCTGACTGCTGTATACTTAAGGGGCTGACTGGCTGTATCTTAGGGGGCTGGCTGACTGTAACTAGGAGGCTTGCTGGCTATGTAACTGGGGGCTGGATGGCTATATACGGGTAGGCTGAGACCAATGCATTTTCTATCCCCCCTCAGCTTATACTCGAGTCATAGGTTTTTCTCCAGTTTTTTTGTGGTATGCCATTGTGATGCCAATTTCTTCAAATCACTGCTTAAGCAGTCCCATACTCCGAATTCACTGCTGGATGAAGTAACAGGGGGAAAGAAGCATCCGCCACATAGTCCACTTTCACTTTTATTTTTAATGCCCCTTTGAGCTAAACTGCCCCAGCACCCTATGCCAAAAAAAAAAATCAAAAATTATATGTGTTTTCTTTCCCATTTTCAGTGTATCATGGAACAGAGATACTCTAAGCAGATTCCTTGCATGGATAGTAGGGATACGGCAGAACTTAAGATATTAAAACAGTACAAACAGTGAATAAGCTGCAGCTGATATTTTCACATCATGTTAAAAAATATATTTATGATGATGTTTGGTGTAACTTTCAAGCATATGTATGTAGAGATAAAGTTTCACTTGTAATTGTGTTTTTGTGTCCATCATAAGATGTCTGTTAACTTTAGCTTTTAGAACAAAGATGCCTTTATCAATTCTCAAGACTGTAGGACAAACCATTCATGCTGTCCAAACCCTATAATACCTTCAGCAAATAATGAATCTACCAGTGACAAATGTCAACATACTAATGTGTTAAATACAGAACAAAAGTCACATTCAATGACACATCTCAATTCATTATATTAATACCTCCAATTGAAGTCGATTTCCAACATCCCACGGTTATGGCATCACAGATACAGATATGCCATTATTTTGAGATAATAATTACAAGCTTATATAATTACAATTTGAACTAAAATATATTTCTATTAGACACATTTTGCTACCATTAGCACTTTTAAGGCACAAACCAACTCATACATAAACTATATTAGCAATTCCAAAGCATTAGAGCTTTGGCTAAGTGAAACTTGCACAATCCTGAACCTCATTACAATGAGGTGACATGAATACATCACTAAAAATCAAGCATGATAAACCAGGGACACTTACTCACTATCCAGCATGTCCATTGTGACTGTGTAATCTTCTTTATATTTGTTATCCATTTCCTCCTTCAAAATCTACTTTTATAATTATGCTAACACCAGAAGTGGCTCTGGCAGGGTTACCGAGCCTTCTGACACTATCAGACATCCCCCTTTCCACCTTGGTGTGGAAACAACCTCTGCTCAAGTGAGAGACACCAGGCAGAGGGAGAGGAGAGTGCTGAGGGAGCAGAGGGGGAAGAGGAGACAGCGAAACAGACTGTAAAGCCAGAATAAGGAGGAGCACTGGTAATAGTCCCAGAGCCATTGAGACTCATTAGCATTATTTTAAGAGTTTGATGTCCTTAAAGAAAATAATCAAAATTAGCCCTCAAACTAATCATTTTTATTTTTTTTAATACAAGAACAAATTCAAGCACAAATACAAAAACTAAAGAGATTCTGAAACAAGCGGAAGGATGACCATCCCTGTGAGGGCTCACAATTTTATGGCGAGGGTAAATGGAGACATGAAGTTAAGGAGCAGAAGGTGCAGATTTATGTGAGTAGGCATCTGAATGAAAACTGTATATAATTTCCAGAACATCAAGAATTACTTTTATATTGTTTCTCTCTCAGTTTCCTTATATCCCATTAAAACATTCAAATGGCGCTGGATGTGCTTTGGGGGGTGCTACAGAGTCCCATGGTGCTCTGGCTTCAAGACTAATAACTTCCTTTTGCCATACTTGAGAAATACCCCCGCTAATCAGAATACCTACTGATGCAAACTCACTTCTCCATTCGATCTGAAATCCTGCACTTAACATCCATTCATCTCTGGCCAACTTCTAACACTGCGGACACAGCTACGCGAAAACGTTCAACTACATAAGCATTGGATATTTCAGATCATCATGCTTCAGAGGCACTCAGATTTTTTTTCACCTCCGTCGTGAGTTCCTTAAAATGGGTGCTGACATAAAGCAGGGAAGCTACCTAGAAATTAGTCATGGACCCCCTCCTCCCCATTCCTGAACTATGAAGAAAAAGGGCATGTGACACAGACGGGGGCTGAATTAGGCCATAGTAGAAACTTGTTATCACAACAGAGGGCATGCACTCATTCTATATATAGTCAAATTTAAGTAATTGAGAATAAGGTCACTTAAATCATAATCAACACAGTGTCACCATGAAGAACTGTAGCTACTTAGGGTAGTGAGTGTATCCTATTAAATGGTGTTCAAACTGGTAAATAGCCACTACATCTGTATCTGCATTTAGTGCTCCCTAAAATTTAAGCTAATCAAATTCCAACATTCCAAATAATTCATAATAAGTCAAATAATTGTTTACTGATATACTGCTAAGCCCACATCAATTAGAAGATTTCACTATTTGAACAAAGATTTTCATGAACTCCTAAAAGAACCATTCATTTCCTTTCTAGTTAATGTAAAATGTCTTCAATCAATTCATTTTCCTTCACTTCCATTACAACGTGTATAGGCAACTGATTCAATTTTAGCGTGAAGCCCTTTCATATACCACAGCCATGCCTCTCCCTTTCACTATTTGCTTTTACATTAAAAGTCATTTTTTTTACAAGAATGCTCAAATCCACTTATTTGGTACTTGGAAGCGACATCTAAGATTTGTGCAGCAGAATGAAAAACAGAACTGATCTAAATCTTCAGACTAGATCTACTCTCATTTGCAGTCATTTGCTGTAAAAACATAAAGCGTGATTTAAGGTGCATTGCCTCCTGAGTAGTTCTCTAATTCCCCAGCTGTTTCTAGCTTTACATCAGAGTGGACGTGAGCTGAGAGAAACATTTTCCAGACTTCGGAGACCAAATATGATACAGAAATTCATTTGCCACTTACATTTCTTTTGTTCACATGAAACCTCTTTTCACTATAAACAAAGGACAATCCTTATTTTCAAGTACAATATCGCTGATCTAAAACCTAATGGGGCAGATGTTATAAGCTCTTGCACAACAAACTGTCTATCACACCTTGTGCACTAATATTAAGTGTTTTAGACGATTTGTTAGACACTTTTCAACTAGTAAGATAGAAGGGACATGCATCAGAAAAGGACTTTGGCTTTGTGGAAACAAAAGTCAATGCAACATATATAATGCAAATGCACAAATAGTTGGTGCAAGTACTTCTCAACAGTCTTAACCCTTTGCTCACCAGGCATAATAGTACAATCCTGCAGGAAGATATTCCAGCACCAGGATGTTCTATTGCACCCAGCTCTGGCACTAGCCTCGCGATCAGAGCCGCACCAGACAGGGGCTTGTCAGCTGTATATTACAGCTGACACTGCTCTCTAAACACTCGCAATCAAGCTGACACCGATCCGCTAGTGTTAACCCCTAACATGCCGCAGTCAAGCATGGATGGTGAGGGCAAGTTGCACGCCATCAACTTTGCATCTGATAGATGAGACAATCATAGATGAGATGATGAGATTCATGAGATGTCTATTACCAACAATGTTAGCTCTCCTACATCTTTGTTATACCACAAACACAGATCTCCTGTGCCTTCCAGCTGTGCCGCACGATAAACAACTTAGCTGTCCGTAGCTTGTTAATCTCTCCACACTGCTGCTGCCGGCAGGAGATGATTATCTGTTGTCTCAGTGTGCATCAGTAAGTGAGCCTCGGTCCCTTGAATGCAGGACTGGGGATAGAGAGACGAGAGAAAGAACTGAAACAAGGCCGTCACACAGAAATCCAAGATGGCATCCCCCGACATTAAGTCAGAAGTTACAGGATCATATCTAGGGGCAACTAAAATTGTGTACAACCAGGACTGATAGAGACATTTGGACTTATTTGTGAATGCTGTATTTTTGTTAATAACCTTGAAATGGAGAACGTGTTTTTTTGCTATCCCGAGTATACATATAAGAAACTTGTCCTTCATGGGAATAACCTTTTTAAGAACGAGAAATGCACCTTTTAATGTATTTCAAACTATCTCTAAAAGTCCACTTGTCAACCTTTGATTATTAAAGTCGACTTGGCCACACACTCAAACCTCACGTTGTCTCACTATGAGCCCTGCGTAGTGGTGAGGTCGCCAAAATAGGTAATTTGTGGGGGTTTTCAACTGTTCTGGTACTGCACAGGAACTTATCAAATGCATAATGGCACCTGAAAAGTATTTGAAGAAAAATCTGCCCAACAGACAACCCCAGACTCTTCTAACTCTTTAACACAATAAAAGTTGATTTTAGAGAATTATGGATAACAAAGATTACCAGTCCACAGTCCCTGGATCTATGAGTAAGTGTCCCTGGTTAATAATGAGGATTTTCTTGAAATTTATGTCGAGGTAAATTAGGGTTTTAATTACAATCATCCTACTAAAATTGTTCTTTGTACTTTTCAAGTCATCGAGTGCACAATATGATTAGTCTTGTTTTGTTTTTTGCACTTTTTGTTTTTCGTTTCCTCGGCGGGTCAGATGTACCTTGCTCATGTTACATGTAAATAATACTGCAGAAAACTAGACAAGCAAACTTTGGAAGGAGACGTGGTTAATGCAAAAAAGCATACGTGCACATGCCCATAAAAATTGTAAAAAGAAATAAAAGCGAAGCAAATGTTTGATACATGTGCCTCATTGGGTTTATGCTATATTTTCTCACAGCTTTTTGTTTATCTACGTAACTTACTACATAGGGCAAAGACAAAGACAGGGATTAAAAATAGATTCAAAATCAGTTTTAAGAAAATCATGACCCTATGCCAATATCCCAAGACATTTGACTGTTATATATACGCTAATTGTTCACCACTAGAATAACCCTCCATAATATGGAGGGGACTACTAAAGTGCTGCTTTTTAACATACTTCCTGTGCTCGGCATATATGTGTTAACAGAGCCTGGCCTAATACATCATTTACTGAAAAGGACAACACTGTGAACACACATTCCAACTTGGCTTTATGTTCTCTTTCACGTTCTTTTATATGGGGACAGTCACAGTGGAAAGATTGGAAGTCATTATAAAACCTTTAGATAACTAAATAGATTTCCTATTAGCAAGTTTTGTTTTACCAAATACAAGGACAAATATATATGGGCAGCACAGTGTGCTTATGGTTAGCACGTACCCTGCAGCGTTGGGACCCTGGTGGCTTCAATTCCCCAGGGTCAACATCGCAAGTGTTTGTATGTTTCTCTCCGGTGTTGCACTGGTTTTCCTCCGGGTCCTCCGGATTACTACACCACCACACACCAAAACATCTGAGGTGAATAGATTGTGTAGTCGCATTGGGGGCATGGACGATTGGCAAGCTCTGCGTATGCGCGCGTATCCGATGTTATAAAGGAAGACATTGTTTAAAATACGCCAGATCAGGAACATTGCAGCACTCGGCACTCGATAGACGCTCTTTCACGGATTCCTTAGAATCTTTTCTACCAATAATCCACACCAGAGTCTATTGGTTCGGCTGCTATATAGACCACCATGATTTTGAAATGTCACGTTATTTTGGAGGTTGAAGTATCTCGCCTTGTGATTTCATGCCCACGGCTGCGTTCATATGTTTTGTTTGCGTTAATGATTATGTTTTTCAACAAATCACATCAGTCTGATGAGTAAATAATGCCCAAATCCATGGGGGGGGAGGGTGTTTGTCAACAGATTGTGTTTTACCAAATATATCGCTTAAGCAAAAAAAAAAATAAAACACATGTGAACGACAGCCTAACAAAATGAAACAGATGTGAGGTGAGCCTGGTAGAAACAATACGCTATGCAATCCCACTATCTTAGCCCAATCGTGTCACCTTCACTCTTTAGAGAATTGTACTGAAGATAACGGGGACCCAGTTTCCTAAGGGCCCCCGCGGACCACACTTCGTCAGTCTTGCCGTATTATTCGGTTTTGCGCTGCGGTAACAGAGATTAAAAAAGGGGTTTTTGTCCCACCTATCGGATTTTGGCGCAATCTGCCGTCTTGCACGTGACACCAATCGTGTCGGGTCGGGCCGTGGAACGATCCGATGGATTCAACAACCGTGGGGAACTTAAAAACTTGTGTCGCAATCGATTGCATCTTACCTACACCAGTGAATACCGATTTGGTCAGCCTTTTGTGCAGTCTGCGTAATCTGTGTGCGCTATATAAATAGAGATTATTATAGTATTTATAAGAAGTGAACTCCGGCAGACCTGATCGGGAGAGCGACACCTCAGCTATCGGCGCATATCTCATGAATCGCGGAGAGTTCTCATTCTCGTGCGGACAGTCCGGATCGGTAGTCGCGTAGGCTAGGTCGTAAATGTGCCCAATGGTTTTTGAGAAAGAAAAACATTCATTGTAGGCTATGTACAGAGAGCTATACAACATGGTCTTGATAAAATCGACATTAGAATAAATCATGCCAAACACATGTAATTAGCCGACAAAATAAAATATTACCAGCTATAACTTTTTTTTTCTACAGCCTACAGTAAACAAATTTCTTGTATCAGAAAGATTATTAGCATAATATACTCCCCTTTTTCTTCAATACACATTCTTTAAGTAACCATTGGTGAAAAAGAGACCTTTTGATCACTTTTTATTGAATTTTTTATATTTTTCAAAATGGAAAAAAAATGCCATTTGCGACTTTGGGCGCTATTTTCCGTTACGAGGTTAAACGCAGTGAAAAACCATTGTTATATTTTGATAGGTCAGGCATTTTAGGACGCAGTGATACCTAATGTGTTTATGATTTTTACTGCTTATTTATATTTATCTGACTTCTAGGGAAAGGGAGGTGATTTGAATTTTTAGGTTTTTTTAATATAATTTTTTTTTTTTTTTTTACTATTTTTCAGACTCCATAGGGTAGTCTATTGTTGTCTTATTGATCCTACCATATACTGCTATACTAAAGTATTGCAGTATATGGGGATTTTGCAAACCATTGGATCTTTGCGTGACCCGAGGCTGTCATGGCAACAGATCACCGATCCCTGATAACGTCACGGGGAGCGACGAATGGAGCCAAGATGGCGGCTCCCACGCAGCTTTGCCGGCGGCGATCAAAGGGTTAACATCCGCGATTGGGCGTTTGCTTCATTGTGAAGCAAATGGCCAGTGAGTATAAAAAGGGCTCAGCCCGTACAAGACGTAAGGGTCTTTTCAGTGGTACCATTTTGGTGCTTGTAACTTTTTTGGATTACTTTTTAGAACATTTTTTGTAAAGCAATTTGATTAGTTTGAGTTTTTTTTCGAGTTTTTTTTTTCCACATTCATGGTCCAATTATAATTATGATTTATTGTACAGATTGTTACAGACGCGACAATACCAAATAAGTGGTTTTTTTTTGTTATTTTGTACTTTATTACTTATGTATAAGGAAACGTGGTGTTTGGGGGACTTTCACTTTCTTTTATTATTTAATTTTATTTGTCAAAAAACTATTTATATATCATATTTTTTTATTTTAGTGACATGTTGGCTTGCACAAGTGATCTTCTGATCACTTGTTCAAGCTCAAACAGAGCTTACACAGTGCAACACAGATGCTTCACATGAGCAGTTATTACAGCCGGGTCCTGCCAGGAGGTTCCCGGGAAAGATCGCGAAGCCCCGGGGCACTTGAAAAATCAGAGAATCGGACCGATTTATGTCCAATCCATGTCAAAAGCCCCTTAAACGCCGCAGTCATGTTTGACTGCGCCTGTAAAGGGTTAACACCTGCATTCGGGGGTAACAGACGGGCGTCAGCTGTGATATGCAACTGACACCCGTTATGTCCGGTGCACTTCCCGCCACACCGTAATATTACAGCGCATGGGTTAACAATTTAATAAGTAAAAGCAAACAGCTAAAATAAACTATACAACAACAAAACCACTTGCAGGAAGTTGTCCGAGTATATAAGCGGATCCCGTAAAAAAAAGATGATTATTATTAGAGTCTAGGGTGAGATAAATCAGATTACTGTAGATCAACAGCCCACGGGGAGGAGGACCAAGGCAGCCATAACTTGAATTGGTTGTGGGATTGAGGAATTCGTATGTCAGTGCTGTCTCATAAGAGGAGATCTGTTTAATCTCGGATACAAGATCTTCCCGTGTAGGGATGGATGAAGATTTCCACCTAGTTATTGGGATCTTTGCAATTTTAAGAATTTTGGCTTCCAGCATTTTATTTGTATCATGTAGTGGCAAGTCTATCATAATCAAGGCGGTTTTGGAAGTTGCTTGTACCCTGCATAGAAATATATCACTTAGTAGTTGAGATACACTGTACCAAAATTGAGATATATGAGGGCATGACCATAAAATATGGTAGAGGGTTCCTCTAGCTCCATATTCCCTCCAACAGAGATGGGAGGTTCCTGGATACATATGGCCAAGTCGGTCTGGGGTATAGTACCAGTTTAATATAGTTTTAATAGCGGCTTCAAGATGTTATCAACTTTTCAAAGCCTCATGCAATAAAGAGAAGGCTTGTAACCATTCTTATTGGAAATAGTATTGTCTAGTGTTTTTTCCCAATGCTTTAGAGGATGCGACCCTGAGAAAACCATGTTGTTGGTAATAGCCAAGTACAAGCTTTTTAATATACAGCAGTTGGGGGGGTCGCTTACAGCCCTCAGGAACCTTTTCACGTTAGCTTATTGGAAAGCAGAGATAGATATGGCTTACTTGGTATTAAGATAGCAAACAAGGGACACAACAGCGCTCATAGGGTGATAACGTTGATTCAGGGTTTCAGACGTGGTTAGACAGTCGCTTACCTGGTTTAGTTGTGCTTAACCATAAGGCACAACTCTCGTATTGGCATATAGGGTCTTAATTGGGGTCGAGGTGCAGCCAGCGTAATTGGGGTATCCAGACACGAGGTGCTAGTTCGGCTGGAGTAATAGAGTCGGTATAGAGAGACCAAGAGCAGAAGGCGCACGACAGGACAATGGTTCCAAATAGGTTTTCCTTTTTATTGAATCGTCAAGGGTACACAGAGGATATTACACAGATTGTTAACTTATTGTTAACTTATTGTTAACTTATCTCTAGCATGTTGCGATGTACTTCTAATTTTTGAAACTAACAATTCTGACATGTGTCTCTCTTAAAATGTATATTATCTATTGTCAACTTACTTCCAGCATGTCTTTTTGAATTTGCATGTTATCCCACATTGTTGTCTGTTCATATTCACTTTTCTCTTTTTAATGTTAACATGCATTTGTTTACGAACCTGACACTCCGGTCTGTTTCTTCCTCCAATGACGATGTTCGAGGATTCCAGGAAGTGACACATACGGCATCATCAGTTTGGGGGTGTGTCTGTCTAAGCATATGCTTTTTAGTTTGTTTGTATCATTCAGTTTGTTTAAGCCATGATTAAGAGCGGTCTGCCCGCTTGAAACATGTTGGCCATGTAACACTCTGGAATTTTAACAATTATGCCCTAATAAAAGTGTGGATTATCTTGGATGAAGCTGGACACGGAATCCTTTTTTCCTACGTCTGTTACACAGAGGATACACATTACTTGGTATTAAACATCTGATGAGTCACTATTTAATTGTCTTCAATTAAGGCATCCAAGGACAGAATCCCTTTAACCGACCATGTGTTAGTGGACAGTGAGGGGTAGGTATAAGCAAGTGGGGAGATGGAGAAATCTTTCCATGTGAGTTTGTTGTTGCATGTCTAGATTATTGTTAATATTTATCCAGCATAATTTAAAAGCTTTAGTTGTTAGGGAGACTTGGGACAAGATACAAACTTTCCCCATCTTTGCTATAATCAGTTGGCGAATATTTATTCCCATGGATTAACAGCATCCTATTTGCATCCAGGGAGAAAAAGACAGTAGCATTTTGCCATTTAGCAGCCTGTGATAGAAGAGTTGCGTAGTAGTATACTACTATGTCAGGTATTCCCAGTCCTCCTGCAGTCTTGTGTTTTACCATGATATTTTTTGCACTGTGGGATTTTTTTCCTGACAAAGTAAATTGTGAAACCATAGATTGTACTTTGCATTGGTATGATTTGGGGAGGGGTATGGGCGGTGTCCTAAATAGATAAATAAGCCTTGGTAAGAGACTCATTTTAAATGCCTCTATGCGTCCTAGTCATGAAAGTTCTATTTTTTGTAGGAAGGTACATTCCTTAGTAAGTAAGGTCAGAAATAGGATATAGTTATGTGAGTATAAAGTACTGTATATACTCGTGTATAAGCCGAGTTTTTCAGCATAAAAAATGTGCTGAAAAACCTCCCCTCGGCTTATCAATGAGTCAATAATAAAAAAAAAAAACCTTCCATACTCACCCTGCGGAGGCCCGATGGTTGGCATGGCTCCCGATCTGTCTTCCCCGCGGCTAGTCTTCGGTCTTCTCTCTTCTGTGTTGCATCAGCCGGCAGATACGCGTCCACACAATCTGCCGTCTGGCACACAATATGTGGCGACGGTTCATACAACACAGAGAAGAGAGAAGACCCAAGACCAGCCGGAGCATCAGGGAGGAGCAAAGTTCATCGGAACCGCCCACCCAGGTGGTATGGTATTTTTTTTTTTATTGCTTGGCTATAACTGAACGGGGCTGCCAGGCTTGTTACTGAACGGGCTGCCAGCCGTTATATCTTAAGGGGGCGCAGGCTGTATCTTAGGGATGCTGGCAGGCTGTATACTTAATGGGCTGGCAGGCTTGTATACTTAAGGGGGCTGGCAGGCTTGTATACTTAAGGTGGGGCTTGGGCTCAGCTTTATACTTAAGGGGCTGGCAGGCTGTATACTTAAGGGGGCTGGCAGGCTGTATACTTAAGGGGGCTGGCTGACTGTATACTTAAGGGGGCTGACTGGCTGTATACTTAAGGGGGCTGACTGGCTGTATACTTAAGGGGGCTGGCTGACTGTATACTAAGGAGGCTTGCTGGCTATGTACTACTGGGGGCTGGATGGCTATATACTGGGAGGCTGAGACCAATGCATTTTCTACCCTCAGCTTATACTCGAGTCAATAGGTTTTCCCAGTTTTGGTGGTAGTGCCATTGTGATGCCAATTCTTCAAAGATCACTGCTTAAGCAGTCACATACTCCGAATGTCACTGCTGGATGAAGTAAACAGGGGGAAAGAAGCATCCGCCACATAGTCACTTCACTTTTATTTTTAATGGCCCCAATTTGAGCTAAACTGCCCACAGCACCCTATGGCAAAAAAAAAATAAAAAAATATATAATGGTTTTCTTTCCCATTTTCAGTGATAATGGAACAGAGATAACATCTAAGCAGATTCATTGCATGGATATAGTTGGGATACTGCAGATACTTAAGATATTAAAAACAAGTACAACAGGTGAATAAAGCTGCAGCTGAATATTTTCATCAGTGTTAAAAAAATATATTTTATAGATGATGTTTGTGTAAACTTTCAAAGCATATGTATGTATGAGATACAAAGTTTCACTATGTATGTGTGTTTGTGTCCATCAATAAGATGTCTGTTAAGCTTTAGCTTTTAGAACAAAGATGCCTTTATCAATTCTCAAAGACTGTAGGACAAACCATTCATGCTGTCAAACCCTCTAATACCCTTTCAGCAAATAATGAAATCTACCAGTGACAAATGTCAACATACTAATGTGTTAAATACAGAACAAAAGTCACATTCAATGACAGCATCTCAATTCTCATTATATTAGACCTCCAATTTGAAGTCGATTTCCAACATCCCACGGGTTATGCATCAGCATACAGATATGCATTATTGTGGATGAATAATAATTACAGCTTAATAGAATTACAATTTGAACTAAAATATATTTCTATTAGACAACATTTTGCTACCATTAGCACTTTTAAGGCACAAACCAACTCATACATAAACTATATAGCAATTCCAAAGGTCTATTAGAGCTTTTGGCTAAAGTGAAACTTGCACAATCCTGAACCTCATTACAATGAGGTGACATGAAATACAATCACTAAAAATCAAGCATGATAAACCAGGGACACTTACTCACATATCCAGGCAGTGTCCATGTGACTGTGGTAATCTTCTTATATTTGTTATCCATTGCCTCCTTCCTTCTAAAATATACTTTTATAATTATGCTAACAAACCAGAAGGGCTCTGGCAGGGGTGTTACCAGAGACCTTCTGTACACTATGCAAGGAACATCCCCCTTTCCACCTTGTGTGGAAACAACCTCTGCTCAAGTGAGATTACACCAGGCAGAGGGAGAGGAGAGTGCTGAGGGAGCAGAGGGGGAAGAGGAAGACAGCGAAACAGACTGTAAAGCCAGAATAAGGAGGAGCACTGGTAATAGTCCCCAGAGCCATTGAGACTCATTAGCATTATTTTAAGAGTTTGATGTCCTTTAAAGAAAATAATCAAAAATTAGCCCTCAAACTAATAATTTTTATTTTTTTTAATACAAGAACAAATGCAAGCACAAAATACAAAAACTAAAGAGATCTGAAACAAGCGGAAGGATGACCCTCCCTGTGAGGGCTCACAAATTTTATGGAAGGGTAAATGGAGACATGAAGTTAAGGAGCAGAGAGGTGCAGATGTTATGTGTAGTAGGCAATTCTGAATAGAAACTTGTATATAATTTCCAGAACAATCAAGAAATTACTTTTATATTGTTTCTCCAGTTCCTTATATACCCATTAAAACATATTCAAATGGCTCTGGAGTGCTTTGGGGGGTGCTAACAGAGTCCCATGGTGCTCTGGCTTCAAGACATAATAAACTTCCTTTTGCCATACTTGAGAAATACCCACCGCTTAATCAGAAATACCTACTGATGCAAACATCACTTCTCCATTCGATCTGAAATCCTGCACTTAAACAGTCCATTCATCTCTGGCCAACTTCTAACAACTGCGGCACACAGCTACGCGGAAACAGTTCAACTACATAAGCATTGGATATTTCAGATCATCATGATCTTCAGAGGCACCTCAGATTTTTTTCACCTCCTCTGTTGAGTTCCTGTAAAATGGGTGCTGACATAAAGCAGGGAAGCTACCTAGAAATTAGTCATGGACCCCTCCTCCACATTCCTGAACTATGAAGATAAAAGGGGCATGTGACACAGACGTGGGGCTGAATTAGGCATAGTAGAAACTTGTATCACAACAGAGGGCATGCACTCAATTCTAATATATAGTCAAATTTAAGTAATTGAGAATAAGGTCACTTAAATCATATACACACAGAGTCACCATGAAGAACTGTAGCTACTTAGGGTAGTGAGTGTATCCTATTAAAATTGGTGTTCAACTGGTAAATAGCCACTACATACTGTATCTGCATTTAGTGCTCCCTAAATTTAGCTAATCAAATGCCAACATTCCAAAATAATTCATAAATAAGTCAAATAATTGTTTACATGAATATACTGCTAAGCCCACATCAAATTAGAAGATTTCACTATTTGACAAGAAAGATTTTCATTGAACTCCTAAAAAGAACCATTCATTTCCTTCTAGTTAATGTAAAATGTCTTCAATCAAATTCATTTTCCTTCACTTCCACTTACAAAGTGTATAGGCAAACTGATTCAATTTTAGCGTGAGCCCTTTCATATATCACAGCCATGCCTCTCCCTTTCAACGTAGTGCTTTTACATTAAAATGTCATTTTTTTTATCAAGAATGCTCAAATTCCACTTATTTGGTTACTTGGAAGCTGACATCTATAGATTTGTGCAGCAGAATGAAAAACAGAACATGATCTAATCTTCAAGACTAGTATCTACTCTCATTTGCAAGTCATTTGCTGTAAAAACATAAAGCGTGATTTAAGGTGCATTGCCTCCTGAGTAGTTCTCTAATTCCCCAGCTGTTTCCTAGCTTTACATCAGAGTGGACGTGAGCTGAGAGAAACATTTTCCAGACATTCGGAGACCAAATATGAATACAGAAATTCATTTGCCATCTTACTAGTTTCTTGTTCACATGAAACCTCTTTACACTAGTAAACAAAGGACAATCCTTATTTTCAAGTAAAATATCGCTGATCTAAAACCTAATGGGGCAGATTTATAAAGCTTCTTGCACAAAAAACTGTCTATCACACCTTGTGCCACAATTATTAAGTGTTTTAGACGATTTGTAGACACTTTTCAAACTAGTAAGATAGAAGGGACATGGCATCAGAAAAGGACTTTGGCTTTGTGGAAAAAAAGTCAATGCAACAGATATAATGCAAATGCACAAATAGTTGGTGCAAAGTACTTCTCAACAGTCTTAACCCTTTTGCGCACCAGGGCATAATAGTACATCCCTGCAGGAAGATAGTTCCAGCACCAGGATGTTCTATTGCACCCAGCTTCTGGCACTAGCCTCGCGATCAGAGCCGGCACCAGAAGCAGTGGCTGTCAGCTGTATATTACAGCTGACACTGCTCTCTAACACTCGCAATCAAAGCTGACACCGATCGCTAGTGTTAACCCCTAACATGCCGCAGTCAAGCATGGTGAGGTGAGGCAAGTTGCACGCATCAAACTTGCATCTGAGAGATGAGACAGATCAGAGATGAGATGATGAGATTCATGAGATGTCTATTACACACAATGTTAGCTCTCCTACATCTTTGTTATACCACAAGACACTAGATCTCCTGTGCCTTCCAGCTGTGCCGCCACAGATAAACAACTTAGCTGTCCGTAGCTTGTAAATCTCTCCACACTGCTGCTGCCGGCAGGAAATGATTATCTGTGTCTCAGTGTGCATCAGTAAGTGAGCTCGGTCCTTGAATGCAGGGACTGGGGATAGAGAGACGAGAGAGAAGAACTGAAAAGCACGGCCGTCACACAGAAATCCAAGATGGCATCCCCGACATTAAGTCAGAAGTTACAGGGTCATATCTAGGGGCAACTAAAATTGTGTACACCAGGACTGATAGAGACAGGTTGGACTTATATTTGTGAAATGCTGTATTTTTTTTAATAACCTTGAATTGGAGAATGTGTTATTTTGCTATCCCGAGTACATATAAGAAACTTGTCTTCATGGGAATAACCTTTTAAGAAGAGTAAATGCAACCTTTTAATGTATTTCAAACTAATCTCTAAAAAGTCCACTGTCAACTTGATTATTAAAGTCGACTTGGCCCACAATCAAACCTCAAGTTTCTCCACTATGAGCCCTGCGTGAGTGGTGAGGTCTCCAAAATAGGGTAATTTGTGGGGGTTTTCAACTGTTCTGGTACTGCAGGAACTTATCAAATGCATAATGGCACCTGAAAAGTATTTGAGAAAAATCTGCCCAACAGACAACCCCAGAGCTCTTCTAACTCTTTAACATAATAAAAGTTGATTTTAGAGAATTATGGATAACAAAGATTACCAGTCACAGTCCCTGGATCTATGAGTAAGTGTCCCTGGTTAATAATGATGGATTTTCATTGAAGATTTATGTCGAGGTAAATTAGGGTTTTAATTACAATCATCCTACTAAATTGTTATATTGTATTTTCAAGTCATCGAGGCACATATATGATAAGTCTTGTTTGTTTTTGCACTTTTTTTTGCTTTTCTGCTGGTCAGATGTATCTTATCTCACTGTTACATGTAAAGAATACTGCAGAAAACTAGACAATAGCAAACTTTGAAGGGAGACTGTGTTAAATGCAAAAAAAGCATACGTGCACATGCTCCATAAAAAGTTGTAAAAAAGAAAGAAAAAGCGAAGCAAAATGTTTGATACATGTGCCTCATTGGGTTTATGCTATATTTTCTCACAGCTTTTTGTTTACTACGTAAATTACTTACATAGGGCAGAAGACAAAAGAACAGGGATTAAAAATAGATTCAAAAATAGTTTTAAAAGAAAATTCATTACCCTATGCCATATCCAAGCATTTTGACTGTTATATAGTACTCATTTTCACTCACTGAAATAACCCTCCATAATAGTGAGAGTGGGACTAATAAAGTGCTGCTTTTTAACATACTCCATGTGGCTGCATATATGTGTTAACAGAGCTGGCTAATACAGCTTTACTGAAAAGTACAACAGCTGTTAAAACACATTCAACTTGGCTTTAGGTTCTCTTTCACTGTTCTTTTATATGGGACAGTACAGTGGAATGATTGGAAAGCATTATAAAACCTTTAAGCATAACTAAAATGAGATTTCTCTATTAGCAAGTTTTGTTTTACAAAATACAAGGACAAAATATATAGGGCAGCACAGTGGCTTAGTGGTTAGCACTACAGCCTTGCAGCGTTGGGGACCTGGCTTCAAGTCCCAGGGTCAACATCTGCAAAGAGTTTGTATGTTCTCTCCGTGTTTGCACTGGTTTCCTCCGGGTCCTCCGGATTACTCCCACACACCAAAACATACTGGTAGGTTGATAAGATTGTGAGTCGCATTGGGGGCAGGGACCGATTTGGCAAGCTCTGCGTAGCGCTGCGTAATCGATGTATAAAGGAATTAACATTGTTAAAATAGCCAGATGACAGGAAACATTGAAGCACTCGGCACTCGATAGACGCTTTCACGGATTCCTTAGAATCTTTTCTACCAATAATCCACACCAGGAGTCTATTGGTTCGGCTGCTATATGGACCACCATGAATTTGAAATTCACTTTTAATTTTGGAGGTAGAAGTATCTCCTTCTTGGATTTCATCCTAAGGCTGCGTTCATATGTTTTGTTTGCGTTAATGAGTGTGTTTTCAAACAAATCACAGCAGCTGATTAGAGGAAATTTGCCTAATTCCATTGTTGTCAACATTGTGTTTACAAAATATATGCGTTAAAGCAAAAAAAAAAAATAAAACACATGTGAACGCAGCCTAACAAGGAATGATAACAGAGTTGAGGTGAGCCTGTGTAGAAACAATACAGCTAGCAACTCCACTATCTTAGCCACATCGTGTCATCCTGTCACGTCTTAGGAGAAATTGTACTGAAGATAACGGGACACAGTTACTAAGGGCCCCGCGGACCACACTTTCGTCAGTCATCCTGATTATTTCTGTTTTGCGCTGCTGTAACAGGGATTTAAAAGGGGTTTTTGTCCCACATGATCGGATTTTGGCGCAATCGTGCCGGCTTTCACGTGACACAAATCGGGGGTCGGGCCGTCGGACGATCCGATGGATTCAGACAAACTGTGGGAACTTAAAAATTGTGTCGCAAGCGATGCACTTACCTACACCGGGAAGACCGATTTGTCATGCTTTGTGCAGTGCTGCGTAATCTGTGTGCGCTATATAAATAAAGAATTATTATTATTATTATAAGAAGGTGAACTCCGGCAGACCTGATCGGGGAAGCGACACATGCAGGATATCGGGCGCATGATCTTCATGAATCGCGGGAGAGTTCATCCTCGTCGGACAGTCCGGATCGGGATCGCGTAGGGACTGGGTAAGTAAATGTGCCCCAATGTTTTTGAGAAAGAAAAACATTCATTAAGTAGGCTATGTAAAAGAGGCTATACAACATGGGTCTTTGATAAATCTGACATTAGAATAAAATCAGCCAAACCATGTAATTAGCCGACAAAAATAAAAAGTAGTCTACAGCTAATACTTTTTTTTTCTACAGACTACAGTAAAAAATTTTCTTGTATCAAGAGAATTATTCATAAATATACTCCCCTTTTTCTTCAATAGACTTCTTTAGTACCAATTGTGAAAAAGAGTATGTGCCAGACGACAATAGGTACCTGCAACACCCCTGCCGATGCAAGGCAGAGGGGTTGTTGCGAATATGTCCCACCATGTAGCTTGCAGCCTGTGTAGGGTCTGATCAGCCCCACAGTATGTCACTACATAACACAGGGGAACACTGCAGCGGTAGAGTCTGCCTGGTAAGGCAGGAGTTAAGTATTAATGTGATGTAATATGTTTCAGCCAATCACATGTGTTCATATCTTGTATCTGTAAGCTGGGATGCAATTGGAGGAGTAACCACCACCTGACCAGTGGGAGTAATAAAACCCCTGGTTAGGAAAGTTCGAGGGAGCAGAATAAGACTGGAGTTAATCCAGTGAAGTTAGTCTTAGGCTAGAGCTGACACAGCTCAGTACAGCTAAGCAAGTGGTGCAATAGCACACCAACGAGTCGCGAGCATCTCAGCTCCTTGCCTGAAAGAGTGTAGTGAGTTATTAGTGAGAGGAAAGGGTCATCATCCTACAACCCAGGACAAGCTGAAGCATCCTGCTAGACCCAGCTATCCCCAGCCTGCCCTTGTGCAACGGCTGGTGATCTCTCCTGTGGCTCCCTCCAACTGCATCAACAGCATTCTACCTTTTGTCAAGGCACGTTGCTACTGTTCCTGTCGGTTCCAATAAAGAACTGCAAGTTATTTTTGTTCAACGTCCGCCTCCGTCTGGTCCCTGCTACTACGACTGTCACCATCAAGGGCACCCTGTCCATCACACAGAGACTCATACTCCAGACACTAAAGGGTTGTCCCAGGGAGAACCGCTATAGCAGCCTCCCTCAATCATTTTCTTCCCAACACCACCCGCTGGAGACCTGCCAGGCTGTAGGACAGCCCTCTGGTTCCCCATACCAAGCACCGTGACACTAGCATGCCTAGGCCGCAAACCGCCAGCCACTCAGTACTGCGGGCCCCGGCTGTCTCCAGGCCCCGAGAAAAGGCTAGGCCCCGGTGGGGGATGTTGCATACCGACAATAGGTACCTTTGTATCTTCAAGTTTGAGAGTCAGAAGCATATAGTTGTACGGGAAACTACAAATGTGGCCACAAACAATGTAAGGCATGTTTACACACAAATATTTGTGGGGAAATCGTTTGGTTCGTCGTTGACAGGGGAGTGTTTTCCCATACAACATATTTGAACTGTAGCAACTGTGACGCTATTTTTTATGATTAAGTGCTCCATCTGTAATAAACAATACATCGGGCACACTGTGGGTGCTTTAAAACATTAGAATCAGATGCCATCTATCTGATGTCAAAAATGATTCAGTAAATATCTCTACTGCATTTAGACAGTTTAGAAAAGTACACAAGAAATCCACTAATGGCTCTTCTTGGATGGGTATAAAGAAAGTGTTTCAACTCATGAATTGTAAAACCTTTTGGATTTTCATGTTGGAGAGTAGCTTTCCATTAGATCTAAATAAGAGACTGGACTTAATATTGATGTACTAAAAAATTATTTTTTGTCATCTTCTAAGTCAGAGTATTAAAGTTAGCCTGTTGCCCTTGTATTATACAGCCTTGCCAGCCCCTGTCTGCAATATAATTCCTGTAGATAAAAAAAACAAACACTGTACTCACCTTCCGTTGCCCCCCTTCCTTAACGCGATGTTCCGGCATTGGCTCCATGTTCCCGTGCTGTCCGTCACAGGGATGTCGGGGGGGGGGGGGGGGGGGGCGTCGGAAGGCAAGTACAGTGTTTGTTTTTTCTCATGACTCGAGTATAAGCCGAGGTGAAGTTTTTAGCACATTTTTTGTGCCGAAAAACTCGGCTTATACTTGAGTATATATGGTAAATTATTTTAAGTATATGGTGGGAACATGGTAATACAGCAGACACCAAGAATTAGGAGCAACCTAAATAAATGGAACTTTCATCTCTGTTTAGCAACAGCTAGATCATATCAAAAATTTCATATTCACAAAATAAGCATGACTTCAGAAAGATACAGCTAAATATTTCACAGATTAACCCTTTAGTGGCCAAACTCATTTGTGCCTATGATGACCAAGGCCTATTTTTCAAGAACAGTGTGTGTCACTTTATCCGGTAATAACTTTAGAAGGTTTTAACTTACCCAAATGTTTTTCTGTAACATTTTGTACTTCAAGGGAAATTTTGGTTGATATATTTGGCGTTTATTTAAAAGGTGGATTTTTGTAAACTAATTTGGTAGTAACTAATTTGGGTAGTAAAACTTACATTTACCTCAGCTTTGTGTTGGTGTTATTTTAGGAGTGTCCTTTTGTTTTATTAAGACACTAGAAAGATCTCAAATTAAACAGCATTCTCTCAAATTCTCAAGAGAATTTTACAATCAATTATTTTAAGGATTAAGGTAAACCTAAATCCTGTCATTTCTACTTGTCCTATTTTCCTAAAAGCATTGTAAAAGAGAATATATTTTAAGATGGCGGCAACATCGTGGATTATAACCAAAACATTGAAGCTAAAGGAATGTGGGCGTGACGTGAACATGACGTCGACGTGCAACACCAAGGAAGTTCTCCAATCAAGAGACTACATGAGATGAATTCTCAGCCCGCTTCTGCTTCTTTCCTAATTTCTATATAGTTTTGTGAAACCAAATAAACTTTCCCTTACGTCCCCATGACGGCCCACCTGGAGGATGACCCCTTGACCTCTGTGGGGACAGGAAGCAGAGAAGTTAAAAGGCCCCACCCCGGCATCCGTACTCCAGTGTCTTCCTGTCCCTACACAGGGCAGGGAGCAGAGATAGATCTCTCCTCACGGGCCTCCTCCAGGGGGGCAGTGGGGGGAGCACAAGTCTGCAGGCACGGGCCGACCCTTACCCTGCCAGTTCCCGGACCTCGCCTCGGCGCATCGCGCGTCCTCCCTGGCTCCATGGGGAACTGTTGTGCCGGCTCTACCCCCGACTCCGCGTAGTTCCAGGGTACCCGGAAGTCGGAGCACGCGTGGTGGCTCCGGTCACGTGCTCCGACGCGTCATTGGTGAACTTCCGGTCGCACCGGAAGTGACGATTAAAGTCACTGATTGGCCGAGGCCGGATCACGTGCTGCGGCACACGAATTACAGGACTTCCGGTCGCACCGGAAGTGACGTTTGGGGGCTCGGCGGCGCCAAAATTTAAAGGTTTGGTCGCAGGTAGTCACTCTGACTCTGAGGTCTAGATCGCCTACCACTACGCCGATAAGGTACTGTGCACTAAGCTGATGTGTTGATGTACTTGATTCTGCATATATTGTACTGCTGTATGTGAATAAGCCCTTACCTATGATTATAGGACCCATGGAAGTATCTGTCTTTTCTAGCGAGGTCCTGGCCATGGAATCTTCTGTATCAGATCCCCTGTCTACAGGCCTTGTGAGTGTCTTAAAGATTAATGGGGCAGGGGCTCTATTCATATATATGTTATATCCCCTGTAAATACTAAGCTGTCACTTGTCTCTTGGCAGGAGCCGAAAGAGAAAGTGAGGAGCAAAGATCCCTCTAAAGATGGGAAGAAATCAGCCTATCGTAAATGCAACATGTGCAATACAAGGCTTAATTCTAATTATAAAAAACCAGTATGCAAGGAATGTCTGGATAACCTTCTAAAAGAAGAGCGAACAGGCTTTAGGGAAGAGATACGTGCTTTCATTAAAGAAGAAGTCCATTCTTCTGTAGCCTCCTCCATAGCCTCACTTAGCCTCCCTGGGCCCCCACCCAAAAGGGCCTTAATATGTGCCTCAGAATCAGACCCTGACTCAGAGGATAATTCCTCCTTTAAGGATTCTCTAGAATTGGAGCCGTCCACTTCTCTATCCGCTTCAAAAATGGAATCCAGATATCTGTTTTCCTCTGACGACTTAGACCAATTGCTTAAAGCCATTCGTGATACTCTAAAAATTGAAGAAGTGGAAGAAGCTAGATCCATTCAGGATGAGCTGTTTGGCATCCTTAGGTCCCAGAAAAAGAGAGTATTCCCCATTAATGATACTCTCAAACAACTCATTCAGGAAGAGTGGAGAGATCCTGAAAAGAGGATTTCTGTGTCTAAGGAATTCAGGAATCGTCTATTATTTGACGAAAATGATACTAAATTCTGGAATTCACCTCCCAAGGTTGATGTCCAGGTAACAAAATTAACAAAGCGCACTGACCTGCCCTTTGAAGATTCTATCCAGCTAAAAGATCCTATGGATAGGAAAGCTGACTGTTTACTTAAAAAAGCTTGGGAGTCTGCTATGCTTAATCTAAAAGCGAATGTAGCCACTACCTCGGTTGCCCGTACGATGTACTTCTGGCTATCTGAGCTGGAGAATCACATTAGGGAAGGCACCCCCAGAGAGCTCCTGTTAGAGACTCTTCCAACTTTAAAGTCGGCTACTGCCTTTATTGCTGATGCATCTGGTGAATCCGTCAGGTTCTCTGCAAAAGAAGGAGCATTGTCCATTGCAACTAGAAGAGCGCTATGGCTAAGGCAATGGTGTGGGGATTTCAGGTCAAAGTCCAAACTTTGCAGCATTCCATTTGAGGGAGAATTTGTGTTTGGTCCTGAACTTGACTCTATTCTGGAGAAGGCGGCGGACAAAAAGAAGGGGTTTCCTGAGGTTAAAAAACCACCCAGAAAACAGCCCTTTCAGGACTTTAGAGATCGTAAAAATTCATACAGAGGCAAAGGCAAGCAAGGGCGCTGGAGCCATCCGAAGGGAGGTAGAGGTAGAGGCTTCCTCCTCAGCTCCAGTAATTCAACCTCATTTGGGAGACAATGACGCCAGAGTGGGAGGAAGGTTACTAGGGTTCCTTGCACGATGGTCCCAGATCACATCCAACCCTTGGATTCTGGACATAATAAAGCAAGGGTACAAGCTAGAATTAACATCTCTTCCTCCCCAAAAGTTTATCCTGACCAGGCTGGGGTCTCAAAAATTGACTGCTTTAATTTTTCAGGAAGTCCAGAAACTCATTCAGATGGATGTAATTACACCTGTTCCAGAAGAAAAGTGGATGGGCGGTCACTTCTCCCCCTTGTTCCTCATCCAAAAGCCAAATGGATCCCACAGGATGATTTGCAACCTCAAAGGTTTGAACCGGCATCTCTTGTACAGGAAGTTCAAGATGGAGTCAATAAAGTCTGCAGTAACACTGATCCATCCAGGAGCCTACATGTGCACGATAGACCTAAAGGACGCATATTACCACGTCCCTATCTACCTTCCGTCTCAAAAGTTTTTGAGGTTTGCAATAGTCTCACCACAGGGGAAGAAACTATGCTTCCAATACAGGTCTCTACCTTTCGGGATAGCATCAGCGCCAAGAGTGTTTTCAAAAATCATCATAGAGGTCGTAGCCTTCTTAAGAATACATCAAGTTCTGGTCGTTCCATATCTGGACGACTTACTCATAATAGCGAAAAATCGAGAAGAACTTATTCTACACCGAGACTTTACAATCCAAACGCTACAGAATCTAGGATGGATTATAAACTGGGAGAAGTCTGCCTTGCATCCGGATACTCAGATCCTTTTCCTGGGAACCCTCCTGGACTCTGTGAACCAAAAATCTTATCTTCCCAGAGAAAAGTCAGAACGCCTGGTAGGTCAGATCAACGTTTTTCTCCATCGCCAGAGATGCTCGATAAGAGATGCTATGAAGCTCCTGGGGCAGTTAACATCTTGCATCCAGTGTGTCCAGTGGGCACAGAACCATACGAGAGTCCTGCAAGGTTGGATACTACAATCATGGGACAAAGATCCCCTACATCTGGACAATTGCATCAGCATTACTCCTGCGGTCAAACAGTCCTTAGTGTGGTGGACCATTCCTACACACCTACAGAGGGGAGTTCCATGGCATCCTTGGCCCCTATCTATAGTCCAGACGGATGCAAGTCAAAAGGGCTGGGGTGCGAACATAGGAGGATCCTTCTTCCAGGGAAGTTGGCCTCCTCATATCCAAAGAATGTCATCCAACTATCGAGAACTGAGGGCAGTCCTGGAAACCCTGAAGACAGCCAGTCATCTTCTGGTGGGACAACACGTAAAAGTCCTATCGGACAACTCAACGACAATAGCCTACCTACAGCATCAAGGGGGTACAAGATCTCCAGACCTTTCAGACCTCTCGAGCGAAATATTCTCATGGGCAGAATTGAACATCAAGTCCTTATCGGCAGTTCATCTGAGAGGGAAGGACAACAAGGTGGCAGATTTTCTGAGCAGGAAAAAACTAGACCACAACGAATGGTGTCTGAACCAAAAAGTATTCCAGCTTCTAACCCAGAGGTGGGGAATACCTGTAGTGGATCTGTTTGCCACCAGGGAAAATACGAAAGCGGAACTTTTCTACTCTCTCAGTTATTCAGAGACCACCTCGAAGTTAGATGCATTCAGCCACAAGTGGAACGCTCCTCTGGCATATGCCTTTCCTCCTCTGCCTATAATTGCAAGAGTTCTCCGGAAAATTCAAAGAGACGAATCCAGGGTCATTCTCATTGTTCCCTTCTGGCCCAAAAAGAGCTGGTTTCCGCTCCTAAAGAAGATGGCTCTAGCAGAACCTCTAATGCTACCCATTCAGGAAGATCTCCTCCATCAAGGGCCGCTTTTTCATCCGAAGCCACAGGATCTCAAGCTCTCGGCCTGGATCCTGAAAGGAGCTTTTTGAGGGCAAAAGGCCTTTCGGACAAGGTAATCTCTACTCTACAATCCAGTAGAAAACCAGTTACCTCAGCTATATACCTGAAGATATGGAAGAAATTTATTTCTTTCTGTGGTCCAGCAGTTCCCAATCAATCTTCTCCTAATATCTTACAGATCTTAGAATTCCTGCAAGCTGGGTTCGACATGGGCCTTAAGACTAGTACCCTTAAAGTCCAGATTGCAGCACTAAGTGTGTTCTTTGATTCATCCCTGGCGGATCATAGATGGATAAAGAGGTTTGTAAAAGCAACTGTCCGAATCAGGCCCTCAGTGAAACCTTCAGTGGCTCCCTGGGACTTATCCTTAGTGCTAAATTTTCTTACTGGACCTCAGTTTGAACCAATTGAATCTGTAAGCCTTAGAAACCTTACCTTGAAAACTGCCTTCTTAATTGCAATCACTACTGCAAGAAGGATTGGCGAACACCAAGGAAGTTCTCCAATCAAGAGACTACATGAGATGAATTCTCCGCCCCCTTCTGCTTCTTTCCTAATTTCTATATAGTTTTGTGAAACCAAATAAACTTTTGCAGTGCAGATTTTTGCCCTGGGTAACAGCATTAGCAAATCTTGCATCAGCAATTTGTCTGAGTCCTCCTTTGCTTGCTTATTGATTAGAAACATGCAGCCAACACACACTAAAAGAGGATAATCTTAAATCCTACCCCAACAGGATCAGTTCATTTATATAGGGGTTTTGGAGTCCTGTTAATAGAACCCCCAAATATCACCTGATTCTATTAACTTCATCCATCAAACTATTCAAAACAGCCTGTATTAAGCTTGTTAACCCTTTAATACTTTTAAAGAACTTCGAAACAAAATAAAAGGTTTGATTTGGAATTCACTTTGATCATTAATACATTCATTTACCCCTAAAATTTATCCACGTAAACTGAATAAAGGTAGAAAATGCATCTACAAATATATTGTGCACTTCTTTTCTGAGTAAAAGGACACCCCACATGTGGATGTCACCTGCTGTCTGGACACATGGCAGGCCACATGTGTCTGGACACATGGCAGGCCACATGTGTCTGGACACATGGCAGCGTGTGAGCGCCACTGAGCTTTTGTGGGGCAGATTTTGATAGATCGTTTTCAGGTGCCACAACTTGTTTGCAGAGCCCCTGAGGTCACGTTCACAAGTGGCATTTTGGTTGTGTTTTGGAACCCAATCCTGCAATCACATGTTGAGGTAAGATTGCATTTCCTTCACGTTTAGTTAACGTGTTAGGAATACAATGTTACCAAAATGTGTGATCAAGAGTTGAGCCTTTGGATTGCGTCTTCAAATGAAACCAAAATGCCACGTGTGGCCTCAGGTACCACAAACCCTTATCCCAGAGAATTTGTAAACTTTTTATCATGTGGTATAGGGGGCATGTTAACCCCTTGCCACTGATGGGCTTTGTCGTTTTTACTTTCTGTTTACCGCTCCCTACTTACAAAAATCAATAACTTTTTTATTTTTCTGTGTACAGAGCTATATAAAGCCTTACGTCTAAGGAGTGCCACGAGACTTCTTTGCTTGAGGAAGGGTTCACACAGAAGGATGGAAGGGTGATTTCCTGGTCCTTGTGGAATCTGGACACCACCTTGTGGGTAAAGCTTGGATCTAAAGTAAGAATGATCCGGTCAGGTAGAATGCGCATGTAAGGATCTCTAATAGAGATAGCCTGAAGTTCCCTCAATCTCCTAGCTGATGTGACAGCTATCAGGAGAGAAGTCTTTAAAGTTAAATTTTTAATAACAATGCCTTCCAATGGTTGAAAGGGAGACCTGGAGAGGGCATCTACTACTAGGGAGAGATCCCAGGAAGCAATGGTCTGATCCTTGATGCGGCTGAGATAAACCTTCTGACCCGCCTGTGATCAGCCACAGGATGGTCGAAGAAGGCGCTAAGCGCTGAGACCTGGACCTTCAGGGTGCTGGTGGGCAGCCCAAGTTCTAGGCCCTTCTGTAGGAAGTCCAAGACCTGAAAAATATTTGGATTAGCCTGAGAGGGGGGATTAGCCCCACAAAAAAAGTCACAAACCTCTTCCATATTTTGTGGTATATGGCAAAGGTAACCTTCTCCCTACTTGCCTTGAGTGTAGAAATAACTGCTCTGGACAATCCCTAAGATCTTAAGAAATCGGACTCAGGATCCAGGCCGCCAGCTGAAGCTTCCCCGGAAAGATTGGACCCTGGTTCAACAGATCCTTTCGTGCTGGTAGAACAAGAGGCTGCTGAAGGGACAAGGAGTTCAGCAGAGGATACCAACTCTTCTTTGGCCAATTCGGGCAGATTAGAATCACCCTCGCCTGGTCAAGCAAGATCTTCCTGAGAACCCTTGCAATTAAGGGAATTGGAGGAACGGCATAAGCCAGACCGCTGTTCCAGGGATGACTGAAGGCATCCAGATGATCTTTGGTCTCGTTGGATTCCAGAGAGTAAGTGAATTTCCTCTTGTGGCAAAGAGGTCTATTCGAGGAGTACCCCAGATGCTGGCAAGCTGAAGAAAGATCTCCTGGTTGAGGCACCCCTCGTTGGGTAAGACTTCTCTTCTGCTGAGGTAGTCTGCCTCTTTGTTTAAAGATCCTTTCAGATGGGTGGCGGAGATGGAGAGAATGTTCTTCTCCGCTCAGGAGAATATGTTGTGGGCTACATTTGCCAGGATTGGAGATCTTGTGCCGCCCTGTCTTCTCAGATAGGATACGGCCATGATATTGTCTGAGAGGATATGTACATGGTGGTTCTTCAGGAGAAATGAGTTTGACCTTAGGGTCTCCCAAACTGCCCTTAGCTCTCGATAATTTGAAGCCTTTCTTGCCTGAGCTGGAGTCCAGGATCCCTGCGCGTAATGGGAAGGGAAGACTGCTCCCCAACCCGTACTGTCCGCGTCGGTCAAAATGGTGATATTCGGAAGACAGTGCCAAGGTACTCCCTTCTCCAGGTTCTCTGAATCCAGCCACTATAGTAGGTCCCTTTTTACAAAGGATGGGATAGAGACCTTCTTGTCTAGGCTGGAACACTTCTTGTTCCAGGAGAGTAAGATCCAGCTCTGTGGAACCCGCGTGTGACTCTGGCTCCAGGCGACTGAAGGCAAGCAAACTGTGAGAAGTCAGATCTTCCTCCTGAAGGATCTGATCTGGTCCTTTAGGTTGTTCACTTTTCCCTGGGGAAGGAAAGACATTTGATAAGTAGCATTCAAAAGAACCCCTAGGAATATTTTTTGGGTGGAAGGTGTTAAATAGGATTTTTGTAGATTGACTAACCAACCAAACTCTGAGAGTTTCCCTAGGGAAAGTTCTTTTGCAGCCATTAGGCTTGTCCTGTCCTTCCCGATTATTAGTAGGTCGTCTAAGTAAGGGATAATGGACACATTTTGTAGCCTTTGGAAGGTCACCACTTCCACCATGATCTTGGTAAAAACCCTTGGGGCTGAGGAGATTCCAAAGGGAAGTGCTCGAAATTGAAAATGCAGAATACAACCCTCTGGAGAGAGGACTGAGAATCTGAGATATTTCTGTGATGAGGGGTGAATAGGGACATGGTAATATGCATCCCGGAAATCTACTATGCACATATAGAAGTTGGCATGAATAAGCTGGGTGGCAGATCTCACCGACTCCATGCGGAATCTTCTGTAAGTGATATAGTTGTTCAGCCACTTCAGGTTTATAATCAGTCGATTAGCACCATTTGGCTTCTTAGTAAAGGAATGCTCTCCAACAAGGCTTCTCTAGGACTGTATTCACGGATGTGTGATTCTATCTTCCCTAACCAGAGGTAGAGAGTTCTTGCCATTGACGTGGCAGATAAATTTGATTTGAGGCTAAGCATTGAAGTCTCCCAAGCCTTCTTCAAAAGGGCCTACGACTTCCTATGCATTGGATCTCTGAGTTGGGCTGAGTCCTCGAAAGGAAGATCCATCTTCTTGGAGACCTTGGAGATCAAAGACCAGACGCTTCCTAAAATGTTTAGAGAAAGCGATCTCAGGATCTTTCTCAGGATCTTTCCATTCTTCCCAAATTAACACCTTAAGGGTTTTCGTTAACTGGAAAGACACAATGTTCTTTGGCCTTTAAACCGCCGAATAACTCATCTTCACGAGATAAAGTAGGAATCTCATCTTCTAAATCCAGGGTTTCACACATAGCCTTTAGAAGGTTATCCAATTCATCATTATGGAATAGATGGCGGGAATCGGTTCTCTGATCAGGGTGCCAGAGGATCCTGTTCTTCTACAAAGGAGCAAGAGGGGCAGTCAGAAGCGCAGCCTTCTTCCTCCCCAGTAGAGGAGATTGTCACCACTCTTGCCTTTTTCTGTGGGGGAACTCCCTGAGTAGCAGCGGCCACTGAAGAAACCACCTTCTCTTCAATAAAATGTTTTTAATTCGTCCATGAAGGACGTCTTTACCTCACGCATGAACTCCTCAATACAGGCTCTACATATACAGGGTTTTTTTGTAAGAATCCGGAAGGGAATGAAGATACATGTTACATTTTCTAGCAGGGGTCCTACTCTTCTCAGATTTTTATGACTTGCTAGATTTCTCAGTCTTCCCTGATTTATCTTCTCTGCCTTGTTCCTAAGGGGAGGAAGGGAGGAAGGCAAGGAGATAGTAACTTGGGGTTATAATAATAACAAGAAAATAGAATCTGCCATACAGCACCACTCACGTGAACTGGCGGGTGGAGTAGGCCCAAGTCTGCCTGATCAGCCATTATTGTCTGGGACGGCTCAACACAACAACAGTAGCATAGACCTCAGATCAACATGACTACCTGATCTATGGAGGTTTAAATACCTTAATGGGGAGCCCATCCCCCTTTGAAGGTGGCCCCCATCGGCGTTTCAGCGCTACCTCGGTGATACAGCGACTCCCACGTCACTTCCGATCGCGAACGGAAGTCGTCATCAGCCGCAAGGGATGCCTGGGAAGTGTAGTCCCGGCACATCCCGCGTAGGCCTCAATCCACCTGGCCGCCGGAGGAGACTGATGCTGGACCGCAGAGAATCCAGGGAAGGCCCGCACGCGGCGCACTGACCGAGGACCAGTCCGGAGGGGAACTTAGACTGCAGTCAGCGTAACCCCATGTAAGTGAAAAAAAAGAAATGTAGAAAAAAATAACGTCTCCCCCCAACCACCACCACTTAGGAGGAGAGAGACCCTCTCTTGACCTGACCCCTGTAGGGACAGGAAGAACACTGGCGGGAGGATGCGGGTGGGAGGCCTTTAACCTATACGCTTCCTGTCCCTACAGAGGTCAAGGGGCATCCTCCAAGTGGGCAACATGGGGGACATTATGGAAATTTCCTTGCCCCAAGCAATCAGGGCTAGGTTACAGGTAGTAGGGGTTCCTGGGCGCAAAATCTGGTGGAGACCCCAACCGAATGCAGCATATCCCCGTAGTAATACATCTACATACAGCCACCTCACCCCACCATCAATACATCTATATACAGCTGCCAACCACCCCCCAGTAATACATCTATATTCAGCCGTCAACCCCAATTAATACATCTACATACACCCACCCCAACACCCATAATACATCTACATACAGCAGTCAACTCCCTCGTAATACATCTATATAGAGCGACCAACCCCCCAGCAATACATCTACATACAGCTATACAGGAAGAATGTAGGATGCCTCCCTACAGACCCCCAGCCCAGACAGATAGACCCCCCTCTCACAGACAGGGAGCTCCAGTCCAGACAGATGCCCCCCTCTTCTTCCCAGGCAGAGACCATCAGCTCAGACAGATAGACCTCCCCCCTCATAGGCATAGACCCCCAGTCAGATGCCCCCAGCCCAGTCAGACCTTGTCTCAAAAAATACCTTAGGAAGCGTTGTGAAGGTAAGAATTGAACCATGACAGGCTGCAGAGCCTCCTCTTACTTGCACTGCCAGTATGACTCTGCCCTATCATTCATGCTTTGGTGGTAACTAGCACATTTAAATGTGTCATACTAACAGAGACGTGTCTCCATGAATATTGGAGCTTTGTTCTGCAATAAATTTAACTTAAAAAATGCGGGTTATGGATCAATCAGTTCTAAGTTAGGCCACATATAAAAAAACAACACTAATAAGCTTAAAGGGAACCTGACACCGGAAATGTAACCTGCTGACAGGTTCCAAGACAATGTAAGGCGAGTTGCTCTGAGGCCCCAAACCTCCCAGAGCTTAATTTTTATAAATCTATATTGCCGCAATCGATGAACAACTTATTAGGACAAGTCTACTATCAGTAACACTAGATGGTAGATGGCCTTTAAGACAAATACGTGTGTTAAGGGTTTAAATTCAACTATCTTTATTAGTAGTCATAAAATAAAAGCAATTAAAAACACACATACAAAAAAGGGTACATCAAAAATCCCCCCTCCACAGATCTTGTGCCTAAAATACACACACTCGGTTAGGCTATACAGCAGTTCCATAGGAGAAGAATATGTACTATAAAATAAATTAAATAAAAAATATAAATAAAATAAGACAAGAATATATGATTTTAAATGTGCAAGTTAATGAAAGAGCAAGGAAAAATATGAATGTATATGAGTATACATCTTGTAAACATCGAAAGAAGCCAAAGTATACGCTTAGCATTTACACTTACAAATAGTGGCATATGGAGTTATAGTTGTTGCCTCCGTCTAGCCACTAAACATTCTGTTACAAAATATAGGATGAAAAGATGTAGCAAGCTACGTCTTTCCATCCTGTAGCCTTCAGCCTCAGTGACGTTTATGCTCAGCAGAGGTAGCGTATTGCATCTCTCCCCACAGCACAGCTTTCCCCACAGCCAAAAGCATACATCGCTCACCAGGAGGGAAGACCCCGTCATGTCACTGTCCATATTAGGACAGTGACATCACAGGAGAAACACCCCGATTGTTGGCTGGCTGTTGCCAGTGTACACTCCTCCCTCTGCAGTCAGGGAGGAGGGGAAGTCTAGGCGACCTAGGGCAGCATGGTCGCTTAGTGGTTAGCATTACAGCCTTGGAGAGTGAGGGACCTGGGTTTAAGTCTCAAGGTCAACATCTGCAAAGAGTTTGTATGTTCTCTCCTTGTTTGCATGGGTTTCCTCTGGGTCCTCTGGTTTCCTCCCACACTCTCATCTATTTAAGGACTTCAGAACTTCTTTCAGAAACACTGCTTACTATAAGGGAGGGTGGAAGAGAAATCTAGGACAAAGATTTTTTTTAACTACGTAACAAAGTTTATGATTATCTGCACTAATGATTTCTGAAATTAAAAAGACTTCAAAACTTTTGTAATGCTTTAGCTTTTTAAATAAAAAAGAACATTATAAGCATTTTATTACATAAAAATAGAGTTCTTACCTTGCCATTCCTAGACTGGAGAAATTAGAGGGCACAATCAGTATATCAAGTCGTGAGAAAGGGTGGGTGCCTAGCACTGAATAAGCGGCCTCAAGGCATTTAGGAAGCACTGGAAGCAACATCTCCTTACAATGGTGAATTAATATATCTGGAGCAAAAACACGATGAGGTATGTACATCTCTGAGTGGGCCTTACGAATTCTATAACGGCAAGGATACTCTATGTGTTTGCATTCCTCTTCTGAATAACTGTTGAAAAAGAAATACAACTGTAAATAATTTTATAACATATAAGTTTCCATTTAAACATCATAGCTATATAAATATTCATTTTAAATATTCTGATAATTGAGAATGTATAAGTAGCTGCCCAGCTTTTTCACAACCTTGACTCCAGCTGTGAGAACATGTTTGTACGCACTTTGGTTTCTTCCTTGTTTATATTGGGTATACTCAGAATGCTGTACACTTCATGGCTGTTCTGGGCACAGAGTAAACCCATTCAAACAGCTCCCTTTATGTTTTTGTGGAGACTTTGGGTAAGAAAAAGAAATTTTATCTTGAAAAAGGTTGCATGGTTTCACACACTAGCCCAGACAATTTGGCATGCCTCAAAAACATTACTTCATTTTACAACACTTTTCCCGACCTCCCATTATGAAATAGCCTCACCCTGCCTGCTATAAATTCTATAACTGATCAACAATTCTGGTCCTCTCTAAATATACCCTTGATAGGAGATTTATGTGAAAATGGTGCCTTCCAGACCTTCTTACGCGTTTCTGATACCTAACTTACAGCTTTTAAGATAGTTTCAACAGCAACACCCCTTTACTTCTCAGTCACCACCTGCATCTATCACTATTTCCGTTTACCCACATCCTTTACTCACAAGGACCCAAGAGCCTGAAAACAGCCCTCTATAACCATTTGCAGTCAGCTAAAGTACCCCCAATTACATTACCAGCTAATGACAAATGGCTATCCTGTATCCATATCTCTCTTCAAAATTACGGGCAGGAACTTATCATCTTCTCTCAAACGACTGTTTCCCCTGCTATTAATTTTCTTCTATTAGGAAACACGAAAGCGAGATTGCACTCCTCTAAGGAAGATAAAACACAATAAAATGGTGGAAACCCCTATTTATCCATATTAGGGTGGGGGTTTACCTTATAAAAGGCTTGGTTTAAACCTTTCATTAAATATCCAGGAGGAGCTGCCCAACAGTCAGATATTGTGTGTTGACTGCACTCGGTTGTTAGTACGTGGGGACATCAGGCAGGGGTGACTGGAACAGCGCTAGCTGGATGTTAATTGTTCAGGAAAGTGCCCACACTTCATAGGTATTGGTTTAAATGTTGCTTTACTGATGACGAGTTTTGGAGATGCACCGTCTCCTTCTTCAGATATGTAGTTAAAATAAATATATTTTACAGAAACATGTATGATTTGTACATATTAAAAGAATGGAAAATTAATCAATAAAATTATATATGTATATTAGTCTACAACAAATATATCCGTAAAACCATGTATAATTCATACAAACTAAAATTAAATCCCCAAGGGTAAAAAAATATATAGGATGCAAGTAGAACATTTAATAGGAATAAAAGATTGTTACAAAGTCCATAGTAAAGTTCAAGAGTGAAGCTAGTTGCAAGTATATTAAACAATATAAGGTAGTAAAAAGATAAATAAAATACATACTTAAATGAGAAAGAGAAGATAATGGATATACTAAATTTTATTGCGGTAGTGGCCAAAATTCATATGTAGGTGACCATGCTATAGTTAATAAAGGAATGACTTTGATGTTCATGCAGGTCAGTTTTAGATCCTTTGTGTGCAATATTAAAAATTAATATTTAAACTAGGTAACACATGCAGTTGGTCTATACAGTCCCAGTGGTTAGGGGAAATATATGGAGAATAGAGTGAGCATCAGACCTATAAACAAACAAAGACAGATATTGGAATAGAACTCAGTGCGTGTAGCAAGTGTTGCTCAGAGAGGTGAACTAAAGGTGTCTGCTAGTTTCTACTACAATATTAAAAAGAAAAAAAAAAAAGAAAAAATGGGAAGATTAACATTCAATGGGGAAGCTGTTTTATTTGATAGATTCTATTACTTCATTAAGGCTCCTCGAAGTTAAACTCTTAAATTTGTAGATCCAATATGATTCTCTTATTTTGAGACAAAGTGATTGTGAAAGTGTTTGGGGATCATTTCTATAGGTGTAATCTTTACACAAAGACTTTTTTTAACAAAGTCGTCTTAAAACGCTGTGGGGGTTTTTTGCCGCTTGTGGCTTTAGATCTGTGTGTGTTCATTCTTTCATGTAAAGATTGTATAGTTCTCCCAACATATTGTAAGCCGCAAGGGCATTCTCGAAGGTAGATCACGTATTGGCTTGCACAGTTCATTTCATTTTTGATATCAAATTTTTCTTTAGCTGTTAACCCCATGGGTGATATTTAAACAGCAATAAGCATTGGCTTGATTTGCATTTATAGACTCCCGGGGGTTGTTCCTTTTTGTGGCCAAAGATGGTTCTCTTTCTTTGATGTAGATTTAAGTCTACTAGAAGCCAAATGGGATTTCAGAGTTATTTTTTCGGTAACTTATCTGGGGTCGAGAAGGTAATGGAGTCAGGTTTGGGTCGGCTTGAAGGATATGCCAATGTTTGGCTAGAATTGACCGAATTTGAGAATGAGCTCCATTGAAGCTTGTAATAAAATTATGTTTTATTTTCCATGCTGTTGGGGTTATAGATTTTTTACCTCTTTGACCTTCTTTTCAGCTTCTTGGATCACATTTCTTAGATATCCTTTTTGTCTAAAACGTGTGGACAAAATTTTGTTTTGAGCCTTGAAGTCCTGATTAGCTGTGCAATTTATTCTTATTCTTTGGTATTGGTTGAAAGGTATGTTTGTCAACCAAGGTTTGTAGTGAGCACTCTTGAAGTTGATATAGTTATTTGTGTCAACTTTATTTGAAGAAAGTCTTATTTCTGATTTCTGTTCCAATATGAAAAAGAACCAGATCCAAATATTCTATTTCCACTTCTGGAATGTTGTATGTAAAGGAGAGGTGCCTATTGTTGTTGTTTAGGTGTGACACAAATTCTTTGGCATCCTGTGTCGATCTGTCCCATGGTGCAAAGATCGCTGATAGCAAATTATGAAATTGGAAAATGGACTGTTGGAGATGAATTCAGATTCAAAAGATCCCATGTACAAGTTTGCATAGCTTGGCATGAAGCAGGTACCCATAGCCGCCCCCCATACTTGTTTGCATATTTTATCTTCAAATGTAAAAACATGAGTTAGTATGAATAATATCGATGAGAGAATGAAGTCTGTTTGCTGTTCTTAGAATACTAGCCAATGCCTCTATTCCTTGTGTGTGAGGTATGTTTGAATAGAGAGAACTCACATCTAAGGGGAGTAATCGGTAGGAACCTTTCCATTCTATGGATGTAATCTCCCATATATGCTGGGTTCCTGTAGTATAATATCAATGTAATAGGAGAGATCTGATGTTAAGGAGTTAATTCCTGCATTGATGAGTCTTCCTGGGGGCTCTGTCAGACTTATGGATTTTGGAAGGTGGTAGAAAAAGGCTGTTTGTGGGTTCTCAGGAATGATGAAATCTTTCTCTGTTTTTTTTAATAGTTTTTTTGTGTGGTCAAAGCTTCATAATCTATGTTTTTTAGAATCTGTTTTTAAAGTTTGATAGTATTTTTCATATGAAAGAATTCTGTACGCTTCTTTCGGATAGTCTATCCTATCCTATAAAACACTTGCTCCACCTTTATTGGCTCCACGAATTAAAAGATCCAGGTTTTTCTTTAGCGTTTTCAAAGCTTCTTTTTCTTTTCTTGTAAGGTTGTTTTTAATTTTAATATTTTGATGGCACAGTTTGTAAAAATCTGTAGCGACCACTTCCAAAAAGGTTTCAGTGTATGGTATGGTTTCAGTTCTTTTATTAGATGTTTTATTTTGCCAATGAGGAAAAAAAACACAAGGATTCTCTTTCTTTGATAATTCGAGTAAGCATGCCTTTAGAACATTCTAGAATGAACAAAGGCTTTCCTGAACTAAAACCTACTCCGAAGAAGCAGTTTTTTCAAGGCTTTAGGACAAACAATTACCAGCCAAAAAATAAAGGCAAACCATCCAGCAAACAGGGATTCTGGAACAGCTCCCAAGGGGGTAAAAAATAAGCCCTTCCTCTTCAGCTCATCAAATAAGCAAAAAAAGAAGAGATGAGGCCGGGGTGTGTGGGTGTGGGTGGGGGGGGGGGGGGTTGAGAAGCTTTCTCCCCCAATGGAAGAATATAACAAAGAACATGTAGCGGCCGTACCCGCGATCCTCGGTACGGATTGTGGGTACACCAGTGCCCTTCCCTGTGGTGCGGTGTCCCTGGGCCCATATTCATGTCTCCAGGCTCCTGGCTCTGCTCCAGTCCCATCGAGGCCACGCTCCTGCCGCCTGACTAGGGCGCATGCCACTTGATTGGAGCTCGTTAATCCGGCTCGCCCTTATAATCTGGCACCTTCCTTCACTCCCTGCCGTATTTTCTCCTAGGATCTCCTACGGTTTCCATACCAGGCCTCCCTAAGCCATTCCTGAGGAAGAGAAAGCCATCCTGCGTTCCTACGCTTCCTATGTGTCTCCAGCGTTCCCATACGCTCCTGGTCTCCTGTCTCCAGTGTTACCAGTGTTCCCCCGTGTTCCTGCCTCCAGCGTTAGCGGTGTTCCTGTGTCTCCAGCATCACCTTTGTTCCTCTGTGTCTCCTGTGTGCCAGCATTCCTATGCTCCTGCCAGCTTTGAGGTTCCAGGGTTCATTCCAGCATTATACCCCCGCTGTCATTCCAGGCACGGAACGTCTCCTGCATCCCACCTTGGACTGTTTCCTGAATCCCACCTTGACTGCCACCATAGGGACTCAGCGCACCTGCGGAACGACCTGGTGGCACCCTCAGAGATGAGATGATTAGATCCATTAGATGCCTATTTAACACAATGGCAGCTCTCCTACATCACTGCTATTCCATAACACACTAGATCTCCTGTGCCTCCCCAGATAGACAACTTCGCTGTCGGTAGCTTGTAGTACTCCCCATGCTGTTGCCGGCAGGAACTGATTGTCTGTGTCTCAGTGTGCATCAGTGCGTGAGCTCGGTTCTGAACTGCAGGGGGCAGGGCTAGAATGCAGGGAGCAGAGAGAAACTCTGTATTTTTGTTAATAACAGTGAATTAGAGAATGTGTTATTTTGTCATCCTGAGTACATTTAAGGAACTTGCCTTCGTGGGAATACCCCTTTAAGGATTATGGCCACTATACTCTTACACACCTTGAGTGCTACAGAAATTCTTTTGTAACCTTGGCCAGATCTGTGCCTTGCCACAATTCTATCTCCGAGCTCCCAGGGCAGTTTCTTAGATCTGATGATTGTCATGTGCTCTGGCATGCACCGTAGCTGTGAGGTCTTATATAGACAGGTGTGTTCAGGACTGAGCTCACACACTGATGCACACTGAGACACAAACAATCAGTTCCTGCCGGCAACAGCATGGGGAGTACTACAAGCTACCGACAGCTAAGTTGTTTATCTGGGGAGGCACAGCAGACAGGCACAGGAGATCTAGTGTGTTATGGGATAGCAGTGATGTAGGAGAGCTGCCATTGTGTCTAATACGCATCTAATGGATCTTATCATCTCATCTCTGATCTGTCTCATCTCTCTTTCTATGTGTCAGTGTGTTAGTACAATGTTCAGAAGTCAGATGAATGTGTATATAAACCTAGACCCTGATAATCTAACCACACTGTGAGCCCACAGAACTAGATTGATCATAATTGGATCCAACTTCGGATGTCTCTAATCCATCCTGGAACCGTTGTTTGAGCTCCCCCTACAGATAAGGTGCTGCATCACTTTGAAACTTTTATTGATCATTATGGGGCACATTTACTTTCCCGGTCCTGTCTTGATCCCCCAGGTGCGATGTCTGACCAGGATGAAGTCCGGCGCGATTCACTAAGATTGTGCGCCAGTTATCCAGCATGTGTCGCTTCCACCGCTCAGGTCCGCCGGAGTTCACCGTCTATTTCCCGGTGTATGCGAGTGCATGTCTTGCGACACAATTTAAATGATAATTCCCTCACGTAGTCTGAATCAGTAGTGTTATCCGACGGTCCGGCCCCAAAATTAGTGTCGCATGAAAGTTGGCGCATAGTGTTGCAAAATCCGATCGCAAGCTCCAAAAACCCCTGTTAAATGCGGTGCAAATCGGAAATAGTCAGGAAACCCGACGGAAATGCGGTGTGCGGACCCTGAGTAAATGTGCCCCAATGTGTCTGCTTAGAGAGTCCCTGCCACACTCTAGAATCTTACACTGAGTGATAGGAGCTAAAACAACAGTTAGGCTATATTCACACTGCCGTTGCCCGCCCGTACCGTACCGGGCAACGGCAGTGTACGGGGAGAGGAGGAGGAGGTGAGCGCCCTTCTCCATAGCAACCAACCTATCTTTTTCCCGGGTACCGTACCGCTCCCGTATATACGTCCCCCATACGTTAGTGTGAATGTAGCCTAAAACTGAGTAAAATTGTGATGTAAAGGTTAAAAAATTATCTTTATTGTGTTATCACTCAGTGATTGAAATTTTAGTATTTTCTTTCATGGGAAATCCCCTTTAAATGGAAGAAATTTGGGACAACCATAACTGTTTCTTGACCTGGTGGTGGCAACATCATGCTTTGGGGGTGTTTTTCAGTTGCAGGGACACAAAGTACAGTGTTCTCTGGTTCTCAGGCTGGGCCAAAAATTAACCTACCAACAAGACAATGACCCTAAGAAAACACCTAAAATAACAAAGCAGTGGCATCAGAACAACTCTGTGACCATTCTTGACAGGCCCAGCCAGAGCCCTGACCTAAATGTAAAAGGAGTCTGAATACTTTCTGTGGACTAATGTTTTATACATGCTTATCTTACGGCATCTCACAGGCAAATCTTTTGTGAGAATAATCTGAGAGTAACATTTTATTTAACCCCTTCCCAACATTTGACGTAATAGTACTGCATGGCAGGAGGTGCATTCCCGCATTATGCACTATTAAGTCATGTTTCTAACACCGGCTCCTAACACAGAGCCGGTACCTGAAGCTGTGGGTGTTTGTCAAAGCTGGCACCCGTCTCCAGTAAACTCTATTGGAGTTTCCGATATACCCAGCTCTGTCAAGCAAAAAATAATAAACTTACGTCTCCGAAAAGATATACAAAAATAAATGAGATTTTCTCTATATTAGTTTTTCTTCAGTAAAATTGTAAAAATATATTTTAAAAAAACTACCGTATATAAATGAGGTATCACCGTAATCGTAGTAATCTATAGAATAAGGATAACATATAATTCTTATGGTACAGTGAACGGCCCAAAAAGAATACAAAATTAAACATTTTCTTTTCATCCATACATTCAAGGGTTAATAGAATATCATCAATAAGCTAATGACCAACTAAAATGAAGTATTTTTAAAGTGCATCTAATGTCGCAGAAAATAAGCCCATATAGTACCAACTGCCGAAATAATAAAGATTGTATAGTCCTTAAAAAGGGACAATGCATAATCTGCACTGAATGGCGGACCTTCGCTTCAATGCCCTGGCTTGAGCCCATAAAGCAGTTTACCACCACATACAAGGTATAGAAATTGGGTATCAAACTTTGCGTTTTGAAACTTAAATTTCAAAATTGTACACGATTTTGTTTTATCCCCTGTAAAACAATTAAAGGGTTAACAAACTTCATGAAAGTTGTTTTACATACATTGAGGGGTGTAGTTTCTATAATTTGGTAATATATGGGGTTTTACTTTTATTTAGGCCTCTTAGAGTGACTTGAAATCGGAACAGGTCCCTCAATAGCATGAGTTTTTTCTGAAAATGTGAAAAATTGTACCACAAGTGGGAGCCTCTAACTCATTGTACAAAATTTAGAGGATGCATAAAAAGCCATGTCCAGGGCCGGTTCTAGACAAAGTGGGGCCCTGGGCAAAACTAAATAAAACTATTTATGACCAGTCACAGTGAGTTAGAGGCTCCCTTTAGTATGGTAAATATGGGAGAATTGTATAGGAGATAGATAGATTATAGAAAGATTGATGGGCAGCACGGTGGCTCAGTGGTTAGCACTACAGCCAAAGACCCAAACATCTGCAAAGAGTTTGTATGTTCTCTCTGTGTTTGCGTCGGTTTCCTCCCACACTCCAAAAAATTACTGGTAGGTTGAATAGATTGTGAGCCCCATTGGGGACAGAGACCGATTTGGCAAGCTCTGTGCAGCGCTGCGTAATCTGTGTGGACTATATAAAAAAAGAATTGTTAATTATAATTATATGAAAAATATGAAAGATGATAGAGATTTCTAGGTGCAGAATATAAAGTAGATTATACAGTAGAAGAGAAATAAAAGATTGATTAATAAATAGAAAGAAAAAGTAAGACATATAAATGGTCAGATTATAGGAGACAGATAACTAGAACTATAGATGATAGATATATAGACAGGAGATAGATTATCAGCATCTTCACCAGGGAATTAAACCAAGGGGTATTAACCCTTTCACTGCCAGGCATTTCTGGATATTTTGACGCGTTATTGACCAGAGCAGTTTTTTACAATTTTGACGTTTAAAAATAAAATTACAGCAAAAAGAATTAGAGTAAACTCAACAAACTACATATTTTCTGTAAGCAGATACTTGCCCCATTTTCAAAATTGCATTAAAGAGTTTATAGACATAGTCGCTTTCATGCAATTTTGATTCAAACTGAAACATTTTATAAAAAAAAAATTAAAATTTGACTTTGATGGCTAAAAATGTGCTCCAAACAGAAAAGATTTACCTTCACGTCTCCTTAATGTAATAGATGGACATGTGTAGAGTTCACAAATGTCCCATATTGATATGTTCACATAAATAAATCCACATAATATCACTAAAACTGTAATAACTAGATATCTGCTTTTCAGCTAGAAATTTTAAGACACAACCCTCTAAAATATATCAATTAAACAGAATAAACAGTAAAGGCGCCACAAACCCTATAGAATTTTGAAAGCAGACAACCAGGCGATGGATTTGGCAATTAACATTCAAAATTTCAGAGACGGTGTAAGATTAAAATTCCTGCCTCCCCTGAGATATTTCTTCTCAACTTTGGCTAGTGATGTTAAGGGTATCCTTTTTAGGCTATGCTCTATAGCCAGGCTAGAGATTCAAAATAACTGGAAAACAAATTGTTCACCAGAGATAGAAAGAGTAATTTTGGGGATGAACAAGCTAAGAAATTATAAATTATTTATGTATGAAGGGGGAGTCACAAGCAAAAAATATTTTTTTTCGGGTTGGGATATATGGATATGAATACAGAGAGTCAAAGTCAGAATTGATACCGTACATATAAAGAAACAGGATGTAGGAACAAAAACTATGGGGGGGACAGGAGGGATAATGGCATAACATAAACAAAGGAAGATTATAACATCTACATCTGTATAGATAACAATTGTATTTTTGTATAGGTTGATTGTTGACTCATACAAAAGATTGTAAATTGTCTTTTTTATTGTTCTTCGTGGTTAATTTAATAAAAAGGTAAAAAAAAGAAAAAAAAACATTCAAAATTTTCTCTAAAATATGTACAAATCCAGATACTTATATGAAGAAAATATACTTTCCTAATACAGTAAGATGTGAGGAGATCCTACAGACCCCACATGTGTATATTCACCAAAATATGCAGCAAAGGAAACGTTAAATCCACAGGGGACACCAAACTATTTTTGCAGAAAATTGCACTGAGCGTCACACAGATCTATCATTGTATGCTCCTTACACAATGGTAACCCAAATAAATAACTATATATCCATAAACCAAGCTAATGAGATAACAAAAGTCACTCTGAGATGTAAAATCTGCACAATAACAGAACCCTTGGCGCTTCATAAGAATCATAGTGAGAACATCATAACATAGGTGTAAGTAATGGAGGATTGTGGGAAATAAAAACTTTATCCAAGAACATGTGAGTGTTTTTGGTGTTACATATAACTTTATGGAGATGTTCTGGGTTGTGGTGTTAATATATAATAGCGAAGAGGATCGAATGTTCATCGTATCAGTCAATTTTTGCAAAAAAAAAACAAACCTATCCACGAAATAAAAGGCATAGTGAGAAAAGGTGGCTCTTAGATTAGTTTGCATAAGAGAGAAGAGTTAAAAACAACATGAAACATTAGTTGATCTTCTCAAAATGTAGTAACATATAAAGTGAATATTTCCATTATCTGTGAGGTGCAGCAGCTCCTGTGTCCAGCAAATTCTCCCTGTAGCTGCCGGCTAAGAATCTGGAGGGGGGAGGGGACACTTCAGGGGGCTGTATCTCTGGCTCTGTGACACATAGAACCTCACTTTTTCCTATGAAAGAAGAGAGTCGCCTCTTTTATATGAATCTAAATTGTGTATCTAAGTTTCAGGAAAATGGAGATGTTAACTGTCAAACTGCCGTCGGGAGTGATGTTTATATATAAAAATGGCACCTGATATTCTCACTTTAAACCTGAATATCTCTGGATCCATAGCACCTAGAAACAAAATTCAAGATTCATTTGAAAGAAGAGATTCTCCCCTTTCAGGGGGCCATGGGCAATTGCCCACTTTGCCTACCCATAGCGCCAGCCCTGGCCAACATAAAGCAGCCAATTGGTTAATGTTAGCTATCAAGTTCTTTTGCTGTTAAGACCAAGTGTGGAAAAATTAGAACATTTTGAATTTGGAAAATCGAGAATTTTTCAAAATTTTCACCAAATACCCGGTTTTTCATAAATAAACACAAAAAATGTGGTTTTGGATACCTCAGGCGACTGTTTGTGTCGTGCTTGCAGAAACTGCTTCTTTCGCATCACTCACCATTCTTCTTCTCTGCCTTTCTGATATTTTTCTTAACCTGCTACTTCTTGGCTTAACAATAACTGTCCCTGTGGTCTTCCATTTCCTTACTATGTTCCTCACAGTGGAAACTGACAGGTTAAATCTCTGAGACAACTTTTTGTATCCTTCCCCTGAACAACTATGTTGAACAATCTTTGTTTTCAGATTATTTGAGAGTTGTTTTGAGCAGCCCATGATGCCTCCTCAGAGGAGATTCATCCTTATGATTGGATACACCTGACTGTAAAGTTCAAAGCTCAATGAGGTTACCAAACCAATTTAGTGCTTCAGTAAGTCAGTAAATCAAATGATAAGGGTACCCATACTTTTGCACCTGTCAAATTTTGTTTTAATGCATATTGTACATTTTCTGTAAGTACAATAAACCTCATTTCAATCCTGAAATATTACTGTGTCCATCAGTTATTAGATATATCAAACTGAAATAGCTGTTGCAATAACCCAAATTTTGATAACTAAAAATGATTAAAATTAATAGGGGTGCCCAACTTTTTCATATGACTGTATAATATATACTAAATAATGTCTGCTTTATCAAGGTCGCTACAGATGCGAAAATACAAATTTTGGTGTGTGTTTGGGGGGTTTATTTATTTTCTATTTTTTAATTTATTTAATTTTTTTTTTTAATTGTCCCACTAAGGGACTTACCCTGGGGATACTTTGATCCCTCATGCAAAACATTGCAGGATCACTGTAATGCAATGTATTAATGTATTGTATCAATCAGTGTTTTAATGACAATTTGCCTATTTAAGTACAATAAACCTCATTTCAATCCTGAAATATTACTGTGTCCATCAGTTATTAAATATATCAAACTGAAATAGCTGTTGCAATAACCCAAATGTTAATAACTAAAAATGATCAAAATTAATAGGGGTGCCCAACTTTTTCATATGACTGTATAATATATACTAAATAATGTCTGCTTTGTCAAGGTCGCTACAGATGCGAAAATACCAATTTTGGTGTGTGTTTGGGGGGTTTATTTATTATTTTCTATTTTTAAATTTATTTAATTTTTTTTTTTTTATTGTCCCACTAAGGGACTTACACTGGGGATACTTTGATCCCTCATGCAAAACATAGCAGGATTTCTGTAATGCATTGTATTAATGTATTGTATCAATCAGTGTTTTAATGACAATTTGCCTATTTGACCCAGCCTTGTAGTGGGCCTAATAGGCCACCATACATGGCAGGCACAGAGGTCTTGGCCTCTGGCTGCCATGGAAACCCTCTGCAACCCATGCAATCATGTGGGGGGGGGGCAGGGGAGTGACAGAGGGAAAGTGCTATATAAATTAAACCATTTTTTTCACATTCACCAATACATTATATAATAAATTTATAAGACAATTGACAAAAGTAGATTTGTCCAACTTCTAACTGACTTGCATGACTAGCTAGATGCACAATATAATGCAGAAATGCCTAAAAACAACAGCTAGTTTATGTCTTTAATGATGTGTTCATGTAATACATGTTTACACAGTAATTTTATTTGCCTCTAGTTTTCTTTGACAAAGGCTTCTGAGCTCACTCCAGCTGTGTTCAAAAACCGTGACAGAAATGACAAGTTTCAAGCACCATTCATTGCTAATGAGTAAGTTCTAATTTTGCCAAAGACAGCTGGATAGCTCAACATTATTTAACTGGTATTTTACATTATTTTTTAAATTTCTTTGTGTTTAAATAAGATCGGTCATCAAACGTCTCAATACATTCTTTAAGGAAGCCAAGCAACTATGAAATCATCCCCTTTGATAAAATGACGGTGTATAAGACACATTATAGAATTTCCAGACATCCCTTTCCTGTTTCCACATCTTAATTCAAATTAGTGTTGTCTTCATCAGGAGCATGGCACCGCCAGCTACTGCTCCTTCATTTTAGTTTCTACCCTGTCAAGTACCATTCCCTTTACACAGTGATTAATACCCCAAAAGAAAGAATAAATAGACATAGAGAATGACAGATCATTGTGAAAAAACATAGCCCTAACCCTAACTCAATGGTTGTTTTACTTGTGGGGACATTTAGTAGATGATCTGTAACAATTTGTGGAGTGGGGAGAGCTTTCTATTAAACACCCAGGTATTTGATGGACACCTCAGCCCAGCGGAAGGTGAAATTGGCCTTTAATCTGACCACCTAGGTGTCAGGAAGGTTGACATTCAAAAGCTCTATTAACATATAAGGAATTCACAAAATGAATTCAAATAGGTGTATAGGTCTCTCCAGACTACACACTAACTAAAATTCTCAGAGACTCCGCTCAATGAGCTGCTTCAAAGTAAACTATGCTAAATCCTTAAACATGGGCATTCCCCAAACCACTCAATAACATCTAGAAAACATATTCCCATTTGTATGAGTTGATGGGGAAATTCCATATCCCAGTATTAAATTAACCTATCCAATTAAAAACCTAATGCTAACTACTCTGTATTAATTGTCCAACAACAAAAAGATATACAATCATTTTCTAATTATCCACTATCCTGGCTATGCAAAATAGTTGCAACAAAAATGTTACTGTTACCTAAAATATTGTACTTTTCTTTTATAAATGTACCCATTAATTTTCTTCAACTCACTAACCCGAAAAACAAATTTTACAAAAATACATATGGAAATTACAGAAAGCTAGAGTAGCTGTAAAAAATACTATACCTACCTCCCCCCAATAAAGGTGGACTAAGCAGCTCCTCATAAAAGCTTATTAACAAACGACATTATTAGACCAAATAAAATCTTGGTGGAACAACGACCTTTCGAAACAATGCGTTAAAATTGAAACAGACCTATTGAATCAACCAAAACTTATAATCATTTTGGCAAATAGCAATAACTATTGAATCAACCAAAACTTATAATCATTTTGGCAAATAGCAATAATGAAAATTTCCTCTCTAAAGCAGGATTCGTTCTATGGAATAAAGACTTCCATACTAAAGAATTGATCCCACTTGATTTCCCGTCTGATGCCGATGCGCTGGTGGGGTTGGTGGAGAGGTTTTGTGCCACTCAGGCCCTAACAAAGAAAGCCCCTTATACCAAGACAGGCCTTAAGGCACGGAAGGTCTTGTCACCCACAAATTCCCGGGGCAGGACAACGCCCAATGTCCGGGAAGTACCCCAGGGGAGGAGGAGGGGGGAGGCTCCCACCTGTTGGACCTGCCATGAGCCAGGTCATATTGCAGCCCATTGCCCCAATTCCTCAGAGCCCATGGACTGCAGTTCCGCCAGAAGGGTTTCTCTCTATGCTGCCCCTGTCTACACAGCTACTAGCCACGACTCTGCTGATGAGCGCCACCTGTGCCGGGTGACTGTGGCAGGGCATCCAGCGTTGGCCCTGCTGGACTCAGGCAGTCGGGTGACCTTGATTAATGGGTCCCTCACAGACCCCAAGGCGGTCACAGGGCGCACAATTGGAGTCCTGTGCATCCATGGGGACGTAAAGGACTACCCCACCACAGTTATTAACTTCCAGACCTCTTGTGGAGAGACACTACATGAGGCAGCGGTTGTCAAGAACTTGCCCCATGACCTTATCTTGGGATGGGACTTCCCCATGTTCTGGACTCTATGGCGGGGAAACCAAGAGTTGGGGGGTTGTTCTCCTGTGTTGTCTGGTCAGATCTCTGAAGCCGAGCCTGATGACCCAGACTCTGGAGTTCCTGCCGTAGGGGTGACCGCCACAGAAGATGGAAGTGTAATGTTTCCCCTAGATGTTATGGCAGGCGAAACTGAGGAGGTAGTGACAGGACCGCAGTTGTCTGATTTGGAGGTATCCCGTGACAACTTTGGTACTGCCCAACTCCAGGACCCCACTCTGGTCCGCGCCAGAGAAAATGTGGTAGAAATTAATGGCGTACCTCAGCACCCAGGTGCGGATAAGTTGTTCCCTCGTGTGGTGGTAAATCAGGAGTTATTGTACCGCATTGATAAGGTCCACGGTGAAACCCGGGAGCAGTTAATGGTACCTCAGCCATATCGTCAGATGGTGTTAGACCTTGCACATAAGCATGTGATGGGAGGGCACCTAGGTACCACAAAAACTCTGGAACGCATCTTGCAGCGTTTTTACTGGCCAGGAGTATATGATAGGGTAAAAAGGTATTGTGAAACTTGCCCTGATTGTCAATTGCATGCTCCCATGGTACACTTTCGAAGTCCGTTGGTACCTCTGCCCATTATTGAGGTACCCTTTGAAAGGGTCGCCATGGATTTGGTCGGTCCTTTAGTTAAATCTGCTCGGGGGCATCAGCATATCCTGGTAGTCATGGACTATGCTACCCGATATCCTGAGGCCATCCCACTGCGGCACACCTCTGCGAAACTAATTGCTAAAGAGTTGTTTGCCATGTTCTGCCGGGTGGGACTTCCCAAGGAGATCCTCACAAATCAGGGGACTCCTTTTATGTCAAAAGTCACCAAGGAGCTATGTCGGCTCTTTAATATTAAACAGTTACGCACCTCTGTGTACCATCCTCAGACGGATGGATTGGTAGAACGGTTCAACAAAACTTTAAAGAGTATGCTAAAAAAAGGTGGTAAACAAGGATGGGAAGGACTGGGATGTACTATTGCCATATTTAATGTTCGCCATCCGAGAGGTACCACAAGCCTCTACTGGGTTCTCACCGTTTGAGTTAGTGTATGGCAGACATCCCAGGGGTCTCCTGGACATAGCCAAGGAGACATGGGAACAAGAGCCCACCCCCCACAAAAGTGTAATAGACCATATCGCAGATATGCAGGACAGGGTGGCAGCCGTCATGCCCATTGTCAAAGAGCATATGGAGGAGGCACAAAGAACTCAAAGCCGGGTTTATAACAGGTCAGCAAAAGTAAGGAGCTTTAGTCCCGGTGATCGTGTGTTGGTGCTAGTCCTCACTGTAGAAAGTAAGTTTCTCGCTAAATGGCAAGGACCGTATGAGGTTATAGAGAAAATAGGAGAGGTGAACTACAGGATACGTCAGCCCGGACGGAGAAAACCCGAGCAGACTTATCATGTAAATCTGTTGAAGGCCTGGAAAGACAGAGAGAGTCTGCATACAGAGATGGTTCTGGCTAGTCCACCTCCTGCGCTACCCTCACAGGCTGCAGATAAGCCTGTGCCGGAGGCAGAACTGCGAATAGCCGATACCCTTACCAAAGAGCAACAGCGAGAGGCTCGAGAGTTTGTAGCAAGAAATACAGATGTGTTCTCAGAGTTGCCAGGCTACACATCTGTAATTAAACATGATATTGTCACTGAGCCAGGGGTAAAGGTAAGATTAAGGCCGTACCGAGTCCCTGAAGCTCGTAGACAAGCCATATCAGAAGAAGTTCAGAAGATGCTGAAGCTAGGGGTTATTGAGGAGTCCAAAAGTGAGTGGGCCAGTCCAATTGTTCTAATTCCCAAACCGGATGGGACGTTGCGATTTTGCAACGATTTTAGAAAATTGAATGAGGTGTCTAAGTTTGATGCCTATCCCATGCCCTGGGTGGACAAGCTTATTGAGAGACTAGGGCAGGGGTCAGGAACCTTTTTGGCCGAGAGAGCCATGAACGCCACATATTTTAAAATGTTATTCCGTAAGAGCCGTACAATATGCACATGCCCCCCAGTAGATAGGTAGTCTCGGATCTCAGGCACACCCGTGCCCCTCTCCGTGGTGGCACCTCAGTGCTCACTCACCTCTCCACATTCCTGCTCCCGTCTTGGCTGGCCAGCGCGCACACCGGCACTCACAGATTTAAAGGGCCAACACACTGCTGATTGGCGCTACCCACTTACCGGGTTCCTATAAAGACTGGCGGCTCCCAGCATTCCCACCCGGATCTTAGTGCTTCATGCCTATGAGGAAGCTTTCCACAGTGTTTCCTTCTCAAGTGTTGACCTCCTGTTGTGACCTCGGACCTGTTCCTGATTCTGCTCCTTTGCTGCCAGCCCTGACCTCTTGCTCCGTCCCTGACCTTGCATTATTGCCGCCTGCCTTGACCGTCTGCCTGTTCCTGACCACGAGACTGCCTAGTTATCCTGTACCTCGACCTTGGCTGCCACCGTGGACAAGTTGCGCCTGTGGAACGACCTGGTGGTACCACGCTGCAGCAAGACCATCCTGCTTTGCGGCGGGCTCTGGTGAAGACCGGGTGCCACTTAGATTCCGGTCCAGAATCTACTCCCAGTAAATAGATAGCCACAGCACATGCCCCCAAGTAGATAGGTAGCCCCAGCACATACTCCCAGTAGATAGGTAGTCACAGCAAAAGAAAAATTGAATATTCACTTACCAGCGCTCCCTGCAGTCAACTCCTCATCGCTCCCACACTCTTCTCTTTGACCAGGCTTATTCAATGGCGCCTGGGTCTTACAAAGGACGTAGGCAGCGGTAACATAGATGCCTGTGTCCAGTGATCAGTCTAAGACACACACAGCAGCCATCACTATTTTTTAAAGATCTGTCAGAGCCAGATACAGCCAACAAAAGAGCCATATCTGGCTCCCGAGCCATAGGTTCCCTACACCTGGACTAGGGGGTGCTCGGTACTTCACCACCCTGGATCTAACTAAAGGATATTGGCAGGTACCCCTGACAGATAGGGCTAAAGAAAAGACAGCCTTTATCACCCCTGAGGGCCTTTTTCACTATGTTGTATTACCGTTTGGGCTTCATGGGGCCCCCGCTACCTTTCAACGGTTAATGGACATAGTGTTAAAGCCACATAGGAGATACGCCTCCGCCTATCTAGATGACATTATCATCTACAGCCAAGACTGGGCGAGTCACTTGGCCAAGGTACAGGCCGTAGTGAACTCTCTAAGGGCAGCGGGCCTGACTGCAAACCCCAAGAAGTGTGCGCTGGGAATGGAGGAGACACACTATTTGGGGTATGTGATCGGTCGAGGTATAATTAAACCTCAGATCAACAAGATTGACGCTATACAGGGTTGGCCTCAACCAGTGAGCACAAAGCAAGTCAGGGCATTCCTGGGCATTGTAGGGTACTACAGACGGTTTATACCAAACTTTGCCACCATGTCCGCTCCCCTGACAGACCTGCTGAAGGGTAAAAGGCCTGTCATGGTGCGGTGGAATGAACAAGCAGAAGGGGCTTTTCAGGCATTGAAGTCTGCGTTGTGTGGATCTCCCATCCTCATTACGCCAAACTTCAAGAGAGAGTTTATTGTGCAGACGGATGCGTCAGATGTAGGGCTGGGAGCTGTCCTGTCTCAGGAGGTGAATGGAGAAGAACACCCCATTACTTACCTGAGCAGGAAGCTCACGCCAGCTGAAAAAAATTACAGTATCGTAGAGAAGGAATGTCTGGCGATAAAGTGGGCATTGGAGTCCCTGCGGTACTACTTGCTGGGACGACAGTTCCTTGTCATAACTGACCACTCTCCTCTCACGTGGATGAGTAGAACTAAGGAGAAGAATGCCAGGGTCACTAGGTGGTTCTTGTCCCTCCAAAATTTCAGTTTCATGGTGGAGCACAGAGCCGGGAAGCTACAGGGCAATGCGGATGCCTTGTCCCGAACGCATTGCTTAATGTCAGGAGTTCGCCCCGGTGGGTCTGAACTGAGGGGGAGGGTATGTGAGAAAGTGAGAGGTGTTGTGTGGGAAAACCGCTATCTGTCTTAAGTTCTCCGGTGTCTGCTTCGGTGACGTCACCACTGGAGCTACGGGAACAAACGAGGAACAAATTTCCTACGCGTTTCGGAGACAGGGACAGTCTCCTTCATCAGGGATCGTTATACTCGTTTGGAGGTATCCTTATATAGCTACTTGCCTCACCCTTGAACTTCTCACAGCTGCTGCTAAGTGCATCTATCAGTGGTAAGTTTCTAAAAAGCAAATATCTCTATTTCACTATTTAGTCCTCCCGGAGCAAGAGTATTGAGATTAAAAATCCATCTGCTTTCGGCTCTCGACATTTTATTAATGAAATTTCCCCCTCTTTGATCGGGGGTGATGATTTCGATACCAAAGATGGAGATTCCGGATAGTTGGCCTGAATGTTTATCCATAAAGTGTCGGGACAACGGGTGTCCTTTGTTCTTTTTCCTTATATTTCGTATATGTTCATTTATTCTCTTATAGAGGGGGCGTATTGTTCTTCCTACATACAACTATCGAGTGGTATGTAGCTGTTGCTGTCAGTTGGTTTCCTATAGGATTTTGTGAGGATTTTTCCTTCTTTGATGAATATTGTGAGGTCCAAAAAATTCACTGACTCTTTGCTGTAGATCGGGGTGAGTTGTAGATAAAACTCATTTTTATTGATTTCATTAAAAAATTTTAATAGAGATTAATCTCTATTAAAATTTTTTAATGAAATCAATAAAAATGAGTTTTATTTACAATTCACCCCGATCTACAGCAAAGAGTCAGTGAATTTTTTGGACCTCACAATATTCATCAAAGAAGGAAAAATCCTCACAAAATCTTATAGGAAACCAACTGACAGCAACAGCTACATACCACTCGATAGTTGCCATTACCCTGTTTGGCTACAAAACATTCCCCAAGGCCAATTCACAAGAATACGCCGGAACTGTGCAGATATCGAGGACTACTGGAAGGAGGCTGATATTCTTTCAAAAAAATTTGAGGAGAAAGGATAAGACACAAATGCCAAATGGATTTTTTCCGTGTAAAAGATGCTCTATGTGTAACACCTTGAAACTAAAAAATCCAGTCCATGAAGTAGAAGTATGCGGGGCCCATGACTCTTTCCCAATTAAAAATAGAATAAACTGCCATACCAAAGGGTTCTCATAGAAATAGCACAATTAATAAAGGGATACGCACAGATGCGTCACACTGTATTACAGTATATTGCAAATTACAGCCAGTAATATAGGTCTCTAAGTCACAGTCTTGGGAGAATCTGGAGCGCTAACATGGGGAAGGGGGCAGAAATCAAGACAGTGGTACACATGTCATCATTTATGATCCCCGATTACTCCCAGCACAGATTGTGGAAGTTAAAAGCAGGTACCAACATGTGGTCTTCTCCAAAAAGCACTAATCATACTGCATCATACTATTATGGCACATGGCAGGGGGTAAAAGCAGGGGAAGAGACAGTAGGAGCTGGGTTCTTTTTTTAGACTTACTAAAGCTTTACTGCCTAGACTACACACACTTTTCTACCAACTTTTTACAAATGAAGTGCGCAGTATTAACATGCAAACTGTGCCCCATTTTGTCACTTTTTGAGGACAGAATTTGGGAGTACATAAATGACAAATCCACCTAGCCACACTAATACATTTATATTAGAGTGTCAGGACCAAATTCGCCTCCTCAATTCCCTATTTGTCTTTCCAATATACTCCATCCCAAAGCCTGTCGCCCGAACTGGTAAGACTGCTCCATTTTTACTTTATTGTGTTTATTACTGTGTCTTATTGATGAAGTGTTTTATCAAATATTATATTAAAAGTTAAGTTTTAACGTGGCCAGTCTTCTCCAAAAAGCACTAATCATACTGCATCATACTATTACGGCACATGGCAGGGGGTAAAAGCAGGGGAAGAGACAGTAGGAGCTGGGTTCTTTTTTTAGACTAACTAAAGCTTTACTGCCTAGACTACACAAACTTTTCTACCAACTTTTTACAAATGAAGTGCGCAGTATTAACATGCAAACTGTGCCCCATTTTGTCACTTTTTGAGGAATGAATTTGGGAGTACATAAATGACAAATCCACCTAGCCACACCATACCTAATACATTTATATTAGAGTGTCAGGACCAAATTTTACATAAATCATTTACTGTATGACTTTGCGTTGCCTGTAAAAACCTCTTTTTTAAAGCTGTGAGACTGGTATCCAGTACTGAAGTACACCAAAACATGCACAACTCTGATTTACTTAAGCACAAAAACATGAATGCTGTGTGTCTGTGGTGAGGGAATAAAGAGGTGCACAGGATGGGTGGGACCATGTGAACTGCACTTTGAATGAGCTAATCTGTTTTAAGTAAATACATTCCATTTTTATGCTCACTTGGAGGTGGAAAGGGCTGTGGAAAATCTAAAATTACCTTATAATTACTGAAGTATAACATGAGTCATTCAGAAATAATGAAAAGAAATCCAGTGCCCTTTAAACTAACAACTTTGCCATTAGGCATAAATGACTAAGCTTTGAGACTTGTGCTGCAACAACTTGGAATATCATTGTCATATTGACATCCCGTCAGATGATCGTTTTACACTTTAAAAAACATATATCAACAATGCATCTTAAATATTTGGGATTTATTAAGCAACCTTTTTTTTCAGGAAGATAATTAACAAAATTGCATAAATCAATAGTCCAGATAATAATAGTTTGTAATATACTTTATTTGTAATACACTTTACTATGTAATATACTTTATTAACACCTTAACATTATGTGATGAAATCGCAATAAGGATATATCACGAGGTCTCACAGGCATCTTTGTATATACTGCACGGTCGCTGCATTATGCAGCAAACTACCGGTTCCAGCATACTGTAATATTAATTTCTTCGCAGCTCTCACTTTTGCCGTTTTATGTCTTTAGGATTTTTGTTACGTTTTAGATGTTTATCTGTGTTTTGTCTGGTGTATATTATTTTTTTTTTGTATATAGTAATAAAGATTGTATAGTTTTGGCATGGCACATGTTTCTTTTGCTTTTTGCACTTTTGCCGTTTTATGACCCTTCATTATTATCTTCTATCATAGAAACGATAACAGAAGTCTCACCAACATGTTGAATGGTGAGACCCAATCAGGTCGAAACAGTGCTGTCTACAGTTGGGAGTCTGTTCCTTCTGGAATAGATGTACTAGTTTGGCTTTAATCCCACATCATGTCATTAGGCCTCTTTTAGGTCATGCTTGATGTCAAGGGAGTTGCCTTACAAGGAAGCTAAGAGGGGTGTGGATTTTCTTAACCCATCCTGGAAAACCAATTTGCATATTTTCCCAGAATTCCCCCTAGTAGAGCATCCATGGCTATAAGATTCCACACGCCTACACGGCGGCCTTAATTGACAGTAGAACTCTTACTTCCCGATTCATTTCAATGGCCTTTTTATGGCTTCCATTAGTGTCTGTTTGCACCACCTCTGTTAGTTCTAACATTATTTGAGCAGAAAAATGGGCAGGTTCTTTTTTTTTCTGAAGCATAAAGAGGTCTTGTTAATTGTAAGAATTTACAGACAAAAGCAGAGAAAGAAAGCGGTCCTTAAAGGGATTGTGTGATTTTTCTGAAAATCGTGCAGGCCAGGCTGGGGGAGGCAAGTTTTAAAAGAAGAAAGCTGTACTCACCTCCTTACTCGCTCCTGATGTCCCACGCCGCCGCCTCGCTGGTTTGTGCCCCTATTTGTTTACAGGGGCGCAGAAGCTCCGCTGAGTTTGGCTGCCGGCCTGCCACACACACCCATCCATATTCCCAGCATTGTATCATGCACTGTAATATGGGGAAGGGTGGGTGTTGCCAGCCAGAAGCCGAACTCAGTGGCATGGCGGCGCCGGACACCGGGAGTGACGTTGGATCGGAGTACAGCTTTCTTTTTTAAAGCTGATCTCCCCTGCCCGGCTGCACAATTTGCAAAAGAGGACAATCCCTTTAATGGTTTCCACTTAGGTCTCTAGTTTAGAACGATCTTTATGTATGTGTGGGTGTATATATAAACAAACGAAGGAAATCAAAAGTAGCACAACCTTTAAAAGTGGGTGCACCATCTGTTGTCCGTGTCAAGGGACTCAATAGTAAATCAGGAAAAGCAGAAGCACTCCGAAGTACAGTAGTGTATCAAAGCAGGGTGATTTTTATTCCAAGGTTGCGACTTTTCGGTGAATGCTCACCTTTTTCAAGCATACAACAGTGACCAGCATTTACATGTATAAAGCCCAACCCACATTCTGATTGGTTTGTAAAAAAGTGATACAAGTGACTACATAATATAATACATGATAGATTTAATATATACATTTCTGATAATAATGCATAAAAGAAAGTGCATGTGCAAAACTCCAAAGTGCAGTGTATAAAACAATAGGTAAATGTCATCTCTCGGTAGAGGGCTGCCCCATAGTCTTGTAGTTCCATTCATGAAAAATATGTAAATAAGCCATCTGCTAAATAGTAACATACCAGGATGTGAGCTTGTTTCCGGACTGATGTGTAACACTCACAATTATCCAAACATGCCGGAAGTGGAGTGTGTATGAAGCAAGTTAGGCAGGTTGCCATCTGTCAGGTAGGCTGGCGCATGCGCGCAGTGGACAAAGGGAATGCAGCAGCCATATTGGAAAAGGCTATGGGGGATAGAAGCTCAATAGATGACATAGAGAAAAAAAGTGGTGAGTATATTAGGCGTTTGCTTCCCCACAGAGTGTCATAGATACACTGTATCAGCCAATTACAGGCCCGTGAGGAAAATTAGGACCCACGGAACATCAGATGATAGCGAATTAGCAGCCACCCAACTTACCCGCTATCGGTCCAACGGCACTTCATATATGGGGATGTTGACCAGGGTAATAGCCCAATTAGAGTACATGAGAAAAATAGTCGTCTATGGGGTGTAGCAGAAAAATTTATTCAGAGACTATTGGGGTGCATTAGTACCACCGAAGCAGCAATCACAGTCATTTCCACTATTTCTTCTTGTTGGCTGGATATATTATATAATTATATACGGACAAGCATCAATTCTGTAGCAGAAAATTGTACTATTACGGGCATGCAAGGTTTTTTTCTGGCGCAAAAAAACACTCATCACATCGGTCATACTTATGATAAATCCCTCCCATAGTAACTTACCTTGAACATTCTGATTTGGAACAGCAACATTTTCTCCACTCATTAATACAATACAGTTGTTGGGAGCCCGGACAGTTGCATGCCATGTTGACAATGCTACGGGTGGCTCTTGACATGGAAAAAGGGCCCTGTTGTTAATAGGTGATCCAAAGGTGTAAACGCAAGGTCTAGATAAAACAAAGCATTTATTACAACAAATAGCATTTTATTATTCCAATAATAGTAAATTTTATATTTAAAACATATCAATTAACTCCAATCCTGCATTGATTTTAGTATTGAAGTCGGTTTGACCATTTGAATTATTTTCATTAGCTATTACAAAAGAAAACATTTTATAACTTACCTTTTACTATATCTGTAGCTCCTAATGACCATGTTACATTCTAGAGATTTATGCACGTACTGTAAATGTTCACAAGCATTTTCATTTGCTCATGCAAATACACATAATCATCTTAACAGAAACTTAAAATGATATGCAAATCCAAGAACGTCTGAACTATTTAAAGAGAACCCGTCAGGCAAATTAACCCCCTAAACTAAATATATTTTCATAAACTGCCATTAGAAAGCATTGCCTCGATCCCTTCATTATATCTCTACATGCCTGTAAACTTAAGCAATGAGGTCCTAAAGATGTATGCAAGTGACCTGTGAGATGTCCAATGAGTCATTATCATATTCAAGCTGCCCAGCTTATTGATGAGTGGGAGGCACAGCCACACCCCCAGTGCTTGACTGACAGCCTGTATGATGGTGTGATGGCACCTCCATGTGCTTCCTGGTGCTGGTGCCCCCTGCAGCCTGTGTGTGTCTATAGAAGAGATACAACAGCTCCAGGCAGCCATGTTTTTGCAGAACTGACATGTAGTAGCTGATGTCTGTGTCTTACACATGTATTAGGAGAGCATGTCAGCAGATAAAGCACAGACACTAGCAATGCTTTACTATACATTAATTTTTACAAAAAATTGGACCAATTGTCAGGCAGGGTTTTTTAGATACAATTTACAAAAACCGTCCTGAGACGGCATAGAGAAGCCCATATCCGGACAATAGAAAGTGGTAACTAAAACTTAGCTTTTATATTTATTATGTATGAATTGACTAGGTAAAGGCTGGGATGGAATCATTGTGAGCTGCTCCAACAGGTAGAGGTGACAGAAATAGTGACATGAGTGGGAGGCACAGCCACACCCCCAGTGCTTGACTGACAGCCTGTATGATGGTGTGATGGCACCTCCATGTGCTTCCTGGTGCTGGTGCCCCCTGCAGCCTGTGTGTGTCTATAGAAGAGATACAACAGCTCCAGGCAGCCATGTTTTTGCAGAACTGACATGTAGTAGCTGATGTCTGTGTCTTACACATGTATTAGGAGAGCATGTCAGCAGATAAAGCACAGACACTAGCAATGCTTTACTATACATTAATTTTTACAAAAAATTGGACCAATTGTCAGGCAGGGTTTTTTAGATACAATTTACAAAAACCGTCCTGAGACGGCATAGAGAAGCCCATATCCGGACAATAGAAAGTGGTAACTAAAACTTAGCTTTTATATTTATTATGTATGAATTGACTAGGTAAAGGCTGGGATGGAATCATTGTGAGCTGCTCCAACAGTTAGAGGTGACAGAAATAGTGACCTGATTACAGGTGTCCTTTAACCCCTTAACGCTCTGCGCTGTAGCTCTATGACGCAGAGGTGTGGAGTGTGTATGTAGAGGGCTCACGGGCTGAGCCCTGTTCATATGTTGTTGCATATTGCAGCAAACCCCCACCACTATTAACCCTTCGATGTAGCCGGCAAAGCTGCCGCCGGCATTTAAAAAAATGGCAGCGCCCATCTTTCTTGAGATCGTCACTCCCCCGAACATCAACGGGGGTTGGCGATCGGTTGCCATGACAGCCTCGGGTCTTCGTCAAACCTGAGGCTGCATGGTTTCTGAAGATTCGTTATGATGAGCCAGTGGCTCATTGTAATGAATCCTATGCAAAAACGCCATATACTGCAATACAGTAGTATTACAGTATATGGTAGGAACGATCAGATCATTTAGGGTTAAAGTACCCTAAATGGTCTAAGAAATAGTGAAAAAAAAAAGTTTAAAAATGTAAAAAATGTATAAAATATTAAAAATTCAAATCACGTCTACTGCATCAGGTTTTCTAATGGCAATTTACATATATTCCAGAATGTTATAAAGAGTGATCTGCTTAACAGCAATTAATTGCAAAGTCAATATTTGCATAGAAAATGTGTTTGGGGGGAAATAGTTCATTTAAACTTCATTGCAGGCCTGCCTTAAAAGGAGCAGCTAACATCGTTTCAGTGATTGCTCCATAAACACAGGTTTGGGTGTTGATGAGGACATGGCTGGAGATCAATCTGTCATGATTAAGTAAGAATCACACCACTGGACACTTTAAAAGGAGGTTGGTGCTTGGTATCATTGTTTCTCTTCTGTTAACCATGGTTATCTCTAAAGAAACACGTTCAGTCATCATTGCACTGCACAAAACTGACCTAACAGGGAATAGTATCGCAGCTAGAAAGATTGCACCTCATCGCAGTATCAAGGAATTCAAGGTTCCATTGTTACCAAAAAGGCTCCAAGGCGCCCAAGAAGGACCAGCAAGCGCAAGGACCGTCTCTTAAAAGTGTTTCAGCTTCGGGATCGGGCTACCAGCAGGGCAGAGCTTGCTCAGGAATGGCAGCAGGCAGGTGTGAGTGCATCTGCACGCATTGTGAGGCGGAAACTCTTGAAGCAAGGCCTGGTGTCAAGGCAGCAAAGAAGCCACTTCTCTCCAGAAAAAAAAACATTAGGGACAGACTGATATTCTGCAAAAAGTACAGGCAGTGGACTGCTGAGGACTGGGGTAAAGTCATTTTCTCTGATGAATCCCCTTTCCGGTTGTTTGGAACAGCTGGAAAACAGCTGGTTTTAGTCTTGCTTAAAACACATCCATGAATAAAGAATGGTGCCAGAAAGTCCTCCAAGAGCAACTTCTCCCAACCGTCCAAGAGCAGTTTGGTGATCAACAATGCCTTTTCCAGCATGATGCCACCTTGCTATAATTGTAAGGTAATCCCATTGAGAACTTGTGGTCAATCACCAAGAGATTTGGGTGGACAAACAAAAAACAACAAATTGTGACCAAATGCAAGCATTGATTGTGCCAGAATGGACTGCTGTCAGTCAGGATTTGGTCCAGAAGTTGATTAAGAGCTACCAGGGAGAATTGCAGAGGTCCTAAAGAAGAAGGGTCAATACTGCAAATATTTACTTGCTGCATTAACTCATTCTAACTGTCAATAAAAGCTTTTGTTACTCATAATATGATTGCACTTAACACACATAAAAACCAGAGGGCAACAGATCATGTGAAAATATAATATTTGCGTCATTCTCAAAACTTATGGCCATGACTGTAGAACTGATATAAAACATAATAAACAGTAAAAATCCCAAACACCTTAGGTATCGCCGCATCCCAAAATGCCCGATCTATCGAAATATAAAAACGGTTATTGCCGACGGTGGCCTCCAGGAAATGGCGCCCAAATGTCCAAAACGTGAATTTTACACCATTTTACATGACAAAAAATGTAATAAAAATTATCAAAATGCCTCACAGACCTCAAAATGATAGCAATTTAACCGCCGGCTTATTTAACAAAAAATGACACATCACACAGCTCTGTACCCTAAAGTATGAAAACGTTATTAGCGTCAGAAGATGGCAAAAATGTTTTTCTTTTTTGTACACATTTGTTTAATTTTTGAAAATGTATTAAAATGCAATAAAACCTGTATAAATTTAGTATCACTGCGATCGTACTGAACCAAAGAATAAAGCAGAGGTGTTATTTGGAGTGCACAGTCAAAGTTGTAAAAACTGAGCCCACAAGAACGTGACGCGTTTTTTAAAAAAATGTTTTCCGCATTTGGAATTTTTTTCCAGCTTCCCAGTACACTGCATGGAATAATAAATAACATCACGGAAAAGTCAAATATGTTACGCACAAAATAAGCCCTCAAACAGCTCTGTACATGGAAAAATGAAAAAAAGTTACGGATTTTTGAAGGTGGAGACCGAGAAATGAGCTAAAAAAAACCCTGCCTCCTTAAAAGGTGAACTATAAATTGAGGTGCATTTGGAATTTTTTTTCCAGCTTCTCAGTACATTGCATGGGCTAGTAAGTGGTTACACTAGAAAGTACACTTTGCAGTGCAGATAACAAGCTCTAAACTAAAATAAAGTTGTTGCCTTGGAAAATGGGAACATAAAGAAGGAAATGCCAAAATTATAAAGGGCTGTGTTCTTAAAAGGTTAATATAATGAAGTTTTACTATTGCAGCATTAGGACTTCATTTGGCATTAGTCATTCACTGTAAGAGCTTTGTTAGCCATTTGACTTTGCATTTCCCAGATATGATAATTTCCTTGGAAACCACAAACTGTTTTGTACGGTTAGTGAAATCCCCTTTGTTCACGCTGTGAGACAGGACTACAGCAGAAAATCTCCATAAAATATACTTTATTAATCTTATTTCCCATTGTAGAGTTAAAGGGGCATTCCCACCTGGGCATTCACATTTCATTTAATTCATTTGCTATACATTTCTTCAATTGGATGTTATTAAAAAAAATGTTCCTGTGTGAAGATAATTTCTCATAAATGTAGCAAAGTTGTCCCTTAGAAACGAGATAGCTTCCTCAGATACGACCACCTCGCACTTTGGCAGGGGTGGCCAGACATGCACTACTAAGCCCTGCCTGACCATCTGGATTCATTACCACAGGATGGCTGTGGGACCTGCATTAACTCCCGGACATTTCATTTACAAAAGCTTTTTGTTTGTTTGTGCAATCATTCCAGCAAAGGTGGTCGTATCCAAGGACACAGTCTTGTTTCTAAGGGACCAAATGACTGCATTTATGAGAAATTATCTTCACCCAGGTAAAATTTTTTATAACATCTATTTGAAGAAATGTTTATACAGGGCAGATAAATTAAATTGAATGTAAATATCCAGCCGAGAATACCTTTTTAAAGGTATGGCACTTATTGGACATCTTATGGCAATACTAACCCCTTAGCACTCTGCGTCCAATATATGGGACGCAGAGAGCTGGGCTGTAACACTCAGCATCCGATATATCGGATGCTGAGCTGATGCCGGCCCAGCTTGAGATCTTAGCTGTGCCGGCATCGGGATGCACGGGGTACCGCCTAACTAACAGCCGTCATCCTATGGAAGCCCTGGTCCGATCAGTATCCCAGGGCTGCCTGCAGGCAGTGCTAGTAAGATGGCGTCTGTGACGTCATCTTAAAGGAACAGTGTCAGCTTATGCATGTGCATAGGCTGACATTGCTAATACCATGCAATACATCAGTATTGCAGGTTATTATCATTTTCAAGCAATCAGATGATTGCTTGTTCATCTCCAATGTTGAACTAGTCAAAAAGCTAAAAATGTAATTCAATAAAAAATAAATTAATTAATAAGAACGCTCATAATCCCCATAACAAATAAAGAGACACATAATACACAAAAAAAAGTCTAAATCATAACACAAACCCCACATATGTAGTATCACTACGTCCATAACAGCCCGTTGATTAAAAGTCAATAATTATTGAACCCCAATGAACGCTGTAAAAACAAAACTGTTAGAAACCCGCCAAAAATTATGCTTTTTACCTATTTAATCCCACAAAAAAAGCAATAAAAAGTGATCAAAAAAACATCGGTACTCCAGAATTATAATGTAGCAAAGTATAACATGTCCCGCAAAAAACAAGATATTAACCAGCTCTGTAGCCAAAAAGGTAAAAATGTTATGCAACTTGGAATAATGCGATGAACAAATAATAGATTTCAGCCCTCTCCAAGTACCCGTACCTAACGTGCGCCGTACGATTACAACGTACATCGGGAAGTAATTAAGGGATTGTTTCTTACTACATAAATACCAAAACAGTTTTATCCGGCCACTATTGGCTCTAAAGGGGTTAACTCAGGGCATTGCATGCAGGGATGCATTGTCAATGAAGGAGAGAGGAGTCAATTTCCTCAAGTGGTGCTCTTCCCTGACCTGCAGAAAGCTGACCAACTAATAAAAAGATGCTGCTTTAGTCATGTCTTTGCATTTTGTGATTGAGTCATGTTGTAGAAATGTACTCTAAGAAAAAAAATCATATTATTTTGGTTAGAGTTTGACCATGGAAGAATGCATCAGTCTAATGCATCAATTTCCCTTACATACATACCGTATATACTCGGGTATAAGCAGAGTTTTTCAGCACAAAAAATGTGCTTAAAAACCCAAACTCTGCTTATACTCAAGTCAAAAAAACAATTTCAAAACTCACCTTTCCGGCGCCCCCAGCAGGGGCTGGCAGGCTATATACTGGGGGTGCAGGGGCTGGCAGGCTAGATGCTGGGGCAAGGCTGTGACCAATGCGTTTTCCATCCACAGCTTATACTCGAGTAAATAGGTTTTCCAAGTTTTTTGCAGTAAAATTAGGGTCCTCGGCTTATACTCGGTTGGCCTATACTCGAGTATATACGGGTAATTTTTTTAGGTGTGGAAAAGTGTACCAACAGCTTGTGATAAAATATAGAACTATTATGTATAAAACGGCGTGATCAGTATATAAACATAATCTATAAATATTTGTTAAGTCATTTTTTGAATTCATGCCATTGGAATATTTAGAATTTAAAGCCAAGATCCAGAAATTTTCCCTTCTGAATAGGATTTTCCTCCAATCTCCAACCCGCGTTGGGCAGTTAACCTGATCAATGAGAAAAAAAACTTGAGAAGAAAAATCTTTATTGTGAATCTCTATAAAATGTCTTGCTGCACTATGTCAGGCATTGGAGTTGCCGTTTTTCATACTTATGTGTTGGGCAATTGTGGTGCGACCTATAATCTCAGATCTAATAATCTGAGTTTTGTTGTCATTCACCATTTTATACTCAGCAAGGGGACATACATTACAGCGAGATCCTCCACATTTATGAAAACCTTTTATCGCAAGGCACGTATCGATCCTTCGTTTTGTATCAATCATGATAGGGGAAAGAATATTGCCATAATGTCCATTTTTCATAATTTTATGTAAAATAGTGTCCTGCTTAAGGACAGGTACGGTATATATTTTTGAATTATGTTTTAATTGCATTGAATTGTAGACTATAAGTGGTACTAAAAGTGGGAAAATTGCATGAAGTAGTTTTTAAAATCTTTCTACATTTCCTTGTCAAGAGATCTACCATAAAAATGTATCATTCAGAAAGGGATTGGAGATGGGAAAGAGAGCACTTTCCTTCCGTTAATGCAACAAATAATATCGCCAGAGGTGGTGAGAACTGTAGGAAAAAGTCACCATTAAACATGAAAAAATAGTGTAAAAAAAATCTGTAATTGAAGATTGGAATCGAAGGTACTGTATTTGTGGAGATGATATTGGATACCGTTATTAGCCGTATTATGTGGAATACAAGAATAAAGATTTATTACGTCACAGTGGACGAATGAAAAATAATTATCCCACTTAAAATATTCGAACATCCCAAGGGCCTCCGATCCATCCCTTAAAAAACTCAGTGTTCTCAAAACTAATGGTTGATGATGTGAATCAACCCAGGCACAGAGTCTTTTAATGAGGGACCCAATGCCTGATATGATCGGCCAGAGGTGAGGGGAAAAAGTATCCTTGTCTGTTTTTGGGAGACCATGGAATATGGGCATGCTGGGGTTTTCGATCGCTAGGCGTTTTCAGAGTTTTATCATTTAAACATCCAAAGAGGTTCCACCTTGGTTTAACGTACATTTGATAGTCATAGTGGGATCCTGCGTGAGTCTACGGTATGTGCCTGGATCTTTTAAAAATTTTATTAGCCAAATGTACATATAAACCAATGTCCATTACCACAACCGATCCCCCTTCATTTGATTTCCTAAAAAACAAATAGTTATCTTTCACCCCTTCAGGATGTAGCCCGTTTGTACGTTAAGGCTCAGACCTTTTTTAAAATATTTGACCAGTGTCTCTTGCTGAGGTAATAACTTTTCTGCACTTTAACAAAACCCTGTGATTTTAAGATTCTTTTTTCGTGAAACATTGTAGTTTATGTTAGTAGTTTAATTTCACTGATCAGTTACTTTTTGGGGGATTAACAATTCAATAATTTAGGAGAAATTTGAAAAAATTTTAATTTTCTAAGTTTCAAATGTTTTACCTTTTAGAAAAAAAGTCATGCCACAATAATTTTTTTTTGTAGAAACCTTACCTTACTGATTTTTTTCCATAGCCTCCTCCATTCCAGAAAATTCATCGTAATTTCAATTGGATCACGACCCGGTTGTCTGCCTTAGCCCAAGACCTCCCATTTGACAAGAGAGGCCAATTATTGTTGTTTCAGTACCCTTTACACTAATTAGGTTGTCTACTGTCAAATTGATGGAGCTGGGTTGGCGCAGACCGCCCACTGAATCTAGGAAATATTACTGCTGACAATTACTTGGGAACTGTAGAGTTATAGAGAAAACTCAGACTACGCTAAATTCTTTGAAAATGGAAAAGAAGGATGTCAAAGACATCTGCAGTTCTGGTTATCTCACCTGCATGGTATTTGGTTGCATCCTTTTTAGATATTGCCTTCTGGGAAGGACCTGCATATTTCCACTAAACATGGTAGCCATGGGGCTATCAAAGATTTTTGAGATGTGCTGCTAAACAGGTCATCTTTTTTCATGAAACTGTAATCTCCCTTTCACCTACTAGTGTTACATTTTTATTTAAACTAGTTCTTGGTGGGCTACGGTATCCAATCATTGCCACATGTCTACTGTATAATACTAATTGTTGCACCAAGCAGTAAATATAAAGCTTGGCTTACATTGTATTATAACCAGTATTATATTCATTGGTTAGCACACCATGCCACATCGTTACATACATAAGTAACATACTTAAATTTAGTCTCAGGTATGTGCTGAACATATGTAATAACTAAAATGTTCCCAGCAATCAGAAATGCTGCATTTCTCTGGCATGTTTTTAAGGCCACTAGATATGCAACAAGTAACTGTGACCAGATTGTAATTTGTCCAGCATGCACATTAACTAAAAAATGAAAAACCAAATGGAGAACATTTTACATGTCCAGATGTCCAAAAATTAGGGCCCTTAAGAGATTAATACATGGAATAAAAATCCATATTTAACATGTTGAATAGCCCATAAATGCTCAGACAACTCCTCATCTGCAAATCTAGTAATAAATGCAGAGACAGCTGTAGAGTGACTTGGACTTCCTGAAATACTTGTCTTCTAAAGTGTTATGTCTGAATAGAGAGGGATGGGAGAGCAGCGCCTTTCATCCTAGCTTAAGCTTTGTAATCCTGTTAGAGCCCAATGTGCTATAAACCTGACCTTCTCTGCTGTGATCCATATTTGAAGCAAGGCATAAAAGGCATGCCATGCATATCTACTGGGCGGTAATGACAGCTGAATCTAGTCACATAAGTTAGACGTTGCAGTTAATTCATTATTCGACTTATACTGACCTTCCCCTTTGGTCTGTGGTCCATTTTACTGACTTCCCATTTGCAGTGGTCTTATACCATATCCTTATGGCAGTAGGAAAGTCAGCTGGCACATATACTTTGCATTTGCTGATTTGCAGGCTCCAAGTGTCAGCAAAGTACCGGAGTTCTCCACATCCTGGAGCCTGACTGTACCTAATATAATAGTATAGCTGTTCCTTCCACCGGCTTGCAGGTAAGGCCACAAGTTCAGGTGAGACTTGATGACTATAACTTTTCTGATGCTCGGATTCACAACTTGACTGTGTAGAACTCAATTTTCCAGCAATATCAACCTCTTCAACCTTTAACACAGATAAATCACAGCAGTCCAGCACCAGAATAAAATCCTCACTCCCATGATTGCCTCCATCACAACAGTCTTCTGAAATTAAAACCCCAGAAGTCTGCTTCCGGTTTCCATGGTGACCATAGTTTTCAGAAGCACCTCTTTCACTTACATCACTGAGAGTAGAGTCTTTAACACTACTCTGCGATATGGAATTATTTGAAGGTAACACACAAGACTCTTTTGTTTGGTCTTTGCAGGTTTCTGAAGGCGGAGAACGGCAAGCTTTGTAATTTTCACCAGAGGAATTAGGTTGTAGAAATAATACAATACTCCCCGTTATGGTCTGACTTTGGAAGCACACATCAAGGTCCAGTGCATAGTGTTTTACTAGAATGTGACTCGTGTTTGCCATCAGTGGCAAGTCATCGGTATTTTGTTCCATCTTCAGATTCACATAAATCTCAGTCGAGGTTCAAGCAGAAAAACTTTATATCCACTGGTTCTGCAAGATAAACAAATGTATACATGTTTTTATTTCTACCAGGATATATACTTGAAGGTATTGTAAACTAAATATATAGCAAAAATTATATAATGTAGAAAAGAATGTACTTCACATTCCTAATTAAACATACACTTTTAGGTTAAATGGTTAGGCTTCAATAAAGCTGCAGTAGTCACTGGATACTAGGTGACTGTGAAGTTAAGCTAGGTGTACTAGACTTGGCTTAACCAGGTGCCATGTACATTCACCAGTTTTCTCTCCGACAAGGAAAAGACTGAGTTCAGCTCAACAACAGAGGTATAAAAGTAATGCTAGCAGATTAGAGGTTCCAAACTACCTGACCGATTCTGATTTTTATATCCAGTTTTTCTGCAGGTCAGATGTATGAAGATCAGATTCTGAAGATCAGATGTAGTATTTCATACATCTAGCATTTCGGGACTTGAGTTAAATTGCAACTGTTTTTTAAAAAAACTAAACAAAACAAAATAACAGGAATTAAGTGTTAACTTCGGGAGCACTGCAGAAAACTCAACCTTGGTAAACTCTGAAGACAGGTTGTCTTAAGCACAAAAGCGAAAAATCACCCTGGGGGCCCAAAAAAGTTGAAAAATATGCAAAATAAATAATACCTGTGCCCTAATGTCAATTTGTGAGTCTGTATCGAAAAGGAATCATCAACCATGGTGGCTCACAAGAAAAGATACCCTTGCTGAGGGTAGATGGCAAGACCATCAGAAAATTGGCTTTCTTTTCGATTGGTCAGGCCCTTATAATACCTTACTATTTCATATCAACCATGATATGGCTGCTGCAAAAACATGGACCAGTAAATAAAACACTGACAAGCAATGGATTTTTCTTTCCAGAAATGTATCCCTAGCAAAAGTGATACAATATTTGCCACCTTAGCTCATCCTGTGGAGACTTATCAAAGCTTCAAAACACATCTTAGGAAGCAACGTAGTAGTTATGCAAAAAGTCTGCACTGGAATTAAAAGTCACTAGTTATTTAAAAAGAAAATGCCCCAAAAAATTTGAAAAGCTATGGGCAAGGTTGCTGGATATGGCGGGTCTCCCGAGTAGATCACTAGTGGATTTTACGAGGTTGCTCTCATTACCAACTGCTGATGCTGAGAGCATAAAGACAGGCAGGTTATCATTTCATGTTTTATAGGGGTGGCTATTCAGATAATAATGTTGAGACTGTGTGGTAATGTCTGCCTTACTTTATAAATACGATCCATACAGATTTAACAATTCGTCTGTTGTAGGGAAGAGGGAGGGGGAATTGGGATGCTTTTGCCGCTTCTTTTTTTTGCGTAACTGAGTGAGTGTAAAAATGTTAAAAAACATTAATAAAACTGTTCTGATTAAGAAAAAAAAAAGCCACAAGTAATGCCTACATGCGGCCGATGTACGTTCCCCATAGACGGCAAGTTAGCGGCACGGCGGGGATCATGGTGGCACCGATCCGGGCCGCACACACCGCAAAAAGATAGAGCAAAGGTCTATCTTTCGGCGGATGTGCGGGTGTGTGCCGCTTTCCATAAGAGGGAGGAGGGGTCACCTCCGCCTCCTCCAGCACACGGCGGTAGCCCGCAACGGCGGCAACTGCGTGTGAATGTACCCTAAGTTTTACAAAGTGCTTGTTTTAGGTTCGACGCGTCCAAAATGCCCGATCTATCAAATTATTAACAGTTTTTCAATGTTTTTAACCCCGTAACGGAAATAGCGCCCAAAGTCGAAAATGGCACTTTTTTGCCATTTTGAAAAATACATAAAAAATCGATAAAAAGTGATGAAAAGGTCATACGTCCTAAAAATGATATCATTGAAAATATTATCAAAGTGTCGCAAAAATGACACCCACCCACAGCTCGTACAACAAAGTATAAAAAAGTTATTAGCGCCAGAAAATGGCAAAATGAAAAAAACTATTTTGTACAGGAGGTTTTAATTTTTGTAAATGTATAAAAACTTATAAAACCTATACAAATTTGGTATCCCCTAGTCGTACCAACCCAAAGAATAAAGTAGACTTGTCATTTGGGGCCTCAGTGAAAGCCGTAATACCCAAGCCCACAAGAAAATGGGCCAAATGCGTTTTTCACCATTTTCACTGCCTTTGGAATTTTTTCCCCGCTTCCCAGTACACGGAATGAAATATTCAATACCATCACTATGAAGTACAATTTGTTACGCAGAAAACAAGCCACACAGAGCTATTTACGTGTAAAAATAAAAAAGTTATAGATTTTGAAGGTGGGGAGTGAAATGGAAATGAAAAAACCAGGAAAGGGCCCAGTCCTTAACGGTTAATACTGACCACTAATACAATTTATCCCACAGATTATGAATAAAAAAAGGTCATTGAAAGGATTAGAATCTTGCATTTACTACTGGAAACAGTGGTATATTAGACCAGGCAGATTATCACAGATTTATGATGCTGATGATAAATCTTTAGTAGTTTAAACCCCTTCTAAAGGCGCTCAGCAATCAGAACATGGTGTTGGTCAAGTATAAGGACACAAAGCAATGTTCTTGTTCTGGCCTAATTCATGGGGACTCCACACTGCACCCCTGTACAGTACCACCACTATGCTGCCACCAAGCCACACTGTATCCTTGAGTTTGATTTGTTAAAATGCAAAATCCAAAGCAACATCCAAAAAGAATGAGAATAGAGAAATGGGCTTTGATCTTGCTAATCATTTCTACTTGTTGTCTGTTCAATTTGCACATCAGCAGGAGAAATTGATTCTCATCAGTTGTTAATCATAACCGAGTGGTTGATTTCACAGAAGTCTTTTTTGTTTCTTTTTGATGCTCCCTTTATTTTTTGAGCAGTTTATACAATGAGGATACAACCATACACAACAGCAACTATTTCCTGCATGTCATATTAGTAGAGCAGCCTAAAATACACATTTTTATTATTAAAGGAAATCTAACCATGTGTTTTTTGCATTGTGAACCAAACATACCTTGAAATGCTGTAGCTATACTGATGCAGAAAACATTTCTTGTATAATCCTGAACCAAGTGGTTTTGCTCAAAAAACAATTATAAAATTCAGGAGCTTGGGAAAGCTGGGTTGTATGCAGGCTGATGTTCATAAACATATGCAATTGCACAGAGCTTCTTGAACTGTCCAGACAGAACTATCAACCTGAGCTGGATGACCATATACAGCAGCTGTTGCATGGTGCAGCGATTGAATGATTACAACACAGTGATGGCGATCTCTCCCACTTCCACTGTGCAGGACAAGGCTGGAGCAGTGCAGCGGCAGCCACAGAGGCGACAGACTTCATGATCATAATTTTATAATTGTTTTTTTCTCAAAACCACTTGACCTGTGATTAAAAAACTATATGTTTTTCTGCATCAATGTAGCTACAGCATTCACAAGGTATGTTGGTTCATAATGCATATAAGCAAATGGTGGTTTTTCCTTTAACATATTTATACGGTGTTTTTTTTTTTCTTATACCTTAGGTATTCCTATAAAATTAAAAAATCTGCTGTGTAATCTCTGCAGAATACTTTTAATGCACTTAAGTAGATTCACATCTATTAAATGAATAATAGATTTTAAAAAACTGGTTTATGAAGCAGGACTTCATATTTTCAGTACTTCAATAGAGAGGCTAAACAATTAATGATTTAGACAGGAGTACAATAATTACATTGTCTTAGTCTGGAAGGTTAAAATGAAATGATGGTTTTATACTTGAATTTGGCTGTTGCTCCTACTTATGTCACCACTACCCTTTTGCCCTTGATCACTTCTTGCCTGGTGTTTTTCCAGCCAAGGCAGATTAGGGAATATTACTCACTGATTGGGCAGTGAACCAGATTTGGAGGCCTTATTTAAATTCCCACCCTAAAAAGTACTCTAACACAGAATGGGTTAAAATGAATCAAAGGTATTAATTTATATTAAATAGCTTTTATGCTGAGCGAAACAATGAGACAAAACAACAATACCAATACAATGGTTTATAACAAAAACAACCAGTTCTTCATTCATTTTATGTGAGTTAAGCTTACTCCATTTGTGATTCTAAACTAAAACATTCCTGTATCCCCGTTACACATACTCAGACATTACTACTTCGTCCTGCATTCTATTGGTAGTACATGGAGCTTCAACTTGCCTACCCAGCGCTTATATGCCAAAGCACAAGACTGGTTATATGGTACACCATGTAATAATATTCCTTATTTATATAGTTTCTTACAAATCATAGGGCACAGATACAAATGAAATACTACATAGAGTACAAACAGTCATATGGAACAATAGGAGTGAGGGTCCAGCGCACAGAGCGCACTCTGTGAGCCATGTCGGAACACATCTTTTGTGAACTGATCCCAGAACATTGTTCCCAACAAGGCATCCCTAGCTTATGGCTCATATTCCCAGCATGGCTTGGTATCCACTCTTTAGAGTATTATTAACTCCTTAAAGAGATTCATCCATCAAAATCAAGCATGATAAACCTGGTCACTTACTCGTAAATCCTGGCACCATGATAGGGATAATCTTCTTAGATTGTTATCGTGTCTTCCTACCTTTCTCTAAAATCATGTAAAATCAGCTAATGAGCCAGACCCCCGTGCTGCAGCTTTATGGAGAGTACTTATCCCTGTCTAAGGGGAGGCTAAGACATTCTGCTTCACAGTGTTACAGCTTTTGAAGCTGGCACAGAGGGCTTCTGTAACACACCCAAAGCCCTTCAGCTTAACAGTGCTTGGATTATGAGAAATTGCCTGTGGTTTTTTAACAAGTAGAAGAAAGTGAGCTTGGCACTCGCCGTATTCAGTAGACGTCTTTATTAGTAGTGACATACGCAAGTTGGTTGCAACCCGCTTTTTCAAGCTGATGATGTAATCCCATTACCACCCTAAAATCTATGCAACCGCAGAGGTGTGGGTCATGTAAATATTTAGTAATGCAGGGAACACTACAATGTAAAAAGGAAGGTTGCACTCCCCCTTCTCCCTTAGCCTCCCAACTTATAATCCATTTGCTATCCGCTGCCGGTGAACCCGATATAGATCCCCCTCCTCTTACGGTCGGTATTAACCCTCTCTACTGTCTGAGAACCTCAAACTCTTTTGATCTCCCCTTACGTCATTGCTGTATGTGCTAAATAAAGATGAGGGATCATTTCCTGTTGTGATCGACCGTGAAGTCCAAACGACATGTTATAAAGGTTTTCACAGTATGTTACACTCCCCACAAATTAATTACGTTTTAGCGTCCATTATATTTACAAGTACAATGCCCACAATTATGTTTACATCGGGGCACATTTCTGTAGCCAAGTACTCTGAGGAGAAGAGAACCTACTATTCACTAGTTAGCCCAAGTGTAGTGCTTCTAAAAACGCCACCAAGTTCTCTCAACACTAAAGTCGCCAGCATCCTGTCCCAAAATCTGCCATTTTCTTTAAATGGCATTACGGGTCCCCTTCTCACAAGGACTAAGTGAAAGGAGAAGTGTAACCTAGTGTCATGGTCCTCCTTTTCATTTCCTCTTCCTCTTCCAGTGGACCTAAGTGATTGGCCATGACCCTTACTTGAGGCTTTCTTAAGGCTCTATCCAGTGAGGGGTATACCCTCTACTAATCAGTCTGCCTCTTAAGTCCTCGCTAGAAGATTAAAATAGTTAATCTCTGTTGATCTTTTAAAGTCGTAGGAACTGACTATAAGGGAAACTTTCTCTGTATTCCTGGGGTGAAAACTATCAAAATGGAGAAGGGAGTTAGTAGCTGTGTTTTCCATAAGCAGAGGTACAAGAAGCTTGCATCTACCTCCCTTAACACCACATTTAAACGCTCAAAATTCTTGCCACCAAATACCGATTAGCAGCATCTGGCTGGCACCCACCTTCCAGCCCCTACTTAAAAGGGATTCCAGGCTCTCCCATCCATCCCCTATTTTGCCCCATATACCGTATGACACTGGTTAACTGGTAGTTAAAAGGGTATTCCGGGTATATGAACTTCTGATACAAAACCCATGATGATATAAATAAAGAATATAAAAAACCTCAATGTCCTTGGTCACATAATGGAGCTCAAATATTAGATTATTTTATATATACAAATGTTATTGCCTCTCTTACAGTAAGCAGAGTATCGCCAAGATGACGCCACTTGAAACTACAAGTCCCATATTCTTTAGTTCTCAGTAACTCTTCCCCTCTTTTTCTGCTCCTAGTGATGGTGAATGATCTAACAGACTTCTTTGCTCTGTTACCATAGTATGGTTTGTGTAACTGCCATCACCAAACCCGGCCATACTGGATGCTCTGTAACCAACCGCTACAGCCAAACATAGTGGTGACACATGACCTGCCCAGGCAGGTGCAGGACATGTGATGTGAAGATGGTGACCAGCGTCCATCTTCTGTCCTGTGTCTGCTCCGCGCGCGAAAATCGACAGACTGGTTAAAGGGCCAGTGGCATTTTCATTCCTCAATACAGTGTATGTCATCAGCATTTTTCTGCTTAAAGGGCAACATTTTAAATAAAACTAACTAATTACACATAGCTTATATTTTAAGGACCCTTTGTATATGAATTATGCTATTCTTCCTGGATTACCCCTTTTAAGTGCATGCCAAATCTAAAGACACATCTAGAAAGAAGATCGGTGCAGCATCAGACAGAAGAACAAAATGCCTGCCGACCCTAAACCAGAAGATCCGGGTGGGATCTAGTTGCACTAAATTGTGTACACCAGGACTGATAGAGACAGGTTAAAATTATATCTGTATATCTGTATTTTTGTTAATAACATTGAATTAGAGAATGCGTTTGTCACTGGTGTTCCTGTGCCCACATTGTTATCCTGAGTATAGTTAAAAAAAAACTTGTCTTTATGTGAATACCCCTAAAAATCTAAAGCCCTGAAAGGTCTTTATGGTTTTTCAAAAAGTATCAGAGTCAAGTATTTTTCGACAATAAGAAAGTACTCAGAAGTAATAGCCGAAATACTCAAGTGAGCCATTATAGAACAATTACCACCAGACGTATTTAAGGGACAATATTAAAGTCTAGTTGAGGTATGGTAGGAGGACGAATGCTGAGAGCATAAAGACAGGCAGGTTATCATTTCATGTTTTATAGAGGTGGCTATTCAGATAATAACGTTGAGACTGTGTGGTAATGTCTGCCTTACTTTATAGATACGATCCATACAGATTTAACAATTCGTCTGTTGTAGGGAAGAGGGAGGGGGAATAGGGATGCTTTTGCCGTTTCTTTTTTTTGCGTAACTGAGTGAGTGTAAAAATGTTAAAAAACATTAATAAAACTGTTCTGATTAAGAAAAAAAAAAGCCACTAGTAATAGTCCTACCATACCTTCAACTAGACTTTAATATTGTCCCTTAAATACGTCTGGTGGTAATTGTTCTATAAATGGCTCTACTTCTGAGTACTTTCTGGCTATACTTCTGAGTACTTTCTTATTGTCGAAAAATACTTGACTCTGATACTTTTTGAAAAACCATAAAGACCTTTCAGGGCTTTAGAGTTTTAGGGGTATTCACATAAAGACAAGTTTTTTTTTAACTATACTCAGGATAACAATGTGGGTCACAGGAACACCAGTGACAAACGCATTCTCTAATTCAATGTTATTAACAAAAATACAGCATATCACAGATATAATTTTAACCTGTCTCTATCAGTCCTGGTGTACACAATTTTAGTTGCAACTAGATCCCACCCTGGATCTTCTGAGTTTAGGGTCGGCAGGCATTTTGTTCTTCTGTCTGATGCTGCACCGATCTTCTTTCTACTATGTGTCTTTAGATTTGGCATGCACTTAAAAGGGGTAATCCAGGAAATAGCATAATTCATATACAAATGGGTCCTTAAAATATAAGCTAATGTGTAATTAGTTTTTATTTAAAATGTTGCCCTTTAAGCAGAAAAATGCTGATGACATACACTGTAATGAGGAATGAAAATGCCACTGGCCCTTTAACCAGTCTGTCGATTTCTTCCGCGCGGAGCAGACACAGGACAGAAGATGGACGCTGGTCACATCTTCACATCACATGTCCTGCACCTGCCTGGGCAGGTCATGTGATCACCACAATACGTCTGGTGGTAGTTGTTCTATAAATGGCTCTACTTCTGAGAACTTTCTGGCTATACTTCTGAGTACTTTCTTATTGTCGAAAAATATTTGACTCTGATACTTTTTGAAAACCATAAAGACCTTTCAGGGCTTTAGAGTTTTAGGGGTATTCACATAAAGACAAGTTTTTTTTTAACTATACTCAGGATAACAATGTGGGTCACAGGAACACCAGTGACAAACGCATTCTCTAATTCAATGTTATTAACAAAAATACAGCATATCACAGATATAATTTCAACCTGTCTCTATCAGTCCTGGTGTACACAATTTTAGTTGCAACTAGATCCCACCCTGGAACTTCTGAGTTTAGGGTCGGCAGGCATTTTGTTCTTCTGTCTGATGCTGCACTGATCTTCTTTCTACTATGTGTCTTTAGATTTGGCATGCACTTAAAGGGGTATTCCAGGAAATAGCATAATTCATATACAAATGGGTCCTTAAAATATAAGCTAAAGTGTAATTAGTTTTTATTTAAAATGTTGCCCTCTAAGCAGAAAAATTCTGTTGACATACACTGTAATGAAGAATGAAAATGCCACTGGCCCTTTAACCAGTCTGTTGATTTCTTCCGCGCGGAGCAGACACACGACAGAAGATAGACGCTGGTCACATCTTCACATCACATGTCCTGCACCTGCCTGGGCAGGTCATGTGATCAACACTATGTTTGGCTGTAGTCGGTTGGTTACAGAGCATCCAGTATGGCCGTGGTTTGGTGATGGCAGTTACACAAACCATTACTATGGTAACAGAGCAAGAAAGTCTGTTAGATCATCACCATCACTAGGAGCAGAACAAAAGAGGTAGGAAGAGTTACTGAGAACTAAAGAATTATGGGACTTGTAGTTTCAAGTGGCGTCCATCTTGGCGATAACTCTGCTTACTGTAGAGAGGCAATAACATTTTGTATATCATAAAATCTAACTATTTGAGCTCCATTTTGTGACTAAGGACATTGAGTTTTTTTATATTCTTTTATTTATATCATCATGGGTTTTTGTATCAGACGTTCATATACCCGGAATACCCTTTTAACTACCAGTCAACCAGTGTCATACGGTATATGGGGCAAAAGAGCGGATAGATATGAGAGCCTGGAATCCCTTTTAAGTAGGGGCTGGCAGGTGGGTGCCAGCCAGATGCTGCTAATCGGTATTTGGTGTGAAGAATTTTGAGCGTTTAAATGTGGTGTTAAGGGAGGTAGATGCAAGCTTATGTACCTCTGCCTTATGGAAAACACAGCTACTAACTCCCTTCTCCATTTTGATAGTTTTCACCCCAGGAATACAGAAGAAAGTTTCCCTTATAGTCAGTTCCTACGACTTAAAAGAATTAACAGCGATGAACTACATTTAATCTTCTAGCAGAGGAATTAAGAGGCAGACTGATTAGTAGAGGGTATACCCCTCACTCCTGGATAGAGCCTTAAGGAAAGCCTCAAGTAAGGGTCATGGCAAATCACTTAGGTCCACTGGGAAGAGAAGAGGAAATGAAATGAAAAGGAGGACAATGACACTAGGTTTACCTTCTCCTTTCACTATAGTCCTTGTGAGAAGGGGACCCGTAATGCCATTTAAAGAAAATGGCAGATTTTGGGACAGGATGCTGCCGACTTTAGTGTCTGAGAGAACTTTGGTGGCGTTTAGATGAAGCACTACACTTAGGGGCTAACTAGTGAACAGTAAGGTTCTCTTCTCCTCAGAGTACTTGGCTACAGAAATGTGCCCCCGATGTAAACTATAATTGTGGGCATTGTACTTGTAAAATTAATGGACAGCTAAACGTAATTAATTTGTGGGGAGTTGAACATACTGTGAAAACCTTTATAACATGTCGTTTGGACTTCACCGGTCGATCACAACAGGAAATGAGATCCCTCATCTTTATTTAGCACATACAGCAATGACGTAAGGGAGATCCAAAGAGTTTGAGGTTCTCAGACGTAGAGAGGGTTAAATCCGACCGTACAGAGGAGGGGGATCTATATCGGGTTCACCGGCAGCAGGATAGCAAATGGATTATAAGGTTGGGAGGCTAAGGGAGAAGGGGAGTGCAACCTTCCTTTTTTACATTGTAGGTGTTCCCTGCATTACTAAATATTTACATGACACCACACCTCTGCGGTTGCATAGATTTATGGAGTGGTAATGGGATTACATCATCAGCTTGAAAAAGCGGGTTGCACCCAACTTGCGTATGTCACTACTAATAAAGACGTCTACTGAATACGGCGAGTGCCACAGCTCACTTTCTTCTACTTGTTAAAAAACCACAGGCAATTTCTCATATATCCAAGCACTGTTAAGCTGAAGGGCTTTGGGTGTGTTACAGAAGCCCTCTGTGCTCCAGCTTCAAAAGCTGTAACACTGTGAAGCAGAATGTCTTAGCCTCCCCTTAGACAAGGGGATAAGTACTCTCCATAAAGCTGCAGCACGGAGGGTCTGGCTCATTAGCATGATTTTAAACATTGATTTTAGAAGCAAGGTAGGAAGACACAGATAACAAATCTAAGAAGATTATCCCTATCATGGTGCCAGGATTTACGAGTAAGTGACCCAGGTTCATCATGCTTGATTTTGATGGATGAATCTCTTTAAGGAGTTAATAATACTCTAAAGAGTGGATACCAAGCCATGCTGGGACTTCATGAGCCATAAGCTAGGGATGCCTTGTTGGGAACAATGTTCTGGGATCAGTTCACAAAAGATGTGTTCCTGACATGGCTCACAGAGTGCGCTCTTGTGCGCTGGACCCTCACTCCTATTGTTCCATATGACTGTTTGTACTCTAATGTAGTATTTCATTTGTATCTGTGCCCTATGATTTGTAAAGAACTATATAAATAAGGAATATTATTACATGGCTGTACCATATGAACCAGTCTTGTGCTTTGGCATATAAGCGCTGGGTAGGCAAGTTGAAGCTCCATGTACTACCAATAGAATGCAGGACGAAGTAATGTCTGAGTAGTCGTAACTGGGGATACAGGATATGTTTTAGTTTAGAAATCACAAATGGAGTAATCTTAACTCACATAAAATGAATGAAGAACTGTGTTTTTTGTTATAACCATTATATTGGTATTGTTGTTTGTCTCATTGTTTCGCTCAGCTGAAAAGCTTCATTTAATATAATTAATACCTTTGATTCATTTTAACCAATTCTGTGTTAGAGTACTTTCTTTAGGGTGGGAATTTAAATAAGGCCTCCAAATCTGGTTCACTGCCCAATCAGTGAGTAATATTCCCTAATCTGTGCTTGGCTGGAAAAACACCAGGCAAGAAGTGATCAAGGCAAAAGGGTAGTGGTGACATAAGTAGGAGCAACAGCCAAATTCAAGTTATAAAACCATCATTTCATTTTAACTCTTCCAGACTAAGACAATGTAATTATTGTACTCCTGTCTAAATCTATTAATCTGTTTAGCCTTCTCTATTGAAGTACTGAAAATATGAAGTCCTGCTTCATAAAACCAAGTTTTTTTAAAATCTATTATTCATTTAATAGATGTGAATCTACTTAAGTGCATTAAAAGTATTCTGCAGAGATTACACAAGCAGATTTTTTAATTTTATAGGAATACCTAAGGTATAAGAAAAAAAAAACACCTGTATAAATATGTTAAAGGAAAACCACCATTTGCTTATATGCATTATGAACCAAACATACCTTGTGAATGCTGTAGCTACATTGATGCAGAAACATATAGTTTTTTAATCACAGAGTCAAGTGGTTTTGACGAAAAAACAATTATAAAATTATGATCATGAAGCTCTGTCGCCTCTGTGGCTGCCGCTGCACTGCTCCAGCCTTGTCCTGCACAGTGGAAGTGGAGAGAATACGCCATCACTGTGTTGTAATCATTCAATCGCTGCACCATGCAACAGCTGCTGTATATGAGTCATCCAGCTCAGGTTGATTAGTTCTGTCTGGACAGTTCAAGAAGCTCTGTGCAATATGTTTATGAACATCAGCCTGCATACAACCCAGCTTTCCCAAGCTCCTGAATTTTATAATTGTTTTTTGAGCAAAACCACTTGGTTCAGGGATTATACAAGAAATGTTTCTGCATCAGTATAGCTACAGCATTCTCAAGGTATGTTTGGTTCACAATGCATAAAAACACATGGTAGATTTCCTTTAATAAATAAAAATGTGTATTTTTAGGCTGCTCTACTAATATGACATGCAGGAAATAGTTGCTGTTGTGTATGGTTGTATCCTCATTTGTATAAACTGCTCAAAAAATAAAGGGAGCATCAAAAAAGAAACAAAAAAAGACTTCTGTGAAATCAACCACTCCGGTTATGATTTAACACTGATTGAGAATCAATTTCTCCTGCTGATGTGCAAATTGAACAGACAACAAGTAGAAATGATTAGCAAGATCAAAGCCCATTTCTCTATTCTCATTCTTTTTGGATGTTGCTTTGGATTTTGCATTTTAACAAATCAAACTCAAGGATACAGTGTGGCTTGGTGGCAGCAGTGGTGGTACCTCGTACAGGGGTGCAGGTGCTGGAGTCCCCATGAATTATGGCCAGAACAAGAACATTGCTTTTGTCCTTATACTTGACCAACACCATGTTCTGATTGCTGAGCGCCTTTAGAAGGGGTTAAACTACTACAGATTTATCATCAAGCATCATAAATCTGTGATAAATCTGCCCTGGTCTAATATACCACTGTTTCCAGTAGTAAATTGCATAGATTCTAATCCTTTCAATGACCTTTTTTTATTTTCATAATCTGTGGGATAAATTGTACTTAGTGTCAGTATTTAACCGGTTAAGGACTGGGCCCTTTCCTGGTTTTTTCATTTCCATTTTCACTCCCCACCTTCAAAAATCTATAACTTTTTTTATTTTTACACGTAAATAGCTCTGTGATGGCTTGTTTTCTGCGTAACAAATTGTACTTCATAGTGATGGTATTGAATATTTCATTCCGTGTACTGGGAAGCGGGGAAAAAATTCCAAAGGCAGTGAAAATGGTGAAAAAAACGCATTTGCGCCATTTTCTTGTGGGCTTGGATATTACGGCTTTCACTGAGCGCCCCAAATGACAAGTCTACTTTATTCTTTGGGTTGGTACGACTAGGGGATACCAAATTTGTATAGGTTTTATAATGTTTTCATACATTTACAAAAATTAAAACCTCCTGTACAAAATAGTTTTTTTCATTTTGCCATTTTCTGGCGCTAATAACTTTTTTATACTTTGTTGTACGGAGCTGTGGGTGGTGTCATTTTTTGCGACATTTGATAATATTTTCAATGATATCATTTTTAGGACTGTATGACCTTTTCATCACTTTTTATCGATTTTTTATGTATTTTTCAAAATGGCAAAAAAGTGCCATTTTCGACTTTGGGCGCTATTTTCCGTTACGGGGTTAAAAACATTGAAAAACTGTTAATATATTTTGATAGATCGGGCATTTTCGGACGCATCGATACCTAAAAACAAGCACTTTGTAAAACTTAGGGTACATTCACACGCGGTATGCCCGCCGTGCGGGCATACCGCCGTGTGCTGGAGGTGAGGAGGAGATGACCCCTCCTCCCTCTATAGGAAATAGCGGCACACGACCGCACATCCGCCGAAAGATAGACCTTGCTCTATCTTTTTGCGGTGTGTGCGGCCCGGATCGGTGCCACACATGATCCCCGCCGTGCCGCTATTGCCGTCTATGGGGACGTACATGCGGCCGCATGTAGGCCCCGCAGACGGCAGTGTGAATAAGCCCTTAAATGTTGGGAGATCTTGTTACAGATTTTGTCTTGGTATGCATGTTTATTTATTTTTTTTTTCCCAATAAAAAAACAAGTTACGTGAAGACTAATAAAATGACAACTGAAGGTAAACATGGCAAAAATTAAACCTAGGCAATGTAGGTGTGCCATTAAGAGAAGACTTATCTTTCACACTTACATTGCTTTACAAGCAAGAACATGCAAGGAAGTATGTTAATGTAGCGGCAAAACAGTATTTACTAATCAAACATTAATCTTTTAATCAACTTTAACCATGACAATCCACAGGAATTTATGACATAATTTCAAAAAAAGCGTGGAATTTAATCAGTTATTAAAGGTGAAATATAGTTGCAAATTATTTTCTCAAAAAATATTTGCTCACAACAAATAGAGCATAGAAAAATATGTAAAGGGGTATTCCCACAAAGGCAAAATTCTTAAATATGCTCAGGACAACAAAATAACATTTTTAATTCTCTATTTCAAAGTACCGTAATTAACAAAAAAAAACATGAATTTCACAGGGAGGACTGTATCTAATGATTCCCATAAGGTGTGAGGGGGGCTTATATATTATAACCATGAGGGGGCTGTTTGATATGCCACGCTTTTTTGGAAATTATGACATAAATTCCTGTGGATTGTCATGGTTAAAGTTGATAAACTAGGGAACAGAAGACTGTTTTAGTTTTAGAATTTTTAATGCACCACATAAGTTCACTGCAAAGGGGCCTACTGAGGCTCTGTTGTCCAGGGGCCTAATGAGACCTGCAGCTGACCTGGGAGGGGTGACATAGCCATACCTCCCAACAGTTCCAGAAGAGAAAGAGGGACAAAATGGCAGCACATGCCCCAAGCCACACCCCTAATAATATTTTAAGCATATAATACAGTTAAATGAGACAGAAAATAGGGGCTCATTCAGATGGTCGTGTCCACTGCTTATCTGCAAAAAAGCAGACGTGATGTCTGTGATCAGTCCATATGTATCCGTACGTCATCAGTTTTTTTCACACATGGAAAAAAAGCTGATGGGTTTCTAATCTAATAATAATAATAATCTCAATAATAATAATAATCTTCATAATAATACTAATAATCATTTCCATAATAATAAATCACAATAATAATTTTTGAGATGTATCTCTATATACGAGTATATTCAGCATGCCCCCCAGGACATAGGTAGCCACAGCACATGCCTCCCAGGATATAGGTAGCCACAGCGCATGCTTCCCACGATATAGGTAGTCACAGCGCATACTTCCCAGGATATAGGTAGTCACAGTGCAAGCCTCCCAGTAGATAGGTAACCCCAACACATGTCCCCAAGTAGATAGGTAGCCACAACACATACCCCCAGTAAATAGGTAGCTACAGCACATACTCCCCAGTAAACAGGTTGCCACAGCACATACCTTCAAGTAAGTAGTTAGCAACAGTGCATGCCCCCCGGTATATAGGTAGCCACAGCGCATGCTTCCCAGTATATAGGTAGCCACAGCGCATGCTTCCCAGTAAATAGGTAGCTACAGCACATACTCCACAGTAAACAGGTTGCCACAGCACATACCTTCAAGTAAATAGGTAGTAACAGCGCATGCCCCCCAGTATATAGGTAGCAACAGCGCATGCGCCCAGTATATAGGTAGCAACAGGGCATGACCCCCCCCCAGTATATAGGTAGTAACAGTGCATGCCCCTCCAGTATATAGGTAGCAACAGTGCATGCCCCCCAGTATGTAGGTAGCAACAGCGCATGCCCCCCAGTATATAGGTAGCAACAGCGCATGCCCCCAGTATTAGTAGCAACCAGCGCATGCCCCCCTTATTAGGTAGCAACAGCGCATGCCCCCCAGTATATAGGTAGCAACACGCATGCCCCCCATTATATAGTAGCAACAGCGCATGCCCCCAGTATATAGGTAGCAACAGCCGCTGCCCCCCAGTTATAGGTAGCAACAGCGCATGCCCCCCAGTATATGGTAGCAACAGCGCATGCCCCCCAGTATATAGGTAGCAACAGCACATGCCCCCAGTATATAGGTAGCAACAGCGCATGCCCCCAGTATATAGGTAGCAACAGCGCATGCCCCCCAGTATATAGGTAGCAACAGCGCATGCCCCCCAGTATATAGGTAGCAACAGCGCATGCCCCCCAGTATATAGGTAGCAACAGCGCACTCCCCCCAGGATATTGGTAGCCACAGCGCATGCCTCCCATTATATAGGTAGCTTGCCACAGCACATGCGCCCAAGTAGATAGGTAGCCACAGCACATACTCCCAGTAGATAGGCAAAAGAAAACGAATATAAACTTACCAGCGCTCCCTGCAGCCAGCTCCTCATTGCACCCACGCACTTCTCTTTGACCCATGCTTAGACGATGGTGGTGATGGCACCTGGGTCGCTGCCTGTGTCCAGTGATCAGTCTATGAGGCACACAGCAGCCATCACTATTTATAAAAGATCTGTCTGAGAGCCAGATACAGCCTACAAAAGAGCCATATCTGGCTCCCAAGCCATAGGTTCCCTACCCCTGGCCTAGTGGGTAGAGGCACTGTCCTGTCTCTCTATGGCAGGCGGAGTGTGGTGGTGTCTGGGGAGGTGTACACACCATATACGGACATATGGTGTTGTCTCCCTGATGATGTGGTCCCTGCTCTGCCGCTAACCCGACACATCTACACAAAGGATTCCCTGCCCGATGTCTGCTCTGAAGATGTAGAAACCATATATGGACAGATGGTGATATCTCCCTGAAGACATGGTCCCTGCTTGGCGCTAACCCGACACATCTCTCAAAAGGATTCCCTGCCCAATGTTTGTATCAGTTATTCAGTACCGCAAGTTCCGGCTTTAAAAGAATACTAGGTGGGACACAGAGTCAGGACAACCCCAGCCAGTATGGGACCTAGATGGAATATCCGGGACAATCTCCCAGCTGCCCGTGATGGCGGGACAGAGGTGAAATACCGGGACTGTCCCACCAGATACTGGACAGTTGGGAGCAATGCATAGCAGTGCAGACTGTGTGTGTTTTATTGATTAGATGAGGTATTTCAGAGTTGAGTGTGTCATTGTATCTTATATTCATCTCATGATTCTGATGTGTCTCATCTTTATTTTCCTAGGTGTCAGATATCTGTAGGATATTCAGAAGCTATATGAAAGTGTAGATAAACCCTGTACCCTCATAAACTAAGAACATTGTTGGCACACAGCATCTTATAGCACAGAGAGGTGTCAAAAGAGGTATAACAGCTTGTGTAATGGTCCTGTCAGAACAGTGGCTGGCCATTACATTTATCACTCAGCATACCAAAATATTGTTGTCCAATATAAATATTGCTATGGTAGTTCTGGAAGCCTTAGCAAGTCCCCAGCTTCCATGGAAAACATGACCACCTCACAATTTTTTTGAAAGGTTGACGTTGAACAAACAGAGGGAGCTACATCCCTATGTTTATCTTAAAATGCTGCAGTCTACATTGACTGCATAATCAACAACATTCAGAGATCAGCATTGCTGCAATCACAACTTATGAACTCAGTATCACATACATAATTGAAATAGTTTTCAATAGCACTGGGCTAATAATACATGTGTGAGAGGTCAAAAATTGTACTACACAAGTCATTTTGTGGTCATTATCTAATGTACATAGGATTGGGAGAAGAAAAAAATCAGGCTGGAACCACGCTGCTCAGTTTTCAATGTTTAATTCAAAATCACAATGGACAACGTGTTTCAGAAGCGGAACACCTCCTTCATCAGGTCCGAAAAAACACAGTTTCTATAACACAAAAGTAAGTATAAAAGATTGATGGGTAATAACATTATAGGACATAATATGAATACATGATTAGAACAAAAACAAATAAAAGATAGCGATAAAATGGTTAAAACTATATATAACCATAGCTATAAATAAATGTTTACAATGGAAAGGTCCATAAATGGACATACACAAATAGATGGATATAAATAAACAAATGGATCAATAAATAAATATAGACCATATGGTGCTGAGAATAAAAATGGTACATATACATATATATACATAGTAGCATAATGTAATAAATGGGTGCCTACCCTAATAATCTCTACCCTAATAAGCTACCTGTGCTGTATTTTAGGACAGCACAGGTAGCTCCCCGTATATCCATCTGGGACCAATCATACAAAAGAGATTATTAGGGTAGGCACCCATTTATTACATTATGCTACTATGTATATATATTTATATGTATATGTGCCATTTTTTATTCTAAGCACCATATGGTCTATATTTATTTATTTATTTATCCATTTGTTTATTTATATCCATCTATTTCTTTATGTCCATTATGGACCTTTCCATTGTATACATTTATTTATAGCTATGGTTATACTAAAATTTCTTGCATATATTTTACATATATATTTATAATTTTATAAGTTTTGACCATTTTACCTATCGCTCTCTTATTTGTCTTTGTACTAATCATGTATTCATATTTTGTCCTATACTGTTTTTACCCGTCAGAATCTTTTACAATACTTACTTTTTGTTATAGAAACAGTGTTTGGACATGATGAAGGTTTTCCGCTTTCGAAACGCGTTGTCCATTGTGATTTTGAATTAAACCTTGAAAACTGAGTAGCTCGGTTTGCAGCCTGATTTTTTCGTCTCCCAATCCTTTGCCATCATCCAATTCAGCATACAGTACTGGATGTCAGGTTTACTGCAGCAGCTCAACTGTCCAGATGTGATATATTTATCACTTATTTTATCATATATTTGATTCATGATATGTATTCATTGCCAACTCAGAAAATCTCATTTTTTTCACACTGATCAATTGTTATTTAGCTTGCGCTGAGTTTACACTTTTCTTTATATATCACATCTAATGTACATGTCACAGTTTTACATTTGAAAATCAGAGAAAACATCCAGGCAGTAGCAAGTATCATAAGAAACACAATGGAACTCATGTTTTTAAAATGGAACCTGTCATCAGAATCAATCATTTTTACCTAATGACAGGTTCTCATAGCCTTTTTAAAAGCTGATTTTATCCTTAACATTACTTTTTCCACTTATAAAAGCATATAAAAGTTGACCAGGCTCTCTGTGAGCAAACTTCATTGAGTCATAGGGGTGTCTCTTACAAGACTGCAGTCAGTATAACATCATCATTATTAGCTCTCTTCTCTGCTAGATCTTCCTCTTTCCTCCCTCCCTCATGTGGTTAGAGATTTGTTAATAGCTCAAGTTCTGCTTAGTCTGCAGGAGAGGGGGAGTGAGAGAGCTAGCAGGACAGAGAGGAGGAGATGATGATGGGGGCGACGACAAAACCAGGGACTCCAACGCCCCCGTAACTCAATGCAGTTTGCTGGCAGGGAGCCAGGTTTACTTTTATAAATTATAAAAGCGAGTGGAACTATTAGTGCTAATTAGCATAGCAGATTGGGAAATAGTATTATAGTATTAAAAAGGCCTTTCATTAGGTGAAAAAGAGTGTACAGAGCACAAGTTACCTTTAAGGGGTTCTATCCACCCCACACCAATTCTGACAACAAGAGGACTTCCACACTGCTTCAATATAGTAGCCCCTTCAAAGCTCACAGCAGTTCTGGTTACCACCGATGCAGGCAATTGCCGTTCTGGTCCATTCTCAAAATAAGACCCTCAACAAACATAAAATCACTGGCAACACGTTCAGAGATGGGGAAAATTCCTTCAACATGGATTGTATACAGATGACCCAGAAATTTGCTTCATACATGGTGGGTACAAGATGTGCTTTTCGCTGACTAGTGTTGCAGCAGAATAGCTTCTTACAAAGCGGATGCGAAATTTTACACATGGTGACAAGTTCATGATGACAGCTGTCACCAACAGCCATCCCTGCACGAAGATCACTGTGATTGGTAGGGAGGGGAGAGCTGGTTCATGGGTCCGATTCTGTCATATTTGGTGACAGAAGTGACAGGATCAGAGCCGTGAACCAAAGCTCTATCCCCTGAGTGTATTCAGAGTGCCACCCTCAAATCCAAATACCCCCAAAACCCATTCCAACCCCTCCACACCCCTGTTCCTTATCATTATTCAGTGTGACAGCTGTAATTTTTTTTGTGTGATTAGGGCTACTGAATGTAAGTGATTAGGGCTATTGATTAGGGTTAGCAATTAGGGCTAGTTAGGGCTGCTGAATACATATAGTAATTAGGGTCAGCCATTAGGGTTAGTGATCGGGGCTAGCATATATATATATATATATTATATTATATACACACACATACATACATACACACTATGTATATATCTGTGTACCTGAATGCCCCCGTCCTAACTACAAGTGGTAAAATTGTGTGGGATCCTTTATTCACCCTGTGGAGTAAAGGCCATCACCTTTATATAGATAATTTCTATACTAGTGTCCCTCTCTTTCAGTGCCTCCTTGAAAAAGGAACAGTGGCCTGCGGAACAATGAGGAGGAATAAAAGAGGCCTCCCAAAATATCTGGTGGACCATAAATTGAGACGGAGTGAAAGCAAGTCCTTGTGTCAGAGTAACAAAATATAAGGACAAGAGAGATGTGTTTGTCCTCACATCTATCCATGCAGATTACAGAACCCCTGTCTCTGTTAGAGGAACCAATGCCACAATCCTCAAGCCAGTTTGCATACAGGAGTACAGCCAACACATGGGAGGGGTTGATCTAGGCCGATCAAATGCTATAGCCATATAATGCGATTCGCAAGTCCCGCACTTGGTACAAAAAGGTTGCAGTGCATTTAGTGCAAACTGCATTGTATAATTCCTTTATCATTTACCACAAGACCCGGCAACAAGTAACCTGGCATACCAAGAACAAGTAATTAAGCAATTACTGTTCCAAGAGGGTGCGAGCACATCCCATACTAGTCACGCCAGCAGAATTGTGTTGTTTTCAATAAGGTTCACTTATTGTGGTGTTACATTATTCTGTTAGCTTAAATCTACCATTAGTGTGGAATGGGGCCTATAAGTCTCTATTGCTTTATCCTGGAAGCCTTTAAGGGTTTAGTTTCCAAAATGGGGTCACTTTTTCGGGTTTTTAACGGTTTCCATTCCCCAGAGTCTTTGTAAATGAAAGGTGGTGGCATAAAACTTTCAAGAAAATCTACCCACTCATAGCCAAATAGTGCTCGCTGTCTCTCTGTTCTGTGCCTTGCTATATGTCCTTAAAGCAGTTTACACCCACATATGGGGTATATCTGTGCTCAGGAGGAATTGTCCAATAAATTGGCATGTGTGTTTTTTCCTACAACCCACTGTAATATTGTACATTTTAGGCCTAAATTAATATATTCGTGAAAAAACTATTTCTTCAAAGTTTTACTTCCATATCATCTTAATTTCTGTGAAACACAGAGGGTAGAAAAAGTGATTATACCCCCTTAATAAATTCCTTCAGGGGTGTAGTTTCCAAAATGGGGTCACTTGTTGGGGTTTTTAACTGTTTCCATTCCACAGTGTCTTTGTAAATGAATGATGGTGGCCTAAAACGGTTTTAGGAAAATCTACCCACTCATAACCAAATGGTGCTCGCTCTGTTCTGTTCTCTGTCTGCTATGTGCCCCAAAAGCAGTTTATACCCACATGTGGGGTATTTACGTGCTCGGGAGGAAATGTGTAATAAATTGGGGTGTGTGTTTTTTCCTACAACCCATTGTAAATTTGTACATTTTAGGCCTAGATTAATATGTTAGTGAAAAAAAAAATTTTACAAAATTTTACTTTTTTTTGCTTTAATTCCTGTGAAACACCGAAAAGGTTAACAAACTTTCTAAAAGTGGTTTTGAAAAGCTGGATTGGGGGCATTTCTGAGAACGGAGTTATTTGTGATAGTTTCTTATTGCAAAGTTTGTAAAAAGCTCTTTCTCAATTGCAATAGTCCATAAACATGGTTTTCAAATTTTCCTAAAAATTGCTTTTACTATTATAAGTCTGCTAACATCGTAGAAAAGTTTAAGAATGTTTACAAAATTACAATATAAATGCAGATCTATGGTAAATTTTATTTATTAAGTAATTTGGATGGTAAGGTTGTATGAAAAAAAAAATTCAATTAGGAAAATTACATAATTTTTTAAATTTTCCCATTTTTAAAAAATATATATAAACTATCATTTACAACTGACATAAAGTACAGTGAAAAAATAATCTCAAAATAACAGATAATTTAATGTGTTTTGAAGTTATTATCAAACAAAATGATACATGTCTGAAAAATAGGCTGTGTCCTTAAAGGAAAACTACCACTTAAAAGTGGTAGGTTTATACAAATATACATGGCATATTTTTGTTAGGGGAACAAAGCCCCTATCGCAGAATTATAAGTTATATTAACTTATAACTCGGCGCACCGCACTTGGGCAGAAGATGGGTGGGGCTGGACGAGCAGGATACGCTCTCTCTGATGCTAGGTAATACAAGATAAAGTTAATAGGGATAGTTATACAGACTGTCATTTGCAATCCCGTCATTTCACACTGCATGTGCTGTCTCTAGTGTCTAGCTGCTTGTACTCAGTAGCTGATGGAGTGATTTTTGCTCAATTCTTTTTTGTTGCTGAAGAAGATATCAATAAATCCGTGTCAAATCCACATAGTTGATTAACCAGAGGTGGCAGGTGGAGCAGGCACAGGTCGCAGCAAAGTAAGGGGACGTCGTAGCAGGGGTGACTCTGTGAGGCCAGAACTGCCGATGTCATCTAGCGGCAGTGTGTTGATCAACAACTCAAAAGGTTCTCAATCGGTTGACTAGGTCATCCACTTCCTCCCAAATGACATCTGACAACCCCCAGCCGTGAGTTCGTCAGATACAACCCTTAGTTGGCATGGCCCAGAAGCAGGTCAACGGCCCGCACCTTTCCTCAACCATCCCGTGTCCTGTTAATTTCCCTCAGCCAGAGATCTACTAGGTGGTATGGGTCAGCAGGGTGGCAACAGTGCGAGGTCCAAGTAAGCAGTTGAAAAGGGGCTCAGCGAGACAACGGCATTAGTAGTGACTCAGTGCAGACTGTTGGCGGTAAAATCACCAACTCAGCGGTGTGTCACCAGAGGAGCCGAACGTGTGTGTATGTAAGACACAAGAGGAGCTGAGCGAGTGTATATGTAGAATCTGTGGGCAGAAAAAGAAGCGTGGCCAGGGAGCTAACGTTAGCACCACAGCCCTGCGTCAACACATGCAGCGTCACCATCCAATGGCCTGGGAGAAATGCGTCTCAGATGTGGTGGTCCATCCTGCTGCCGCAGCAACACCACCTAGTGGCACACATGCCATTTCAGCCAGTCAAGGCTCCAGCACCTTGAGCTTTTTGTGTTTCATATCATCTCCCGGTCCAGATGCCAGCAGTCGTTGAAGGAGGCGACTGTATGCATCCAGCCATCCTAAGGTGCAGAAGCTGACCGTGCTCCTGTCCAAGTTGTTGGTACAGCAGTGCCTCCCTTTCCAAGTCCTGGACTCTGCACCCTTCAGAGAACTAATGGCTTGTGCCAAACCGAGGTGGAGAGTTCCAAGCCAAAATTTCTTTTCCAAAACGGCAGTACCAGCACTTCAAAAATATGTAGAACAGAAGGCGGGCCAGTCCTTGAGCTTATCCGTTTCTTCCAAGTTGCATGGCAGCAAGGACGTGTGGAGCTGTAACTACGGTCGGGACCAGTACATGTCCTTTACGGCCCACTGGGTGAATGTGCTACCCCGCCCAGTCACACCAACAACTTGAATAGGAGATGCCACTTTCTGCTCAATGTTGTCAAACTGCTGCTCCTGCGCCAATATCCGCCTCCTCCTTCTCCACCACCACCTCAGCCTCCACAAGTGCTGCTACATCATATCACATGTGCAAGGCACAGCGGTGCCACACAGTTCTACAACTGGGTTTGCCTGGGTGACAACTACAAATGCGCCCTGTATGGTGGACGTGTTCAATCTGGTTGTCAAAAGGTTCCTGAAGTCTTCCACCCATCTGCAAGACATTCTAAAAATGTCCAGGAAATTGTGCATACACTTCAGCCATTCTTACAAAGCCAAGCACACCCTCCTTGAGTTGCAGCGACAGAAAGGCCTCCCCCAGCATAGGCTGATATGCGAGGTTTCCACCCGTTGGAATTCCAGCCTCCATATGTTAGACCGCCTGTATGAACAGAGAAAAGCCATTTATGATTTTTTGATGATGCAAGCAGAAAGGAGTACTCCCCTGTGTAACTTTAAGCTCATGCATGACACCTGCTGTTTGCTCAGGCCCTTTGAAGAGGCCTTGTTATTTTGCTTCATGTCCTGGAACTCATGCTGCTAAAGCTGTCTGGTCAGGGCACTGGAGAATTGGCAACAACATCTCATGGCCCCATGAGTCCAGTGGGGGCTGCACTTGAGAAGGAGGAGGACGACATTGGAGCACAATCAGAGTCTGGTGACAGGGTGACAGAGGAGGAGAAGCAGGAGCATTCGGAGGTTGTAGAAGACAAGGCAGATGACCCAGAAGCACGGTGGCAGTATACAGTGGAGAAGGAGGCCGGGAGTCCCTCAGAGTCACTTGCGCAGATGGCCTGCAGCATGCTGCTTTGCCTAACTAGTGACAGCCGAATAGTCAACATCCAGCATAGGGATGAGCTTTGGCTCTCCACCCTCTTGGACCATCGCTACCAGTCCAAAATGGATGCCTTTTTTTTCCAGCTGCCGAGAGGGAGGAACAAGTGGCGTACTATAGAGAAATACTGTGCAGACCGTTGGCTGCTGCCTAAATGCGCCATTGTCCTTCCTCTGTCAGGTCTGACCAGGGGATTCCTGGCAGTCATCCCTCACGTACTACTGCCACGGCTGCTGTGGGGAGATGGGGCGGGTAGGAGTAGTAGCAGCTTAAGTCTGGAGTCCTTAAAGGGGTTGTCCCATTTCAGCAAATGTTATTGTTTGTATTATAAAAAGTTATACAATTTCCAATATACTTTCGGACTACCTGCCTCAGCCACTGATGCCACACATCTGCTGCCAGTTGCTCCATCTGCCTCCCACCATCTTTACCAGGAACTGGAATTGTCACCCACTTCCACACTATATCATTGTACCAATTTCTGACCTCCTGCTGCTGCTGCTGCCGGCTCCTCCACACTCTTTCATTGTGCCACTCTGCGGGCTACTCATGCTGCTGCCAACTGACCGCTGTCTCCCTGGAAAACCCTGTGATTTCCATAATGCTTCCTTCACCCTCCACCACTCTATAAAGTTGCCACTATTTTTGGTTTTCTCCTTCATTTCATCTGCCAGAAGGAATTAAAAGCTTCAGGATTGATAGCCAAAAGCAGAAGTGGATAGAGAACACAGAGGACATCCAAATATCCCATTTACTGGTCATCTCTGTTTTGGATCAACTCCTGTTTGTTTTTGGCTTTAGCAATACTGATGGATTATTGACCGATTGAAAGCGGACACTGACGGATGAAAAGAAGGGCAAAATGATCAGTGACATCAATTTAAAATTACTGCCGACACCCTCTGCACACTTTTGGGGGCTTTCAACATGTATTAGCATTTAACAGAACAGGTTCTGTCGTAATCTATGCAATCATCTGATGTCAGTGTAAAAGAGTGCACTCTTTGATGTTATAGTGCAGTGGTGGCGAACCTTTGGCACGGGTGCCAGAGGCGGCACTCAGAGCCCTTTCTGTGGGCACCCGGGCCATCAACCAAGCACACCAGACAGGATTCAAAGAATCTCCCTGCAGTTCCAAGCAACTTAAAAGATGCGGCTTTCAGTCATATATTTAAATGATACTTACTTCGCTACTTGGGACTGTAGGAAGAGGGAGAATGTGTAGACAAGGCCGAATTATCTTTGGAAGACCTTCTGCTGGCCCCAAAATTCTGTGTACAGAGGGACACTGACAAGAAGCTAAAATGATGCAAATTTTCCATCTTATTCCCAGGAGGCCAATGTGATCGAACGTTGTTGAAGAAGAGGGAGCAATAAGTTACTGCTTTAATTTTTGGTTGGCACCTCGCAGTAAATAAGGGGGGTTTTGGGTTGCAGTTTGGGCACTCGGCCGCTGAAAGGTTTGCCATCACTGTTATAGTGGGATCTTGGCCCTCAGCTCAGTCCTTTCGAGCTGGCCCAGACGTTACCTTGTCAGGCAGCGTTCTCGCAGCCTGACATGGTCAAATCGGCCCCCGTTAGTGCCCATGGAATTGAAGAGTGAAGCGATTCGAAGAGCAGCGGCTGTCATGTGCGTGTCATGCTGAAACACAGCATTGTTTGAAGACCAAACCACGCTCCCTATGCCTATTTGAACATGGCACAATGTTCTACAACACCCTACAGGCTCTATGCAGCCAGGAAATACCTGTTTTTTAATGCAATTCGACACGATTCAATTCGGGTCAAATCAAATTTTGTTGAAAAATTTCGGCAAACCCTGTGAATCAAATTTTTTAAAAATTCACCCATTTCTAGTCTAGAGCTCCAGGATGCTAATTATGCACGCTCCCTTGGTGACTTCACCTCCCTTTCCAACATGGGAGACGGAGGAATCTCATGCAGGAAGCATGAATTCACCTCCCTCTCATTGCATGGGAGGTGCGAGGGTGGGTATACTTAGCAGCCAGAAGCGCTTCACATTTGTCCCTGTGCTCCAGGCTGCTAATTAGAAGTTTCTTTTCTAGGCGATCCCGGCGTGTCAAGCTTAGAAAAAGGACACCACCGGGATCAACATCTAGAGCAGTGTAGGCAAGTATCGGTACATGTTTTTTAGTTTTTTAAAAAGTAGATTTCCTTTAACTGTCAGCCACAGGAGCCTTTTAGAGGCTCCCAACTGTCATGGAAACTGATTAGCAACCATTAATAACCAGACAATGCCCGGCTCCGACTTATACCTCTCCACGCTCCCGCTCTTTCTAGCCTAGACCTCGCGTGTGTTCCCGTTCCCTATGGCGCCCCTGGAGATTTAAAGGGTCCACCACATGGATGGGCGCGGTCACGACAAGGGGTTGAAGTGTTTATTAGTTCCATTTCCAGGTTCATTGCAAAAAAATGGGAATTATTCTCACCGTTAATTCGGTTTCCATTAGTCCACCATGACGGCCCACCTGGAGGTTGACCCCTTGACCTCTGTAGGGACAGGAAGCAGAGAGGTTAAATTCCCCCCCCTTGCACTCACATACCAGTGTCTTCCAAATAATAACACCGGCAGTGGATGCAACCCCTTTATTGCATGTTAATTTCACATACACTATATACAGTAATATATCATTATAGCATAACAAATATATATACATATATTTCTAGGGGTGGGAAAAAATACATGGGCCGTCATGGTGGACTAATGGAAACCGAATTAACGGTGAGAATAATTCCCATTTTCCATATCGTCCCCCATGACGGCCCACCTGGAGATTTATCAAATAATTCCTTAGGGAGGGACTACAGTTTGCAAGACTTTTCTACCAAAGGCTAATTCTTTGGTATTCTGGATATTCAGTCTGTAATGTTTGGCAAAGGTCAATTGGTTCGACCAGGTGGCAGCCCTGCATATTTCCTCGATGGAAGCGCCCCTCTTTTCTGCCCATGTGGTAGCCATAGCTCTGGTTGAATGGGCTCTAACTCGCTCAGGAATAGTCAGATTCTGGGACTCATATGCTCCTTTGATGATCAGCTGAATCCATCTGGCTATAGAGGCTTTAGATGCTTTCTTCCCTTTGTTCTTGTTGCCGAACTGAAGGAGAATATTGGAATCTTGGCGCCATGATTCCGTGTTTTTTATATAATGCAGCAAGATTCTTCTGACATCCAAGGAATGCCAAGTAGCTTCTTTTGGAGATTTTGGATCCTGAAAAAACGATGGAAGGAAAATTTCTTGATTTCGATGAAACTCTGAAGAAACTTTAGGAACAAAGGTTTTATCAAGCCTTAAAGTAACTCTATCCTCAGAGATTCTCAAGTATGGCTCTCTAATCGACAATGCCTGAATCTCCCCTAACCTTCTAGCGGATGTTATAGCTATTAGGAAGGTCAATTTTTGGGTCAAGTCCTTTATGTTAGCATCTTCCATAGGCTCGAATGGTGGCCCAGTAAGGTAATTCAGAACTAAAGAAAGGTCCCATGATGGGATTTTCTGTATATAATTTGGTCTCAGTCTGGATGTGGCTTTTACAAACCTGCTGATCCATCTGTTATCGGCCAAGGGATGATCAAAGAACTCCCTCTCATTGCATGGGAGGTGCGAGGGTGGGTATACTTAGCAGCTAGAAGCGCGTCACATTTGTCCCTGTGCTCCAGGCTGCTAATTAGAAGTTTCTTTTCTAGGCGATCCCAGCGTGTCAAGCTTAGAAAAAGGACACCACCGGGATCAACATCTAGAGCAGTGTAGGTGAGTATCGGTACATGTTTCTTTAGTTTTTTAAAAAGTAGATTTCCTTTAACTGTCAGCCACAGGAGCCTTTTAGAGGCTCCCAACTGTCATGGAAACTGATTAGCAACCATTAATAACCAGACAATGTTGCAGTTTTGGCACTGCCATCATCTTTGACCTTAAAGGAAATCTACCACTTTGAAAATAGCTAGTTAAGCCAAGCATATACCTCTTTGTAGCTGTCCGCACACTATTGCAGGAGCGGATAATCCGTAAACCTTGCATGAGCTGAAAAAAAATATAGCTTTTTAAATTGGCACTCTGGTGCTCTGTCCGCTTCTAATTATTCACGGCTTCTGAATGCTCTGTATTACACCGTCCCAGTTCCCGAGAGTCGAAGACGTCACCCAGCTCCCAGCCACTCTGTTTGACACGCCCAGAAACACTGAACATTAATTAGCATAGATTAAAAAGCTTTTTTAGCCCACAAGAGGTTTTATGGATTAACAACGTAAGTTCATGCATCAGTGTGCAGTTGGCTACACAAAGGTGTGCTTGGTCTAACTCGTTATTTTCAAAGTGGCGGAATTCCTTTAACCCCTTTAAAGGTAAACCAGTTCTGTTCCTGGTGGGAATGCTCATTCTTGCTGAAGTGTATCATCTCTCCTCCCCCTACAAGTACTTCTATGTGAGTCCTCCTGCAGCTCTTTTCTCACCTTATTTTTCTTCCCCTCTTGTTTTTTTTTTCCGCAGTTACCTGTTAACCTAGCTATCAGGTCATTTTGATCCAATTTGATGTGGTAAACTTACTATGTTAATTGGCCTTCCACCAGGATTGTTCTACTGTCAGGTGCACATCTACAATTATTCAACCTTTGTGTTTCAATAAAATTATGTGTGAATTAAAGTAATAGAAGTTCTAAAATCCATTTAGAATAATAGTAAAACAAAAATTGGGCAAAGAATATTTAACTATTTAATATATAACTTTTTTTTAATAAAATTCAATTGAATGATTAGGAAAGAAAAAAAGCTGTTGAAATATAAATGCATACAAAGGACATTTTTTTTAATGAATTCTAATGATTATACACAATTCACCTGCCATCTAGTGTCCACAGATCAAAACACAAGTCCTAGATTTCTGAACAGTACTCAAGTGAAAGACACCATAATTTCTGCTTTGTTATGGTATCCTTGAAGCCCTGGTATGTATCATAAAGGATGAGAAATTATGTAAATGAAAAAAGGATGGTGAATTAATAAGTACAACTGTAAAGTATAAAAAAAATTTCCCAATTCTGCATTAAGGCAAAAGAAGCATTTCTCTAATTTACACTTATTAGCTATCTGCAGGTGTTTAGCTGCTAGCAGAGGCCCCCCAGCTGCTTTCCATTTACCTTGCTTTCTGGTAACCATGGGAAATCAAATAGGACGAGAGGAGGATTGTTTGGAGGATCACTGGTAGAATAGTGCAAGAAAATAGGACCTTGAGTAATGTCACTAGCATGTGACTCAGCACATATTATTTTTAATAATAATAATATTATAATAATTCCTTTATCTATTTAGCCCACAGAGATTACACACCGCTGCACAGGGCTTGCAAAATCAGTCCCTGTCCCCAATGGGGCTCACAATCTAATGAATCTACCAGTATGTTTTGGAGTGTGGGAGGAAACCGGAAGAAACCAACACAAACATTGAGCACATGCTTCAGGTTGGCCAATTACAAACATGCTGTCCGGATTAATATGAATGCCCTTAGCTGATGTCACAATCATGAAGTGTCTGCCCACTTCAGGAATAGCCGAATATCATTGGAATTGTTGTCAAAGGCTCTCTTGATCTTTGCTAAAACTAATTTTTGTCAGTAACTTTACAGTTATGGTTTTATCGTTTCAGCTTTTTACTCCTTCCAATAAGCCAAAGTTTTCAGTTAACACTTTTCACCTTTATATGTTCCGGGTTCAGTGAGAAAGTGACCTATGCAAGGTGCAAGTAAGGTGCACTCCTGCAGTCCCATTCTTTTCATGCTTAACCCCTTTTTGACCAGGCCTTAAAAAGCTTTAATGAATAGGGCATTTTTAGCAAATTTTCATACTTATTGGTCTAAGGGCTATAACTTCCTTTTCTGTGCAATACCTTAAACATTTTTGAGGGCTTTTTCCATGACACATAGGGATAGTTGAAAAAATAATGTTAAAAGGACTTTGTTTTATTTTTAGGCATGTTGGGCGGTTAAAATTTCCTTTGTAATGTGTAGTATATTTTTTCAGCTTTCAAATTAACTCAAAAGGACCATTATAAATTAATTTTTAGCAAATTGTAAAGGGGGATTTTTTTTTATTTCACTGGGAAATATTAATGTTTTATTTTTAAATATTTATTAATATTTTGTGTGTCATTTTTACTTTATATGCCCCCCCATCATAAAATGAATTAATTTAAGAGTCCAAGGTATTTACTGAATAGCTTCCGCGCTATGCAGTGAATAAAAAGAGATGGCAGAAGTGCCTTTTTCCTTGGGTAACTGGCTGTGGACGGCGATTAGCGCAGGAGCAGAAGAAACTGCAGCGTCGTCTTTCAAGACCGGCGCTTGCATACGCTGCTTGTTTGTAAAGCATTGTCAGGGTTCTGGGTCTGTGGACCCCCTGGACCACCATGGGAAATAGTACTAGCCGACACCTGGGACCAGAGTCTAAGTGGCACCTGGTCTTAACCAGAGCCCGCGGGATGGTCTTGCTGCCGCGGGGTGCAACCAGGTTGTTCCACATGTGTGACTAGCCCGTGGTGGCAGCCAACATAGTAATGCAGGACACAGCCCAGACCCGGGGTGACAGCTGGAGAACAGAGCTGGAAGTAACACAGGAACTCATGGCAGGAACGCAGGAGCAAACACATGGAACCGGTACTCGGGAACAGGCTGGAACATGGGAACAGGATCACGGGAGCAGGATCACAGGAGCAGGATCACAGGATCACAGGAACAGAACACGGGAACACTCAGGAGCACAGGAAGGCTTTCACTTCATAGGGAATGGCTTGAAAATCCGGCAGGTAATAATGGGAGGCGCCGGATTAAATAGCAGAAAGTTTGGGGAGGAGCATGTGAGTCGACGTCCGTCCTGCCGCTTCCATCCCTGAGTCGTGTTGTCTACAGAACGCCGTCGGCATTCATTCCCCCAGTTAGTGCTCCTTTGATGCGGTGGATGAAGTGCGGAGGCATTGGCTGGGACGCGGAGTATGGTGTGGAGGAGACGCGTGTCTGCGGGTCGGACTTGCACTGAGGAGCTTGGCAGACCGCAGACTGGTGCTCAGATGCGGGAGATCCGTCGGCCCCTTTGTGGAGGAAGTGTATCCATTGCCTGCCTGGCCGCAGGTAGTCGAGGGCCCTCAAGCCCCCCAACGGAGGTGTGGAGGCAGAAGAGAAATGCGTGGCCGTGACGGGCCAGAAAACAAGCATTTCTGTGAAGCAGTGCCAAGGTACTCCAGAGACGTTACACCAGCTGGGCCCAGATAAGTGATTTCCCTGCTGCCTATGTGTCTGGTGCTCAAAGATACTGTGTTTTAATAGTGAGAAGGATTGTATTGTATGTATAGGACTCTATCCCGCTATTTCTATCCCGCAAAACTGTGTAACCCCTCTTTTTTTTTTTTTTCTCCTTTATCTGCTGGACTGCTTCTGCCTCTGCTGAAATCCATGAGTAATGACTGTTTTTGCCGTACTAATTTCTAACTTGTATTGAAGTACTAGCCTACGATACTAATTGGGTTTCCTAAACCCTGGACCCTGCTTGTCTTAAATGTACAACTACTCTCCCCTATCTGAGACCTGCGTCCTGTATTTAAAAGTCTTGTAATAATAGTGAGGAGGACATCACTGTTTGAATAGGTACCTGTTACCTTTATCTTGTAAAACCAGCAAATATTTGGTACAGGACCAAAAATGCACCTTCTTGCGGGATTAGTCTCCCATATGGTTTGAAGTACTTACCTACAATACTAGCTTCTTTTGCTTGTTATAAATGCTCAATTTTCACCTGCTTTTTGAGATATGGCTGAATATTCCTCAATCTGTCCTGCCGCTCATTTATCCAACTGCTCTGCTGTATTTGTCTTTGGGTTTAGGGTTAATTGCATGATTTTCTCCACAATCCCTAAGCCTCATCAAGTCTACTACGTGGGCTGAAAGACTATTCTACGCTATTCTCTTGGTCTCGTCAATATTGGCAATTGCTTGCCATGAATGTTTAACCATCATCTTCTGCTTCAGTTGAAATTTTTGTTAAACTGTTCTGCTCCATTTGTTTTCTCTCCCTTAATAGTGGGCTCTGGGTTAAATATGTGTGATGTATCATTAATCGCATTGGACTGCCCTACATGAAGGTGTAATCCATTCCCAATACAGGAGTGATACCTGAATATTCAACAAACTGTTTTCGTGGTCACTTTTCTCTGTTGTTTGTAATTAGTATATTGAATTCTCGTCAAGTCATTTTCTTTCATCTGTACATTTTGCATAATACAAGGTTTAACAAAAGAAGTGGGAAAGCCGTACTGAAGTAAAGGAGGGAAGGGAAGGAGTATAGGGTGAGATAATCGGGGGAGATAAAGGGGGAAGCAAGATGCCAAATAATAAGAGATTGGCAAAAGGGGGGACGGGAGCAACTACCACTACCGCAAAAGATCAAAGAAAGGTAGAAAAACTTAGAGAACGCAAAATCCAAATTGAATAAATTTGCTCTCTACCAATGGGCGGGTATGAGAAAGCTACTGAGGAGAAGGAGGCTCTGTCACTGTCTGGCAAATCTGTTGGTATATCTGTTTACACTGAGGAACTAACAGGAGACACATCCCCAAACATTTCTATGAATAACATCTCTGCCTCTAGCATGATAGAGATGTCAGGGCATGATGGGAATGAGGATAGCACTTCAAGTAACTCCCAAGAAAAAACCTATGGGTAAGAGCACTCGAATCCCCTCACCCTTAATAAAATTTTGGAGGCGGTTTTACAATGTAGGAGCGACATTAAGGTGTTATCAGTTAAAGTCACCCATGTGAAGGAAGAATTTACCCTCCTCTAATATCTCCAGTTTGGGGCAGCGCCTTGATACAGTGGAAAGGCGGATTTCAGATGTGAAGCATAAATTATCTAATATAATGGCAGAGTCTAAATCTCTGAAAACAGAATTAAATGAGCAGAAGAAAAAGATAGTACTATCCTGAAATATTAGGGGCTTGGGTACCCAAAGTAAGCGTGTAGCAGTTTTTGATTTAATTAACAACCACCGACCAGACATTGTCGCCTTACAAGAAACCCATCTTCTATCTGACTCAATTCATAAGATCCAGAAAAAATGGTTTAGCCGGAGGTATCACTCCTACTACTCCTCATATTCAAGAGGGGTATCACTTCATAAAGAGCTGGAGTTCCCTGGAAATTCAAGTGAGGGTGGACCCTGAGGGGCAATACATGTTTGTGCACTGTACTATAGAGGGAAAAACTTGGGAAATAGGCAATTTTTATATCTCCCCCACCCTTTTCTGCAGGTATTTTGTTAGAATTTTATGCTTTCTATATCAAGGTAGGTGGCACCTACATGTTGCCGATTGTTGCATGTTGCTAAATTTGGATGTAGCTCAATGTAGCTTATTCCTGGTGCATGTGAGTGCTTGATCTTGCGACACAAACCTTTTTTAAATTCTGCGGTTTGGCCGAATCCGACTACCACGCTGCCTAGATTACTGTTGCGTGCAAGCCGGCTCTGATGCGCCAAAATTGGGGGGCAATTGGGCGCAAAACGTAAATATTTGGGAAACCCGACGAAAGTGCGGCGTTCGGACCCTTAGTAAATGAGCCCCAATGTATTTTCTCGCTTAAATAGCAGACCCGGGAGTGAGCTCTGGGTTAAATATGTGTGATGTATCATTAATCGCATTGGACTGCTCTACATGAAGGTGTAACCCATTCCCAATACAGGAGTGATACCTGAAAATTCAACAAACTGTTTTCGTGGTCGCTTTTCTCTGTTGTTTGTAATTAGTATATTGAATTCTCCTCACTGCCATTTTCTTTCATCTGTACATTTTGCATAATACAAGGTTTAACAAAAGAAGTGGGAAGGCCGTACTGAAGTAAAGGAGGGAAGGGAAGGAGAATAGGGGGAAGATAATCGGGGGAGATAAAGGGGGAAGCAAGATGCCAAATAATGGGAATTATTCTCACCGTTAATTCGGTTTCCATTAGTCCACCATGACGGCCCACCTGGAGGTTGACCCCTTGACCTCTGTAGGGACAGGAAGCAGAGAGGTTAAATTCCCCCCCCCCCCCCTTGCACTCACATACCAGTGTCTACCAAATAATAACACCGGCAGTGGATGCAACCCCTTTTATTGCATGTTAATTTCACATACACTATAATACTACAATATATCATTATAGCATAACAATATATATATACATATATTTATAGGGGTGGGAAAAAATACATGGGCCGTCATGGTGGACTAATGGAAACCGAATTAACGGTGAGAATAATTCCAATTTTCCATATCGTCCCCCATGACGGCCCACCTGGAGATTTATCAAATAATTCCTTAGGGAGGGACTACAGCTTGCAAGACTTTTCTACCAAAGGCTAAATCTTTGGTATTCTGGACATTCAGTCTGTAATGTTTGGCAAAGGTTAATTGGCTCGACCAGGTGGCAGCCCTGCATATTTCTTCGATGGAAGCGCCCCTCTTTTCTGCCCATGTGGCAGCCATAGCTCTGGTTGAATGGGCTCTGATCCGCCCAGGAATAGTCAGATTCTGGGACGCATATGCTCCTTTGATGACCAGCTGAATCCATCTGGCGATAGAGGCTTTGGATGCTTTCTTTCCTTTGTTCTTGTTGCCGAACTGAAGGAGAATATTGGAATCTTGGCGCCATGATTCGACTTGCTTTCATGGTGGTTATTACCTTGTCTGAAAGACCTCTGGACTTTAGTAATGACCTTTCAGGATCCAGGCCGAGAGACTGAGAGACCGTGGGTTTGGGTGATAGATGGGACCTTGGGACAGGAGATCTTCTCTGACAGGCAGAATTATCGGTTCTGCTAGAGCCATTTCTTTTAGGGCTGGGAACCAGTTCTTTTTCGGCCAGTATGGCACTATTAGGATTACAGTGGCCTTGTCCGCCCGAATCTTTTGTATGACTCTGGAAATCAGTGGAATAGGAGGAAAAGCATACATAAGAGGAGCGTCCCAAACCTGATTGAATGCGTCCATCTGAAGGCCTGACCCGGTGCTGTCCAGCGAGTAGAAATTTCCTACTCTGGAATTGGTCTTGGTAGCAAATAAATCTATCGTCGGATGACCCCAAACCTTGGTTATCTCTTGGAATACGTTGTCGTTCAGACACCACTCGTTTTGATCTAGGTGATTCCGGCTTAAGAAATCCGCCACCTTGTTGTTTTCTCCTCTTAGATGGATCGCTTTCAACGAGAGGATATATTTTTCTGCCCAGCAAAAAATCTTTTCCGATAACTCCAGGAGATCTTTGCTCCTTGTGCCCCCTTGGTGTTTCAAGTAAGCCACTGTTGTTATATTGTCTGAGTAGACTTTCACATGATGTCCTTTGAGTTCTGAGACACTGTTTTTCAAGGTCTCCCATACCGCTCTTAGTTCTCGGTAATTTGAGGACCGATTTTGAATGGAGACAGTCCACCGACCCTGAAGAAGTTTGTCTCCTAGATTTGCACCCCAACCTGACCGACTGGCATCTGTTTGGATTACTTTGATTGGCCATGGATGCCAAGGTATTCCTTTCATTAAATGTGACATGTCTGTCCACCAATTCAGGAACATTTTGACTCTTGGAGGTAGTTGGATACTCTGGTCTAGATGGTGGGAGTTCTTGTCCCAAACCTCTAAAATCCAGCACTGGAATCTTCGAGTATGACTTTGACTCCATTGAACAGATTGTATGCAAGCCGTCATCTGCCCCAACATTCTCATGGCTTCTCTTATTGTGCAACAGTCTTGTTGTTGGAAGTGGTGTATCTTCTGAATGAGTCTGTCCCTTTTTTCGGGAGGAAGAAATGACATCTGTAAGGATGTGTCTAGAAGTGTGCCTAGGAATATTGTGTTTTTGCTGGGTGTCAGTTTTGATTTCTCCCAGTTTATGCACCAGCCTAGTTGTTGCAGGGTAGTAATCGTCAGATTCCTGTGCTGTATAAGTTCCCGTTCTGTCTGACCAATTATCAGTAGGTCGTCCAGGTATGGAATCACCACCACTTTCTTGGATCTCAAAAATGCCACTACTTCTATCATGATTTTTGAAAAGGTCCTTGGGGCGGACGAGATCCCGAACGGGAGAGCTTTGTACTGAAAACAAGCTGTGTTTCCCTCCGGAGTGACTACTGCAAATCTGAGGAATTTCTGAGATGGTGGATAGATCGGCACATGGTAGTATGCGTCTTTTAGGTCGATGGTACATAAGAACGCATTTGGCGGAATTAATGGGGTGGCTGAGCATATAGTTTCCATCTTGAATCTCCTGTAAAGAATATGCTTGTTCAGATTTTTGAGATTGAAGATTAGACGGAATGTTCCATTTGGCTTTGTTATGAGGAATAAAGGAGAATAATGACCTTTCCCTTGTGATTGTTTGGGTACTGGAGATATCACATCCATGGTCTTTAGCTTCAGGACCTCCTGCCATAAGCTGGAGGTTAGTGATTGCGACGGCTGTTTTGTTACTATGAAGTTGTTGGGAGGAAGAGAAGTCAGTTCTAACTTGTACCCGTCTAGTAGAATCCCTAAGACCCATGGGTTTGAGGTTATTTGGGTCCAATGGTGACGGAAATGGAGCAGTCTTCCTCCCACTCTGGCGTCATTGCTTTCTAAAGTTAGATGATGAGTTACTGGAGCTGAGTAGGAATCCTCTTCCTCTTCCACCTTTGGAATAACTCCATCTACCTTGTTTGCCTTTACCTCTGTATGAAAACTTCTTCTCCTTTGGGTCACGAAAGGATTGTTTCCTTTGACCTGTTCTTGTTTCAGGAAACCCTTTTTTACGATCCGCCGCTCTCTCCAGAATGGCGTCTAATTCTGCCCCAAATACATATTCACCCTGGAAGGGAAGACTACATAGTTTGGCTTTTGATCTGCAATCACCACTCCACTGTCTTAACCAAATGGCACGTCTTACTGAATTTGACAAGGCACTTTCTTTTGCGCTGAACCTTACTCCCTCTGCCGAGGCATCCGCAATAAAGGCTGTAGCAGACTTTAACATAGGAATAGTATCCAGCAGCATTTCTCTTGAGGTGCCAGTTTTTATGTGGTTCTCTAATTCAGATAGCCAGAAAAAGAGAGTACGGGAAACAGAAGTCGTAGCTATATTCACCTTTAAATTAAGCATGGCAGCTTCCCATGCTTTTTTCAATAAACTATCAGCTTTTCTATCCATCGGGTCTCTAAGCTGAATGGCGTCTTCGAATGGAAGATCAGTCTTCTTTGTGATTTTAGTCACCTGGACATCTACTTTGGGTGTAGCATTCCAGTTCTTTACTTCCTCTTCATCAAATATCAGACGATTTTTGAAATCTTTAGAGACAGAAATTCTATTTTCAGGCTCTCTCCATTCCTCCAATATCAATTCCTTAAGTGTATTGTTTATTGGAAACACTCTTTTCTTTTTCGCTTTAAGTATGCCAAATAGTTCATCCCCTCCTCAATGTCTTCAATTTTTAACGTATCTCTGACCGCTTTAAGTAATGCATCAAGATTTTCTGATGCGAATAGGTATTTCGACTCCATTTTGGTAGCCGCTATAGATTGAGAAACATCCATATCTAAGGAAAAAGATGTACTAGCTTCCTCTGATTCAGCTTCAGACTCAGAATAGGACTCCATCACCCTGGGCCTTTTAGGTGGTACTATCTGGGGAATAATGGAAGCCACAGAAGCCGCCACAGATGTCTGGACTTCTCCCTTAATGAATGATCTCATCTCTTCCATAAAGGAGTATTTCTCTTCTTTGAGTAGACTGTCTAAACATTCTTTGCATACAGGTTTCTTGTAGTTACTTAAGAGCTTATTGAAACACATATTGCATCTGCGTGATTGTGCCTTCTTTTTCTCTAGCTCTTTTGTTTTCTCCTTCTCTTTAGATTCCTACCAAAAAGAAGGAGAACAAAACCAGATTTTGTAGACAGGCTACATGTAATGTGGAATTAAGAAATCCCAAACATACTAGACACCCCGAAACCACTCACAGGAGTTATAGGCGGGGGGTCTGATACAATGATGTCCATTGCTGAGGACTCGGAGCTGCCAATTGTAATCTATGCATAAACATAACAACGTTAGAATGTGCAATTACATAGCCGCAATATCATATAGATATATATGTGCTCACAATGGCTGACCTTAATAGCGTATATAAACGTGAAGGCTCAGCTAGAAATCCAGGCACCAGCTCTATATTCTAAAAAGACAATGTTTCTCCATTAGTTTTACTGAAATAAAGCATACTCAATTCTTAAGGTAATGTACCTGTTCCACGTAGCGTGCACGGCTGATGGCGACAGAAGTATAGACCTCAGATCAACGTGAGAGCCCGCTTGATATTTCAAACATACTCACGCCGGCTTCTCGTGTCCGCGATACGTCACTTCCGGTGCGACACACTTTGGCCGGAAGTCGCCATCTTGGAACACCCGGAAGTGTTCCATTTTCCCTGCACGCGCCCGGGTGATGTTGGCTTCGCGGAGCCGTCAACAGAGCCGGTCGAAGGTCCCCTTCCAGGCAGGGGAAGGATGCGCTATGCACCGCTCGCGGCCCGGGACCAGGTAGGATGTAGGGACATGTCCCGCACCAATACTCCCCCCTGACTGTCCCCCTGGAGGAGACGGGGAGAGTTCTCTCCACTACCTGCCCTGTGTAGGGACAGGAAGACACTGGTATGTGAGTGCAAGGGGGGGGAATTTAACCTCTCTGCTTCCTGTCCCTACAGAGGTCAAGGGGTCAACCTCCAGGTGGGCCGTCATGGGGGACGATATGGAAAATATTTGTTTTGGGAGACAGTATTATATGAATAGCAATTTGGTCTATTTATTAGCAATCAGGTTGTTCTAAATAATTAATAACACATAAATCTTATTTATATGCACAGTCATGTAGTGCAGTGTGAAAGATCACTTACATAAAGAGTAGTAAAATACTAATCAACTTCAAACAAAAACGGTTTTGACACAAAAGGTCAAAGTGCTATAAAAATGTCCAGGATATCTGTAGGCATCCAAATAAAATAAAAAATCTACTTGTGCCATCATAATCAAAGTGCATGGACATTAGGTCCCAGGGTAACAAAAGCGGGGAGAGTTACAGGGAATCGAACCAAATCCACCAAGCATTATAACTGTGCAGGCAAGCATGTGTAGGTAAAGACCATTGATTTCTAACAAACTTTATTATTTATGTCCATTATGCCATCTAAAGAATTTGTAGTGTAAAGGGCGTAACTTTAAAAAAAAAAGGATAATTTTGTAGACCGATGATTTAAACGGGAAATATCACTATAAGAAAAACTTTATTTCTATAGCGCAATTATATTACAGATCATGGAGAGTACATGACTGTTACAGCTTATATATGCTGTACAGAGCATGGAGTACATATACAAATAAAGCAGAGAGAAAGAGATACACAGGAACATTACAGAACTTAACACAATCGGATGAAACAATAGGAATGAAGGGCCTGCCAGCAAAGAGGTTACAGACTATGAGGAGGAAGGGGTGACACAGGAGGGGACTTGTGCTATGGTCCAGCCATTCTTCCGCAATGAAAACAAAGAGAATAAATAATGCTGAAAGAACCGTCACTATCGGCTAGGAATATTTACAGAAACCAGGGTGCATTACTCTGCAGAGAAAACTGTTCAATTGTATCAAGTGATTAGGATTAAATAGAACAGACAAGGATAAATAAGTGGCAGTTAAGTCAACAAAGTGAAAAGTAAGGGCAATAGGAATTCTGGGGCCTGCCTGAAAAAACGCCATGTGTGGCATCACCCTAAGGCCGGCGCCACACGTAGCGTGGTGGGGGCGACTTTGTCTGCGCTTGCAAGCGCAGACAAAGCGCTACGTGTGGCGCCAGCCTAAGGGTTTAACAGCCGCAATCCGCATTCTTACCAAACGTAGATGAAATAGGGCGCAGTCCCAACTCCTGGGTGTTTGCATTGTGTTTGTAAATGCAATGCAAACAGACCGTTAATTTGCAACAGTATTTATAAGACAAAACAAAAAAAGGACTCAAAACATTGTAGAGATACAGAATTTACATTTTCTCTTTATGGGTTCCACTCCTGGTTTTGACAATGTGAAAGTGGCTTAGTATGGAGGCAGTTTCATAAGGTCCATATGTAGTGCACTAGAGCGAAATTCCTGTGGCTGGGCTTAGGATGGTATCTGTGCATTTTATGTTTCATGATTTTATGTAAACTATGTTCTGTATTGTTTCGTGCTCCATCTGAACATAATTCTGCATGCGTCCTGTGTGAATAACGACGCCCCTATTGGCTGAGAGCCAGCTATCTACATTACAGGCGTGGCTGCATGAGTGACCCGGAAGCGGCTTTACTTACTGAAGACTTAAGCGAGGAGGAGGGGAGGCGGCATTATTAGAACCGGAGGTGTGCATAATTATGTTCGGATGGAGCGTCAAGTATCCGAATACATACAGCCTTTATCGCCAGAGCCCAATTAAAAATTTTTTATAACTTTTATTTTCCTAGCAATGGCCAGGTTTCTGGATCAAAGACTGACGATTTAGAATGAACCCAGAATTATGCAAGTGAGCCCAGCTCAAAACTGTCTTTTGCTAGTGGCAGATTTCCTTCAATAGGTGGCCCTCCAGCCCCCTCGCAGTGAGAGACAGTTTTCTAAAACCCTAGTTTATCCCTCCATACACCAACACAGTAACTCATTCTAGGCCACTAGTAAAATCTATATGTAACTGGACTGTACAAGAACCTGTAAGTTATCTGTAATACAGTTATTGTTACACTGCCTTCTCCTTGTCTCTCTGTTGTCTGGTCCATCTGCACCTAATTATCACCAAGGGCCATCTTGCAAGGACAGCAGTATCAGAGGTTGGCCCCGGGAGAACTACATCATAAACACTGCTGCAGCCCTCCTAAAATCTCTACAGCGCCCCCCAGGAGAGAGATTACAAGGAAGCGTCAGAGAGTAGTCTGTTTCTGTGCAAGCCCTCGTGGTGATCTGAGAATGTATCAGTAAGGCTGTGGTGCACCACAAGGCACAGCCATCCCTCTGGTAACAGCTCGATTCTCACCCTGCACCTTGTGTACTCCTCACAGTAGAGAGAAGCCTAAACACCTACACACTGTGCTGCTACTACTACCAGCATCATCCTCTCCTCTGTCCCTTTCCATCTCTTCCACACTGCACATTTTGCAAATCTTCTTACAAACCTATATCTAACACACTTGTATGAAACTTGTCAAAGGAACATCAATATATCAAAACCAACACATACCTGGTCAGAAATTAGGTGCATGGCTTTGGCAGTCTATGTGACCAAGATGGTATATTTTACACTAGACAACATAAATGACATTGAAGACTATAAACCTGGTAGGAAAAAAAGTTTTGTGACTTTCTTATGCAAATGGTTGCATGCCAATGATAAAAGCGGCCACATGTATTTTTTGGGGGTGTCAGTTACCTCTATTGTTGTAATGAGGGATCCCCTAATAAAGGTAATTTTTCTTCCCCATACAGTGATGTATTTTTCATTATTTGTACATCTATTGTGTGTATTATTCAAATGCTACAGAATTCATGTCAAAACAGCGACATTCTGAATGAGGTTTGAATATATATATTATATATATTTGACACATAAATGGTGTGGAGCAGATTTTAGTCACAGAAATGCTTAACCACCTGTGAATGTACACACCACTGTGAGGTTTTTCACTCTCAGGAACTTGCATTGAAATAGGGAGGAAGCTGTTCATGCACTTGTGCAGATGGATAAAACTTTGTCATTGTAGTGGCATGAATTCTGTTGTATGTGTCATTAAATGTTGTATGACAGTAAATACAGAGTGTGAACTAAGCAGCTTCCCGCCAGCAGTCTCCACAACACACGTAACAATACCTTTCATGAAGTAAAGCTTTATCTGCAGAGGTTCATTAATCACACAACTGCTGCTATACACAAAAAGTCTCCACAACACAGTCCATGCTCCCGGCATCTCAGACAGGAAATCTCGCAGTTATCTAAATCTCACGAGAACTAAGCACTGAGACTTGCTGGCTGGCTTCAGCCTCCAGTCAGCTTCCTTCTTAAAGAGACATTGAACCTCGGGGAATAAAACATGAACTAAAAAAAACTTTATTATATGGAATTGTCGCTCATCAATAAAACCTTACATTATTGTCCTGCTACAGCATAATTTGTACATTATTCCAGTATTCACTCCTATTATGTTACCACATAACATGTGAGCTAGCTTTTCTAGGACTCATAGCATGGTTGTCCAAGGGTATAAAAAAACCCCTTGGGTGGCCAGGATGGGGTGGGTTAAAAAAATAATAAACGTGTACTTATCTGTGCTATCCCCCTATGTGAACACATTGGGGCACAGAAGAAGCCGCACTGTGTTTAGCACCCGTCCAGGCGAGATGGCCGGCCACTTCGGTCGGCTGGAAGTTGAGCGCAGTGCAGCTTCCATGCCCCTGTTTGTCTACACGGGGCACGGAGCAGAGAAACAGCAGTGCTGGACGCCGGTAGGAACCACGGAGGTAGATACATGTTTATTTTTTTTTAACCCTCCCCATCACGGCCCCCCACAGGTTTTTTCATACCTTCGGACAACACCTTTAAAATAGCTACTCAACGCAAGTGCACAGGAAGGGTCTTGACCACATTACAGCATCACATGTTTTGTAAACAATGTAAAACACCTGGGGGGGGGGGGGGTTTAAATTATTAACCCTCTCACATCCTTGTAAGTAAATGCAGGGTATTTGCCGTCCCTGAACGTGCATTTACACTCTGCACTGATGTATTGGAACCGTGACCACCGGTGTGGGCGCTCGGCTTGCCCGCGTCAGGACTAGAGATGAGTGAACATACTCGTCCGAGCTTGATGCTTGTTCGAGCATTAGCGTACTTCGCCCGCTCGAGAAAATGGTATCTCCTGCCGTTGTGATTTTTGGCGGCCAGAAACAGAGCCAATCAAAAGCCAGGAGACGTTCACTCCACCCAGCATGACGTGGTACCCTTACACGTCGATAGCAGTGGTTGGCTGGCCTGATCTGGTGACCTTGGAATAGACTAGCCCCTGCCCGCGCTGCTCGGATCATTCTCTGTCTGGATGCCGCTAGGGAGAGAGCTGCTGCTGGTCAGGGAAAGCGTAATCGTCTTTTTAGCTGTCTCCACACGTTGTCTCCATTGCTACCTCCATACGTCATCGCCATAGCTGCCTCCAAAAGTCGTACATATAGCTGCCTCCATACATGGTCCCCTTATCAAACGAGCTGTGTCAGGCAGAATTTTGGGTTGTTTTCATGGCTTCCACATCAAACTTGTTAACTTTGTCGCCACCCTGCTGTGTAATACACAAAATATACTGGCAAACTTTTATCATTTACCAATATTATTTCAGTAAGCATCATTTGGACACCATTATTGGGATGATGTGTATATATATATCTAATTGACAGCCTTGTTCATTTTTTCTATTTTTGTTTTGTCATTTACGTGAGGAATACCTTATTGAGGAGAGTCCTTTATGTTTGTCATTCCCTTCATTGGGTTTTTAAATGTTTTTATTGTCTTGTTTATGAATTAATAAATTGATATTTTCTACACATCCGCTGTTTTTCTTCTCTGGATCTGATTAGTATATTTTGGATGTGACACCTACTCGCTTACCCTCCCCTCTTTGTTTTCTTGTTCCAATTTTTGTTACAGAGCTCTATCGATACTCTGTATTTCCGGGGATTTCACATTATCTTATTATTGTTTGGGTCACATTTATTTGTTTTTATATATTTTTTCTTTAGACAACAGGATTGGCAACAAGTTTTAAGGGAATGGATTTACAGGCACGAGAGACGGCTTGGAACAGCCAGTTCACAAGCATTTTTAGTGACTCGAGTGATCCAGTCGCCAACAACGATTTTTCTAAATTATCCAATGAACTAATGAATGCACACAAATCCATCACCAGACCCTGGTGGAATATCCGTAGTCTTGAGGAATACCTCAGGTTGAAGATCTTTCCCAGGGGCCTTAGAACGCAGATTTTCCCTTCTTGGGAAGTGGATTTGGAAGAAAAAAACAATTGGGAAAGAGGTCTCTCCCAATGTTCATTCATTTTGGTTAACATGCTTCTTGATCATGACCGTGGCCTACTAAATCAACAACGCGAATTAATTAAACAACTGTGAAACCGCGCCTACATAACTCTTCCGTTCACAGCTGTGTCCTCCATTAGGTAGAACCCTTCCGTAAAAAATTAAAGGAGACGATTGAGGGATACGAGAAAAACATCATACTTACGAAACAACATAAATTACAAAGGGATAAGAAGGATTATGAGCGAGGAAGGGCTTATCATTGGACTCACAGGGGCAACAAAAGACGCTCCTACCCCCAAGTATCTCGGACGCATGCTACAGGTGGGACACATCTGGCTGATACGCAATCCTCTGAAATTAGTGAATCTGAGAGTTCACAGGATGACACCCCTACATCAAACCACAATGCTAGAAAGAGAGGCCCCAGACATCGTGACTGGTCCCCCAGTTACAAACGTGAGAAGACACGACGAGGAAAGAAGGATTTCAAAGAGGGTGAGTCTGCCAGCCTACAAATTATTAACTTGTCTTCGTACAAACTTTCTGATACCGAGCTCACGGTCCTGCAAAAGGGCCTATCTTTCTCGCCTATGAACAAATTAAATAAGTTTGAGGTCACTAAGGATGTCTATTTGTTTTGCAGGCAATTAGCCTTTAAGCTTTTGTATCATCAACCGGATTTAGTAGACACTCTTCCAGAGGGTGACCGGCAAACCTTTAGGGACCTTATGGATTTACTGAATGAGGCATCAAACGATTCAGGTAAGAGAAAATTCACCGCACGTACCCCTTCGCAGAGTACCCCCAGCTTTCGATTGTTTCCCGCATTGAATATTTTCTATGAACATACCTTGCGTGATATCAAGGCATTACACATTGATAACCGCAAAGGAGAAAATCTTTCTCTGGCAGAACGTTCCGCCCTTTCGAACCTGAAAAAATAGAAGGAATTCTTGATCAAGGAGGCGGACAAGGGGGGAAACATTGTGATTTGGCCGGTGGAGCTCTACCTTGAGGAGGCAAGGAGACAGCTGAGCAACCCGAATTTCTACACCACCCTACCTTCGGACCCCACCCAGATTTTCAAAGACAAAATAGATCGCCTTCTGTCAGCAGCCCTTCGGGTGGGTATCATCAACAATGGTGAGAAAAAATTCCTGACCACAGATAAACCCACGACCCCTACTTTCTATATGCTTCCCAAAGTACACAAGTCTTTGGAGAAGCCACCGGGGCGACCCATTGTCTCGGGGATTGGTGGTTTAAACGAGAAATTGTGCTCCTACCTGGATTTTTACTTGCAACCTTTGGTTTTCAGGTTGGGTTCCTACGTCCGAGACACGACACACCTAATCCAACAATTGGAAAATTTCAGGTCCTCCACCCCTATTCTGCTTGTCACATTGGATGTAGAAGCCCTATATACGAGCATAGACCATAAGGTAGGTCTGGAGGCGGTCACCTTTTTTCTTAATAAACAATGGTCCTCGGACAGAAGACACAACTCTTTTCTGCTAGATCTCCTGCACTTGGTTCTACATCAGAACTACTTTGTATTTGATCGTACATATTTTAAACAAGTGTCAGGCACGGCTATGGGGGCAAAATGTGCCCCTTCATACGCCAACTTGTTTTTAGGATGGTGGGAGGAGAATGTCGTCTATCGACTGGACTCTTTCAAGTCCAGGGTATCCGGCTGGTTCCGGTATATAGACGACATTCTCCTCCTTTGGACTGGTTCTGTGGAGGAATGCGGGGAATTCATCTCAGGCTTGAATGACAACCCTTGGAACATCAAGTTGACGTCTACAATGTCAACCAGAGCAGTGGATTTCTTAGATATCTCTATCACCTATAATCATCCAACTCTGACCACTACTCTGTTTCGCAAAGAAACATCAACTAATAACTTGTTGCATTTCTCTAGTTTTCATCCTCGTCATCTGAAAAACGGAATCCCCACCGGACAATTCCTGAGACTTAAACGGAACTGCAGTGACCACCTGGACTTTAGAAGGCATGCATGGGATCTGACCTCTCGCTTTAAGGATCGGGGATATCCTCGGAAAATAATCTCCGGAGCCTTCACCAAAGCTAAGCTTAGCAATCGGAAAGATCTTCTTCAAGTTAAACCGCGGATAACGGACCCCAGACCAAGGTTAGTCATCACCTTTAATAATCAGTGGAGTGATCTCTATGACATCCTAAACAAAAATTGGGGAATTCTCAGAAGTGATGCCAGATTGACCCCATTTCTCACGGAGAAACCAACACTTACAGCACGGCGTGCCCAAAACCTAAAAGATGTCCTCACCAGCAGTCATTTTCAGCGCCCCTCAACCACTTTGGGAAGGGGAATTCGCCTGACAGGATCATTCCCGTGTGGTAGTTGTTCGGTATGTCCACATGTATTACAAACTTCTGAATTCCAAGATCCAACCCACCATGGGAACTTTAAAATCCGTGATTATATACATTGCAAAACCAAAGGAGTCATCTATGTATTGCTTTGCCCATGCCCGAAACTCTATGTGGGTCAAACCACACAAGAGTTACGCAAACGATGCCAACAACATCTATCAACGATTAATACAGCAACATCGGATTTACAGAAAGGAAAGACCCTTACCTCGGTAGCGTCCCATTTTCTTCATTTTCACAGATGCCGCACACAGGATCTTCGCATATTAGGCCTGGAAACGATCACACAAAATTTTCGGGGTGGAAGCCCAGTGCCACAACTTCTTCGTAGTGAATCAAGATGGATCTACACCTTGGACACGGTTGCCCCAAACGGCCTAAACGAGGAGCTACTCTTTACAGGTCACTATAAAAAATAATCTGTATTAGACCTTTATTTATTATATGCCCTTCAGATTTGTATCCCTTTCTCTCTTTTTAGTTTGGTTCCACTTTTTGGTGGACCGCTAGACCCTTAGTCCTTTATTTCCGTGTCTTCTGGCTCACATTTATGTGCTAATCCCAATGGGTTCACACATTCGTATTTTCAATCACGTCATTATCTTTGTACCCTATATTGATATTATAAGCACTTCACTATTTATCACAGACAGGTTCACTCTTTTGGACCCCTTATATTGAGTTTGCATTCCCGGGCCCCCTAATTTCTCACCACTACATTCAATTTTTTTAACTAGTTGTTTGTTTGAATTTTTTTCACACACAGGTGCACTCCTTTTCTTCACCACAGACACAAAGAGACGAAAAATTTCTCATCTTGTGGCTATACATTCTTGCTGACCCTATTGAAGAGTAAACATCAACCTCGTTTCCAAGATATCTCTTTGTTATATGCGTGAGAGTCCCCGACTGTTCCCATTTGATTGATGGATGGATCTGATACTCATTCTTTAATGTTATTTCTATCCCGCATGGCCTGTGTTTTCAATTGATTTATATAAAGATTTCCATGTGGCCATTCCTGTTCCACAGCCTTCCTTGTTGTCGCATAACATTGAGTGACCCCTATACATTATTGTTATTTGCTTAGATACTATTACTCTACTTTTACACTTACCTGCCAACAATCTCCGCCCCCGTTCTCTCCTGGGTTGGTGGTGCGCCCGTGCCGCCCCCCCTGCTGCCTTCTTTAACAGCAATTTCACCTTTCTATTCTTAATTCTCACTTACTGTATGCAGCATTAATCACTTTCACCGCTGCATTGTCGTTTATGTATATATTTTTAGGATTTTGGTAACATGTGTACATTCTGTTTACCGTGCCACTGCACTAGGTATTTGTCCCACTGCTCCACAAACTACCGGATGGTATATCCATCTTTGGGCTATGCACATTAGTGTCAGAGTACAAACCTTTTCGGTCAGACCGATATTTGATCTGTGTATAGTGCAATGCATTTTCTTCAGGGTCGTTAGGACTGTTTCATATATGCCCTTAGGAGTTGTGCGCCCTTATGGACTTATAACTGTATCAATAAGTGACACAATTGTTACAACAAGCCGTTTTGATATGGGTTTGAAATTAGTCCAGTTGTATCTATTTCGTATCGCATATGCGTTATCTATGGCTTAATTATGCGCGCGTATACTTGCACTCTATACATTGCCTCTATACTCTGCGCCGATGTATACTTGTGGCCACTGCATTGGCACCTTATATATATTACGCCGTATTTATGGTTTCTTTTTGCGCCGTTATACTTGCATTCTATATAGCCTCAATACTTTGCGGCGATATATACTTGGTGCTGACGTACCAAAACTGGATGTATATATACTCTGCGCCGACAGCCTTATTATGGCTTCTTTTTGCGTCGTTCTATACTTGCATTCATAGATGCCTCATACTGTGCGCCGATATATACTTTGTGTGCCGCCGTACCAATACTGGATGTTATATATACTATTGCGCCAACAGCGACAATTAAACATTTGTTGCTGGTAAGAACAACTACAATTGGATTTTACATAGGTCAGGTGCTTGTTTTTGCGGGTAGCAACTATAGCTGATAGCTCGAACTATTCAAGGAGATACACAATGATTGAGCTGCATTTATTACTAGTATCTTGCACAACAACGGTGATATTCGTACTCTTTTTCTTTACCATGCAGCAGCCAGGCATCTACATTATGTTGCTGCCCGCCTCTGTGCTTAGCAACACTTGTGTGAAATTTGTGTGAGCTGCTCCCATAGGTGACCAGGGAAGTAGTTCACATCGTATTAAAACTATTCAAGGAGATACACAATGATTTGAGCTGCATTTATTACTATTCTCTTGCAAACAACCGTTGATATCCTTATTCTTTTTCTGATCAGCCAGCAAGCCAGGCATTTTATATGTTGCGGCCCACTCCGTTGCTTAGCAAACTTTATGAGCTGTTCCTAAATGTGAACCCGGAAGTAGTTCAATCGTTATAAAACTTACTGATCACATTTCTGTTTTATGTTCTGTGAAAAAACTGTAGATACTCTAGAGCGCCATAGGCACTCTCTTTTGGCACTATTTGATATGAATTCACTATGCGGGAGGCGGCGCGGAGCGGCAAACAAACCACCCCCTCCCTGGGGCGGGGCTAGACCATTAAATACCTGGGTTCATTTCCCTGTCCTTATCCCCATGGGAAGACCCGCCAGAGGGCGATACGCGTGGGGCATCCATGGGCTCTCCCCCTCATACATTATACTAGGTAATATGATGCATTTACTTTTTTTTATTTCACTTGAACCTACTCCCTTAGTGTATCTGGCTGCTATTACTCTGCACACAGCACTTTATTTGTGCACTATCATCTTGTGTTGTTTATATACATTGTTGTAGTGAAACTGTCTGTGAGTGAATCACAATGCACTTTATTTGTATAATCTTTCTTAAGCATTATTTGGACCCCATATTGGGATGATGTGTGTGTTATTAATTATATCTATTCTAATGGACAGCCTTGTTCAATTTTTTCTATTTTTGTTTGTCATTTACGTGAGGAATACCTTATTGAGGAGTCCTTTATGTTTGTCATTCCTTCATTGGATTTTAAATGTTTTTAATTGTCTGTTTATGAATTAATAAATGAATTGATATTTCTACACATCTGCTGTTTCTTCTCTGGATTCTAATCCCCTAAATGCCTCATAAACTGACCAAACTACATAAAAAAAACTGTGAAAATAACCGCCTGAGGGTGAAGACACACGTGCACACGTGGCGTTTTTTTAGGCTGTTTTTGGGCCGTTTTTACTAAGTGCATTTTTTTTCAGATCGTAAAAAAACGGTGCGCTAAAAAACGCCATCAGTTTTTGTCCGTTTTTAATTGCGCAAATTTGTGAAGGAAAACCGGATAATAAAAACGCATGCGTTTTTAAAAACCGGATGCGGTTTTTAGCGCATGCGTTTTTTACGATCTGAAACGCACTTAGTAAAAAACAGCCTAAAAACGCACTTGTGTCTTCACCCTGAGGCGAGGTTTCTAAATTCGGGGTTGATTAGTTTCTAGTAATTTTTTTCTCTCTCTTTATAGCGACTTTTAACCCTTTCAGACCTGGCCCTGTTTGTTTTTTCATTTTCATTTTTACTCCCATGATCAAAAATCCATAACTTTTTTATTTTTCCAGTACAGAGCGTGTGTGACGGCTTATTTTCTGGCTAACAAATTGCACTTCATAGAGATGGTTATGAATATTCCATGCCGTGTTGTACTAGGAAGGCGGGAAAAAAAAAATTCCAAATGCAGTGAAATTGTAAAAAAAAACGCATTGTGCCGCCTTCTTGTGGGCTTGGAGTGCTAGATTTCACTGTGCGCCCCAAATGACAGTCTACTTTATTCTTTGGGTCGGTACGATTACGGGGATACCAATTTGTATAGGTTTATTAATGTTTTCATACATTTAAAAAATTAAACCTGTACAAAAAATTTTTGGGGGATTTTGCATCTCTGGCGCTAAAACTTTTTTATACTTTGGTTTCTGTTGTAGTGAGCTGTGAGTGTGTGTCGTTTTTGCGGATTTTGATGACGTTTACAAGTTATCAATTTAGGACGTACGACCTTGTGATCACTTTTTATAGAATTTTTGTTAATTTTTTTTAAATGACAAAAAAAGTGCCATTTTCGAATTTGGCGCCGATTTTCCGTTAGGAATTAAACACAGTGAAAAACCGTTATCCTATTTTGCTAGATCGGCATTTTCGGACGCGGCGATGATACTAATGGTTTAGTTTTTAATGTTTATTTATATTTATATCAGTTCTAGGGGGGGGGTGATTTGAGTTTTAGGGTTTTTTATTTAATTTTTTTTCTTTTAAAATTTTTTTATTTTTTAGTACTTCAGACTCCCTAGGGTACTTTAACCCTAGGGGGTCTGCACGATCCTTTCATATAACTGCCTTACTACAGTATGGCAGTATATGGGGATTTTACTCTCATACATTACAATGCTGATAGCACATTGTAATGCATGGGTTAACCAGAAAGTAGCCTCGGGTCTTCGCGAGACCCGAGGTTACAATGGCGACGGATCGCCGCTCCCCGATGACGTCAGGGGGAGCGGCGATCCTCGAAAAGATGCGGAGCCACGCGCCGCCATGCTTTTAAGGAAGGGCAGGCCATTGCCGGCGGCGATCGAGGGTTGAAAACAACCACGCGATCGGGCTAGCAATATGCAGCAAAAGACTTACCGGCTATGGCAGAGGGCTCAGCGCGTGAGCCCTCTCCATGCCACCCCGCCGGCCGCACCCGCTGACGTGCTATTACGTCACGGGTCGTGAAAGGGTTAAGCACAACTGGGCTCAAATTTGTGACATTTATACATGATTTGCAAATTTCACTGTGACTGATTTTCACACTGCTGAACCTGATTTACCATAGAAATCCAGATGTGGACGTCTGGAAAAATCGCAAATTTTGCACATAGTGAACGTTCAGGGGACTGATATCCGGCCGCACAATTTGCAGCCAGATATTGTTCTGCATAGAAGTCCATGGCGTCTGGCACACACCATACCGTACCATTGACGGAAAAAAGATGCTCACCCGGGAATATGTTTGTATGAAAGCAGCTTAACATGACTCATTTATCAGGTAAGCTGAAAACCTTACAAAAAGTCCCCAAAACTAGACGCACATTTGTAGACTTAAAGGAAACCTACCACTTAGAATGGTAGGGGTAAGCTGTAAGTACCGAGCACCCAGATAAAATGCACAAAAAACATATGTCTTAGGAGAAAGAGGAGATGAATAGCAAATGTAACACAAATAGTTTCACCTATGTATGACTTTATGCTATAGCAAATGTAACACAAATAGTTTCACCTATGTATGACTTTATGCTGTTTTCATTGCTTAGTCATTAAAGGGTGGCAAAGGGCCAGAAAAGCACTCCAGAGTGCTATCCATTTGCCCAATGCTTGTTTGTATAGTGAAGCCTCTGTATTTAACAATAAGCAATGTATTGTATTATAAAACCGTAGCCTGCATTTTACTAACCAGAAGGCATGGTTACATTTTTCCTAGAAGTGTAGAAGTTTGGTCTAATTCCTAGACAAATCTCACCATTTGATAAATTCCACCCAATCCCCCCCCCCCCCCCCCCAAGAAAAAACAAATTTGTATAATATGCTGGCACATATATGATAACCTCACCCATGCACCATGCCATATATTTACATATATAAGAGGGTTCTGTGCTTCTATTGTATTTGGCGGCCGGCTGCAGTGGAAGACATTGCCTGGCGTAGAATTGTACTATAACGTATACCTATTATTATTTGTGAATTTTTCAGGGCTTGTAAAAATGGATTTACTATTTCTTCACATTTGGGCGTGGGCAGTCTTTCAGTCTAATGAGCTTTCTGCTACGGTATGTGCATTGAGCTGCTTCACAGCCCCTTTCCTCTTCTGCCTTAGTGGAGGCAATGCGGACAGGGGCAGATTAAGGCTGTGATGGACCTGGGGCACTCTGTAGGTTGTGGACCCTACTGGCCTAAATGATTTGAAGGTGCCGTACCAGAACCAAGCTTACCATGAACATACTGTACTAAATCCAAGCTACAACTTAGTTTCCTGCATAAAATTTGCTTGCTACATAGATGCACTACCATAACCAAGATAACTACTTAGCAACAGAACCAGAACTAAGCTTTTACACACAATGTAATCAATACAGGTATACAATTTCATCCATATGCATTAAAAAGAAACCCTGCCATCCAAAATGATTAACCATGTCATGTGTGCCAAAAAATTGGTATAAAAATAGAGAATGTAAAAATAACCAGTAGTCGCCTGAAAATTTCTCTGGAGCTCCAGAATCAATGCTCTGGTAACCAACACATCGACAGGTATCCATCTCGGGCACAATTCACCAGAACACGAGTAAATTCACGGTGCACACTGTGTGATTTGGGTACCACTGACCTCAGCCAGTTTTATTCGGCAGTAAAAACAAAATAAACAAAACAGCAAAAATAAAGCCTAAGCCTCTCCGGTACTAACTACACATTGAGGTTCCCTACCAGGTGCTGGCCTACTACCATTCACCCCAAAAACCTCACAGTATCAGTTCACTGCCACAGCTCCACAGGCCTTTGACGTAGCTAGTATTATTGCGTATTCTAGTGCATTCTTTGTATCTGAAAAATAAAAGTAATACAAATAGAAACTATATCACATAGATACAAAGTAGATACAAAGTATGAAAAAGGAAAGAGGAAATATGAAAACCCACCACCCAACCACTTTGACAGAAAAATATACACTACGTCTGTTTTTTTTTTTCAACAATAGAGTAAGAGACGTGACAAAGCCCTATTTTTGTATTTCTAGCCTTTCTCTCCTTATGGGTAATCAAAGATGGTCCAAGCACCCACTACTCTATCTGTGTCTTCCATATTTTTCTTGATGGAGCGCCACATTTGTATCCATCAAGGATATATAACTTCTCATAGACCTGAATAATTTTCTTACTTATACCAGACCCCTGAAAATATGAAAAAACAGTGGGGGTCACATTTACTAAGGGCCCGATTCGCGTTTTCCCGACGCGTTACGCGAATATTTCTGATTTGCGTCGATTTTCCCTGTATTGCCCCGGGATTTTGGCGCATCGGCGCCGGCATGCACACGACGGAAAAACCGCCGCATTTTTAAAAAAAATGTGTCGCGAAACTTGCACTTACCTTCACCAGGTATAGGCCGGTGAATTTCAGGGCATTCCATGGGGCCTCGGGGAACTTCAGCGCAGCAGCGACATCCGGTGGACTCCCTAAGGCATCAAGATTGTGTGGACAGTCTACCACCAGTAATCTGCTGGTAGATATAATCTAATGGACTCTTTATTAGCAAGGGAAATCTGCTGGGCATTTTATTAGTGATGGGAAGCTCCTGGAGACTTTATTAATGAGCTGTGGCTGCTGGACTTTTTATTATTTAGGGGAGACTGCCGGACACTTTATTGTCTAGAGGAGGCTGCCGGGCATTTTATTAGCGATAGAACGCTCCTGGACACTTTATTAATGAGGGTAAGCTGCTGCAGAGCAATTTATCAAGAAGGGTAGGCTGCTGCAGAACATTTTATTATTAAGAGGAGGCTGATGGAGATTTTATTAAGCATGGGGTGCTGTTGCTAGACATTTTATTAATGAGGAGAGGCTGCTGAACATTTTATTAATGAGTGGAGGCTGCTGAAGTGCGTTTTATTAATGAGGGTAGGCAGCTGCAGAACATTGTATTAATGAGGGTAGACTGACAGACACTTCATTAATGAGGGGAGGCTGACGGACATTTTATTAATGAGAGGAGGAAACTGGATACTTTATTAAGGAGGGAAGGCTACTGGACACTTTTTTTTCATGAGGGGAACCTACTGAACACTTTATTAAAGTGGGGAGGCTGCAGACATTTTCTTAAAGGGTAAAGGCTGGTGCTGGACATCTTATTAATAAGGGGGACTGCTGGACATTTTATTAATGAGGGGAGGCAGCACAACTGTTTCTCATGCAGGTCCAGTCATTGGTGGTGAAGAGTTTTTCATCACTACTTTGACTCAACCAGGCAATTAGGAGGTGGAAATCAACAAAGTTCCTCTGCAGCCGATCAGCAGTAGGGTGTGAACGTCAAAGATGCGCACACACACAAAAAACATTTTATGCTGCTGCATGTCAGTGTAATTGGTCAAGAACCTTTGCACCACCAGGTTGAGCATACGCTCAAAGTAATTGTTGTGTGTCAACCTGGATAGGCCCACGGCCACCTTCCCAGGCCTCAAGTTCAGCGGCAGCAACCACTCGTCTGTTTGCTTCTGGATCCTAGTCCAAAGCTGAGTTTCAGCACAGCCTTCAACACTGCCTGACACATCCGAGGCAGGCAGCGTACAAGCAAAAACGTACACAAGCAAATGGTCGTGGCAGGCAGAACAGGTTCAGAATACAAGCAGGGGTCAGATTCCAGGGACCACGGAGCAGAAACAGAGTCAGAGGACGAGCCTGGGTCACACATTGGAAGACAAGCAGATAAAAACACCACACAGCAAGTTTAGACAGCTTAGCTGGGAAATGCCCTGTTCCTTTAAGAAGGAGTGAGAAGGGAAGCCTGCGACAGGGAATGTGGCAAAGGGCGGAACCCGTCACCAGCGTTACAGCAACTAGAGGCAATGAATGTTGTCCAGCAATCCTGGGTGGTGGCTGCCATGGGTGTCCCTGCGACCCATATCCTGGGTTCCAGGCGCACCCGTGTGCCCCGGCTTCTCACTCACCTCTCCCAGCTCTAGCGGCGATGTCCGCACTGCGGCGCGCATTCCCATGTCCTAGGGCACGCGCGCCGCACACCGCTAATTGCTAATTCCAGCCCCTTCCTATGTCCCCTGCTGAATCTTTGTGCTTCCATGCCTGAGAGAAAGCTGTATTCCAAGCCCTCTGTGATTATCCTGTTTCTCGTTGTGACCTCGATTCCGTTCCTGACTCCGATCCCGTACTGCCTGTCCTGACCTTTTGCTACTTTACCGACTCTGATCCTATGCTGCCTGTCTCCACCTCCTGGCTGTCCCCGACCATGAGTTTGCCTGACGATTCTATACTACACCTTGGCCACCACTGCGGACAAAGTCGTGCCTGAGGAATGACCTGGTGGTTCCTGCTCCAACCTGCTTTGCGGCGGGCTCTGGTTAAGAGCGGTTACCAGTTAGACTCCGGTCCCAGGTGTCGGCTTACGTCATCGTCCGCGGTGGTACAGAGGACCCACTACCACCGATCCTGACAGTGGCAAAATGTGAGCCACACCACTTGTCCTGGGCCCAGCCACCACTACATTAACCGGATGGGCAATTAAGGAGATGTAATATCCTTTCCTATATTTCCTTGTCCATCTTTCAGTTGTGAGGTGCAGCTTGGGACTAATGACCTTGCGCAGCGCACACCTGCTTTTGACCACAACCTGTTGGTGAAGGGCGGGGATGGCCTGCTGAGAAAAGTAGTGGGACAGCCTCTTCCATGAGATCTTTAAAGTTGTCTGTCTGCACAATCCTGAACGGTAGCATTTCAAAGGCCAGCAATTTTGAAATGCTCTTAATCAGGGCCAGAGCTTGTTTGTGAGATGGCCTAAACTACCGCTGTCTCTCCATTGGTGCTGCTGGTGGTAGTGGTGGAGGCATCACATCCTTCTTTTGCGGGGAACAGGTGGCCTTGTCACTCAGGAAGTGGTGGTAGAGGCTGAGCCAACCAAATCAGCAGAGATAGCCTCAGATGTTTTCTGTCTTTTGCACTCTGAGTGAAAAAATACCATGCCACAGACACCCTGTGGGCCAGCCTTTATGTGCTGAGTTGCTGGGCAGTTGCAGACAATGGGGCAGATTTATCAAGTGTCTGAAAGTCAGAATATTTCTAGTTGTCCATGGCAACTAATCACAGCTCCCCTTTAAAATATTCATGAGCACTCGTAAAATGAAAGCTGAGCTGTGATTGGTTGCCATGGGCAACTAGAAATATTCTGACTTTCAGACACTTAATAATTCTGCCCCATTGTCATGGCTACTGGCTGACAGCTGCACCTTGCCACACTTTGCATTTTCCACTGCCTGCCTGAGGCTTCTGGACTACAACTTTTTTGTCCAATCTATCACTGCCTCTGATCTATTTTGGGTCTAGAACCTTGTCATCACCCCTGCTATCTTCTACCACTGAGCCATCACCACTGCCCACTTTCTCAAGAGTTCTCAGAAAGCTACAGCAGTGAACATCATAGATCTCTTGTGATGGTCCACCATTCACATCCTCATAATCCAACACATTTTCCTTGAAATATTGGAACTCTATGGGGGACATGCATCACTCCTATTGCTTTCTTTTTTCTTTTTTTGTGCAATTTTTTTGTGGGACTTTTCGCAGTTTGAGACTTTTTAGGTGCAGAATCAAGAAGCCTACCAAAGTTATCTGCCTGGCACGCAACAAAAAGTTGAAAAAGTGAGACTAAACGGGCAACTCATCACATGTATCACAAAAGGTAAAAACTTAAGATACATTGCAATGATTAAGTAGGCCCACTTCAGGAAACTTGAAAAAGTGGCAGCCGAAAAACTATGATACATGTGCCCCTATGTCTGCAACTGGGGCAGATGGATAGGCTGTTTTGTAGGAGGTTGGGGTGGATAGTTAAATAGAGGTTTAGTTTGGCAATGGGGCCTACAAGTAGGTCCTTCTCTGTAGGCTAAGACTTGGGCTGAACCCCACAACATGCTTTACTTTTACTGTACGATTATCATTGTATATTTGTGTTTTTACAAGATATCCATTGGCAATCCCATGACAATGTATTGATAAGTGCATACTAATTAAAACATTGCAATTAGAAGTATAACCCTAAATAAAAATACACCTGTTAATAATCTATATGAATTTTAATATTATTAATACCTGTTCGCTTTGGAGTTACTTAATAATAGTCAGTATATAGAATTAGGTATATTGTTGGCAGTTTATTTATTGCATAAGTGTACTATTTTACCCAGATAAAATGCACAAAAAACATATGTCTTAGGAGAAAGAGGAGATGCAAAAAGTTGCAAAAGTGAGACTAAACGGGCAACTCATCACATGTATCACAAAAGGGAAAAACTTAAGATACATTGCAATGATTAAGTAGGCCCACTTCAGGAAACTTGAAAAAGTGGCAGCTGAAAAACCATGATACATGTGCTCCTATGTCTGCAACTGGGGCAGGTGGATAGGCTGTTTTGTAGGAGGTTGGGGTGGATAGTTAAATAGAGGTTTAGTTTGGCAATGGGGCCTACAAGTAGGTCCTTCTCTGTAGGCTAAGACTTGGGCTGAACCCCACAACATGCTTTACTTACTGTACGATTATCATTATATATTTGTGTTTTTACAAGATATCCATTGGCAATCCCATGACAATGTATTGATAAGTGCATACTAATTAAAACATTGCAATTAGAAGTATAACCCTAAATAAAAATACACCTGTTAATAATCTATATGAATTTTAATATTATTAATACCTGTTCGCTTTGGAGTTACTTAATAATAGTCAGTATATAGAATTAGGTATATTGTTGGCAGTTTATTTATTGCATAAGTGTACTATTTTACCCAGATAAAATGCACAAAAAACATATGTCTTAGGAGAAAGAGGAGATGGATAGCAAATGTAACACAAATAGTTTCACCTATGTATGACTTTATGCTGTTTTCATTGCTTAGTCATTAAAGGGTGGCAAAGGGCCAGAAAAGCACTCCAGAGTGCTATCCATTTGCCCAATGCTTGTTTGTATAGTGAAGCCTCTGTATTTAACAATAAGCAATGTATTGTATTATAAAACCGTAGCCTGCATTTTACTAACCAGAAGGCATGGTTACATTTTTCCTAGAAGTGTAGAAGTTTGGTCTAATTCCTGGACAAATCTCACCATTTGATAAATTCCACCCAATCCCCCACCCGCCCCCCCCACTCCCCCCCTCCCCCCCCCTCGGCCCTCCCCCAAGAATAAAAAAGACTATTTGTATAATATGCTGGCGCATATATGATAACCTCACCAATGCACCATGCCATATATTTACATATATAAGTGGGTTCTGAGCTTCTATGGTATTTGGCGGCCGACTGCAGTGGAAGACATTGCCTGGCGTAGAATTGTACTATAACGTATACCTATTATTATTTGCGATTATTTCAGGGCTTGTAAGCCAGAAAATCCCTGATAAATGTCCCCAATGTACAGTCAGGGTGTGGTATAAAAGGATTTACTATTTCTTCACATTTGGGCGTGGGCGGTCTTTCAGCCTAATGAGCTTTCTGCTATGTGCATTGAGCTGCTTCACAGCCCCTTTCCTCTTCTGCCTTAGTAGAGACAATGCGGACGGGGCAGATTAAGGCTGTGATGGACCTGGGGCACTTTGTAGGTTGTGGACCGCACTGGCCTAAATGATTTGAAGATGCCGTACCAGAACCAAGCTTACCATGAACATACTGTACTAAATCCAAGCTACAACTTAGTTTCCAGCATAAAATTAGCTTGCTACATAGATGCACTACCATAACCAAGATAACTACTTAGCAACAGAACCAGAACTAAGCTTTTACACACAATGTAATCAATACAGGTATACAATTTCATCCATATGCATTAAAAAGAAACCCTGCCATCCAAAATGATTAACCATGTCATGTGTGCAAAAAAATTGGTATAAAAATAGAGAATGTAAAAATAACCAGTAGTCACCTGAAAATTTCTCTGTAGCTCCTGAATCAATGCTCTGGTAACCAACACATCGACAGGTATCCATCTCGGGCACAATTCACCAGAACACGAGTAAATTCACGGTGCACACTGTGTGATTTGGGTACCACTGAGCTCCGCCAGTTTTATTCGGCAGTAAAAACAAAATAAACAAAACAGCAAAAATAAAGCCTAAGCCTCTCTGGTACTAACTACACATTGAGGTTCCCTACCAGGTGCTGGTCTACTACCATTCACCCCAAAAACTCACAGTATCAGTTCACTGCCACAGCTCCACAGGCCTTTGACGTAGCTAGTATTATTGCGTATTCTAGTGCATTCTTTGTATCTGAAAAATAAAAGTAATACAAATAGAAACTATATCACATATATACAAAGTAGATACAAAGTATGAAAAAGGAAAGAGGAAATATGAAAACCCACCCCCCAAACCACTTTAAAAAAAAAAAATACACTACATCTGTTTTTTTTTTCAACAATAGAGTAAGAGACGTGACAAAGCCCTATTTTTGTATTTCTAGCCTTTCTCTCCTTATGGGTAATCAAAGATGGTCCAAGCACCCACTACTCTATCTGTGTCTTCCATATTTTTCTTGATGGAGAGCCACATTTGTATCCATCAAGGATATATAACTTCTCATAGACCTGAAGAAAATAACTCTCCTATACCTTCCCCCCAATGGTTCTCATTGCTTGAACCATTAGGATAGTGCAGGAAAGTAAGGCAACAGTTATCTTCATAGCTCCCTTTTGGCCTTGGAGGGCCTCGTTTTCCAGTTTGAGGAAACTATCAATAGCTGAATTTTGGGTTCCTCTTGGAAGATTTCAAACTGCTGTTGCAGGGTCCTATTGTCCATTGAAAGTCAAGAGCCTGCATCTAACAAAATTGCTGTTGAAAAGCAAATATTTGTTAGGGCTAATTTACTGATGACCCCAATGATCCTCCTGAGTTACAGAGGGAGATCTTGATTGGATAAGGGAAAAAAATTAATCTCCGGTGGAGAAAGCAGTGAGACACGCACACGGGTATCTGCAAAGCTTTCTGATTCTTTATTCCAAGGTTCAGTGGTTATATAGTTATATTTTGTGATTACAGAAAAGCAGGACCCTCAATGAGAGGGAAGGGGAACATAAACCTCTTCCGACACTGATATGGGCAGTTTTAGTCTACATAATTTGGTGCTCTGCCCAGACTATCTGCACCTTTCTGCTATTTTGCATTCCACTAGAATACAAAATACACCTTTACTTGAAGACACACAAAATGGAGTCACTATCCAAAATGGAGTCTCAAATCTCACATGTTTAGAAGCAATGGTCTCCCAGTTTCTGTTACTATCAATCAAAAATGTTATAAGCCCATTACATTATTCAGGATAGACTATTGGTGTATGCAAAATGTTCCTAGTTTCCACAGCAGGACCAAAGGTCGGAAATCTCCATCACCTTACCTCTTTTGGCTACTTACACTTCCTTCAAAAGTGAACGCTATTCACCTTCTGCTTGATATGGACTCCCCCTTAAACCAACCCCTTTAAGACCATTTTCATTAGGTAAAATGGCAGCCTACATGGGCCAAGTTTAGGGTGGGCCCTTCGTTTGAATTAAAATCTCGTAATGAAGCCACATGCTCTACAACCAATCCCACTTTCATTAAAATCCTATAGGTTGGATGTTTTCTGGTGATGGTAGAACTGTCTTTTGAGTTAAAGGTGATTTCGTCTAATTGTCCCTCCCTGAGTTTTTTAACACTTATATGTCCTCTTACCAGCAATGTGTTTTCCTCAACCATACAATGTCTCACTGGGAAATAAAAGCTGCGGATATCAGCATAGGGGGGCAAGCCCCAATCCACCTGATTGGTCATCCAACAAAAATATCCTATTCACTTTCCATCTCACGTACTGACCATAGGATGACAGTAAGAAAGGAAACTCTCTCAATTTGTACTGATGCGACCTTACTTTATCATTACTGAACTGCTGTGTTCACATGATAACAGGATTGGGGTAGTAGTACTCCTAATAGGTGCCCCATATAATAATGATAGGGGTTAGAAGAAGTTATCTGTGCCCAAATATACAGGAGAGGAGTAGTAGTAGCACTACGCTGTGTCATAATATAACGGGAATAGGAGTAGTAGTAATTGCTCTGTGGGATAAAAGCTGGGGGGAGGGTGGATTCATGTGTGGGATGGGACGTTTGGTTTTTGGTGTGGTCGCCAATTTGTTCGCGTTGTTTATTCATTTGTGTTTCGGTTGTATTGGCTTCCGAATCTTTCTTCTCATAATTGTTTGTTTATTTTTGTTTTGGTTTGTTTCTGGTTTTCTGTTCGTTCCGTTCTTGTTTATTTGTTTCGGTTTGTTTTTTCTTTTTTTTTTTCAGTGTTTTTTTTTTGGGTGTTTGGTGGTCCTGCCTCGCTGATGTTGCTCGTGGCTCTTTGTCTTGGGCCTGATATACTGCCTTCGGTTGTCGAAATTGGTGTGTTGTGTAGGTGTGCCGCATATATAAAATAAAAGGATAACAGTGTAGTTAGCATAGGTGAATGTATCCAAATGTACAGCATAGCGGAGAGTATTGCGGTAGTGTGTCCATTCCATAGTTATAAGTGATAGGAGAAATAGCACTGTGCTTGTGTCCATGTACTACAGAGATATCGAGTAAGTAGTACTGGCTGTGCCCATATATGTCCAGTACTAGAGTAATGTGCGCTGGCTGTGCTTACAGAATATTTGAAGTAGTTAGTACACTACACCTCTTCACACTAAGCACACTTCCTTACACTGTATCCACTTTCCCCTTTCTAGAACAGTATTCACCTGCTGTGTATAAAAAGGATCCCAGGAAGTTAAAAAGGGAGGCCCACAGTGAAGCTAGTAAGTTACAAGGGATTGTTCCGCTTCCCACGCTTCCCCAGTAGTACCAAAAATTCACAGATGTAGACCCATCCAAAGTAGCAGGCAATTTTCACAACAGATTTCCTCAAGTAAGTCCATCATGTTACAGAAATGTGCCCCAGAGTAGCCAGTATTTCAAGAGAATGGCCCCAGAGTAGCCATATCACAGGATCCCTAGAGTAGCAGTAGCTACACATGAGATGCCCCACAAAGTAGCCATTCTTCACAACGAGTTCTTCCCCAGAGTAGACAGCGTCACGGAGATGCCCCCAAAGTAGCGCATTAGTCACTGAGATGCCCACAGATTAGTTACATTAGTCAACGAGTGTACCCACCCAGAGTAGCTGTTAGTCCGGCATGAGAGTGGCCTCCATGAGTAGCCTGTAGTCACAGAGATGCCCCCAGGTAGCCAGCTGTACACAAGAGTTATACCCTCACAGAGATGGCCCCTCCAGAGTAGTCAACGCAGTCACAGATATGCCACCCATGAGTAGGCATAGTCTCTGAGAGATGCCCCCCAGAGTAGCCATCAGTCACAGATATTCCCCCAGAGTAGACCATCCGTCACAGAGGATGCCGCCAGAGGAGCCAGCCGTCACAAGATGACATTCATCACGCAGCGTAGCCAGTAGTCACATAGAGTGGCAAAACCCAGCGTAAGTTCAATAAGTCAACAACAGGAAAGGCCAATCCGGAGACGAGCCATGCAGTGACAGATGTCACCCAGAGTATCCCAGTAGATCCCACAAGATGCCAAAGATTAGTCACATTGACAAAAGAATGCCCCTGAGTACCCCAGCTATCCCCCGAAATCCACCAGATACCATCCATGCAACAGAGTATTCACCCAGAAGTAGCAGCAGCCACATTATCAATGACTCCCCTTCTAGTCGAACAGTCACAGAGACACACACACTTTTTCCTAACTTATCCTTATATAGCTGGTAGCACGAGAGACCTTGTTGTGATGATGGAGGAAACATGTGATCTGTCATACAAATGTATAATTACACAGCTCTGCAGGGTGGTCTACCAACACTCCGCTGTAGTTTTTTTTTTTTTTTTTTTTTTGTTTTTTTTTATTACAGTTATCCCCTAGCTGTTACAGCAACATCTTATTGCAATATCAGCACCAACATCCAAAATACATTGATCATTACATGTCCGTTGTGTAAATAACAACTCTTTAAGCAGCCATCATACCTTCGCAAAGAATGTCCAAAAATCATAGCATATCCCTCCCCACCCTCTAACTACCACCGTGCGATAGACGCTGAAGTGGACACAATAGACCACGTGGAGTACAGGAAACCTCTATACAACTAACTCCACTGATTCCAACTTCTTTCGTCTGCTGCCCTTCCATACGTTTCTCGTACGCACATTTGTTCGTATACGATTTTATACGATTACTAATTATTCCCATACGTCACTGTTGGGGATTTATCAATACTAACCAATGTTTTGACTAAGTCCTAGGCTTTTGCGAGCGAAGATAATCTTAAGGCCAAGTCACTTTTATCCTATCATCTAAGAAATCGGGGAGCAGGCCAGGACCCCAAGTGGCGACACGCGGGAAAGAGCCAGTTGAAGCTGATCCTCTAATCTCATGAATATCTCCTCCCATAAGGGTTGATCTTCGTACAGTCCCATAAAACATGTAGGTTCGGCCTGGGAACAATTACACCTCCGAACGTTGATTTTTTTTTCACTAAACCAATTTTTAAAAAAACATTAATATGGTTAAACATAAATTCTATATAATACTGTGTGTTTGTGCTCTGGATTTAGAATTGATCGTTGCTATCTACCCACATTCTTATAAATATCCATCGCCATTCTTGTGCCAGCAGTGATAACAACCGACCTGGTTTGAGACACAACACATTCCACGATTGCGTAACTGACAAATAAACGTTCGGGTCTAATAATCTACTAAGTCGAGACTCATACATTTACGTAACTTGATAAATTACGGTCGTGATACATCTAAATCTAATAATAATTCCGTAATTTTCCTACCCCTAGTTATCGTGAACACTATCATAACTGTAAGTCTTTTCCTATATGCGTGCACAATTGACAATACTAAAAAAATCTCTTCCCTTCGCACTTAGCCTGCACAAAATATCCCTATATGTGGAAACCAATCCTGCAAAGGAGGCAATGTCCCATCTTCTTTCCAACTGCTTCCAAGGACTTAATATCCCCTTCTTCAAATTTCCTTTCCAGAACCCCAACGTCTTCCATTTTAGCTAGCGTCCGCAAAGATTATCGGTGACCGACACCACAAGGAGTAAATTTAAATCCCCGTCACCTTAACTGCCGAATAAACTCCCTAAATCTCTTCTCCAAGCTACTAAGCTCCAATAACCTTAGGCCAAGTGGCAATCTTTTTACCCTCTTCCAGCGTATACATGAACGTGCGAGAGAAGAATACAAAGCTTGTACCTACCCGTGGCGTGCTTCAATCAGAGTCCCTTCAATTGTCCTTACTAACCAATATCGCCAGTCATTAATCACCCATCTTGCCTCGCTCCACAATAGAAAAATTCCCAACTTAGTGCAAATAAAATCGCATGTAATAGTTAGACTGTCTGTTTTCCAATATAACTGGGTGCTGTGCCGCCAAAAAATAATTATAAAGTATGGGACGTCTCGAAAGACCGCTCTCAACCGAAAACCCCCAGTGTTGCCCCGGCCCCTTTGCCTTATTAAGCATGAAAGTTTCATGTTTAATGCGCACCCTTTTTCTCTCACCCCATTGTATATTTATTTTTTATATTTAAAATCGCACGTAATAACACCAAAACCTCAAACCATCTCTTACGCCTATCCAAACAAGGAGAATTTAGATACTACATATAAATATTTGAGGTAGCAATACACTCTTCTTTACATAAGTATAAGAACTCTCTCATGCATTCAAACAAACTATTTAGTGGAAGCGTATCCATTATTCATCCACCATTATTTTTTATTTTTGTTTATAGGGAACCCAAGATTTAGAGTAATATAATACTCAACCTTGTGGCGTATCTTTTAAAAGAAGAGCCGAGCTATTCACATGAAGAGGCAGACCTTCAGTTCAGAGACTGCAAAATAATTGGGATCAGGGTCCTCATCCAAAGGGACTCACAAACTCGACTTATTGGGATTTATCATGAAAAGCCCTTAAAATAATCTGGCTGCAATTCCCTGAATGACCTCCCTTCAGAGGCTTTTGGGGCCGATAATTCGGAGGTCTTTAGAGAATAGGAGAACAATTCATCAAGCATATTATTATATAGCATATCGTTATCCTCGGACCCCAGGCTAATATATAATCCGTTAATCCCTCCACCCCCTCTCCTCTCTCCCATTTCTACAAAAGTTCTCCCCTTTCTTGCACCTAGTTTTATTGCACCCGTGTATTTTTACATTATCAGAACTGAACCTGCCATCTAATTCACATTTTCTTGCACATAAAGAGCATGAGTGTCACTTCATTGCTCTGCCATCTCCGTCATTCACATACTCTCTGCCTTGCCCATCCTATCTAAGTGTACCTTTCAGGTTCCTGCTTCGGGGGGCTCCTTCTTCCCTGTGACCGCATCCTTTGACCTGCTTCCCATTAAGTTCTTTCTTCTTGCCGAGTGAGGATTTCTATTCCCTGGATTCGAGGTCCTGCAGTTATGTTCATTACACACAGGAGCACATGTACAATGTACAAATAAAGGCTACTTTTTCTTCCTTGTTATCCATAACTCGATACAGTTAAATCTAAAAAGATAGGTGTTCCATTGGGGTTTCTGGTGCAAAGACAAGTGAACATTCATGGTTTTCACAGTTTATATAACTAATAACTATACATATTGTGTATATGTTATAGTATTATTACTCTTACATTAATGGACATATGACCAAAAGGTATTTTGCTTTCTTGTGTGTGCATAATACTAAATATTGAAGATGGTGATGAGAAACACAAATGTGCAAGTTTTAATTGTGGCTAGGGAATTATATTACAACACTTATTAATACAAAATTTGTAATATATAAAATAAAATGAAATAATTCCTACTGTTCATAATTCTCAAACTGAGAAAATGAGGATTATTTGACGAAACAAATGCAAAGTACATTAGTATTACTTATACTGGAGTAAATAATTAGTACAGTTCTAGTTGCTGGATCTCCAAAAATCTAAAGTGAAAGAAAAACAGGGTATTTAGCATGAAAAGCCAAAGTGGCCAATAGTCCCAAACAAATCGCGCTATTCTGTTTGAATATCAAGTACATGGATTAAAAGCAATAAGACTGTGTACACTCTAGTACTATAATTTTTTTAGTAGCATATTGAGTATGTAAATGCATTAGCGCGGTTCTTTATCATTACAAATGTCCTTTATTCTACCTGCTTTTTTTAATCAATATCAAAATAAAATAACATCAATCTTAAGCAATTTCAGATATATATGCCATAATTTGGTTGACAATCTCATTGGTATGATTATTATTGAGGTTCCCTTAGGTAACTGTAAGACAAACCATGCACGTGCCATCTTCTGGATGTAGCGTCATGCAGATCTAAGTGTAACCAAAAATTTACAGAATTACAGCAATTGTTGACAATTGTCGATCAGGACAATCGAAAAATACAATGCTTTAGGCTTGTAAAGTAAGATCTAGTAACTAATTGAGAAAATACTGTACCAAAAAACAGCATGCATCCCTGGTTAAACATCAAGATAGGGTCTTACTGTTTGTTCTTACGTTGACAACTTGTATGTAGTCGGAACTGTATATTTATCATTGTTCCCAGCCAGCAAACTTTTTTGGTCTCTGTGACCATTGGATTTTAAATTTGGTTGTCATAGAACAAGTTTAACACTAAAGCTTCATTACAGACACTAGTGATAACTGTTTACAGCTGTTTATTGTGCCGGAGGACTCAAAGTACAATAATTACCAATATCACAGGTCCGTTATTACTAGGAGTGATGTAAATCGAGTGTTCTTAAGTAGGGACGCCTGTATAATACACATATTGTAAGAAAGAAAAGAAATCAGACAATAGTAAAACATTCAGGTAACAAAATGTCGGATCATTGGATCCTCTGACCACCGCGGGAGATGGAACTGAAAAAGCGGTTGTTGACTTGCTGCGGCAGGATACCACCAGTCATTCCCAGGTCGCAGCGAACCAGCCCGCGGTGGCAGCCGAGGTCGAGAACCTTAGTCCTTAGCAGGTCCAGGCTCGGGGTCAGGGCAGGCGGCAAGAGTAGAGATCAGTCCAAATCCGGGGTCAGCAACGGGAGGTTCCAGCAGGTGGGAAACGGAACACAGGCACACGGACCAGCAACACGGAAGGACACTCGGGTACACGGACACAAACTCAGCGAGACAGGACCAGGAACCAGGAACACAGGAACGCGGAACCACAGGAACGCAGGAATACACAGGAACACACAATCATAATCACCAGGAAGTTTTCTCTTAGGCAGTGAGGCAACAAAGATCCGCAGGGGACACAGGAAGAGCAGGATTCTTAAAGGTGAGGGTTCAGCAGCACAGTGCACCACACATTAGGGTGGCTGGCCCTTTAATTTTCGGCAGGAGCCCGTGCGCGCCCTAGGAGGGGGGACGCGACGCACAGCTAACTCATTCCTGGAAGAGCGAGCCAGAGGTGAGTGACGATGACCGTGGCAGCAAGGGGGGCACACTGGAGGAGCACGATGCGCCCCGATCCGAGACAGGGATCGGGGACCCCGTGACACCAAATTGAGCATCATTTTACAAGCTGAGTGTCTGCTTAAACTAGCTTTATTTACCTTAAAATTCTTATTGTGAAACAAAAGGAGACAACGCTCATTCCATTTGATATACAGCCAGAACTCAAAATCAGAACTAATTAATGTTACTCGTTTTCCAGTTTGAGGAAACTATCAATAGCTGAATTTTGGGTTCTTCCTGGAAGATTTCAAACTGCTGTTGCAGGGTCCTATTGTCCATTGAAAGTCAAGAGCCTGCATCTAACAAAATGGCTGTTGAAAAGCAAATATTTGTTAGGGCTAATTTACTGATGACTCCAATGATCCTCCTGAGTTATAGAGGGAGATCTTGATTGGATAAGGAAAAAAAATGAATCTCCGGTGGAGAAAGCAGTGAGACACGCACACGGGTATCTGCAAAGCTTTCTGATTCTTTATTCCGAGGTTCAGTGGTTATATAGTTATATTTTGTGATTTCAGAAAAGCAGGACCCTCAATGAGAGGGAAGGGGAACATAAACCTCTTCCGACACTGATATGGGCAGTTTTAGTCTACATAATTTGGTGCTCTGCCCAGACTATCTGCACCTTTCTGCTATTTTGCATTCCACTAGAATACAAAATACACCGTTACTTGAAGACACACAAAATGGAGTCACTATCCAAAATGGAGTTTCAAATCTCACATGTTTAGAAGCAATGGTCTGCCAGTTTCTGTTACTATCAATCAAAAATGTTATAAGCCCATTACATTCCAGTTTCTGTTACTATCAATCAAAAATGTTATAAGCCCATTACATTCAGGATATACTATTGTGTATGGAAAATGTTCCTAGTTTTCTTACAGGCAGAAGGTCAGGGAAAGTCTCATCCTTACCTCTTTTGGCTATTACACTTCCTTCAAAAGTGAAGCTATTCACTTCTGTTGATATGACTTCCCCTTAAAACCCCTTTAAGACCATTTCAGTAGGTAAATGGCAGCATACTGGGCCAAGTTTAGGGTGATGGTGAACTGTCTTTTGAGTTAAAGGTGATTTCGTCTATTGTCCCTCCCTGAGTTTTTACACTTATATGTCTCTTACCAGCAATGATGTTTCCTCAAACCATACAATGGTCTCCTGGTAAAAGTTTTTTCTTTTCTGTGGTGAGAAAATAGGGTGGTCATAGGGTTTAGTTTTCCGTTGGGAATGACTTAAGCCAGAGGCATAGCTGCGGATTCAGCATAGGGGGGCAAGCCCAAATCCACCTGTTTGGTCATCAACAAGAAATATCCTTTACATTTTCATCTCACAGTACTGACCATGATGACAGATAAGAAAGGAAACTCTTCAATTTGTACAATCGACCTGGCTTTATCATTACTAGAACTGCTCTGCACATATATACAGGATTAGGGTAGTAGTACTAATATGTGCCCATATATAAAGGATAGGGGTAGAAGAAGTTATCTGTGCCCATATATACAGGAGAGGAGTAGTAGTAGCACTAAGCTGTGCCCATATATACGGGATAGGAGTAGTAGTAATGCTCTGTGCCCATATATAAAGTATAACAGTAGTAGTACTGTGATGTATCCATATGTACAGCATAGGAGTAGTAGTGCAGTAGTGTGTCCATATGTATACAGGATAGGAGAAATAAAGCACTGGCATTTGTGTCCATGTATACAGGAAGAGTAAGTAGTACTGGGCTGTGCCCATATATGGCAGTAAGGAGTAATAGGTGCTGTAACGCTCTACAGAATATTTGGAATAGTTTAGAACCTACAAAACCTTCCACTAAAATACACATTCCTTACTGTATCCAACTTTCCCTTCTAGACGTATTCAACCTTGGCTGTTAAGTAAAAGGTCCAACAAAAGTTTAAAAGGAGGTACCCACAGTTGAAGCTAGAAGTTACAGGATTGTCCTCCCCATTCCCCAGTAGTCCAAAAAGATGCCGCCATAGAGTAGCCCACCATTCCAGAGACACTAAGTGATCCCCAGTAGTCAGTAGCACAGAGATGCCCCACAGAGTAGCCATAAGTCCACAAAGATGCCCCCTAAAATTAATTCATCTGTCCAAGCGATGCCCACCAGGTAGCCAAAGCATTCACAAAGATTCCTCCAGATTACCATAATTACAGAGATGCCCCCAGAGTAACCAGAGTTACAGAAATGGCTCCCCATAGTAGCCAGTAGTCAAGAACTACCCCCTATAGCCATAGGTTCACAGAGATGCCGACAAAGTAGCCAGTAGTCCACACAGGATGCTTCCCAGAGTAGAACGCAGTCAGGATAGCCCCCCGAAAGTAGGCAGTATCACATAGATGCCCCGATTAGTCAGAGTATCACAGAGATGCCCCACAGATTAGTCAGTAGTCACGAGGTTAACCCCCCCGTGACTACTGACGTAATCTGGTGGGTCATCATCTGTTACTCTGGCTACTTTGGGGGGCATCTCCGTGACTGCTGTCACGTGACTGTAGCTATTAGTCGCAAAGTTGCCCCATAGAGTAGCCTGTAGTCACAGAGATGCCCCTAGAGTAGCCAGCTGTCACAGAGATGCCCCCCAGAGTAGTCCCCAGTCACAGAGATGCCACCCAGAGTAGGCAGTAGTCACAGAGATGCCCCCAAGTAGCCATCAGTCACAGAGATGCCCCCAGAGTAGCCATCAGTCACAGAGATGCCGCCAGAGGAGCCAGCAGTCACAGAGATGACACGCAGCGTAGCCAGTAGTCACAGAGATGCACCCAGAGTAGCCAAGTCACAAAGATGCCACCCAGCGTAGCCAATAGTCACAGAGATGCACCCAGAGTAGTCAAGTCACAAAGATGCCTCCAGAGGAGCCAGCAGTGATGGAGATGTCACCCAGAGTAGCCAGTAGTCACAGAGATGCCCAAAGAGTACCTCCTCCCGATAAAATTCCTGATAAATGTCCCCCAATTGTCAGTCAGGGCTGTGGTATAAAAAGGATTTACTATTTTCGTTCTCACATTTGGGCGTGGGCGCGGTCCTTTCAGCCTAATGAGCTTCTTCCTTGCATGTGCAATTGATCTGCTTCATTTCAAAGCCCCTTTCCTCTTCTGCCATTAGTAGAGGACATGCGGACGGGCAGATTAAGGCTGGATGGCACTGGGGCACTTTGTAGGTTGTGGACCGCAAACTGGCCTAAATGTTTGAATATAGCCGTACCAGAACAGTTACTCATTACATACTGTACTAAATCCAGCTAACAACTTTAGTTTCCAGCATACAATTAGCTTTTGCTAGCCTAGATGCACTACCAGCTCAAAACCAATATAACTACTCTATCGAACCTAACCGAACTAAGCTTTTTTCCACAACAATGTACTACATACATGTATAGGTTAAATTCAGCCCACTTTTCCTGCCAAGTATTCATTTAAAAGAAACCCTGCCATCCAAATGATTACCCATTTCATGTGTGCAAAAGAATTGGTATAAACAATCGAGAATGTAAAAATAACCAGTAGTCACCTGAAAATTTCTTCTCTGTAGCTGCTCCCTGATCAATGCATCTGGTAACCAACACCTCGCCCTGGTTCCATCCTCGGGTCACAATTCATCCCCAGACCACGATTAATTCACGGTGCCCACTGTGTTCTTTTTTTACCCCTCCCACTGTCATGCTGCCGCCATTTTTATATTCGGCAGTAAAATCAAAAAAAAACAAAACCGCACAAATTAAAGCCTATCCTCCTGGTACTAACTACAACACATTGAGGTATCCCTAAACCGAGGTGCTGGTCTACACCATTCCCTCGCCAAAAAACTCACAGTATCAGGTTCACCTGCCACAGCTCCACAGTCCTTTGACGTAGCTAGTATTTTGCGTATTCTCGTGCATTCTTTGTACTGAAAGAATAAGTAATACAAATAGAAACGTATATCACATATAAACCAAGTCGATCAACAAAGTATGAAAAATGAAAGAGGAAGATATGGAAAAACCAACCCCCACCCAACCACTTTGACAGAAAAATTACCCTACAAAGTCCTGTTTTTTTTTTTCACAACAATAAAGTAAGAGACTGGACATAAAGAGCCCCTATTTTTGTATTTTCTATAGCCTTTTTCGCTCCTTATGGGTAATCAAAGATGGTCCCAAGCACCCACTACTACTCTAATCTGTGTCTTCCATATTTTTCTTGATGAGAGCCCACATTTGTATCCATCAAGGAATATATAACTTCTCATAGACCTGAAGAAAATAACTCTCTCTCCTATACCTTCCCCCCAATGGTTCTCCATTGCTTGAACCATTAGAAATAGTTGCAGGAAAGTAAGGCAACCGTTATCATTCAGAGCTCCCCTTTTGGCCTGGAGGGCTCTCTCCTCGTTTTCCAGTTTGAGGAAAACTAGCAATAGCTGAATTTTGGGTTCCCTCTTGGAAGATTCAAACTGCTGTGCAGGGTGTCCTATTGTCCATTGAAAGTCACGAGCCTGCATCATAACAATTGCTGTTGCAATCAAATATTTGTTTGGGGCTAATTTACTCTGATTACCGCCATAATGAATCCTCCGAGTTACCAGAGGGAGATCTTGATTGGATAGGGAAAAAAATTAATCTCGCTCCGGTGGAGAAAGCATTGAGACACGCACACGGGTATCTGCAAAGCTTTCTGCTTCTTTTATTCCAGGTTCAGATGGGTTACTATAGTTTATATTTTGTGATTACCGAAAAGACAGGACCCTCAATGAGAGGGAAGGGGAACATAAACCTCTTCGCGACACTGATATGGGGCAGTTTTAAGTCTACATAATTTGGTGCTCTGCCCAACTATCTGCAACTTTCTGCCTATTTTGCATTCCCTAGAATAACAAAATCAACACCTTTACTTGAAGACACCAAAAGTTGGAGTCACTATCCAAAATGGAGTCTCACATCTCAACATTTTAGAAGCCATGGTCTCCTCCAGTTATCGTTACTATCAATCAAAAATGTTATAAGCCCATTACATTCATGATATACTATTGTGTAGGAAAATGTTCCTAGTTTTCTTACAGGCAGAAGGTCAGGGAAAGTCTCATCCTTACCATCTTATTGGCTTTACACTTCCTTCAAAGTGAAGCTATTCCTTCTGTTGATAGACTTCCCCTTAACACCCCTTTAAGACCATTTTTTCAGTAGGAATGGCCAGCATACTGGCCAAGTTTTTAGGGTGATGAGTGAACTGTCTTTTGAGTTACAGAACGGAAAGGTATTTCCGTCGAATTGTCCCTTTCCCTCCCTGAAGTTTTTTTTACACTTATTATGTTCTCTTACCACAATTAGTTTCCTCAAAACATACAATGGTCCTCCCTGTTACAAGTTTTTTCTTTTCTGTGTGAGAAATAGGGGGTCATAGGGTTTTAGTTTTTCCGTTGGGAATGAACCTTAAGCCGAGGCAAGCTGCGGAATTTCCAGCAGTAGGGGGGGCAAGCCAATCCCCTGTTTAGGGTCATCAACAAGAAATATCCTTTTTACATTTTCATCTCACAGTACTGACCACATGATGACCGATAATAAAGGAAACTTCTTCCAATTTGTACAATCGACCTGGGCTTTAATCAAATTACTAAGAACTGCTCTGCAGCTATATAAGCAGATAGGGTAGTAGTACTAATTGTGCCCCATATATAAAGGATAGGGGTAGAATGAATGTTATCTGTGCCCATATAAGCAGGAGAGGAGTAGTAGTAGCACTAAGCTGTGCCCATATATATACGGGATAGGAGTAGTATATTCTTCTTTGGCCCATATCTAAAGTATACGTATTAGTACTGGTGATGTATCCTCATGTACAGCATAGTGAGGTATTGCAGTAGTGTGTCGCATATGTAACAGGATAGAGAAATAAAGCACTGGATTCTGTGTCCATGTATACAGGAAGAGTGTAGTACTGGGCTGTGCCCATATACTGCAGTAAGGAGTAATGTGCGAACGCTATACAGAATATGAATAGTAGAAACCTACAAAAACCTTCACACTAATACACACTTCCTTACTGTATCCACTTTCCCTTCTAGACCGTATTAACCTTCTGTTAAGTCAAAAGGTCCACACAAAAGTTAAAAGGAGTCCCCACAGTGAGCTAGAAGTTACAGGATTGCCTTCCCCATTCCCCATAGTCCCAAAAAGATGCCGCCATAGAGTAGCCCACCATTCCAGAGACACTAAGTGATCCCCAGTAGTCAGTAGCACAGAGATGCCCCACAGAGTAGCCATAAGTCCACAAAGATGCCCCCTAAAATTAATTCATCTGTCCAAGCGATGCCCACCAGGTAGCCAAAGCATTCACAAAGATTCCTCCAGATTACCATAATTACAGAGATGCCCCCAGAGTAACCAGAGTTACAGAAATGGCTCCCCATAGTAGCCAGTAGTCAAGAACTACCCCCTATAGCCATAGGTTCACAGAGATGCCGACAAAGTAGCCAGTAGTCCACACAGGATGCTTCCCAGAGTAGAACGCAGTCAGGATAGCCCCCCGAAAGTAGGCAGTATCACATAGATGCCCCGATTAGTCAGAGTATCACAGAGATGCCCCACAGATTAGTCCGTAGTCACGAGGTTAACCCCCCCGTGACTACTGACGTAATCTGGTGGGTCATCATCTGTTACTCTGGCTATTTGGGGGGCATCTCCTGACTGCTTTCCACTTGACTGTAGCTATTATCGCAAAGTTGTCCCCTAGAGTAGCACTGTAGTCACAGAGATGGTCCCCTAGGTAGCCAGCTGTCACAGAGATGCCCCCAGCGTAGTCCCAGTCACAGAGATGCCCACCACAGAGTAGGCATAGTCAACCAGAGAGTGCCCGGGCCCCCAAGTAGCCATCAGTCACAGAGATCACCCAAGTCGCCATCATTTCACAGAGATGGCCGCCAGGGGCCAGCAGTCACAGAGATGGACCCGCAGCGTAGAGCCAGTAGTCACAGAGATGCACCCATAAGTAGCCAAGTCACAGTGCAATACAACGATGGCCACCCAGCTTTAGCCAATAGTCACAAGATGCACCCAGAGTATTCAAGTTCACAAAGATGCCATCCGAGAGGCAGCCAGTCCCAGTGTATGGAGATGTCAACCCAGAGTAGCCAGTAGTCACAGAGATGCCCAAAGAGTAGTCAGCATTGACAAGATGCCCCCTAGTACCCAGCTATCCCAGAATGCCCCCAGAGTACCGCCCATCCACAGAGATGCAAAACCCCAGATTAGCCCCAGCACTGACTAACCCCTTCCACAGCAGGTCACGAGCAGACACACATGCTTTTTCTTTCCTAACTTATTCCTTATTAGCTGGTAGACGGACACAGAGACCTTGTGTGATGATTGAGGAAACATTTGATCTGCTGTACATACAAATGTATAATTCACCAGCCTCTGCAGGGTTTCTATCTACCAAACACTCGAGAATCTGTTCTTCTTCTCCTTTCTAATGGCCTTTTTAGGAAAAAATTGGAACTTTTTACCATCAAAAAGTTGCTGGGTACATGATTTGCCATTTACATGAGCAAAAAGCACAGCAGAGTATTGCTAACAGATTTATTAATTACATGAGCAAAAAGCACAGCAGAGTATTGCTAACAGATTTATTAAAGGGCAAAGCCACTTAAATAAATCTGCAAGCAGCGGAGCACTGAAAACAGTCTAAGAACTCTTGCACATTTAAGGGATAAATGTCCTCCATTCAGGTCTGTAGGATAATTTGATGCCATGCTTTGTGAAACATGAAGTTTAAAGGACACCTGTCATCAGGTCTGTGTTTGCTCCCCATGTTATCAACAACGTTTCATTATATGGCCTCCTGAGACTTATTTTAGCTTTTTCCAGGTCCCTCTGTACACAGCAGAAGGTGTTCCAAAGATAAGTTGGCCCTGCACTTCCTCATCTCGCATTCTTCCTCTTCCTACAACCACGGTATCGAAGTAAGTATCACTGTAATATTATGCCTGAAAGCAGCATCTTTTAAGTTGTTTGGAACGCAGGGATGCTTGAGTCTTGTCTGGTGTGCTGGGGGTTGATGCCCGGGTGCCCACAAAAGAGCCGTGTAGTCCGCCTCTGGCACCCGGCCATAGGTTCGCCACACACTGCTGCGTGTCTATCCTTGTCCCAGTCCTCCACTATAGGCAAATGTCAATTCTAAAGCATTCTAAGTCCATATGACAGTCACATTTCACATTGTAACTTCTACTCTCCAGTTTTTTTCTGGACAGGCAATTTGATATATCTCCCCCACTCTCTGTGACACAGAAACCAAGTCACTGGGGCACATAACTGTGCCTTTGGCTTTTAATCACCTTTTTTGTGGTCATGTGCACTTTTTGTGACTTTTTTTGGCCTAAGACAACCGGTTTTCAACTTCTCCATTGTCTAATTTTCTGCCGTGTTTCCTGAGTGGTCCTGAATCCAGAGTGAAACTTGCACCTTTTTGGTAAAATGTTTAAACAAAAACAATCTCAACACAAAAAAAAAACAAGCTCACACTTGCTCTTGCCAGTGTAACAAATAATTTTAGAGTTTTTTCACATTCTTTGCAAAAAGTTGCAAATTCACTGGTCCACATTTTAACACCAGGATGAAGGATTTGCAAGACAAGCCACGACTGACATGGTGCAGGGGTCGAGACTGGGTACCTAGGGCCCCATCAGTGTGAAATTGAGTTCTGGGGGCCCACCCTTACTGCTGCATAGGAATTTTTTCTATATAGCCGTCAGGGGGGTCAGAATCTCTAGGCATTGAATAATTAATTCCTTTCTCTTCTCTGGCAGCATGGTAAGGTAATGTCAGAAGAATTATGTTGTTACAGTCAACACATTCAATCGATTATGATTCCTAACCCTGTTAAGAAAGTTAAGTCTAAAGCACATACTTGTAGATTTGAAGAGGTTCAGAAGTTATGTATTAAAAGTGATTAAAGTTATTGTTCAGAAAGTTATTGGCCAATATATGAGAAGGTCTGTCCGATATAAATGCCATATAGGCACCAGAACATTAAGCAGTGCTAGGGTATACTGTGTGGAATGGTTATAATCTTAACCATGTCTTCTCTGCTGCTGTGGGGCTTTGCCTACGAGAATCACACTACAGACATAGCAGGATGGTTGTCTTACACCTAGATAGTTAGTTACTTGATAATAGGACAAGAAGTATGATCTAGTACCCATCACAGATAACCTGTCTTCTTCCTCTGGGTTCAGATGCACAGACGACAATTAATTATAATGCCCAGTTTTTCATCCATAGTTCTCCTGCATCATGCATGCACATCACACACTTTTTGCCAAACTTCTAAAAGGAAAACCTAACGACTTGGAAAGGCATCTGACCCCACCTCAACCTGTCAACACCGCAGTCCTCAGTAGCATTAGGGATGCACAATCGCCGTCTCACATGGCGGCTGCACTCACTATGCAAAGCTTGTGCTATAGCGAGATACTAGCAAGGAGACTGGCAGAAGTCCGCGATAGCATGAGACTTTCGGCGATAGTAAACGCAGCCCCCTGTGGGCCGGCCGGCGAGACTTGGGGCGGTCTCCTCTGAAGTGGGTTATAGACTAGATAAATATCTATAGTTTCAATCCACCTTTCATTATATGTTTAGAAAACAAATATGTGCCTCACCAGCTCAGCTCACTTATGTGCAGGTAAGGGGTCGTCAGAATGACATTTCCAAGTGGTAGGTTCCTTTAAAGTGAGTTTAACGCCAGTTATTTGTTTGGACTTTATGCACTGAAAAAGACCGCAAATTGCTTGTACATGTTGTTATTAAGTGTCTGCGCCCGTGTTGTGTCGGGTGCTCTGTGTCGCGGACAAGACAGAAAAAATGTGCCCTTAAAGGGCTGTTACTGCCAAGTCGGAAAAAAAAAATTACATGCATTTGCAAAACCCCTAATAATTTACACTATATACATAGCCCCGTACATCAATAACTACGAGAACATACTCTCGAACAAAATAAGCCAATTAGCAAACGGTGTGTGAACAAATACCCTTATTGTTAATTATTTATTTAATAAAAAAAACTATGCAGGCGATCATATCAAGGACATCACAACGGAATACAGTAGATAGACTGATGGTACAGGTGATGATGGGAGTTGTTGCTACTATCTCATGATCACATTGGAGATATGGGGAGGGTAAATTCAAATACAAAATCAATAACACTGAGTAAATATTTCGCTGATACAAAAAAGTGCATGGTACATTAGAAAGTGCTTGGTGCCAATGCAAAACTGTAGCCCCAGATTGATAAGACCATATAGGGGCAGAGTTATCAATCTGTTGAAGGTCAGAAATTTCCAGTTGCATGGCAACCAATCACAGCTCAGCTTTCACTTTGACCCGTGCTCCATGAATATTTTTAAAGGGGAGCTTGATTGGGTTGCCATGGAGAATGGAAATATTGCCGTTTCAGACACTGATAAATCTGCCCCATAGTGTTTGTGTTTGTTTGTATGCAAACATCCCCAGTGCACACAAAAGATTTGCATCATAGTTTTCAACAAAAAAAAATATATTGCACATACCCATATCAAGTCACACCGTCCGTCCTATCACAAGTCTCCATGAACGCGACGTCGGCACTAGCCTTCCGTCAATAATACTGTACTTATTGCATTATACACAGTACTGCCAATCCAAAATGCCACCCAAATGTGCATCAATTATTAGTACATTACCAGACCAAATTATGTAATTGTGCCTACAATACACCTAAATGCCTATGGAAAGGCGGTCTGATCACAACACTGTATCTTTTCTTAACCCCATTCACCCACCAGGGCCTCTATTATCCTGGTTGCTGTGTGGGATGTCATGGGAGAGCCACAGGCGCGAGGTCTCTCGTTACAACCCCTGGTGTAACACCACCCTGCTACTACGCGGTCGTGCTGGCACTGTATCGTGAAGTTAACCTGTTAGTGATCAGGCACCTAACATTGCTGGTCTATGGGTACCACCCATCATGAAGGCTCATTCGTCTTGCCCCCCTGTAGTGCCTTGTGAGTGGTGGACGATTGTTATGGCAGCCTTCAGTTGTATAGAGACTCATAGCTTGCCATGATTGTGATCTCCAATAGCCAGCCAATTGCCGGCTATTAGCGATCATCAGGTAAAATTACTGTATACTGAATTACAGTTCTTGTTGCAGTAAATAGTATGAGCAATAGGGGCCCTGCAGGGTTAACCAGGGGGGGCTGAATAATATTTAGAAAAAAAAGTGTAAAAAAATTTAAAAGAGGAGGCTTTCCCTAGAAAACTAGAAAAAAATAACCAGTGGAATCATGAAATGTTGCCCGTCCCCAAATGCCGTGTCTATCAAAATATCAAAATAGTAATCCCTACCAGAACACTAAATTGGGAAAAACGAACCCAAGTGTCCCGAATTCACACCATTTTGGCCATTTTTCCACATGGAAAATTGAATAAAATGATCAAACCGGTGTATAGGTCCAAATAATACGCTAGCACATACCGTACTAAAATGACCCCTTCATAGGTTTGTACAAAAGATTAAATTTTTTTAAATCTACTCATAAAACCTAATGAATTTATATAAATTTGGATCCCCTGTGATGTACTGACCCAAAGAATAAAATGATGTGTAAAAAACAGAGCCCACAAGAAACATGCCAGCACTGTGGGTTTTTTTGCCAGGTACCATTGCATAGATATTAAATGGTGTCACTAAAAAGTACATAGTTCCTCCAGAAACAAATAGCCCTCACACATCTCGTAAGATTAAAAAAAAAATATCACTTTTGGAAGGGGTTAAAACAGAAACACAAAACGAAAGGGACTGAGCCTGAAAGGGTTCAAAACAATGCGATCATTGCAAACCAATGCAAAACAAATGTTCTTGGTAGGATTGCATACGTTTTATTACACATAGTGATCAGGGCTGAGCCACGCCTCCAAGTGTTTGCATACGTTTCTAACACAATGCACGCGCCGCTGCGGAACCATAACCTGAATTTGAAATTAATATACGGGATCAAAATTATTAAAATCACAAATTTTTAATTTTATACGCCCCGTCCTCAGTCAATTCATATATACAGATACCCCTCCTCATTGCAATTTTGTATATACAACAGCTCTTTTTCTATTTTAATTGCACTCTCCACCACTCCTTTCATTTTTAGAATCCACCCCATTTTCCATTTTATATAACCCCCTTCCATTTTCTGTAGATCAGCAAACCACTTCTGTTAAATATGTCTCCACTAATTATATACATAGTGCCCTGCTCCATTTATTTTTAATACTTCCCTAATCCACCTTTGGCTGTAAGAAAATACTTCTACCTGTGCAGGGGATTTCTGTTGTCCTTCTCTCTTTCTCTCAGTGCAAGTCACGACGGCTGGAACAGATGCACGTTTATGTATGGATGATGTCAAGCATCTGTGCATTCTGTTGGTGTGAGTCGGGAAGTTCGCCTGGCGTGTTTGGCTGGATATCAATGACGCAGGCACAACTAAAGATTGACAATGTATTGCATTTGGCTGTGCTATTTGCAGGATATCTCTTCTGCACGGTATTTACAAAAATAAAGGATATTTCTAAAATTATGCAAAGGAAACTGAGGGTCGCCAGGCCCTCTACGACATGTAGGAGCCCGGAGCCCTAAGGCAAATATAATATTACACCTTATTTCTGGATCCATTTTGACTCGTATGGTACAAAACTGTATTAATAATAGAAACTCTAACTACTTACTTAAAAACATATTGCCAAGCTAGATAGGATTAAACCTTTAAAAACCAGTTAGGACCTGGGAAACCTGCTGACAGACTTTTTCTTTAGTTGTTTGGCTTCTATCGTGTTTCTAAGCTGCAATTTATCTTCACAAGAAGTTGCAAAAAACAATCACCTAGCTAATCATGTGCAAGGCATGACCACACAAACAAACTCTTTATTTTTTTAATTGGATTTTTTTTAGCTTGTTATGTAGCCATATTAAAAATTTGCACATCCATATTCAGGGTAATTCCACGAGGACTCCATGATTTTTTAATTTCTGTAAAATTGGCCAATATGTACACAGTTAACTCAATATCTTGTTCTCGCTTTACTATTGAGCATCTCTTATCTGCCTATGCATTCCTTATGGCTCAAAAATAGTGCCGCACAATAGCGGAGTAGGGTAAGGATGCCTGCAAATGCGCAAGGTAGATGCCGCGCCAAGATTTCCAGACAGCCAGGTGACTCAACACTGTCTGGCCACAAGCAAGTGGCGGGAGGGGTCCAGTAACATGAAGTGGGGGCGTGCATACATAGTAGTTCCAGAGAGAGGCCAGGAGGCTGGCGCCTCAGGTTCACATATTGCTTTTATTGACGCTTATTTCCGGCGCTAGAGGGGCTTGTAGGAAAGCTGAAAAGGGTCACTCATCCCCGGCATGTAACAAGCGGCATTATTGGACAGTTATCTAATACGCGCAAAAAATGGGAATCAGGGTCCACCAGTGCACGGTCTTTAAACTCCCAACATACCTTATAGGGCTGTGCAGGATATAGTCCTCTACACGCACCCTGTGGAACAAGCGGACGTCATTTTATTAGTCTTAAAAATGACGGGGTTATGCTGACCACTGTCACAGGCCATTCATGATTCAACTTAATTTTGTGTTGAACTGTTTAGTAAATTCTGTGTGGGTGACTTATACAAGCTAACCAAGGGACAATTAGTCTAACCATGCTGTTTAGAGATGAAGGAACATGGCCTCGGAAGAAAATGCATAGTTCATCCAACATTTTGGAAGGAATGTCTAGAGGATGTTCTGGTATATATTATGGGGCTCAAGAGCATTGCAGGTATTTTAATCACTTTTTCACGCCCTATGAAGATGATGTTCTGGTGTTTTCTATATAGGTGGCTGCGCTTTAAAAAGTGGTGTGAGCTCGCATTTTCTCAGAGACTGGTGTGTCTTGGTTTCTTCTTCTTCATCATCGTCAATATCCGGTATACCGTCTAAAATGTTAATTCGAAGCAAGTCACCTTACAAACGCAGCGAACATTTTAGCCAGAACTAAATATCTCTTACAAGGGTGTATTAATGTGGCAGGATGTCCTTCTAACGATGTGTGCCCCGGCCTCAACCGAAATATATACTTATTCACGGGCGGTCGGAGGGTTGTGAAGTTGACTTTTGTACTCCCAACCCACCCCCCTGACTGGAGCTCCTGTACTATAAGTTGATATTTAATCATGAGGCCACCACACAATCATTACAAGGACCATGTCCTTGGAACAAACATTAAGACCCTATAGGTATGTTTTGGGGGTTTAACAGCCATGCTCTGGTGGACAGGTTCCTGTTAAGTAAAAAGTATTTGCGCATGTCAACTTCCACTGTCCTCACCAACTTTTCTATGTATGTATTAAAAATTTGTTGAAATAAGTAAAAGAACTAAGCCACGCAAACATTTATGCGGGGCGTAAACCTAGCCTTTGAACGGAAGCTAGCTACAACGCCATTGAAATGCTTGTACATATATGGACTATGAGCCACATTGGGGCTCATTTACTAAGTGTCGCGGTGGTGCAGTTTTGTCGCGATGTGCACCTTTTCGGGGATACACACTTATTTAGAAGGTATGCCTGGGAATTGTGGCACACAAGAACATTTTGTGGCGCAGCTGCGCTGGCTTCCTGAAAACAAATGAGGGGTGGTGTTGTCGGTTGGTCGTCAACGATTCATTTTGGGTGAGCGGGGATTTAGCTTCAATGGGTGTCGCAACAGCCCTACCACTTAGATGAACACCACTAACAAGATGGTGAACTCTGTTTGGACCTGAGTGGGGAAGCGAACACATTCATGATACCAGCGACACGATTTAGTGAATCGGGCACAGGATATAGTCGGACAATGCCATTTTATGGAACGCCAGTGACGGGTAAGAGAATGTCCCCATTTGCCACCTGTTCCAATGCTGCCGGCAGGAAAAAGAGGACCTGCTTATCTTTTATTGCCGTCGTATGGCCTTGGCCTGCATGGACTCACGGAGGGAAGGGGCGGGTTTACCTGACGAGGCGGCCTGGAGGTGACCACTTTACTTCTGTATCCCGAACCCCAGCTCCCTGACGCTACCTCTCCATGGTTATAACTTGATTTTCAGGATAAAGGCAGCTTGATGTATAAGGACATGCCTACGAGACACCCTTACTGACACTACTAAAAGTACAAGTATGTGGGTTAAGAGCCTTGCGGTGGTGAACTATCCCTTTAATGGGTGTTCTTTAAACAGCTCGTCTCCGCATGACCTTTAGGAATATACCGTAATGTGACCCCAGATAACTTGACTCTTTTAAAGAGGACCTGTCCCACCCGGGAAAAACCCCCAACAAATTAGCTAACCCCTCATCATTTCCCAAGCCCTTTATTTTATCGAATTTTTATTAAGATTTGTGTTTTTAACTTAGTTGTTTAAAAACTTTTCCGACCTCTTATCAAATAAGAGTGGATCTTGTACAGTCTCCAACAGTCGGCCGTATATCATGGAGGGGGGGCGCCCCGCCGACCACCCCCCGCCCCACACCCTGTCAGTCAGGGGCTGTAAGACTCGCGCACAGCAGTGACATGTATTGTGCAATCGCTGCCGGCTCTATGCGAGGCCGCGGGCGGACCAGCGCCGCAGAGGGGCTTATTTTCACAGCGATGGTTGAGATGTTTCACGCTGTAATAGCCCCTCTGGGCCGCTGTCGCACACGCTGATCGCATTATCGCCGACGAGTCTTAGGCCCCTGGAATGACAGGGGAGTGGAGGGGTGTGTCGTCCGGCCCTCATAGAACGGCCGACGTTAGGAGACTTGTACAACAATCCCGACTCTTATTGTGAAAAGAGGCGGATCATTTAAACTAAGTATTAAAAAACACTAACTTTTAAATAAAAATTCAATAAATATAAATGGGGATGGGGATCGGATGTTATGGAGTTAATTTGTTTTTTTTATTATGTGGGAGTTTGGTGTTTTCCCAGGTACAGGTCCTCTAAGAAGGGCGTCACCCCCCAAAGGGCCCCCCACCAAACATGCCCCCACCATATCCTCCCCCAGCCCCTTTCCAAGTATCTAAATTTATTTTGAATTTGGAAAGTTTGTTCCTAACAAGATCTGACCTCTTACCAATAAATCCACGTATCTCCTGCGTTGGCAGTCGGGTTGTTATAAAAGGAAACCTACCACTTGAATTGTAGTGTAAGAGTGCAAATACCAGACGCTCCAACTACCGGGAGCTGAGCGTGGCCGTAGCTTTGTTCGTTATTGTCCTAAAACTCTTATCCGACGGTTAAACACTTTTTAGCTTTATATCTGCGGCACGCTTCGAGCACACCAAGGCGGGACGGGTCGTGCGCGAGGTGCGCTGAAGCTGCTTCAGATATAAAGTATTTAAAAAAGTTAAACCGTGATACCGGTTATGAAAATAACAAAATAATCTCGCGGCACCACTCACCCTGAATAGTTGCATCTTACAGTCTACACATTTCAAGGGGTTAGGTTTCCTTTAATAAGGCCCCCTCATGAAAACCCGACTGCCATCGGTCAGGGATTCTGTGATCTGACCCATATTTGTAAGAGGTCAGATCTTTTGGAAAACCTTTTCCAACATACATCAAATATAAGTTAGCATAATAGAAAAGTGGCTGGGAAAGGATATAGGGGCATGTTTGGTGGGGGTCTTTTGGGGTGAAATTATGGATCGTTGTAATGGGGAAGGATGAAAAATGGAGACACAAAAAACAAAAGGTCTTTCTTTAATGGGTTCAAACCCCACTATTATTGGCATTAATAAATCTTGCGCATGGTGGAAGTTTTTTATTGGTCTGAGAGCAAAACTGTTCTAGTTGCTGCATGGCCAACCAGTGTTCGGCCTTAATTTTATAAACTAGAACATGTTGTGTCTCAGACAGTTCTGTAAATTTCCCCATAGACAAATTTATATGGGGTAGCCCTGCTTGCTGGACATTTTCGAATGTTAAGGACTCTTATCTGGGATTGTGATTTAGCCTTAAGGCTCTCTATTTAATGTACGTTATATATATTTGAATCACCCAAAACAAGGCATCTTAACTGGGGGAGCGAGTCTGTTTTTGACAATTTTTTACTTCAAGCGCATTGATAAGGTGCTATAACTTATGCTGCAAACTAAAACAGAAAGGAACAGTAGACAAGGACCCAGCAAAGAAACATACCATATAGAAATCATTTCAGCACGTTTTCAGCACACGCTTAAAGTATGTGTAAAAAAATGGATAAGGCAACCAGGTCTGAACATGGCAAAAGCCTTTATGGAAGAGACAGTCCAGCCCTGAGCAGCCCATGTGCAGGATGAAGTTTTACAAGTGGCGCCTGTTTACACTTCTCTGGGACTTTCGGCCACTGTGCAGAGTACAGGGAGGGCTGAGACCACTGCTAGGGATTTCCTCACACAACCGAGGCTGGAGCCCTGCCTCCTCCACTATACTGTAGTGATTGGAGAGAAGTAAGCTGAGGTGTCTGCCTCCGCACACCCACCTCCTGCAGTTCCTGGATGGAGGGCGCCTCCTTATAAAGGTGGCACAGTGAGAGGTCTAAGCTGCCCTGTCCACCCGCAGGCCGGCTACACTTTACCTCAGTGTCACCCTCACCACACAATCGCCACCATGACGGACCAGGCCCCCTTCGACACCAATGTGATCACATGACCCGATTTGTGATGGAAGAGGGCATTAAAGCCAAAGGCACGGAGAGATGACCCAGCTCCTAACTCCCTGTGCACTGCCATAAAGCCATTCCTCTGCTGTGCGCAAGGCTGGACTGGCCAACTGTGAGTAGTAGTGGTCCACACCTTCATTCTCTGGGCCAGTGCTGGGACTGTGTGTATTTAGTTTCCTGATGGGGATGAGAACGGGAAATTACAAAGTTAAAACAAATTTTTATTGCTAAAAATAATTTGCTACTTGAAATTTAACTTAATATAAACTCCTTGATATGTTTGTTTTAACTGTGCTGTCCCTCTAAAGCCAGAATCGTTGAAATATACTGTCAGGATATAGTTGCAGGATTAATATAATATTATGTGGCTGCTAGAAGAAGGAGGAAACTGAGACACTTATATTCTATGGGGGGATTTAAATGTCATTTGCACCATTTATTTGTGATGAAATCCCTGCCCCTCCACCCAACAGGATTGGTCTCCTGAACTCCCTGGTGGCCGGCTCTACACTGGCATGCATTCTATGCCAGGCCCTGCCAGAGCCTGTGTTCAAAGTCCACTCTGCTGCCAGTACGCCCCCCTTCATACCCTCTGCATAGCTTGACGTGAGGTGGCGGGTAAAGGGGTAAAAAAATCGCAACCCACTAGCTATGTGCTAGAATTGTGATAATTTCAGAGTTTTTTACACCATAAAACTGGCGTACAATCCCCGATGATTCCCCCCAGATGCCTACAGATCATGCTAATATTGTCAGCCATCGCTGTCTAAACTGTGCGAAGTCCTCCTTCAGCTCCCATCCAGAGCACTATTCCTTATCAGAAGAAGACTTGTGTGATATCTGAGCATGCTCTGTCTCGTATGCAATAAGCCAGTGTGCATGTTTTTTTCCCTTTCCTTCGGTCCCTGTGATGAAATACCTCACTAGAGCTTTCCCTGCTCTATCATGTGGTCGTTATTTGGAGAGATAAATTTCCCCCAGAGTCTAAGTACCACAACCAGCGAAATAGCATGGCGTCCTAACCACAGAGATGATGTCATTGTATATGATGTTAGTTTTGTAGATTGTTGTTAGTTATGAGACACCTAGCTCTTGTCTCGTAATTGGCCAATCAATATTTTTCCTATTGTTATTAGGATGTTTTGTACTTGTAACTGATTTACAACTGACATGCACATCTTATTTAAGTTATGTAGTTTGCAAAACTATAGTTTCTATATGTGATTATTTTTCTTGTTCATCTAATGGTACCCAAATTTAGGTTGAGAATACTTTAAAGCAGCGCTCAGCCTTTTTTGCTGAGAGACCATAAGCACCGCATATTTTAAAATATAATTCTGGAGAGCCGTAGAGTGTATGACCGAATAAAGCCAGCCAGCCTGCAGTATATAGCCAGCCAACCCCCCCTCACCCGGTATATAGCGGGCCAGCCCCCCCAGTATATAGCGGGCCGCCCCGCCAGTATAAGCCAGCCACCCCCCAGATATAGCCGCCAGCCCCCCCCGTATATAGCCAGCCAGCCCACCCCAGTATATAGCCACCCGCCCCCAGGTATATAGCCAGCACCCCCCCCCCCTTATATAATTATCCCCGAAGCATTATATATATATACTGCGAGCCAAATGCACCATCAAAAGAGCCACATCTGGCTCGCGAGTCAATGGTTCCCGACCCTCTGCTTTTAAGGTAACTTTTCACCAAGAAAGCTCATTTTTAGCTATTTACAGGTTTCCAATAGTCTTGCTATTCTGATATTAAAATGCCTTTGTCAGCATCCTGAATCATTTCATACATTATATAAGTTTAATTATTATTCCTGTCATCCTGCCAGCAGCATGTGGTGAGTTCGGGGAGGGCAGCTGCAGCCTCTCCTTTACACTCATGCACGCTACTTCACCCTTCCCCGCTCCTGTCAGTGCACTGAGGGAGGGGAATGGTCTTGGAGAGAGGAAGAATGCAGAGCACTGAGGCTCAGTGGTTAGCACTCCAGCCTGCAGTGCTGGGGTTCATGTCCTAGGGTCAACATCTGCAAAGAGTTTGTATGTTCTCTCTGTGTTTGCGTGGGTTTTCCCCCACACTCAAAAAATGGTAGGTTGTTTAGATTGTGAACCCATTTGGGAGAGGGACCGATTTGGCAAGCTCTGTTAGCGCTGCGTAATCTGTGTGCTATATAAATAAAAGAATTATAAAAAAGGAATTATTATTATTATTATTATGAGAAGACACAGGGTGCAACTGCCCTCTCCCCGGGACTCGCCACATGCTGCTGCCAGGGAGCCAGGTAATGTGAATTAAACTTTTATATAAAATACTGGAAAGATTCAGAATGCTGACAAAGACATTTTTAAAATCAGCAAAACATAGGTATGGAACTGTCACCAGCTATAATACATTCCATCTGACAGGTTTCTTTAAACATCCAAAAATAATGCATTCCCCTTTACTTTCTGAAACAAAAGGGTTCCTTTTAAAGTGATTTTCCCCAAACAAGTTAGGCCCTATCCTGTGGATTTTTGTCAAACATTTTCAGAACCAAAATGCCAGAACTTGGAAAGAAAAAGGCGAGCAGCAAGTATGGGCTCGTTCTTTTATTTTAACAAGGAAAAACAATAATTTGGTAAAATCATTATTACTTACAGTTTACACTTTAAATAAATTGTCTGCCTCCAATCCTAAACAAATGATTTTATCATAAAGGTGTGTTTGCTGACCTCACAGGCTCAAACTTCAGTAAATCGTTTTTCCATTGGTCTGTATCATATTTCTATGGGTTAAATAATAATTTATAATGTACAATAATTATTTAACAGTTTCCTACTGTTCAGTTTCTAATCGGACATATGGGACAACAACTCTTATCATTATATCAGCATGTGTCTGACTCTACCAGACAAGGAGCAATGCGCTCACATCAGTATTGGTTAATATATAATTTGATCTACCGGTACAGGGAATTAGCAGGATTACTTCGTTTTTCTAGTTTGAGCATATTGCTATTTATCCAGGGCTGTGAAGAAAAAGGTACATGTCTATGATCCCAAAACGAATACTGCATATTACTGCAACACAAGACCTGTACTATGAACACACCAACATCATGCCTTAGTGTTATGTTATTTTTGTAGGCTTACTAGGATATAAGAGCTTCTAAATACATGTCACCATTATATCTATAATATGTATATTTTTTCTTCTAAAGGCAGTTGGAATCTAACTCTTATCGACCACACATCCTTTACAAATACCATTGTAACATCAGGAATGAATGCTACTTATGTGCAACATGTTTCCCCACACTTTTACGCAACAGAAAAAGTGCAGCAACGGGGGTGTTGAGAGGGGTGTAAAAGATCTGTGGCACGAGCCCCAATGCATATATACAGCATTTTCATTACTGTTTACTCCTTTGTATAACCCCCTCATTAGTGCTTGCGGCAAAGACAACTGTACAAGCAATGCCAAGAGAAATTGGATTTTAGTTCTATCTTCTTGATAAGGTCGCATCACTGTCCTCCTCATCCAGCACATCATCCCTGTGGAGTTCACCACACAGACATCTTATGTTTTCATTGTCCTTACATCTTGGTCCCCTAACATGTTATGCTGATACTTCTGATACTATCCCTCAAATACAGCAATAGTGCTTCACAAAGACCCATTGAAAACATTATAACACACAAATAATGCTTACTAGAATGTTGTTGTGCCATGCCCTTATCATCTTCCACTTGGACTACTGCAACATTCTCTCTGTGGTTTCCCAGCTAACTCTCTAATGCCCCTACAATCTATCCTAACACTGCTCCCCAGCTAATCCATTGTCTCCTTGCTTCTCCAGAATTAATTTAAATACAACCATGACTTACAAAGCAGACCACAACCCTTCCCTCCATATAACTAAGAAATAGTACTAAACCGTCCCACACGTATTATCTCCGCTCCTCACAGGACTTTCATCTTTAATATAATATAATAATAATAATATATATAAAATCTTCACTCTCTTACCATCCACGCTTCTCCGGTGCATCTCCAATACTCTGGAACTCTCTACCAAAAGTGTCAGACTGTCCCCACCTTCAAAATCTTGAAACGTAATCTGAAAATCCTCTTGATAGGATTATACACAATAATGCACTGTTCCCTCACCTCCTGTTTCCATCACCCTCTCAATAGATTGTAGCTCTTACTGCTAGGGTCCTCATCACTTGATCCTGATCACTGTAGCTTGTATTTGTACTTGCATTTGTTCTTATCTAAGATGTCTGTGAATCCCTTATTGATTGTACAGCACCATGGAATTAATGATTTCTATAAATAATATACTACAATGAAATTTTTTTTCTTTGGAACCATTTAATTGAATGTGTTCAAATCTGCTCTAAACATGTTACTGACACCTATCTCCTAGTAGAGTGCTTCAAAACAAATGTAGCTGTGCTGTATTTTTTTAAAGAGCTAAATCATTGCTTCTGGTACAGAATTTGAAATTAGTGATGCACTTATGTAATCCAATGTGATCCCTATTGTAGCCACATAAAGAGTGATATATCTTGTATAGAAAATTGAAGACCGCTAACCAATGACTTTAAGTGAAAGATCCACACACATGCAATCTACTTCTTTATAGTTATCCATCCGTTGTGAGAGACCTAAAGACTTATGCTCCCGCACTCTCTATTACTTGCAACAAGTAAAGGAGTGAATCAAAATACTACCCGCTCCCATTTTACACTTAAGTCAGTGTGTGTGTATTTTCATATTCTGCAGCGCCTTTCATGAGGTGTATACCAAAATAAGACATTACCGAGCAATAACATTGTCTGATGAACAATGGGAGTGAGGGCCTTGCTTGTAAGAGCTTAAAATCTAGACGCAGATGGTATATGTTGATGTGGATATCCAACATGCATGATTCTTCCATATGACATGTACATATAATTCAGATAATTGGACAGCATAGCCAAAATCAGCAGGTTTGGACAACTTTTGCCTTACATGTAAGGTCACCTTAGACATTTGGGCACCTTTAACATTATCTTGTAGAGAGGGGGTTGGGAAACTAAACTACGTGTTATTTACCATGTCTGTTCCTCCTGTGCAAAATAGACCTCAGAAGAAAAACAGTTTACCTATTAACCTTTAACCTTACACAGGCAAGCAAAAGAAAGAAAAACCACAGATAACAAGTTTCACATGTAGCCTGACATGGATGGAATTTATAGGCAACAAACAAGACTTCAAGATTATGTATTCAGTACTATTATTTTTAGAAGAAATTTCATAATAAAACCAGACTAATTTACCAAAGATACTGTATGGGTAGATAGGAAGACAGAAAAGAAATTATTTAAAATAGTGTCTCAAATAAAGTTTACCATTTTGCTAGCATTAAGAAAGTTCTTGTACAATACTCCTGAGAAATGACCACATAAACAAATGCCATTCACATTAACAAGATTGCAAGCCATCCAAAAAAATAGTAATGATATCATGTTATTTTTCACACTTCCAAAATAGTTTTACTGCAAAGGTGACGGTATGTAATTATACAATTTCTTCTGATCCCTGGAAGTGGGACAATGTTTGAGGTTATGGAATTGTCTTTACTGTCTGATAGATAATATGGCTATAGTTCCTTCTCACCCCTCACACAAATATAAATTTGTAGCCTGCTTAATCTAGGGTGGCATTGACAGATGATTTAAGGATCATATAGAACAATCTTCATCCATACCTCCAATCAAAAATATCTAGGCTTTATGCTAGTTTAGTCATCACAATGGGAAAACTAGATATATTTCAATTTAGACAGATTGATTATTGTAGTCCTGGCAGATGTTCCTTCATAGACATATTTCTATAATTTGTGACGTATTAGGGTGTTTCTATAAGTTCTAAAGCAGGCAAAGTATGAGAGTCTGTGAAAAAAGACAGTGGGGCACATGCATATATCCTTAAATGATTCGGTCTTAAACTAATATTAACCCCTGATACAACATGAAGTGATTCATCTAATAATCCACAGACATTAGGAATTGTGACTAAAACCCAAGGTACATGTGCTGTTGGTGTGATATGGCTGGGGCGTTGTCTTTGATTGTCAATGCTCTTTTTTATTTCTGTCCTGCTCTTGTTTGTCAGAGATTTCTGTTCCCAAACGTCAGATGAACCCGGAACAGAGCTCGGCTTTGACATTGCATAGCTCTCATGTAGATGAATGCTGCATAATGAGAAGGGTGTGACTACTTACATACTTTATTTAACTGACTTTAATTTTCCTGACTTGAATGACATTTCGCTCAAGTTTCAGAAACTTCAAATGTTCACCAAAATTATTAAGAAAGAAAAGTGTATAAAGTATGCTTTGCCTTGTAAGTACTAGAAATGAATAAAGGATGCCAAAATATTGGATTAGCAGATGATTTTTATGGATCTGCACTGATAATGATGGGTGTATGTAGTAGCATTACTGATATTAGCAGGGTAATAAATAAAACAAGCATGGTTCAGTTCCTAGATGCCAATATTTTATTTCTAAGCCCTGCAAAACATTTGCATGAGTCCAGGGATCCCAACTTTCCTCCATATGTTCAAACATTCTAAATATAAATTTGTGTAAAGGAAATTTATGTAAATGCAACAGCTGATTGGATTCTTTAAAACATGTAATTTATGACGTACAAAATATTGTCTACCTTTAACATATAAAAAATATTCTTTCTTAGATACGGAAGCAGGATTCCACCAATGTTAACCGGAGAATCAAGTGAAAAAGCTGGATGTCTTTCAAATGACCTAGTTATCAACATGCTGAAGTCGTCATTCAGTTCCTGTGTCCTGGTATCAGAAGAAGACCCACATGCTCTTATTGGGAAGCTGATAAGCGGGTTTGTACAATTATAAGTATCATTGCTGCTTTACTGAATTGCTTCATGACCAATCCATCTGCATATGTCTTGCTCCTGTAATGACAACACTCCCCTGATTGTAACTAATTATTTAGAAAGAAGGTTTTGCATCACTTGCAGCACTTGAGACACATGAATATTTAGAAGTATATGTATATTGAAGGGACAAGATCTTTGCTCACAAAATAATAATCTATATAATTCTATTTATATAGCGCACACAGATTACGCAGCGCTGCACAAGCATGTCAATTGGCCCTGTCCCCATGGGGCTCACAATCTAAACAAACCTAACAGTATGTTTGAAGTGTGGGAGGAAACCGAGAGTACCCGGAGGAAACCCACGCAAACACGGAGAGAACATACAAACTCTTTGCAGATGTTGACCTGGGTGGGCAAAACTTTGTTCCCAAAATATGATATACAGTATTTCAGCAATTAATAAGTTATGGATTGTACTATAGCTTTCCGCAAAGGGGGTATTACATCCTAAAATATGTAGATGGGCTAGGATAAGAAAATTGATGAAAAAATAGTCACCGGTAGTTTGGGATTGCAAACTAAAACCTGTGTGGCACATGGATTTAGATGTAAGGGAAGTAAGACTTTTTTTGGGGCATTACAATTTTAGAGTGGCACCATAGGCACGAGAGTAGATATCTGCATCTGTAGTTCTCAAGCTGGACTGTTACATGGCCTTGAAGAACGACATCCTTATTATTCTATAAGACATTGAGGAAAAATGTCAAGTGGGCGTGGAGGGTAGCGAAGGAGGGCATGCCCGACATCGAAGTGGGCGCTCCTGCTCCCTGCCGCACATTAGCTATAGTCTGTGGCATTCAGGCCTGAAGCAGCAAAGGTGAAAGCACAATTCTACGCCAGGTGGGCCTGACACACACAAAGAATGCCAGTGCAGAAAGTCGCAGGATATCTTATAAATTATATAAAACAAAAAGGCGCACTGCTATGTATTGAAAAATAAAGTTTTTTAGCTGTAGACCAGCCCATCATACCACTAGTACACCTAAATCAAGTCATATCTGTAACAGTCAGCCCTTTCGCATAGAGCTTGTATAAACAATGCTGCTCTATTCTAAAACTTTTAACTATTGTCTGTAATTTGTTTTCCTTATACAAAGAAGACTTTGTATCTACAAACAAATATACGCACACCAGATCACCCCAGACCGGCTCCCTAAATTAATCATGCAAGATGCCTAAACTTATCACAAACCTTAACCATGTCGCATTTCCTTTACATGTTTTAACTTGTGTAATAACGTAAGAAGATAAGTAAGAATGTGTTGAATTCACCCAAAGATCACCATCTTCCTAATTGCTCTCTATCTGCCAGTGGCCAGATCCCTGTAGATGCCCATAGAGTTACCACTGCCTCAAAACGCAAATTCTAAGTATTTTTATTACCTCTGCCAGTATCTGCCTCTCAATTCCAGTATGCCATGTCTTTACAGGGCAGCGAGGGGCCTAATGCAGGTCTTCTAACAGCATGCTTCTCATTATATCCTGCCAGATAATACACAGTAGCCACTATACTTTACTATTGATTAAACTAAAATATTTTTGTTTTATTTTAGGGGAAATATGTTGTCTGCTTTGACCCATTGGATGGTTCTTCAAACATAGACTGTCTTGCATCTATTGGCACAATTTTTGCAATATACAAAAAGGTAACATCTATTTATTTTTAAACTCGTGTAATAAAAAACATGACTTTAAAGCATAAATTATTTTTCTGAGTAGCTACATTTTTATGTGAAGCCTAAGCAAGTGTATTTGAAGCAACATGTGGCAAATAATCTGACAATGTACATGAATAAATCTATGTTTATTAGTTTAAAAGCATAAATTACTTCTATTTTAATCTATAGTCTGAAAACTGCTTGCAGAAGCAAAATGTGAAACAACAGTGCATTGACAGAGTCCCTTCATGTCTGAAGTTAAAGTGGTTGTCTGGGATTATGACATTTTATTCTATGGCTGTGGGGTCTCTAAAAACACCTCATTCTTTCCTTTGCCCACGTCTCCCGTAGCTGTGCCGGTCACTGCTGGCCACTGATGTGTATACAGAGGCTGACAGCAACGCACATCTACAGCATCTGTTTACAAGCAGAAGCCAGCGGTGATGTGCATATACAGCCACGCTCCTAACTGCATTGCAATGAATGCGAGCAGGAGCGCGGTGTATATGTGCGTCCCCGCTGGCCTCTGCTACATAAAATGTAGACGTGCGTTGCTGCTGGCCTCAGTATAGAAATGGAATCGGGGAAGAGGTGAGAGTGAGCTCTCTTTTTATTTTTAGAGACTTATTATACATAAAAATGTTTAATAAGAGACAGCCCCTTAATACGTAACTGCCACAGCCGATGATGGCTCGTTTTATTTTCTAAAGAAATCAAGGAATGAATGCATTGTACACCACGCAGACTTAATACTGTGTGTGTCCTGTGAACAGAATCTGTTCTTCTTCTCCTTTCTAATGGCCTTTTTAGGAAAAAATTGGAACTTTTTACCATCAAAAAGTGCTGGGTACATGATTTGCCTTTACATGAGCAAAAAGCACAGCAGAGTATTGCAAACATATTAAAGGGCAAAGCCACTGGACAAAACAGTCTAAGAACTCTTGCACATTTAAGGGATAAATGTCCTCCATTCGGTCTGTAGGATAATTTGATGCCATGCTTTGTGAAACATGAGGACAGGCAGAAGGTCAGGGAAAGTCTCATCCTTACCTCTTTTGGCTATTACACTTCCTTCAAAAGTGAAGCTATTCACTTCTGTTGATATGACTCCCCCTTAAAACCCCTTTAAGACCATTTCAGTAGGTAAATGGCAGCATACTGGGCCAAGTTTAGGGGGGCCTCGTTAGAATAAATCTGTAAGACAGCCACATGCTCTACACCTCCCACTTTCTTAAAATCCTATAGATTGGATGTTTCTGGTGATGGTGAACTGTCTTTTGAGTTAAAGGTGATTTCGTCTATTGTCCCTCCCTGAGTTTTTACACTTATATGTCTCTTACCAGCAATGATGTTTCCTCAAACCATACAATGGTCTCCTGGTAAAAGTAAAAGCTGCGGATTCAGCATAGGGGGGCAAGCCCAAATCCACCTGATTGGTCATCAACAAGAAATATCCTTTACACTTTCATCTCACAGTACTGACCATGATGACAGATAAGAAAGGAAACTCTTCAATTTGTACTGATCGACCTGACTTTATCATTACTAGAACTGCTGTGCACATGTATACAGGATTGGGGTAGTAGTACTAATATGTGCCCATATATAAAGGATAGGGGTAGAAGAAGTTATCTGTGCCCATATATACAGGAGAGGAGTAGTAGTAGCACTAAGCTGTGTCCATATATACGGGATAGGAGTAGTAGTAATGCTCTGTGCCCATATATAAAGGATAACAGTAGTAGTACTGTGATGTATCCATATGTACAGCATAGGAGTAGTAGTGCGGTAGTGTGTCCATATGTATACAGGATAGGAGAAATAGCACTGTGCTGTTAGCCTTCTCTATTGAAGTACTGAAAATATGAAGACCTGCTTCATATAACCAAGTTTTTTAAAATCTATTATTCATTTAATAGATGCCAATCTACTTAAGTGCATTAAAAGTATTCTGCAGAGATTACACAAGCAGATTGCTTAAAGTTTATAGGAATACCTAAGGTATAAGAAAAAAAAAAACACCTGTATAAATATGTTAAAGGAAAACCACCATTTGCTTATATGCATTATGAACCAAACATACCTTGTGAATGCTGTAGCTACATTGATGCAGAAACATATAGTTTTTTAATCACCGAGTCAAGTGGTTTTGACGAAAAAACAATTATAAAATTATGATAATGAAGCTCTGTCGCCTCTGTGGCTGCCGCTGCACTGCTCCAGCCTTGTCCTGCACAGCGTAAGCCGAGAGAATACGCCATCACTGTGTTGTAATCATTCAATCGCTGCACCATGCACCAGCTGCTGTATATGAGTCATCCAGCTCAGGTTGATTAGTTCTGTGTGGACAGTTCAGGAAGCTCTGTGCAATATATTTATGAACATCAGCCTGCATACAACCCAGCTTTCCCAAGCTCCTGAAATTCATAATAGTTTTTTGAGCAAAACCACTTGGTTCAGGGATTATACAAGATATGTTTCTGCATCAGTGTAGCTACAGCATTCTCAAGGTATGTTTGGCTCACAATGCATAAAAACACATGGTAGATTTCCTTTAATAAATAAAAATTTGTATTTTTAGGCTGCTCTACTAATATGACATGCAGGAAATAGTTGCTGTTGTGTATGGTTGTATCCTCATTTGTATACACTGCTCAAAAAATAAAGGGAGCATCAAGAAAGAAACAAAAAAAGACTTCTGTGAAATCAACCACTCCGGCTATGATTTAACACTGATTGAGAATCAATTTCTCCTGCTGATGTGCAAATTGAACAGACAACAGGTAGAAATGATTAGCAAGATCAAAGCCCATTTCTCTATTCTCATTCTTTTTGGATGTTGTTTTGGATTTTGCATTTTGACATTGTGACAAATCAAACCCAAGGATACAGTGTGGCTTGGTGGCAGCAGTGGTGGTACCTCGTACAGAGGTGCAGGTGCTGGAGTCCCCATGAATTGTGGCCAGAACAAGAACATCGCTTTTGTCATTATACTTGACCAACACCATGTTCTGATTGCTGAGCGCCTTTAGAAGGGGTTAAACTACTACAGATTTATCATCAAGCATCATAAATCTGTGATAAATCTGCCCTGGTCTAATATACAACTGTTTCCAGTAGTAAATTGCATAGCTTATAATCCTTTCAATGACCTGACCCTTTTCCATTTTTTCAATCTTCAATTTAAAAACTCCATAATTTTTTTTTATTTTCATAATCTGTGGGATAAATTGTACTTAGTGTCAGTATTTAACCGGTTAAAGACTGGGCCCTTTCCTGGTTTTTCATTTCCATTTTTCACTCCCACCTTCAAAAATCTATAACTGTTTTATTTTTACACGTAAAGAGCTGTGTGATGGCTTGTTTTCTGCGTAAGCGCATGCTTCCCAGTATATAAGTAGCCCCAGCACATACCCCGTAGATAGGCAGCCCCAGAACATACTCCCAGTATATAGGTTGCCACAGCACATACCTTCAAGTAAATAGGTAGCAATAGCGCATGCCCCCCAGTATATAGGTAGCAACAGCACATGCCCCCCAGTATATAGTTAGCCACAGCGCATGCTTCCCAGGATATAGGTAGCCACAGCACATACCCCCAGTAAATAGGTAGCTACAGCACATACTCCAGAGTAAACAGGTTGCCACAGCGCATACCTTCAAGTAAATAGGTAGCAACAGCACATGCCCCCCAGTATATAGGTAGCAACAGCGCATGCCCCCAGTATATAGGTAGCAACAGCGCATGCCCCCCAGTATATAGGTAGCAACAGTGCATGCGCCCAGTTTATAGGTAGCAACAGCACATGCGCCCAGTATATAGGTAGCAACAGCGCATGCGCCCAGTATATAGGTAGCAACAGCGCATGCCCCCCAGTATATAGGTAGCAACAGCGCATGCCCCCCAGTTTCTGTGCCTTGCTATATGTCCTTAAAGCAGTTTACACCCACATATGCGGTATATCTGTGCTCAGGAGGAATTGTCCAATAAATTGGCGTGTGTGTTTTTTCCTACAACCCACTGTAAATTTGTACATTTAAGGCCTAAATTAATATATTCGTGAAAAAACAATTTTTTCAAAGTTTGTACTTCCATATCATCTTAATTTCTGTGAAACACAGAGGGTAGAAAAAGTGATTATACCCCCTTAATAAATTCCTTCAGGGGTGTAGTTTCCAAAATGGGGTTACTTGTTGGGGTTTTTAACTGTTTCCATTCCACAGTGTCTTTGTAAATAAATGATGGTGGCCTAAAACGGTTTTAGGAAAATCTACCCACTCATAACCAAATGGTGCTCGCTCTGTTCTGTATCTCAAAATAACAGATAATTTAATGTGTTTTGAAGTTATTATCAAACAAAATGATACATGTCTGAAAAATAGGCTGTGTCCTTAAAGGAAACCTACCACTTAAAAGTGGTAGGTTTATACAAATATACATGGCATATTTTTGTTAGGGGAACAAAGCCCCTATTGCAGAATTATAAGTTATATTAACTTATAACTCGGCGCACTGCACTTGGGTGGGGCTGGACGAGCAGGATACGCTCTCTCTGATGCCAGGTAATTCAAGATAAAGTTAATAGGGATAGTTATACAGACTGCCATTTGCAATCCCGTCATTTCACACTGCATGTGCTGTCTCTAGTGTCTAGCTGCTTGTACTCAGTAGCTGATGGAGTGATCTTTGCTCAATTCTTTTTTGTTGCTGAAGAAGATATCAATAAATCCGTGTCAAATCCACATAGTTGAATAACCAGTGGTGGCAGGTGGAGCAGGCACAGGTCGCAGCAAAGTAAGGGGACGTCGTAGCAGGGGTGACTCTGTAAGGCCAGAACTGCCGATGTCATCTAGAGGCAGTGTGTTGTTCAACAACTCAAAAGGTTCTCAATCGGTTGACTAGGTCATCCACTTCAGGCCCTTTGAAGAGGCCTTGTTATTTTGCTTCATGTCCTGGAACTCATGCTGCTAAAGCTGTCTGGTCAGGGCACTGGAGAATTGTCAACAACATCTCATGGCCCCATGAGTCCAGTGGGGGCTGCACTTGAGAAGGAGGAGGACGACATTGGAGCACAATCAGAGTCTGGTGACAGGGTGACAGAGGAGGAGGATCAGGAGCATTCTGAGGTTGTAGAAGACAAGGTAGATGACCCAGAAGCACGGTGGCAGTATACAGTGGAGGAGGAGGCAGGGAGTCCCTTAGAGTCACTTGCGCAGATGGCCTGCAGCATGCTGCTTTGCCTAACTAGTGACAGCCGAATAGTCAACATCCAGGGGGATGAGCTTTGGCTCTCCACCCTCTTGGACTATCGCTACCAGTCCAAAATGGATGCCTTTTTTTCCAGCTGCCGAGAGGGAGGAAGAACTGGCGTACTATAGAGAAATACTGTGCAGACCGTTGGCTGCTGCCTACATGCGCCACTGTCCTTCCTCTGTCAGGTCTGACCAGGGGATTCCTGGCAGTCATCCCTCACGTACTACTGCCCCGGCTGCTGTGGGGAGATGGGGCGGGTAGGAGTAGTAGCAGCTCCATCAGCAGCAGCTTAAGTCTGGAGTCCTTAAAGGGGTTGTCCAATTTCAGCAAATGTTATTGTTTGTATTATAAAAAGTTATACAATTTCCAATATACTTTCTGACTACCTGCCTCAGCCACCGATGCCACACATCTGCTGCCAGTTGCTCCATCTGCCTCCCACCATCTTTACCAGGAACTGGAATTGTCACCCACTTCCACACTATATCATTGTACCAATTTCTGACCTCCTGCTGCTGCCGGCTCCTCCACACTCTTTCATTGTGCCACTCATGCTGCTGCCAACTGACCGCTGTCTCCCTGGAAAACTCTGTGATTTCCATAATGCTTCCTTCACCCTCCACCACTCTATAAAGTTGCCACTATGTTTGGTTTTCCCCTTCATTTCATCTGCCAGAAGGAATTAAAAGCTTCAGGATTGATAGCCAAAAGCAGGAGTGGATAGAGAACACAGAGGACATCCAAATATCCCATTTACTGGTCATCTCTGTTTTGGATCAACTGCTGTTTATTTTTGGCTTTAGCAATACTGATGGATTATTGACCGATTGAAAGCGGACACTGACGGATGAAAAGAAGGGCAAAATGATCAGTGACATCAATTTAAAATTACTGCCGACACCCTCTGCACACTTTTGGGGGCTTTCAACATGTATTAGCATTTAACAGAACAGGTTCTGTCGTAATCTATGCAATCATCTGATGTCAGTGTAAAAGAGTGCACTCTTTGATGTTATAGTGGGATCTTGGCCCTCAGCTCAGTCCTTTCGAGCTGGCCCAGACGTTACCTTGTCAGGCAGCGTTCCCGCAGCCTGACATGGTCAAATCGGCCCCCGTTAGTGCCCATGGAATTGAAGAGTGAAGCGATTCGAAGAGCAGCAGCTGTCATGTGCGTGTCATACTGAAACACAGCATTGTTTGAAGACCAAACCACGCTCCCTATGCCTATTTGAACATGGCAATGTTCTACAACACCCTACAGGCTCTATGCAGCCAGGAAATACCTGTTTTTAACGCAATTCGACACAATTCAATTCGGGTCAAATCAAATTTTGTTGAAAAATTCGGCAAACCCTGTGAATCAAATTGTTGAAAAATTCACCCATTTCTAGTCTAGAGCTCCAGGATGCTAATTATGCACGTTCCCTTGGTGACTTCACCTCCCTTTCCAACATGGGAGACGGAGGAATCTCATGCAGGAAGCATGAATTCACCTCCCTCTCATTGCATCCTAGAAAAATGACCGGAAGCATAAAATATCATCGCAACATAAAGCAGATATTCTGTAAATGTTAATTATCAAACTTTTTGGGTAGGTGTCTGGAAAGCAGAACATTTCAAACTTGGAAAATGAAGAATTTTTACAAACTTTTGCCAAATTTTCACTTTTTTTCAGAACGAATTGCAAAACTTATCACTTAAATTTTCTAACTAACATGAAGTACAATGTGTCACGAGAAAACATTCTCAAAATCACCGGGATATGTTAAAGCGTTCCGAAGTTATAACCAATTATCGTGAGACATGTCAGATTTGAAAAATCGAGTCTGGTCATTGAGCTGAAAACTAGTGTCGGTGATAAGGGGTTAACAATATGAGCCCCAATGTATTTTCTCGCTTAAATAGCAGACCCGGGAGTGATCAGCGGCAATCACCTGTGCGTTGGCCCTTTAAATCTCCAAGTGCCGACGCGCGCCCTAGGGAACGGGAACGCGCGCAGGGCCTAGGCTAGAAAGGAGCGGGAGCGTGGAGAGGTAAGTTCGGAGCCGGGGCAGTGCCAGAGAGAGGGGCTCGGGTGTGATCTGTGACATGGATTGTGAGGGCACCCGTGACAAGCATATTTACACACAATGCACATTTATTTCACAATCAGAATTTTTCAATTCCTAGTATAAAAATATACCCCTTGATCCTGTAGGCAGAAAAGTTAAATGCCCTACCCCTGTATCCACACTACAGTGTCTTCCAATAACTTCACCAGCAGTGAACGCAACACAGTTTATTGCATGTTTGACTTCACATATATAGAAAAATTAGGCATAATGGTGGAATCATATGCCCCCCATGACGGCTACAACTGAAGATATAGAAAATAATTCCTAGGGAGGAACTATTACGTGCAAGACCTTTCTACCGAACGCTAACTTTCTAGGCTAAATGTCCAGCCTTTAATGTCTTGCAAATGTCAACTAGACTAAGTGGCAGCCCTTCATATCTCCTCAATGGAGGCTCCCCTTTTTTGGCCCAGGAAGTCGCCATAGCCCTAGTTGAATGGGCTGTTCTTGGAATGTTCAGTTCCTGGGAATTGTAGGCTCCCTTAATAACGGTATTGATACATCTAGTGATTGATACTTTCAAGGCTTTTTTTGCCTATTTCTTCCTTTAAATTGTAACAGGAGGTTGTCCTCTTTCCGCCAAGGTCCTGTTATTTCAATATAACGAAGAAGAGTTCTTTTTACATCTAGAGAATGCCAGGCGACTTTCTTTGGTGGTTATTGGATTATGACAAAAAGAGAGTAGAATAATTTCCTGGTTACGATGGAAAGTAGAGGAAACTTTTGGAACAAAGGTTTTGTCAAGTAATACTGCAATTCTATCGTCATAGATATTAACCCCTTAATGACTTAACTCTTCAGTTTTTGTGCTTCCATTATTTGCTCACCACCTTCAAAATTCTATAAGTTCTTTATTGTTCCCTGTACAGAGCTGTGTGAGGGCTTGTAAAATTGGTGAAAAAATGAATTTGCGCCATTTTCTTGTAGTCATGGATTTTATGGCATTCACTGTACACCCCAAATTACACGTCTACTTTATTCTTTGGGTTGGTATGATCATGTTGATCAAATTTATATAGGTTTCATAATATTTGCATACATTTACAAAAATTAATACCTCCTGTACTAAAAAAATTAAAAAAAAAAATAAAAAGAGGAGAGTAAACAATAGGTTGTCTGACTCATCCAACCATATACTGCCATACTACAGTATTACCACCTCCTGATGACTTCACAGGGGGCAGCAATTGAATGCAATATGGCAGGGCCCTAAGCTGCCAGGATTTAAATGCCTCCAGCAATTAACATAGTTAACACCCACAATCAGTGCCAGAACCAACCGTGGGTGTTACCCTTTGGTGCTTGCTCCAATGTGCAGCAAACACCCACCTGGTAAGTAGAGGGCTTAGCCTCATCTTGCCTCTCACAGTACTATTAAGGTGTATGTCTGTAAGGGGTTATGGTACGGCTCCCTAGTGGAGAGGGCCTGTATCTCTCCAAGCCTTCTAGCTGATGTTAAAGCTATGAGGAATGTAGTTTTTAAATGCCAAGTCTTTAACGATGGCCTACTCTAAAGATCGATGGGAGGATTTGTGAGATAGTTACAGACCAAGGATAGATCCCAGTTGGGGATACTTAAAATGTGGCCTCAGTATAGCAGTGGCCTTCACAAACCTGTAAATCCATCTATGATTTTCAAGTCCCAAGGACAACATCTGCAAAGAGTTTGTATGCGTTTGCGTGGGTTTCCTTCAGGTCCTCGTGTTTTGCCACATACTCCAAAGACATACTGGCAGGTAGATTAGATTGTAAGCCCCATTGGGGACAGGGATCGATTTGGCAAGCTTTATGCAACACTGCGTAATCTGTGTGCGCTATATAAATAAAGTAATTATTATTATTAAGCGCTGAGAGCCGATATCTGGACTTTAAATTTAATTTCATTCATTTTCCATATGTAACATTTCTTCAATTGGATGTTATTAAAAAAAATATTACAGTTAGAATCAACCGTGGTTACATTGACTGAATAGATCCTGATGTGTTTGTCTTCCAATACTAGGGTACTGTCTTTCAAGGCTTCCCATAGAACCCTTAACTTGTGTGGAAAATAGGTATCTGGATTCCATTTTACCTGCCAAAGCGGAAGCATCTTAATCTAGAAAATCCTTACATGAAATTTCCTCAGATTCCGCATCAGATTTTGAGATGGATTCATCAATTCTTAGTATCTTCTGAGGTGGTTCCTGTGGGATAAGGGTGGCTATTGATGTGGCAACTGAATAATGCACTTCCCTTTTAATAAAGTACCACATTTTCCTCCACAAACCTTCCTCTCTAAGGAGATTGTAAATAAAACCTTTACAGACCAGCTTTTTTTAGTTCAATAGTTGCACCCCAAATCCGAGCAAGCCTAGAATATATATGTGTATAAATAAGCCACAGAACATTATTGGCAGCCACAAGATAGAGAATAATCATATACATTTGTATGGCCACAGATTTTTTTGTATAGCCAGAGATTAGCGAAGTACCTAGTAGGAAAAGGAAAAACACGCCCAGAAAAAAACTGAAGGATATATGCCTTTCTTTATGCACCTCGGAAGAAGAACCACGGAAGATATACAAAACTTGATCTCAGAAGCACACAGAGCCAACCTGAAGACCTCAGAGACCTCAGAGCAGTGTGTGAGCACGCAATCATCTTTTGAAAATTACTGCTCCACGCTCCTGCTTCCGGATCTCACTCCCTGCAGCGTCACATCCGGCACACATCGTCCCAGCGTAAGTCCTCACTGCAGATAGACAGCAGCCGGATACACCACTGACGGCGTGCACATCCGGTACACATTGTCCCAGCACAAGTCCTCACTGCGGATAGACGCCAGACAGATACACCACTGACAGGTGATGGGAAAAGTGGGCCGGGTATCATTAACCTATAGGAGCCGTAGACTGAGCCAACAGCCCCAGAATGGCCAGAAATGGGCCTAGGCACCGATCGAAGCAGGGCTGGTCAGGTAAGGGAATCAATCCTGCGCATGCATGTTGGCGAGCCCCCTTGATTGTCCGCCACCTTAAGGAGAGACCTAGTATGTAGGGACAGGAAACACTGAGGTTATGGATGCGGGGTGGGGATTTAACTACTACTCTCTTCTGTCCACCCAACAGAGGTCAAGGGGTCATTCTCCAGTTGGGAACGCAAGGCTGCTGTGATATTTTTTCCACTATTAAGAATCCCAGCTTCATTTGAACAGGACTATACCACCAATATCACAAAGGGTACAGAACACAAAAAGACCAACAGGGCTCTTGCTTGCAATTACTCAAAACACGTTGGGCTCGTTTCCTCGATCGCAGGAGTTTCCATAGAAACGCTGATGCGATCGGGCCGAGGGCCCGCCCCGGTGGGCGCGACTTTGTCTGCGCTTGCAAGCGCAGACAAACGCTACGTGTGGCGCCAGCCTAAGGGTTAAAACAGCCGCATCCTCATTCTTACCAAACGTAGTGAATAGGGCGCAGTCCCAACTCCGGGTGTTTGCATTGTGTTTGTAAATGCAATGCAAACAGACCGTTAATTTGCAACAGTTATATAAGACAAAACAAACAAAGGACTCAAAACATTGTAGAGATACAGAATTTACATTTTCTCTTTATGGTTCCACTCTGGTTTGACAATGGTGAAAGTGGCTTGTATGGAGGCAGTTTTCATAAGGTCCATATGTAGTGGTACTAGAGCGAATTCCTGTGGCTGGGCTTAGGATGGTATCTGTGGCATTTTATGTTTCACATGATTTTAATGTAAACTATGTTATGTATTGTTGTGGTGCTCCATCTGAACACTAATCTGGCGATGCCTGTGTGTGAATAACGCCTATTGCTGAGAGCCAGCTTCTAACATTACAGGCGTGGCTGCATGAGACCCGGAAGCGCTTTTACCTACTGAAGACTTAAATCGAGGAGGAGGGGAGGGCCGGATTAAATTAGAACCGAGGTGTCCTAATTATGTTCAGGATGGAGCGCCAAGTTCCGAATACATACAGCCTTTATCGCCGAGCCCAACTAAATTTTCTTATAACTTTATTTTACCTGACAATGGCCAGGTTTCTGGATCAAAGACTGACGATTTAGAATGAACCCAGAATTATGCAAGTGAGCCCAGCTCAAAACTGTCTTTTGTAGTGGCAGATTTCCTTCAATAGGTGGCCCTCCAGCCCCCTCGCAGTGAGAGACAGTTTTCTCTAACCCTAGTTTATCCCTCCATAACCCAAACACAGTTACTAGTCTAGGCCACTAGTAAATCTATATGTAACTGGACTGGTACAAGAACCTGTAATTATCTGTATACAGTTATTGTTACACACTGCCTTCTCCTTGCTTCTCTGTGTCTGGTCCATCTGCAGCCTAATTATCACCAAGGGCCATCTTGCAAGGACAGCATATCAGAGGTTGGCCCGGGAGAACTACATATCATAAACACTGCTGCATCCCTCCTAAAATCTCTACAAGCGCCCCCCAGGAAGAGATTACAGGAAAGCGTCAAGAGTAGTCTGTTCTGTGCAAAGCCCTCGTGGTGATCTGAGAATGTAATCATAAGGCTGTGGTGCACCACAAGGCACAGCCATCCCTCTGGTAACAGCTCTATTCGCCACCTGCACCTGGTGTACTCCTCACATAGAGAGGAAGCCCTAAACACCTCACCTGTGCTGCTATACTACCAGCATCATCTCTCCCTCTGTCCCTTTCTATCTCTTCCACACACTGCACATTTGCAACATCCTCTACAAAACCTATATCTAACACACTTGTATGAAACTTGTCACAGGAACATCTAATATCATCAAACCAACACATACCTGTCGAATAGGTGCATGGCTTTGGCAGTCTATGTACCAGATGGTATATTTAGACAACATAAATGACATTGAGACTATAAACCTGGTAGGATAAAAGTTGTGACTTTCTTATGCAATGGATTCATGCCAATGAATAAAGCGCCCACATGTATTTTTTGGGGGTGTCATTACCTCCATTGTTGTAATGAGGGTTCCCCTAATAAAGGTAATTTTTCTTCCCCATACAGTGATGTACTTTTCATTATTTGGTACATCTATTGTTTATTCAAATGCTACAGAATTCATGTCAAAACCGCGACATTCTGAATGAGGTTTGAATATAATATTATAATATTTGACACATAATGGTGTGGAGCAGATTTTAAGTCACGAAAATGCTTACCCCTGGGAATGTACACACCTGTGAGGTTTTTCACTCTCAGGAACTTGCAATTGAATAGGGAGGAGCGTTCATGCCTTGTGCAGATGGATAAACATTTGTCATTGTAGTAGCATGAATTCTGTTGTATGTGTCAATTAAATGTTGTATGACAGTAATACAGAGTGTGAACTAAGCAGCTTCCCGCCAGCAGCTCCACAACACACGTAACAATCCTTTCATGAAGAAAGCTTTATCTGCAGAGGTTCATTAATCACACAACTGCTGCTAGCATACAAATTCTCCACAACACAGTCCCATGCTCCCGGCATCTCAGACAAGTGAAATCTCGATTTTATCTAATCTCACGAGAACTAAGCCACTGAGACTTGTCCGGCCTGGCTTCAGCCTCCAGTCAGCTTCCTTCTTAAAGAGACATTGAACCTCGGGGAATAAAACATGAATGATGAACTAAAAAAAAATGTTTATTATATGGAATTGTCGCTCATCAATAAAACCTTACATTATTGTCCTGCTACAGCATAATTTGTACATTATTTCAGTATTCACGCCTATTATGTTACCACATAACATGTGAGCTAGCTTTTCTAGGCATGATTTTAATCGGGTTGTCCAAGGGTATAAAAAAAATCCTTGGGTGGCCAGGATGGGGTGGGTTAAAAAAATAATAAACATTTACATATCTCTGCTATCCCCCTATGTCAGTGGTGGCAAACCTATGGCACGGGTGCCAGAGGTGGCACCCGGAGCCCTTTCTGTGGGCACTCAGGCCATTATCACACCTTTACCAAACATGACCAAATCCACCAAATGTTCCTGCAGTCCAAAGCAACTTAAAAGATACCGCCCTCAGAGCTATTTTAAAGCGACATTTCATTGGCAGCTTGAACTGCCAAAAAATTGAGGTGGTCATTGGACAGAACTGCATTGTCTTTGGAGGTCCTCCTGCTGGACCCACCATTCTTCCTGGAGAGAAGCTACAATGATGGTCTAAATTTGCCCACTTTCTTTCAACTCTATTGGTGGCCTTAAGAGAGCCGATACAATTGAATGTTGTTGTAGAACAGTTAGCAATAAGTTACTGTTTGAAATGCCATGTTGGCATGCCATGGTAAATAAGTGGATTTTGGTTGTAGTTTGGGCACTCAGTCTCTAAAAGGTTCGCCATCACATTGGGGCACAGAAGAAGCCGCACTGTGTTTAGCACCCGTCCGGGCGAGGTGGCCGGCCACTTCGGTCGGCTGGAAGTTGAGCGCAGTGCAGCTTCCATGCCCCTGTTTGTCTACACGGGGCACGGACCAGAGAAACAGCAGTGCTGGACGCCTGGAGGAACCACGGAGGTAGATACATGTTTATTTTTTTAACCCGCCCCATCACGGCCCCCCACGGGTTTTTTCATACCCTCGGACAACACCTTTAAAATAGCTACTCAACGCAAGTGCACAGGAAGGGTCTTGACCACATTACAGCATCACATGTTTTGTGATAAAACACCTGGGGGGGGGGGGGTTTTAAATTATTAACCCTCTCACATCCTTGTATGTAAATACACCTCCATATTGCAGGGTATTTGCAGTCCCTGAACGTGCATTTACACTCTGCACTGATGTCATTGTGAACCGTGACACCGGTGTAGGAGCTCGGCTGCACGCGTCAGGACCCCAGTTTTGCCTTCATCAGCAGAATAACAGATCCTGTCGGATAGGCTGACTGCTGTAATGCACTGCCACACATCTGGCAGTATGGCAGTGTATTTTTTTGATCACTTGTTCATTCCCAGAATGGAACAGTAAAAAAGTAAAAAAAAAAATGCCCTCAATGCCTCATAATGACCAAACCCTAAAATAACTGTGAAAATCACCAAAGGCAGTACTTCTTCTAATTATTATTGTTGTTGCGACCGTGTAACAAACACCCAAACAATAAAATAATTACCAAACCTGTACAGTGAACAATGTAAAAAAAAAAAAATTTAAAATGCAAAAAGTCAGTTTTTTGCACGAAACATGGGGGTTGACTCAACCACACAAAAAAATGCTTATGTAGTTAGAAGAATAAACTGTGTGGTTGAGCATAACATTATCCGAAACTCCATAGGGGGCACGAAGAATGGAGGGAGGGACGGAGGGATTTTCAATTTTTCATTCACGACCCCCCCCCCGCCCATCTCCAGGCCAAGGGGTGGCGGGGGGCCAGTCGGGGGGAGGGGAGGAGACCTGTCTCGGTCAATGCCGGTCTGCCGACAGGCAGGCGCTTGTCTGCGCTTGGTGTGCAACGCAAACGGTCAGAAGAGTCGTCTCGTCGGGGCCAGGCCTAACTCGACTGGCCGGGGATTCGATGTGGGGGTACGGTGTTCGTGGGACAGTTGAACGGGGGAGCAGCGGCCCCGGATTGTCGTGGCTGTACTTTGTGCCGGTCTGGGTCTGGGTGCGTGTGCGTGTTCGCAAGGCGCATACAAAGGCGCGAGACTGTGTGGCGCGGCCTCGAGGTGAAGCCCACATTGCGTGGGTGTTAGGGAGGGGGGGGGGGAGGTAGGCGCGGTATTTTGGGCCGTTTTTAGGTTAGGTGCGTTTTCATATTGTTAAAAACGCCTGCGTTTTTTTGAAAACGCATGCGTTTTTTTTTGATGACCAGTTTGAATTAATATAATTGGGTTAAACCCTGTCAAACCTGTCAAAAACGCACCCTAATGGGAAGACAAACACGTGGCTTTTTTTTAGGGGCCTTGTTGGGCCGTTTTTACTAAGTCGTTTTCTCAGATCGTAAAAAAAAACGGCATGCTCTGAATCGCAATTCTTTTTGTCATATTTTTTAATAAAATAAAATTCGGAAAAAACCGGACTTTTTAAGTAGCCAATTGGGCTCAAATTTTTGACATTTATACACGATTTGCAAATTTCACTTGCTGATTTTCAACAACTGCTGAACCTGATTTAAACCATGAATCCACATTTGTCAGCCAGATATTGTTCTGCATAGAAGTCCATGGCGTCTGGCCGTGGTACGGTGCACACACCATACCGTACCATTGACGGAAAAAAGATGCTCTATTTTTCCATACATATGACTGAGCTGCATGGCTCCCTGTGGAAAAGTGCTCCTCTCCAGCGGTTGGCTGTATACTCGCCTGGGAATATGTTTGTATGAAAGCAGCTTAACATGACTCATTTATCAGGTAAGCTCAAAACCTTACAAAAAGTCCCCAAAACTAGACGCACATTTGTAGACTTAACATAGATGTCCCCCCAGGTGTGCGTCACTGATCTGTGATATGTGTTTTAGTGAATGCATATCCAATCAAACCAAGTTTCCCATTGCATTAGAATTGTGTGTCAAAACATTATTGAAGCGCTACAGAAGAATGCAGACCATTACAGGGCCATATGGTACTTTACTCTGTTTTCCTGGGACTATGAAAGGCAAATCTTCGCCGTTTTCAGGGATTGCACGGCTTGGGCAGGTATTTAACAGTTTCTGCGCTTGAATTGTGATGCATGCAATAGTTTTTTGGCACAGCTGCGCTGGCTTAGTGAAGAGCGGCACCGTGCATTATCGTTGGACAATGCACTTTCGGTGAACTCCAGCGGCAGTGTAAGTAAATGAGCACCAATGTCCTGCAAAATGTCAGAGTTAATTGCACAAGACAGTGTAGACTTGTACCATGTTAGGCTATATTCACCTTGACGTGTGCCCACCATATCGTAGCATGGCGGGCACACGTCGGCGCCGAGGAGAAGAGGAGGGGGTGAGCGCTGCTCCCGCCCCTCTCCATAGACGAACATTGCGCACGGCACCGCATACATTTCCTATCTTTTCACGGGGTACGGAGTGGTACGGTGCCGCATCGTGCGCCCATAGTCGTCTCTTTTCCAGACTAAATAAATCTAGTTGTTTTAATCTTTCCTCATAACTGAGACCCTCCATAACCCTTATAATTTTTGTGGCTCTTAGTTGAACCCTCTCCAGCTCCAGGGCATCCTTTTAATGGACCGGTGCACAGAACATACTCCAGGTGAGGCCGAACCAATGTCTTGTACAGTGGTAATATTGCATCCCTATCCCGAGAGTCCATACCACTTTTGATACATGACATGATCTTACTGGCTTTAGAGGCAGCTGATTGACATTGCATGCTTGTCACGGGTGCTCCCGCGATCCGTGACATGGATCGCAGGTGCATTCCACTAGAATACAAAATACACCTTTACTTGAAGACACACAAAATGGAGTCACTATCCAAAATGGAGTCTCAAATCTCACATGTTTAGAAGCAATGGTCTCCCAGTTTCTGTTACTATCAATCAAAAATGTTATAAGCCCATTACATTACCCGCTGTAGTTTTACATGATCAGAACTGCCATCTAATTCACTTTTCTGCACAGAGCATAGTGATAACGCATTGAGCTGACAGCTCTCTGCATCATCACCGTATGCAACATACCTCCTGCTGCCCGGGACAGAGCCTGAAATCCCATGATGTCCTGCTGCATCCTGCAGTTATGTTCATGAACCACATGGAGGCACATGTACAATGTACAAAATAAAGCTGGTGCAAAGACAAGTGAACATGCATGGTTTCACAGTTTATACTATACATATTTTGATTGTTTATAGATTATTACTCTTACATTAATGGACATATGACAAAAGGGTATTTGCTTCTTTGTGCAATAATAATAAATATTGAAGATGGTGAGGAACACAAATTGCAATGTTTGAATTGTGGCTAGGGAATTATATCATGACACACTTAATCCAAAATTTGAATATATAAAAAAATGGAAATAATTCCTAATGTTCATAATTCTCAACGAGAAACAGAGAGTTATTTGGCAGAACAAATGCAAAGTAATTAGTATTTTATGGAGTAAATAATTTAGTCAGTTCTATTGCTGGATCCAAAAATCTAAAGTTGAAAAACAGGTATTTAGCATGAAAGCCAAAGTGGGCAACAAAACATCTGCTATTCTGTTTGAAATCAAGTACATTAGGATTAAAAGAATAAGACTGTAGATACACTCTAGTACTATAGATTTTTTAGTAGCATATTGAGTATGTAAATGCATTAGCAGGTTAACTTTATCATTACAAATGTCCTTTATTCTACTGCTTTTTTAAATCAATATCAAAATAAAATAACAATCAATCTTAAGCATCAGATATATAATGGCCATAATTTGGTTGACAATTCTCATTGGTATTGAATTATGATTGAGGTTACCTTAGGTAACTGTTAAGACAAACCATGCACTGCCATCTTCTGGATGTAGCAGTCAGTGCAGATCTAAGTGTAACCAAAAATTTACAGAATTACAGCAATTGTTGACAATTGTCGACAGGACAGAACCTCCTCCCGATAAAATTCCTGATAAATGTCCCCCAATTGTCAGTCAGGGCTGTGGTATAAAAAGGATTTACTATTTTCGTTCTCACATTTGGGCGTGGGCGCGGTCCTTTCAGCCTAATGAGCTTCTTCCTTGCATGTGCAATTGATCTGCTTCATTTCAAAGCCCCTTTCCTCTTCTGCCATTAGTAGAGGACATGCGGACGGGCAGATTAAGGCTGGATGGCACTGGGGCACTTTGTAGGTTGTGGACCGCAAACTGGCCTAAATGTTTGAATATAGCCGTACCAGAACAGTTACTCATTACATACTGTACTAAATCCAGCTAACAACTTTAGTTTCCAGCATACAATTAGCTTTTGCTAGCCTAGATGCACTACCAGCTCAAAACCAATATAACTACTCTATCGAACCTAACCGAACTAAGCTTTTTTCCACAACAATGTACTACATACATGTATAGGTTAAATTCAGCCCACTTTTCCTGCCAAGTATTCATTTAAAAGAAACCCTGCCATCCAAATGATTACCCATTTCATGTGTGCAAAAGAATTGGTATAAACAATCGAGAATGTAAAAATAACCAGTAGTCACCTGAAAATTTCTTCTCTGTAGCTGCTCCCTGATCAATGCATCTGGTAACCAACACCTCGCCCTGGTTCCATCCTCGGGTCACAATTCATCCCCAGACCACGATTAATTCACGGTGCCCACTGTGTTCTTTTTTTACCCCTCCCACTGTCATGCTGCCGCCATTTTTATATTCGGCAGTAAAATCAAAAAAAAACAAAACCGCACAAATTAAAGCCTATCCTCCTGGTACTAACTACAACACATTGAGGTATCCCTAAACCGAGGTGCTGGTCTACACCATTCCCTCGCCAAAAAACTCACAGTATCAGGTTCACCTGCCACAGCTCCACAGTCCTTTGACGTAGCTAGTATTTTGCGTATTCTCGTGCATTCTTTGTACTGAAAGAATAAGTAATACAAATAGAAACGTATATCACATATAAACCAAGTCGATCAACAAAGTATGAAAAATGAAAGAGGAAGATATGGAAAAACCAACCCCCACCCAACCACTTTGACAGAAAAATTACCCTACAAAGTCCTGTTTTTTTTTTTCACAACAATAAAGTAAGAGACTGGACATAAAGAGCCCCTATTTTTGTATTTTCTATAGCCTTTTTCGCTCCTTATGGGTAATCAAAGATGGTCCCAAGCACCCACTACTACTCTAATCTGTGTCTTCCATATTTTTCTTGATGAGAGCCCACATTTGTATCCATCAAGGAATATATAACTTCTCATAGACCTGAAGAAAATAACTCTCTCTCCTATACCTTCCCCCCAATGGTTCTCCATTGCTTGAACCATTAGAAATAGTTGCAGGAAAGTAAGGCAACCGTTATCATTCAGAGCTCCCCTTTTGGCCTGGAGGGCTCTCTCCTCGTTTTCCAGTTTGAGGAAAACTAGCAATAGCTGAATTTTGGGTTCCCTCTTGGAAGATTCAAACTGCTGTGCAGGGTGTCCTATTGTCCATTGAAAGTCACGAGCCTGCATCATAACAATTGCTGTTGCAATCAAATATTTGTTTGGGGCTAATTTACTCTGATTACCGCCATAATGAATCCTCCGAGTTACCAGAGGGAGATCTTGATTGGATAGGGAAAAAAATTAATCTCGCTCCGGTGGAGAAAGCATTGAGACACGCACACGGGTATCTGCAAAGCTTTCTGCTTCTTTTATTCCAGGTTCAGATGGGTTACTATAGTTTATATTTTGTGATTACCGAAAAGACAGGACCCTCAATGAGAGGGAAGGGGAACATAAACCTCTTCGCGACACTGATATGGGGCAGTTTTAAGTCTACATAATTTGGTGCTCTGCCCAACTATCTGCAACTTTCTGCCTATTTTGCATTCCCTAGAATAACAAAATCAACACCTTTACTTGAAGACACCAAAAGTTGGAGTCACTATCCAAAATGGAGTCTCACATCTCAACATTTTAGAAGCCATGGTCTCCTCCAGTTATCGTTACTATCAATCAAAAATGTTATAAGCCCATTACATTCATGATATACTATTGTGTAGGAAAATGTTCCTAGTTTTCTTACAGGCAGAAGGTCAGGGAAAGTCTCATCCTTACCATCTTATTGGCTTTACACTTCCTTCAAAGTGAAGCTATTCCTTCTGTTGATAGACTTCCCCTTAACACCCCTTTAAGACCATTTTTTCAGTAGGAATGGCCAGCATACTGGCCAAGTTTTTAGGGTGATGAGTGAACTGTCTTTTGAGTTACAGAACGGAAAGGTATTTCCGTCGAATTGTCCCTTTCCCTCCCTGAAGTTTTTTTTACACTTATTATGTTCTCTTACCACAATTAGTTTCCTCAAAACATACAATGGTCCTCCCTGTTACAAGTTTTTTCTTTTCTGTGTGAGAAATAGGGGGTCATAGGGTTTTAGTTTTTCCGTTGGGAATGAACCTTAAGCCGAGGCAAGCTGCGGAATTTCCAGCAGTAGGGGGGGCAAGCCAATCCCCTGTTTAGGGTCATCAACAAGAAATATCCTTTTTACATTTTCATCTCACAGTACTGACCACATGATGACCGATAATAAAGGAAACTTCTTCCAATTTGTACAATCGACCTGGGCTTTAATCAAATTACTAAGAACTGCTCTGCAGCTATATAAGCAGATAGGGTAGTAGTACTAATTGTGCCCCATATATAAAGGATAGGGGTAGAATGAATGTTATCTGTGCCCATATAAGCAGGAGAGGAGTAGTAGTAGCACTAAGCTGTGCCCATATATATACGGGATAGGAGTAGTATATTCTTCTTTGGCCCATATCTAAAGTATACGTATTAGTACTGGTGATGTATCCTCATGTACAGCATAGTGAGGTATTGCAGTAGTGTGTCGCATATGTAACAGGATAGAGAAATAAAGCACTGGATTCTGTGTCCATGTATACAGGAAGAGTGTAGTACTGGGCTGTGCCCATATACTGCAGTAAGGAGTAATGTGCGAACGCTATACAGAATATGAATAGTAGAAACCTACAAAAACCTTCACACTAATACACACTTCCTTACTGTATCCACTTTCCCTTCTAGACCGTATTAACCTTCTGTTAAGTCAAAAGGTCCACACAAAAGTTAAAAGGAGTCCCCACAGTGAGCTAGAAGTTACAGGATTGCCTTCCCCATTCCCCATAGTCCCAAAAAGATGCCGCCATAGAGTAGCCCACCATTCCAGAGACACTAAGTGATCCCCAGTAGTCAGTAGCACAGAGATGCCCCACAGAGTAGCCATAAGTCCACAAAGATGCCCCCTAAAATTAATTCATCTGTCCAAGCGATGCCCACCAGGTAGCCAAAGCATTCACAAAGATTCCTCCAGATTACCATAATTACAGAGATGCCCCCAGAGTAACCAGAGTTACAGAAATGGCTCCCCATAGTAGCCAGTAGTCAAGAACTACCCCCTATAGCCATAGGTTCACAGAGATGCCGACAAAGTAGCCAGTAGTCCACACAGGATGCTTCCCAGAGTAGAACGCAGTCAGGATAGCCCCCCGAAAGTAGGCAGTATCACATAGATGCCCCGATTAGTCAGAGTATCACAGAGATGCCCCACAGATTAGTCCGTAGTCACGAGGTTAACCCCCCCGTGACTACTGACGTAATCTGGTGGGTCATCATCTGTTACTCTGGCTATTTGGGGGGCATCTCCTGACTGCTTTCCACTTGACTGTAGCTATTATCGCAAAGTTGTCCCCTAGAGTAGCACTGTAGTCACAGAGATGGTCCCCTAGGTAGCCAGCTGTCACAGAGATGCCCCCAGCGTAGTCCCAGTCACAGAGATGCCCACCACAGAGTAGGCATAGTCAACCAGAGAGTGCCCGGGCCCCCAAGTAGCCATCAGTCACAGAGATCACCCAAGTCGCCATCATTTCACAGAGATGGCCGCCAGGGGCCAGCAGTCACAGAGATGGACCCGCAGCGTAGAGCCAGTAGTCACAGAGATGCACCCATAAGTAGCCAAGTCACAGTGCAATACAACGATGGCCACCCAGCTTTAGCCAATAGTCACAAGATGCACCCAGAGTATTCAAGTTCACAAAGATGCCATCCGAGAGGCAGCCAGTCCCAGTGTATGGAGATGTCAACCCAGAGTAGCCAGTAGTCACAGAGATGCCCAAAGAGTAGTCAGCATTGACAAGATGCCCCCTAGTACCCAGCTATCCCAGAATGCCCCCAGAGTACCGCCCATCCACAGAGATGCAAAACCCCAGATTAGCCCCAGCACTGACTAACCCCTTCCACAGCAGGTCACGAGCAGACACACATGCTTTTTCTTTCCTAACTTATTCCTTATTAGCTGGTAGACGGACACAGAGACCTTGTGTGATGATTGAGGAAACATTTGATCTGCTGTACATACAAATGTATAATTCACCAGCCTCTGCAGGGTTTCTATCTACCAAACACTCGGCTGTAGTTTTACCATGATCAGAACTGGCCATCTAATTCCTTTTCCTTCTGCACAGAGCTAGTGATAACGCATTGAGCTGACAGCTCTCTGCAATCAATCACCCGTAATGCAGACATACCGACCTCCTGTCTCCCGGGACAGAGCCTGAAATCCCATGATGTCCTGCTGCATCCTGCAGTTATGTTCATGAAACCACATGGAGGCACATGTACAATGCACAAAATAAAGCTGTGCAAAGAACAAGTGAGCATGCAATTATTTCACAGTTTAGACTATACATATTTGATTGTTTAAGATTATTCTCCTTCTCTTACATTACTGGCATATGACAAAAGGGTATTGCTTCTTTTGCTATAATCATAAATATTGAAGTATGGTGAGGAACAACAAATTGCAATGTTTGAATTGGCTAAGGGAATTATATCATGACACACTTAATCCAAAATTTGAATATATAAAAAAATGGAAATAATTCCTAATGTTCATAATTCTCAACGAGAAACAGAGAGTTATTTGGCAGAACAAATGCAAAGTAATTAGTATTTTATGGAGTAAATAATTTAGTCAGTTCTATTGCTGGATCCAAAAATCTAAAGTTGAAAAACAGGTATTTAGCATGAAAGCCAAAGTGGGCAACAAAACATCTGCTATTCTGTTTGAAATCAAGTACATTAGGATTAAAAGAATAAGACTGTAGATACACTCTAGTACTATAGATTTTTTTGTAGGATATTGAGTATGTAAATGCATTAGCAGGTTAACTTTATCATTACAAATGTCCTTTATTCTACTGCTTTTTTAAATCAATATCAAAATAAAATAACAATCAATCTTAAGCATCAGATATATAATGGCCATAATTTGGTTGACAATTCTCATTGGTATTGAATTATGATTGAGGTTACCTTAGGTAACTGTTAAGACAAACCATGCACTGCCATCTTCTGGATGTAGCAGTCAGTGCAGATCTAAGTGTAACCAAAAATTTACAGAATTACAGCAATTGTTGACAATTGTCGACAGGACAGAATAAATACAATCTTTGGCGTAAAGTAAGTCTAGTAACTAATTGAGAAAATACTGTTACAGGCAGTCCCCAGGTAACATACAAGATAGGGTCTGTAGGTTTGTTCTTAAGTTGAACTTGTATGTAAGTCGGAACTGTATATTTTATCATTGTAATCCCAGCCAGAACTTTTTTGGTCTCTGTGACAATTGGATTTTAAAAATCTTTGGTTGTCATAAGAATCAATATTAACACTAAAGCTTCATTACAGACATATTTGATAACTGTTACAGCTGTTTATTGTAGCCTAGGACTAAAGTACAATAAATTACCAATATCCAAGGTCCGTTTGTAACTAGGAGTCGTATGTAAGTCGAGTGTTCTTAAGTAGGGGACTGCCTGTATAATACACATATTGAAGAAAGAAAAGGAAATCAGCAATAAAGATAAACATTCAGATACAAAATGTCAGGATCAGTGGATCCTCTAGACCACCGCGGGAGATGGAACTAGAAAAGCAGGTTGGACTTGCTGCGGCAGGATACCACCAGGTCATCCCCAGGCGCGACCAGCCCGCGGTGGCAGCCGAGGTCGAGATACCTTAGTCTCTTAGTCAGGTCCAGGCTCGGGGTCAGGGCAGGCGGCAGAGGTGCGAGATCAAGTCCAAATCCGGGGTCAGCAACGGGAGGTCCAGGCAGGTGGGAACGGGAACACAGGCACACGGAACACAGCAACACGGAGGAACTCGGGTAACACGGCTACACAGGACTCAGGAGCGGAGACACACAGGAGCACACAGGAACGCAGGAATCCACAGGAACGCAGGAATCCACAGGAACGCAGGAATACACAGGAACACACAAATCATCACCAGGAAGCTTTCTCTTAGGCAGTGAGGCACAAAGATCCGGCAGGGGACACAGGAAGAGGCAGGATTCTTAAAGGTGAGGAGTTCAGCCAGTGCACCAATTAGTGGTGCGCTGGCCCTTTAAATTTTCGGCAGGAGCCTGGGTTATATACAAGATAGGGTCTGTAGGTTTGTTCTTAAGTTGAACTTGTATGTAAGTCGGAACTGTATATTTTATCATTGTAATCCCAGCAAGAACTTTTTTGGTCTCTGTGACAATTGGATTTTAAAAATGTTGGGTTGTCATACGAACCAGGTTTAACACTAAAGCTTCATTACAGACACCTGTGATAACTGTTACAGCTGTTTATTGTAGCCTAGGACTAAAGTACAATAAATTACCAATATCCAGGGTCCGTTTGTAACTAGGAGTCGTATGTAAGTCGAGTGTTCTTAAGTAGGGGACCGCCTGTATAATACACATATTGAAGAAAGAAAAGGAAATCAGCAATAAAGATAAACATTCAGGTACAAAATGTCAGGATCAGTGGATCCTCTGGACCACCGCGGGAGATGGAACTAGCAAAGCGGGTTGAACTTGCTGCGGCAGGATACCACCAGGTCATTCCCAGGCGCGACCAGCCCGCGGTGACAGCCGAGGTCGAGAGACCTTAGTCTCTTAGCCAGGTCCAGGCTCGGGGTCAGGGCAGGCGGCAGAGATGGGAGGTCAAGTCCAAATCCGGGGTCAGCAACGGGAGGTCCAGGCAGGTGGAAACGGGAACACAGGCACACGGAACACAGCAACACGGAGGAACTCGGGTAACACGGCAACACAGGACTCAGGAGCGGAGACACACAGGAATGCAGGAATACACAGGAACGCACGAATAATCACCAGGAAGTTTTCTCTTAGGCAGTGAGGCACAAAGATCCGGCAGGGGACACAGGAAGAGGCAGGATTCTTAAAGGGGGCTACAGCAGCAGAAGACCACACTGGGTGCCACTCCTTTCAGCTAAGAACAGGAAACTGAGGCTACAATTTGCACAAGCTCATCGAAATTGGACAGTAGAAGATTGGAAAAACGTTGCCTGGTCTGATGAGTCTTGATTTCTGCTGCGACATTCGGATGGTAGGGTCAGAATTTGGCGTCAACAACATGAAAGCATGGATCCATCCTGCCTTGTATCAACGGTTCAGGCTGGTGGTGGTGGTGTCATGGTGTGGGGAATATTTTCTTGGCACTCTTTGGGCCCCTTGGTACCAATTGAGCATCGTTGCAACGCCACAGCCTACCTGAGTATTGTTGCTGACCATGTCCATCCCTTTATGACCACAATGTACCCAACATCTGATGGCTACTTTCAGCAGGATAATGCGCCATGTCATAAAGCTGGAATCATCTCAGACTGGTTTCTTGAACATGACAATGAGTTCACTGTACTCAAATGGCCTCCACAGTCACCAGATCTCAATCCAATAGAGCATCTTTGGGATGTGGTGGAACGGGAGATTCGCATCATGGATGTGCAGCCGACAAATCTGCGGCAACTGTGTGATGCCATCATGTCAATATGGACCAAAATCTCTGAGGAATGCTTCCAGCACCTTGTTGAATCTATGCCACGAAGAATTGAGGCAGTTCTGAAGGCAAAAGGGGGTCCAACCCGTTACTAGCATGGTGTACCTAATAAAGTGGCCGGTGAGTGTATATATATATATATATATATATATATATATATACAGGCGGTCCCATACTTAAGAACACCTGACTTACAGACGACCTCTAGTTACAAACGGACCTCTGGTAATTGGTTATTTTCTGTACTTTAGTCCTCGGCTACAATAAACAGCTGTAACAGTTATCACAAGTGTCTGCAATGAAGCTTTACCAATGGCTGGGATTACAGTTATAAAATATACAGTTCCGATTTACATACAAATTCAACTTAAGAACAAACCTACAGACCCTTTCTTGTACGTAACCCGGGGACTGCCTGTATATCTATCTATCTATATATATATATATATATATATATATATAGTAAGAAAGTAAGAGGTGTTGTGTGGGAAAACCGCTATCTGTCATACAGATAAAGGGTGTGTGGTAAAAGCCCTGGATTTGTCTGCAGTAACCCAAGGGTTAATGCAGACATGTGGTAAGCAGGAATAGTCTGTTTGGTCCATATTGGCCTAGCTGACATGGACACATTGGTTATGTCCATACTGGGCCTGCCTGTTATGGAGTAGGGGTAGGCTGGTAGTGGGACTCCTACTCCACCCGGGCTTCGGTCCTGGGCTTTTGTATAGCCCACAAGTGCAGGTCACAGACCTCGTTAGAGCCTGATTTAGTCTGCAGGCCAGAAGCAGTAGGAGGGGCACTACCTGGAGAGCTGAAGGCTAAGGCAGAGTTCACAGAGCTAAGGTAACTGAGTGCCTTCTGTACTACTGCTGGCCAAGAGCGTGTGCCAGGCAGCCTGGTACCCGTATAGCTAGGATCTGATATTGTATTAGGCAGTGCCTAGCTGGGCAGGGTTTATTTTGTTGCTTTATCTGTGCCAAAACCAAGGCTGAATTTGTGTTGTTTTCTGAAGTGTGAATAAAACACTTTATTTGGACTTTAACCCTGCATGTGTCCCTGCTTCCTGCACTACTACTACCAGGCATCTACCTGAGCAAATCCCCACTATATATATATCTCATCTGAGGCCTCTCTGCAGCCCCTTATTCCTGAATGTGTTCTCTTTAGGTCCAGTCCTACTGAAATGCATTGAAATCCATAGAAAATTGTTGATGTGTAGGGTTAGCGGCAGAGCAGGGACTACGTCATCAGGGAGACATCACCATGTGTTCATATATGGTGTCTACATCTCTAGCCCGAGATTTTAACCCATAACCTCCACATTCCACTTGCTATAGAGAGGCAGAGCCTCTATCCAGAGATTATATTCAGAGATTATTATTATTATTGAGAATATTATTATTTTTATTATTATTATGGAGACGATTATTAGCATTATTATTTTTATGGAAATTATTATTATGGAGATTATAATATTTTAGACATATAATACAGTTAAATTAAATTAATAAAAATGTATAAGACAAAAAATAAGCACTCATTCAGATGGGCATTGGTGCTGCTTATCTGCAAAAAATGCACAATGTTTGTGATCAGTCCATATTGTATCTGTACGCCATCCATTTTTTTCACATATGGAAAAAAAGCTGATCGGTTTCTAATCTACTAATAATCATCCCCATAATAATGACCATCATCTGCACTAGTATTGCAGTATATGGTAGGAGCAATCAGACTGTCTAAGGTTAATGTACCCTAAGGGGTTAATAAAAAAAAAAAAAGTTAAAATAATTAAAAGAAAAATTAAAAAACCTAAAAGTTCAAATCAATTCCCCTTTCCCTAGAACTCCTATCAAAAAATATAAATTAGATGTCAGATTAGGATTTGTGGAATGAGATGATAGCTATCAAAATAAAAACTGTTATTCCCGGCATTGTACCCCATAACAGAAAAAAGCACCCAAATGTTTGACACACCACTTTTTCTCCATTTCGTAAGATATAAAAAATTAATAGAGAGTCCTCAAAAGGGTAGCAATGAAAATGTCAGTACCTTACATAGGTCTGTACCCCAACGTATGAAGAAATTTGTTTTTATACAGGTCTTAATTTTTTTTAAATGTATAAAAACACAATAAAACCTTTATAAATTTGGTATCCCCACTGTACCGACCCAAAAAATAAAGGGGACGTGGAGCACACAGTGAAAGCTATAAAAACCAAGTCCACAAGAAAATGGCACAAATGACATTTTCACCAATTTTACCAAATTTTTCCGCTTCCCATTACATAGCATGGAATAATAAATACTGTCACTACAAAGTAGAATTTATAAAGAATTTGAAAGTAGAATTAAGGGATTAAGAATGTCTGGTCTAACTATTCACTGTCTAACCCATTGTACAGTGTTAGTAAATCTGCCTCTATGCTAGACGTCCAAGTTAAAAAGTAGTTCTCAGAGGGCCACATTTACTAAGGGTCATGCGCTGCACTTTCGTCGGACTTTGCACCTTTTTAAGGGATTGCACTGCTCAGACAGGTATTTAACAGGTGTCTGCGCTGGGATTGTGTTGCACGTGATCGTTTTGCTGGCTTCCTTGCGACACAAATTGGGGGGCTTGCCATCAGACTGATTCGTACTGTGAGCGGGATTTAACTTTCAAATTGTGTTGCAAGACAATGCACTTACATACACCGGGAAGAAGGTGAACTCCATCAGGCACGCGATCTTAGTGAATCGCAGCACAGTGCATTATTGTCAGACAATGCACTTTCGGTGAACTCCGTCAGACAGGTAAGTAAATGTGCTCCATAGTGTACTGTATATTCTGTAATTCTCTCTATAATACAATGGATCAATGGTCAATGGATTCTTCATCTGAATGAATAAAAGGATAAGTAGACAGCATAACAATTATCAAATTGTGGGGTGAATATTTTTGAAACAAAGTATTATGAATTATTAAAATGAATAACTTAAAGCGAACTTAGCAGTGTGGTAACAACAATCTATGTTATGCAGGTTAATAACATGTATTCCTGACCCATAACCAAAGAGACCTTTCACCATTGTGTCACCAGCCCTGTTTATAATTAACTATGGCCTGGAGTGATAGAAGTCATAAGTAAAGTACTGTTACTGTGATGCCTTAGGCACTCCATATAACTTATTTTATGTTAACGTCCTTGAGACTTTCTCCTTCTTACATTTATAAATGGCATAAAGGATACAGCTATAGTATTCAGCGTTAATTATAAGTTGAAATGGCAACATAAATAATTTCAGTTAACATGGTAGATGTTAAATATATTCACAAACTAATCAATGCATGAATATATTACAGTTATGCAGGGGATGGCATTCTGTAGGGCTGCCCGTGTGCCCCCATGTCCCTGTGTGCGGCAGTTGCAGAGGAACTCACCTCTGTTAAGTATGGTGGCTTAGTGGCGAACACTACAGCCTTGCAGCGCTGCGGTCCTGGGTTCAAGTCCCATCCAGGTCAATAAGTGTTTGTTTGTTCACTCCATGTTTGCGTGGGTTTCCCCCGCGTCCTCTGGTTTCTTCCAAAACATACTGGTAGGTTGATTAGATTGTGAGCCCCATAGGGACAGGGACTGATTTGGCAATAAGTAACTCTTTATAACCGGATAACCCCTTTAACTAATAACATGCCCAGCAGTGTCCCGGACCCTCCCTTCACTAATAACATGTCCAGCAGTAGCCTTCCTTCACTAATAACATTTCTCAGCAGCGGCCTCCTTTCACTATTAACTTGTCCGGCAGCGGCCTTGCTTCACTATTAAAATGCCCGGCAGCGGCCTCCCTTCACTAATAACATGTCCCAGCAGCTTCCTCCCTTCACTAATAACATGTCCCAGCAGCGTCCTCCCTTCACTTATAACATGTCCAGCAGCGGCCTTCCTTCACTAATAACATTTCTCAGCAGCGGCCTCCTTTCACTAATAACATTTCTCAGCAGCGGCCTCCTTTCACTAATAACATGTCCAGCAGCGGCCTCCCTTCACTATTAAAATGCCCAGCAGCAACCTCCCTTCACTATTAACATGTCCAGCTGCTGACTTCCTTCACTAATAACATGTCCAACAGTGGCTTCCCTTCACTAATAAAATACCCAGCAGTGGTCTCTTTTCACTAATAAAATGTCAAGCAGGACCTCTCTTCACATGTTGAAATTCATGGTTGTTGGGGGGGAAAGCGGAGGCGCGTTTCCTTGTTTGGGATTGCGTTTGCCACAATATATAGATTGTGGTACACACCATGCTCCTTCCCCACCCAAGAGACATGTGAAGGGAGGCCACATCCATATTGGGGTACGTGGGAACCCATCTCCCTCCCTCACCCTTCAGTGCTGAGCACGTTATCTGCTTTCCTTCCTGACAGAATGCCCGCGCTCCAGCGGGATGGGGTGTCAACCAAAAAATTTTTTTTTTTAATTTTGCCCCATCAGACACTACCCCCCCCCCATTTTGGATGCTTGGCAATGTCCCCTGCTATGGCAGAAATACGACACTGCACTTACTCCCCAGTATATAGGTATTTCCCACGCAAAGGCCCCTATATATATGCAGAACAACAAAAATAAAATAAAAAATTAATACTCACATACGTGGTCTCCTTGCAGCCTTCTCCTTGCTCCCGTGCTCTTCTGTCCTGTTCTCTATGACCCAGGCACCATCGCTAAAGGAACAATGTTGGCGGCGGAGCCTGGGTTGCACAAAGGTGCAAGCAGCAGAAACATTGCTGCATACGTCCAGTGATCAGAACTGTCTGCGTCTTAAAGACGCACACAATGCTGATCGCTATTAAGGACCAGAAAGGGCATAGGGTAGAAAGGGAAGGTGGTGCACTAGGTGATAGCCCTAGTCCAGTGATGGCGAACCTTTTAGCGGCCGACTCCCCAAACTGCAACCCCAGACCCCCCATATTTACTGCGAGGTGGCAACCAAAAATTAAAGCAGTAACTTATTGCTCCCTGTTCTTCAACAACGTTCGATTATATTGGCCTCCTGAGGACTTCATTTTAGCTTTTTTCCAGTGTCCCTCTGTACACAGCAGAAGGTTTTCCAAAGATAATTTGGCCCTGTCTACTCATTCTTCCTCTTCCTACATACCCAGGTATCGAAGTAAGTATCACTGTAATATATGACTGAAAGCAGCATCTTTTAAGTTGTTTGGAACTGCAGGGAGATTCTTTGAGTCTTGTCTGGTGTGCTGGGGTGATGGCCCGGGTGCCCACAGAAAGAGCTCGGAGTGCCGCCTCTGGCACCCGTGCCATAGGTTCGCCACCACTGCCGTAGTCTATTCCTTGTCCCAGTCCTGCCACATATAGGCAAATGTCAAATTCATAAAGCTTTAAGTCCATATGAAGTCCACATTCACATAGTAACTTCTACTCCAGTTTTCTGGACAGGCAGATTGATATATCTCCCCCCACTCTCTGTGACACAAAACAAGTCACTGGGGCACATATACCTGTGCTTTTGGCTTTTTATACAACTTTTTGTGGTGCATGTGCACTTTTGTGACTTTTTTTGTGCCTAAGACAACCGGATTTCAACATTCTCCATTGTCTAATTTTCTGCCGTGTTTCCTGAGTTGTCACCTGAATCCAGATGTGAAACTTGCACTTTTTGTAAAATGTTTAAACAAAAAAATCTCAAAACAGCTCCACACTTGCTCTTGCCAGCTGTAGAAAATAATTTAGAGTTTTTTTCACATTCTTTGCAAAAAGTTGCAAATTCACTGGTCCACATTTACCACCAGGATGAAGGATTGTAAAGCAAGCACACTGACATGGTGTGCAGGGTCGGACTGGGGTACCTAGGGTCCATCAGTGAAATTGATTCTGGGAGCCCACCCTACTGCTGCATAGAATTTTTTTTTCTATATAGCATAAGTGGGGGTCAGGAAATTTCTAGGCATTGAAATTAATTCCTTTCTCCTTCTCTGGCAGCAGTGGTAAGGTAATGTCAGAGAATTTTGTGTACAGTCACACATCAATCGATTATGGATCCTACCCCTGTTAAGAAAGTTAAGTCTAAGCACATCTTGGTAGATTTGAAGGAGGTTCAGAAAGTTATTGTTATTAAAGTTATTAAAGTTATTGTTCAGAAAGTTATTGGCCATATATAGAGAAGGTCTTCCGTATAAAATGCCTATAGGCACCAGAACAGTACAGCAGTGCTAGGGTATACATGCTGGGAATGTTATAATACTTACACCTGTCTTCTGCTGGCTGGGCTTTGCCTAGAGATATCACACTACAGAGCAGGATGGTTGTCTTACAACCTAGATAGTTAGTTATTGATTACAGGACAGAAGTATGATCTAGTACCTCACAGATAACCTGTCTTCTCCTCTGGGTTCAGATGCACATGACGACAATGTAATTTATCGCTGCCAAGTTTTCCATCAGATATTCTCTGCATCATGCAGCACATCACAACACTTTGGCCAATACTTCTAAAGGAAACCTACGACTTGGAAATGGTCATTCTGACCCACACTAACCTGCACACCGAGTCCTCAGTAGCATTAGGGCATGCACATCGCCGTCTCACATGGCGGCTGCACCTACTATCGCCAAAAGCTTGTGCTATAGCGAGACTTCAGCAAGGAGACTGCAGAAGTCTCGCGATAGCATGAGACTTCGGCGATAGTACGCGCAGCCACCCTGTGGGCCGGCGGCGAGACTTGGGCGGTCTCCTCTGAGTGGGTTATTAGCTAAGATAAGAATCTATAGTTATAATCCATCCGTTTCATTATATGTTTAACCAAAATATGTGCCTGCACCAGCTCAGCTCCACTTATGTGCAGGTAAGGGTGTCGGTCAGAATGACCATTTCCAAGTGGTAGGTTTCCTTTAAAGTGTTTACGCCAGTTTTCTGTTTGACTTTGCACTGAAAAGAACGTGCAAATTGCTTGTACATGTGTTTATTAAGTGTCTGCGCCAGTTTTGTGTCGCGGCTGCTCTGTGTCCGACAAGACAGAAAAATGTGCACCTAAAGGGGCTGTTACTGCCAAGTCGGAAAAAAAAAATTACATTGCATTGCACCCCTTAATAATTTACACTATATACATAGCCCGTACATAAATAATACTGAATACCTATCTCAGAACCAAAATAAAGCCAATTTAGCAAACGTGTGTGATAAAATAATACCTTTAGTTTATTATTTATTTAATAACAAAAACTAATTGCAGGCCGATCATATCAAGACAAACAAGGACATCACAACGGAATACAGATAGATAGACTGATGGTACAGGGTGATGAATGGGAGTTGTTGCTACTATATCATGATCACATGTGGAGATATGGGGAGGGTTCAAATAACAAAATTCAATAACACTGAGTAAATATTTCGCTGATACAAAAAAGTGCTTGGTACAAATATAGAAAGTGCTTGGTGCCAATGCAACTGTAGCCCAGATTTAGATAAGACATATAGGGGCAGATTTATCAAGCTGTCTAAAAGTCAGAATATTTCTAGTTGCCCATGGCAACCAATCACAGCTCCCCTTTAAAATATTCATGAGCACTGGTAAAATGAAAGCTGAGCTGTGATTGGTTGCCATGGGCAACTGGAAATATTCTGACTTTCAGACAGCTTGATAAATCTGCCCCAGCTTGATAAATCTGCCCCATAGTACTTATGTTTGTCTGTATGCAAATATCCTCCATTCTACACACAAGATATTGCATCATAGTGTTTCACAATAGAAAAATATATTGCACATACCCATTATCATAGTCCACCTGCCGTCTATCACAAGTCTCCCCGACGCACGTTTCGGCACTAGCCTTCGTCTAATAATACTGTACCCTTATTGCATTATACACAGTACTGCCAAATCAAAATGCCCCAAATGTGCATCAATTATTATACATTTAATCCAGACCAAATTATTAATTTGCATACAATACCCCTTAAATGCTAATGGAAAGGCTTGGTCTGATCACACATGTATTTTTCATTAACCCCTTCACGCACCAGGGCCTACTATTACGTCCTGGTGCTGTGTGGGATGTATGGAGAGAGCTCACAGGCGGAGGTCTCTCGTTACACACCTGGTGTAACACCCACCTGCTACTACTGCGGTCGTTGCTGGCACTGATCGTGGCAGTTAACCTGTTAAGTCGATCAAGGCACCTAACATTGCTGTCTATGGGTACCACCATCATGAATGGCTATTCGCTGCCCCCTGTAAGTGCATTGGAGGGTGGAGATTGTCATGGCAGCCTTCAGTGTAATAGAGACTCATAGGCTTGCCATGTATTGTGATCTCCAATAGCCAGCCAATTGCTGGCTATTAGAGATCATCAGTAAAATTACTGTATACTGAATTACAGTATTGTTGCAGTAAATAGTATGAGCAATCAGGCCCTGCAGGGTTAAAGTACCCTAGGGGGGGCTGAAATAATATTTAGAAAAAAAAGTGTAAAAAATATTTAAAAAGGAGGCTTTTCCCTAGAACACATATAAAAAATAAACAGTGGAAATCATGAACATGTTGCCACGTCCCAAAATATAAAAATATCAAAATATTATTCCTACCATGAACACCTTAATGGAAAACAGCACCCAAGTGTCCGAATCACCACTTTTGGCCATTTTTCCATCCATGAAAAATTGAATAAAAACTGATCAAACAGTTATATAGGTTCCAAATAGATATAAGTTTATACGCTAGCACATACCGTATAAAATGACACCTTGAATAGGTTTGTACGAAAGATTTACATTTTTTTAAATCTACTAAAACCTAATGAAACCTATATAAATTTGGTATCCCTGTGATCGTACTGACCCAAAGAATAAAATGGATGTGTAAAAACAGAGCCCACAAGTACATTGCATAGAATATTAAATGGTGTCACAAAAAAGTACAATATGTCCTCCAGATAACAAGCCCTCACACATCTCTGTAAACATAGAAATACAAAAATTATCACTTTTGGAAGGAGTTAAAAACAGAAACACAAAAACGAAAAAGGGCTGAGTCCTGTAAGGGTTCAAATACATGCGATCATGCAAACCAATGCAAAACAAATGGTGCTTGGTAGCGATTGCATACGTTTTACACATATGTGATCAGGCTGAGCCACGCCTCCAAGTGTTTGCATTACGTTTCTAAACACAATGCAAGCGCCGCTCGTAACCATACCCTGAATTTAAATTAATATACCTCCAAATTATTAAAAATTCACAAATTTTTAATTTATACAGCCCCTCCTCATTCAATTTCATATATACAGCCCCCTCCTCATTCAATTTTGTATATACAGCTCTTTTTCTATTTTATATGCACCCTCCCACTCCTTTCATTTTATAGATACACACCCATTTTTCCATTTTATATAACCCCCTTCCATTTTCTGTATACAGCAACCACTTCTGTTAAATATGTCTCCACCTAATTATATACATAGTGCACTGCTCCATTTATGTTATTAATACTTCCCTACATCCACCTTGGGCTGTAAGAAAATACTTACCTGTGCAGGACTTCTGGTGTCCTTCTCCTCTTCTCTCTGCAGTGCAAGTCACGACGGACTGGAACAGGATGCACATTTGTGGGATGATGTCAAGCAGCTGTGCATTCTGTTGTGTGTGAGTCGGGAAGTCGCTGGCCGTGTTGGACTGGATATCAATGACAGCGGCACCTAAAAGATGACAATGTCATTGCAATTTGGCTGTGCTATTTGCAGGATCTGCTCTTATGCACTGGTATTTACAAAAAAATAAGGCTTCTAAAATTATGCAAAGGAACCTGAGGGGCTCCAGGCTCTACTGACATGTATGGAGCCCGGAGCCCCTAAGGAAAAATAATATTAATCCTTATTTCTGGATCCAGTCTTGACTGGTTACAAAACTGTATCTATAATAGTAACTAGTAACTCTTACTTTATAAACATATTTGCCAAGCTAGATAGGATTAAACCTTTAACAAACCAGTCTAGTGACTTATGGGAAACCTGCTGAGCAGACTTTTTTCTTTAGTTGTTTTGCTTCTTATCGTTTTCTAAGCTGCAATTTATCTTCAAAGAAGTTGCAAAAACAAATCATTCCTATCTCTAATCAGTGTGCAAGGCATGACCACACAAACAAAATCTTTATTTTTTATTTGAATTTTTTTAGCTTGTTATGTAGCCCATATTAAAAAATTGCATCCATGATTCAGGTAATTCCAAGAGACATCCATGTTTTTTAATGTTCTGTAAAATTGGCCAATATGTAAACAGTTGAATCAATATTCTTGTTCTCTTTAATATTGAGCATGCTACTTATCTGCATATGCATTCTTATGGCTAAAAATAGGTGTCCGCACAATAGCTGAGTAAGGGCTAAGGATGCCTGCAAACTGCGCAAGGTAGATGCCTGCGCAAGATTTCCAGACAGCCAGGTGACATCACCAGCTGTCTGGCCACAGCAAGTGGCGGGAGGGGTGAATAACAATGAAGTGGGGGGCGTGGATAAATTAAGTAGCGGAGGAGCCATGAGGCTGAGCGCCTCAGGTTCATTTGCTTATTTTTAGACGCTTATTTTCCGGCTCTGATGGTGGCTGTGTAGGAAGCTGAAAATGGGTCACTCATCCCCTGCAGGTAACAAGCAGGCATTATTGGACAGTCTACCGCCAAGAAAATGGAATCGGTCACCAGCTGCACGGCTCTTAAACTCCCAAACATACCTTATAGGGTGTGAGAGATATATTCCTCTACACGCACCCTTTTGGAACAAGCGGACGTCATTTTAGTCTTAAAAATGACAGGGGTTATGCTGACCACTGTCAGCCATGTCATGATTCAAACTTCATTTTGTGTGAACTGTTTAGAAATTACTGTGTGGTGACTTATACAAAGCTAACACAAGGACAATTAGTCTAAACATTCTGTTTAGATGAGAACATGGCCTCTGGAAGAAATATTGCATAGTTCATCAACATTTTGGAAGAATGTCTTAAAGAGGATGTTCTGGTATATTCATTATGGCCAAGAGCATTGCAGTATTTTATCACTTTTTCACGCCCCTATGAAGATGATGTTCTGTGTTTTCTATATATGTGGCTGCGCTTTAATAAAGTGGTGTGAGTCTGCATTTTCTAAGAGACTGGTGTGTCTTGGTTTCTGCTCTCATCCCGGTACCGGTCTAAAATGAGTTAATTCGAAAGTCACCTTACAACTGCAGGGCGCTTTTAGCCCTAGATAAATATCTCTTACAAGGGTGTATTAAATGTTGTGCAGGCATGTCCTTATAACGATTGTGTGCCGGCCTCAACCAGAAATATTGACTTATATTCACGGGCTGTCTGGAGGGTTGGTGAAAGCTTGACTTTTGTACCCCAAACCCCACCCCCCTGACTGGAGCTGCCTGTTAATATAAGTTGATATTTAATCATGAGGCCGACACACAATCATTACAAGGACATGTCTGGACAACATTTAATGAACCCTATAAGGTATGTTTGGGGGTTTAACAGCCATGCGCCTGGTGACAGGTTCCTTTAAGTAAAAAGTAATTTGCATGTCAACTTCCACTGTCCTCACCAACTGCTTCCTATGTATGTATTAAAATTTTGAAATAAGTAAAAGAACTAAGGCACGCAAACATTTATGGCGGCTGTAAACTAGCCGTTTGAACGGAAGCTAGCTACACGCCATTGAAATGCGTAGTACATACCATGGTACTGTGAGCACACATTGGGGCTCATTTACTAAGGGTCGCGTGTGCAGTTTTGTCGGACTGTGCACCGTTTTCGGGGATTACACAACTTTATTTAAGAAGTGTATGCACTGGGATTGTGGCACACAAGACACTTTTTGTGGCGCAGCTGCGCTGGCTTCCATGAAACACAAATGAGGGGTTGTGTTGTCGGTTGGTCGAACTGATTCGGAGTGAGCGCGGGATTTAGCTTTCAAATTGTGTCGCAAGCCCTACCACTTAGATGCACCACTAAAAAGATGGTGAACTCTGTTGGACCTGAGTGGGGAAGCGACACATTCATGATACCAGTGAATCGCGGCACAGTGCATTATAGTCGGACAATGCATTTTATGTGAACTCCAGTGACCCGGTAAGTAAATGTGCCCCATTGTGTCACCGTTCCAATGCTGCCGCAGGAAAAAAGATGGACCATGCTTTATCTTTTGCCGTACGTATGGCCTGGCTGCATGGCTCAACGGAGGGAAGGGGGCAGGGTTTACCTGACGAGGCGGCCTGGAGGTGACCACTTTACTTCTGTATCCCGAACCCCAGCTCCCTGACTGCTACCTCTCCATGGTTATAACTTGATTTTTCAGGATAAAGGCAGCTTTGGACTGTTATAAGGACATGCCTAGAGAACACTTAACTGCCACTATAAAGTACAGTATGTGGGTTTAAGAGCCTTGCGGCTGGTGACTGGATCCCTTTAAGGGGTTAAACAGCTTCTCTCCCAGGCTACCTTTAGGAATTATACCGTAATGGGACCCGCAGATAACTTGCTCTTTAAAGAGGACCTGTCACCCGGGAAAAACACCCCCAACAAATTAGCTACCCCTCATCCTATCCCAAGCCCCTTTATATTTATTGAATTTTTATTAAGATTTGTGTTTTTATACTTAGTTGTTTAAAACTTTCCGACCTCTTATCAAATAAGAGGTTGGATCGTTGTACAAGTCTCCTAACAGTCGGCCGTATTCATGAGGGGGCCGGCCGCCACCCCCCCGCCACACCCTGTCAGTCAGGGGCCTGTAAGACTCGCCGGCATCAGTGCATGATTGTGCAATCGCTGCCGGCTCTATGCGATGCAGCGGGCTGACAGCTGCCGCAGAGGGGCTTATTCACAGCGCTGGTTGAATGTTCAGCGCTGTGAATAAGCCCCTCTGCGGCCGCTGTCAGCACAGCGCTGCATCGCATAGCGCGACGATCTTACAGGCCCCGACTGACAGGGGAGTGGAGGGGTGGTGTCGTCCGGCCCCTCATGAATACGGCCGACGTTAGGAGACTTGTACACAATCCGACATCTTATTTGAAAAGGGTCGATGATTTTAAACTAAGTATAAAAAACTAATTTTAATAAAAATTCAATAAATATAAAGGGGCTGGGGACAGGATGATGGGGAGCTAATTTGTTGGGGGTGTTTTTCCCAGGTGACAGGTCCTCTTTAAGAGGGCCTGTCACCCCCAAAAAGGCCCCCCACCAACATGCCCCCCATAATCCTCCCCCAGCCCCTTTCTATGTATGCTAAATTTATTTTAATTTGGAAAAGTTGTTCCTAAAAGATCTGACCTCTTACCAAATAAATCCACGTATCTCCTGCGCTGGCAGTCGGGTGTATTAAAGGAAACCTACCACTTGAAATGGTAGGTGTAAGATGCAAATACCGAGCTCCAACTCCGGGTGAGCTGGTGCCGGAGCTTATTTTCGTTATTGTCCTAAAACGCTGTATCGCGGTTTAAACACTTTTTAATCTTTATATCTGCAGCAGCTTCGGAGCCACCAGCGGGGACGGTCGTGCGCTTGGTCGCTGAAGCTGCTTCAGATATAAAGATTAAAAAATGTTTAAACCGTGATACGCGGTTTTGACATAACGAAAATAAGCTCCGGCACCACTCCCCCTGAATATTTGCATCTTACGCTACATTTCAAGGGTTAGGTTTCCTTTAATAAGGGCCCCCTCATGAATAACCCAACCGCTGCCATCGCAGGAGATGCGTGGATCTGACCATCATATTTGGTAAGAGGTCAGATCTTTTAGGAACAACTTTCCCAACATACATCAAAATAAAGTTAGCATATATAGAAAGGGGCTGGGGAAAGGATTATGAGGGGCATGTTTGGTGGGGGTCTTTTTGTGGGTGACAGTTATGATCGTTTGTAATGCGGGAATGAAAAATGGAGACACAAAAACATAAAAGGTCTTTCTTTAATGGGTTAAAAACCCCACTTATTATTGCATTAATAAATCTTGCGCATTGGGGGAAGTTTTTTATTGTCTGAGAGCAAAACTGTTCTAGTTGCTCATGGCCACCAGTGATCGGCCTTAATTTTATAAACTAGAACAGTTTTGTCTCAGACAGTTCTGATAAATTTCCCCCATAGACAAATTTATACTGGGGTAGCCCTGCTTGCTGGACATTTTCAGAATGTTAAGGGACTCTTATCTGGAGATGTGATTTAGCCTTAAGGCTTTCTATTTTTTATATGTACAGTTATATATATTTGAATCACCCAAAACAAGGCATCTTAACTGGGGGAGCGAGTCTGTTTTTGACAATTTTTTACTTCAAGCGCATTGATAAGAGTAGCTATACTTATTGCTGCAAACTAAAACAGAAAGGAACAGTATACAAGGACCCAGCAAAGAAAACTACCAGATAGAAATACATTTCAGCACGTTTCAGTACACTTAAAGTATGTGTAAAAAAATGGGATAAGGCAAACCAGGTCTGAACATGGGCAAAAGCCTTTATGGAAGAGACAGTCCAGCCCTGAGCAGCCCATGTGCAGGATAGAAGCTTTTACAAGGCTGCGCCTGTTTACACTTCTCTGGGACTTCGGCCACATGTGCAGAGTACAGGGAGGGCTGAGCCCACTGCTCAGGGATTTCCTCACACACCCGAGGCTGAGCCCTGCCTCCTCCACTATACTGTAGTGATTGGAGAGATGTAAGACTGAGGTGTCTGCCTCCCGCACACCCACCTCCTGCCAGTTCCTGGATGGGAGGGCGCCTCCTTATAAAGGTGGCACAGTGAGAGGTCTCAGCTGCCCTGTCCACCCAGCAGCCGGCTACACTTTACCTCAGTGTCACCCTCACCACAATCGCCACCATGACGGACCAGGCCCCCTTCGACACCAATGTGATCACCATGACCCGATTTGTGATGGAAGAGGGCATTAAAGCCAAAGGCACCGGAGAGATGACCCAGCTCCTGAACTCCATGTGCACTGCCATCAAAGCCATCTCCTCTGCTGTGCGCAAGGCAGGACTGGCCAACCTGTGAGTAGTGTCACACACTTCATTCTCTGGGCAGTGCTGGGACTGTGTGTATTTAGCTTTCCTGGATGAGGGGACTGAGAAGGGAAACATTACCAAAGTTAAAACAAACTTTTTATTGCTAAAAATAATTTGCTACTTGATTTAACTTAATATAAACTCCTTGATATGTTTGTTTTTAACTGTGCATGTCCCTCTAAAGCCATGAATCGTTGAAATATACTGTCAGGATATGCTTGCAGGATTAATATAATAATTATGTGGCTGCTAGAAGAAGGAGAGAAACTGAGACCTCACCTCTCCTTATATTCTATGGGGGGATTTAAATGTCATTTTGCACCATTATATGTGATGAAATCCCTGCCCCTCCACCGCAACAGGATTTGGTCTCCTGAACTCCCTGGTGGCCGGCTACACTGGCATGCAATTCTATGCCAGGCCCTGCCAGAGCCTGTTCAAAGTCCACTCTGCTGCCAGGTACGCCCCCCTTCATACCCTCTGCATAGACTTGACGTGAAGGTGACGTAAAGGGGTAAAAAAATCGCAACCCCTAGCTATGTGCTAGGAATTGTGATCATTTCAGAGTTTTTACACCATAAAACTGGCGTACAATCCCCGATGATTCCCCCCAGATGCCTGCAGATCAATGCTAATATTGTCAGCTATCAGCTGTCTAAACTGTGAGAAGTCCTCCTTCAGCTCCCACTCCAGAGCACTATTCCCTTATCAGAAGAAGACTTTGTGATCATCTGAGCATTGGCTCTGTCTGTATGCAATAAGCCAGTGTGCATGTTTTTTCCCTTTTCCTTCTGTCCCTGTGATGAAATACCTCACTAGAGCTTTCCCTGCTCTTATCATGTGGTCGTTTTGGAGAGATAAATTTCCCCCAGAGTCTATCAGTACCAACACCAGCGAAATAGACATTGGCGTCCTAACCACAGATGATGATGTCATTGTATATGATGTTAGTTTTGTATATGTTGTTAGTTTATGGAGACACCTAGCTCTTGTCTCTTAATTGGCCAATCAATATTTTTTCCTATTTGTTATAGATGCATGTTTTGTTAATGTAACTGATTTACAACTGACATGCACATCTTATTTAAGTTATGTAGTTTGCAAACTATAGTTTCTATATGTGATTATTTTTCTTGTTCATCTAATGGTACCAAATTTCAGGTTGAGAATACTTTAAAGCAGCGCTCAGCCTTTTTTGGCTGAGAGACCATAAGCACCGCATATTTTAAAATATAATTCTGTGAGAGCCGTAGAATATGTACAGAATATAGCCAGCCAGCCTCCCAGTATATAGCCAGCCAACCCCCCCCTCACCCGTATATAGCGGGCCAGCCCCCCCAGTATATAGCGGCCGCCCCCCAGTATATAGCCAGCCACCCCCCCAGGAATAGCCCCAGCCCCCCCCGTATATAGCCAGCCAGCCCACCCCAGTATATGCCAACCCGCCCCCAGGTATGATAGCCAGCACCCCCCCCCCCTTATATATTATCCCCGAAGATTATTATAATATGAGAGCCAGATGCAGCCATCAAAAGAGCCACATCTGGCTCGCGAGTCATGGGTTCCCGACCCCTGCTTTAAAGGTAACTTTTCACCAAGAAAAGCTTATTTTTAGCTAGTTACAGGTTCCAATAGTCTTTGCTATTCTGATATTAAAAATGCCTTTGTCAGCATCCTGAATCATTTCAGTACATTATATAAGTTTAATTATTATTTCCTGTCATCCTGCCAGCAGCATGTGGTGAGTTCGGGGAAGGGCAGCTGCAGCCTCTCCTTTACACTCATGCAGCTACTTCACCCTTCCCCGCCTCCTGTCATGTGCACTGAGGGAGGGGAATGGTCTTGGAGAGAGGAAGAATGCATGAGCACTGAGGCTCAGTGGTTAGCACTCCAGCCTTGCAGTGCTGGGGTTCATGTCCTAGGGTCAACATCTGCAAAGAGTTTGTATGTTCTCTCTGTGTTTGCGTGGGTTTCCTCCCACACTCAAAAAACTGGTAGGTTGTTTAGATTGTGAACCCCATTTGGGAGAGGGACCGATTTGGCAAGCTCTGTGTAGCGCTGCGTAATCTGTGTGTGCTATATAAATAAAGGAATTATTATATTATTATTATATTATGAGAAGACACAGGTGCACTGCCCTCTCCCCGGGACTCGCCACATGTCGCTGGCCAGGGAGCCAGGTAAGTGAATTAAACTTTTATAAAAATAGGAAAGATTCAGAATGCTGACAAAGACATTTTTAAAATCAGCATAACATAGGTTATTGGAACCTGTCACCAGCTATAAATGACATTCCATCTGACAGGTTTTCTTTAAACATCCAAATAATATATGGCATTTCCCCTTTACTTTCTGAAACAAAAGGGTTCCTTTTAAAGTGATTTTTCCCCCAAACAAGTTAGGCCCTATCCTGTGGATTTTTGTCAAACATTTTCAGAACCAAAAATGCCATAACTTTGGAAAGAAAAAGGCGAGCAGCAAAGTATGGGCATCGTTCTTTTTTATTTTAACAAGGGAAAAACAATAATTTGGTAAAATCATTATTACTTTACAGTTACACTTTAAATAAATTGTCTGCCTCCAATCCTAAAACAAATGATTTTTATCATAAAGGTGTGTTTGCTGACCTTCACAGGCTCAAACTTCAGTAAATCGTTTTTCCATTGGTCTGTATCATATTTCTATGGGTTAAATAATAATTTATAATGTACAATAATTATTTAACAGTTTCCTACTGTTCAGTTTCTAATCTGGACATATGGGACAACAACCTCTTATCATTATATCAGCATGTGTCTGACTCTACCAGACAAGGAGCAATGCGCATCACATCAGTATTGGTTAATATATAACTTTGATCTACCAGGTACAGGGGAATTAGCAGGATTACTTCTGTTTTTCTAGTTTGAGCATATTTGCTATTTATTCCCAGGGCTGTGAAGAAAAAGGTACATGTCTATGTATCCCAAAACGAATACTGCATTATTTACTGCACACAAGACCTGTACATATGAACATCAACACATTCATGCCTGTAGTTTGTTATGTTATTTTATGTAGGCTACTAGGATACTAAGAGCTTCTAAATACAATGTCACCATTATATCTATAATATGTATATATTTTTTCTTCTAAAGGCAGTTGGAATCTAACTCTTATCTGACCACACATCCTTTACAAATAAGCCATTGTAACATCAGGAATGAAATGCTACTTATGTGCAACATGTTTCCCCACACTTTTACGCAACAGAAAAAAGTGCAGCAACCGGGGGTGTTGAGAGGGGTGTAAAAGATCTGTGGCACGAGCCCCAATGCATATATACAGCATTTTCATTACTGTTTACTCCTTTGTATAACCCCCTCATTAGTGCTTGCGGCAAAGACAACTGTACAAGCAATGCAAGAGAAATTGGATTTTAGTTCTCTATCTTCTTTATAAGGTCCTGCATCACTGTCTCCTCATCCAGCCACATCATCCCTGTGGAGTTCACCACACAGACATCTTATGTTTTTCATTGTCCTTACATCTTGGTCCCCTAACAATGTTATGCTGATACTTCTGATACTATCCCTCAAATACAGCAATAGTGCTTCACAAAGACCCATTGAAAACATTAATAACACACAAATAATGCTTACTAGAATGTTGTTGTGCCATGCCCTTATCATCTTCCACTTGGACTACTGCAACATTCTTCTCTGTGGTTTCCCAGCTAACTCTCTAATGCCCCTACAATCTATCCTTAACACTGCTCCCCAGCTAATCCATTTGTCTCCTTGCTTCTCCAGAATTCAATTTAAAATACAACCATGACTTACAAAGCAGACCACAACCCGTTCCCTCCATATAACTCAGAACTAGTAAGCTAATACCGTCCCACACGTATTCTCCGCTCCTCACAGGACTTTCATCTTTAATAATAATAATAATATAATAATAAATCTTTACTCTATTACCATCCACGCTTCTCCCGTGCATCTCCCATACTCTGGAACTCTCTACCAAAATGTTCCCTCACCTCCTGTTTCCATCACCCTCTCATATAGATTGCTAGCTCTTACTGCTAGGGTCCTCCTATCACTTGTCTCCTGATCACTGTAGCCTTGTATTTGTACTTGCATTTGTTCTTATCTTAATGTAATGTCTGTGAATCCCTTATTGATTGTACAGCACCATGGAATTAATGATTCTCTATAAATAATAATACTACAATGAAATTTTTTTTCTTTGGAACCATTTTAATTGAATGTGTTCAAATCTGCTTCTAAACATGTTACTGACACCTATCTCCTAGTAGAGTGCTTCAAAACAAATGTAGCTGTGCTGTATTTTTTATAAGAGCTAAATCATTGCTTCTGGTACAGAATTTGAAATATAGTGATGCACTTATGTAATCCAATGTGATCCCTTATTGTAGCCACATATAAGAGTGATATATCTTTGTATAGAAAATTTGAAGACCGCTAAACCAATGACTTTAAGTGAAAGATCCACACACACATGCATATCTACTTCTTTATAGTTATCCATCCGTTGTGAGAGACCTAAAGACTTATGCTCCCTGCACTCTCTATTACTTGCAACAAGTAAAGGAGTGAATCAAAATACTACCCGCTCCCCATTTTACACTTAAGTCAAGTGTGTGTGTATTTTTCATATTCTGCAGCGCCTTTCATGAGGTGTATACACAAAATAAGACATTACCGAGCAATAACATTGTCTGATGAAACAATGGGAGTGAGGGCCTTGCTTGTAAGAGCTTACAATCTAAGACGCAGATGGTTATATGTTGATGTGGATATCCAACATGCATGATTCTTCCATATGACATGTACTATATAATTCAGATAATTGGACAGCATAGCCAAAATCAGCAGGTTTGGACAACTTTTGCCTTACATGTAAGGTCACCTATAGACCAGTTTGGGCACCCTTTAGACATTAATCTTGTAGAGATGGGGGTTGGGAAACTAAACTACGTGTTATTTACCATGTCTGTACTCTCCTGGTGCAAAATAGACCTCAGAAGAAAAACAGTTTACCTATTAACCTTTAACCTTACACAGGCAAGCAAAAGAAGAAAAACACACAGATAACAAGTTTCACATGTAGCCTGACAATGGATGGAATTTATAGGCAACAAAACAAGACTTCAAGATTATGTATTCAGTACTATTATTTTTAGGAAGAATTTCATAATAAAACCAGACTAATTTACCAAAGATACTGTATGGGTAGATAGGAAGACAGAAAAGAGAATTATTTAAAATAAGTGTCTCAAATAAAGTTTACCATTTTGCTAGCATTAAGAAAGTTCTTTGTACAAAATACTCCTGAGAAATGACCACATAAACAAAATGCCATTCACATTAACAAGATTGCAAGCCATCCAAAAAAATAGTAATGATATCAGTGTTATTTTTCACACTTCCAAAATAGTTTTACTGCAAAGGTACGGTATGTAATTATACAATTTCTTCTGATCCCTGGAAGTGGGACAATGTTTGAAGGTTATGGAATTGTCTTTAACTGTCTGATAGGATAATATGGTCTATAGTTCCTTCTCACCCCTCACACAAATATAAATTTGTAGCCTGCTTAATCTAGGGTGGCATTGACAGATGATTTAAGGATCATATAGACGACATCTTCATCCATACCTCCCAATCAAAAATATCTAGGCTTTATGCTAGTTTAGTCATCACAATGGGAAAACTAGATATATTTTCAATTTAGACAGATTGATTATTGTAGTCCTGGCAGATGTTCCTTCATAGACATATTTCTATAATTTGTGACGTATTAGGGTGTTTCTATAATGTTCTAAAGCAGGCAAAGTATGAGAGTCTGTGAAAAAAGACAGTGGGGCACATGCATATATCCTTAAATGATTCGGTCTTAAACTAGAATATTAACCCCTGATACAAACATGAAGTGATTCATCTAATAATCCACAGACAATTAGGAATTGTGACTAAAACCCAAGGTACATGTGCTGTTAGGTGTGTATATGGCTGGGGCGTTGTCTTTGATTTGTCAATGCTCTTTTTTATCATTTCTGTCCTGCTCTTGTTTGTCAGAGATTTCTGTTCCCAAACGTCAGATGAACCCGGAACAGAGCTCCGGCTTTGACATTGCATAGCTCTCATGTAGATGAATGCTGCATAATGAGAAGGGTGTGACTACTTACATACTTTATTTACTGACTTTAATTTTCCTGACTTGAATGACATTTTCGCTCAAGTTTCAGAAACTTCAAATGTTCACCAAAATTATTAAGAAAGAAAAGTGTATAAAAGTATGCTTATTGCCTTGTAAGTACTAGAAATGAATAAAGGATGCCAAAATATTGGATTAGCAGATGATTTTATGGATCTGCACTGATAATGATGGGTGTATGTAGTAGCAATTACTGATATTAGCAGTGGTAATAAATAACAAACAAGCATGGTTCAGTTCCTAGATGCCAAATATTTTATTTCTAAGCCCTGCAAAACATTTGCATGAGTCCAGGGATCCCAACTTTCCTCCATATGTTCAAACATTCTAAATATAAATTTTGTGTAAAGGAAATTTATGTAAATGCAACAGCTGATGTGATTCTTTAAAACATGTAATTTATGACGTACAAAATATTGTCTACCTTTAACATATAAAAAATATTCTTTCTTTAGATACGGAATTGCAGGATCCACCAATGTAACCGGAGATCAAGTGAAAAAGCTGGATGTTCTTTCAAATGACCTAGTTATCAACATGCTGAAGTCGTCATTCAGTTCCTGTGTCCTGGTATCAGAAGAAGACCCACATGCTCTTATTGTGGAAGCTGATAAGCGGGTTTGTACAATTATTATGTTTTCATTGCTTCATGACCAATTCATCTGCATAATGTTCTTGCTTCCTGTAATGACAACACTCCCCTGGTGTAACTAATTATTTAGAAAGAAGGTTTTACATCACTTGCAGCACTTGAGACACATGAATATTTAGGAAGTATATGTATATTGAAGGGACAAGATCTTTGCTCACAAAAATAATAATTCTATAATAATTCTTTATTTATATAGCACACACAGATTACGCAGCACTACACAGAGCATGTCAAATTGGTCCCTGTCCCCATGGGGCTCACAATCTAAACAACAGTATGTTTTGAAGTGTGGGAGGAAACCGGAGTACCCGGAGGAAACCCACGCAAACACGGAGAGAACATACAAACTCTTTGCAGATGTTGACCTGGGTGGGCAAAACTTTGTTCCCAAAATATGATATACAGTATTTCAGCAATATCATAAGTCATGGATTGTACTATAGCTTTCCGCAAAGGGGGTATTACATCCTAAAATATGTAGTATGGGCTAGGATAAGAAAATGTGATGAAAAAAATAGTCACCGGTAGTTTGGGATTGCAAACTAAAACCTGTGTGGCACATGGATTTAGATGTAAGGGAATGTAAGATCATTTATTTTGGGGCATTACAATTTTAGAGTGGCACCATAGGCACGAGAGTAGATATCTGCATCTGTAGTTCTCAAGCTGGACTGTTACATGGCCTTGAAGAACGACATCCTTATTATTCATATAAGACATTGAGGAAAAAATGTCAAGTGGGCGTGGAGGGTAGCGAAGGAGGGCATGCCCGACATCGAAGTGGGCGCTCCTGCTCCCTGCCTGCACATTAGCTATAGTCTGTGGCCATTCAGGCCTGAAGCAGCAAAGGTGAAAGCACAATTCTACGCCAGGTGGGCCTGACACACAAAAGAATGCCAGTGCAGAAAGTCGCAGGATATCTTTATAAATTTATATAAAAACAAAAAGGCAGCACTGCTATGTATTGAAAAATAAAGTTTTTCAGCTGTAGACCAGCCATCATACACTAGTACACCTAGTAAAGGCGTACAATAACTTTTCCACATAAATTCCATCTTGAATAGTTTCAATAGAAAATCAAGTCATATCTGTAACAGTCAGCCCTTTCGCATAGAGCTTGTATAAACAATGCTGCTCTATTCTAAAACTTTTAACTATTGTCTGTAATTTGTTTTCCTTATACAAAGAAGACTTTGTATCTACAAACAAATATACGCACACCAGATCACCCCAGACCGGCTCCCTAAATTAATCCATGCAAGATGCCTAAACTTATCACAAACCTTAACCATGCAATTTCCTTTACATGTGTTAACTTGTGTAATAACGTAAGAAGATAACGTAAGAACGTGTTGAATTCACCCAAAGATCACCATCTTCTCCTAAATTGCTCTCTATCTGCCAGTGGCCAGTGACCCTGTAGATGCCCATAGAGTTACCACTGCCTCAAAACGCAAATTCTAAGTATTTTTATTACCTCTGCCAGTATTCTGCATCTCAATTCCAGTATGCCATGCTCTTTACAGGGCAGCGAGGGGCCTAATGCAGGTCTTCTAACAGCATGCTTCTATTATATCCTGCCAGATAATACACAGTAGCCACTATACTTTACTATTGAGTTAAACTAAAAATATATTTTTTTTATTTTAGGGGAAATATGTTGTCTGCTTTGACCCATTGGATGGTTCTTCAAACATAGACTGTCTTGCATCTATTGGCACAATTTTTGCAATATACAAAAAGGTAACATCTATTTATTTTTAAACTCCTGTAATAAAAAACATGACTTTAAAGCATAAATATTATTTTTCTGAGTAGCTACATTTTTATGTGGAAGCCTAAGCAAGTGTATTTGAAGCAACATGTGGCAAATAATCTGACAATGTACATGAATAAATCTATGTTTATTAGTTTAAAAGCATAAATTACTTCTATTTTAAATCTATAGTCTGAAAACTGCTTGCAGAAAGCAAAATGTGAAACAACAGGTGCATTGACAGAGTCCCTTCATGTCTGAAGTTAAAGTGGTTGTCTGGGATTATGACATTTTTATTCTATGGCTGGGGGTCTCTAAAAAACACCTCATTCTTTCCTTTGCCCACGTTCTCCCGTAGCTGTGCCGGTCACTGCTGGCCACCGATTGTATACAGAGGCTGACAGCAACGCACATCTACAGCATCTGTTTACAAGCAGAAGCCAGCGGTGATGTGCATACACAGCCACGCTCCTGCACTGCATTGCAATGAATGCAGAAGCAGGAGCGCGGCTGTATATGTGCGTCCCCGCTGGCCTCTGCTACACATAAAATGTAGACGTGCGTTGCTGCTGGCCTCAGTATAGAAATGGAATCGGAGGAAGAGGTGAGAGTGAGCTCTCTTTTTATTTTTAGAGACTTATTATACATTAAAAATGTTATAATAAGAGACAGCCCCTTTAATACGTAACTGCCACAGCCAGATGATGGCTCTGTTTTATTTTCTAAAGAAATCAAGGACATGAATGCATTGTACACCACGCAGACTTAAATACTTGTGTGTCCTGTGAAACAGAATCCGTTCTTCTTCTCCTTTCTAATGGCCTTTTTAGGAAAAAATTGTCCTTTAGGAACTTTTTACCATCAAAATGTTGCTGGGTACATGATTTGCCACTTACATGAGCAAAAAGGCAGAAGCAGATATTGCCTAACACCATTTATTAAGGGCAAGCCACTTAAATAAAGCTGCAAGCAGCGGAGCAACTGAAAACAGTCTACGAGAACTCTTGCCCATTTAAGGGATAACTGTCCTCCATTCAGGCTGTAGGATAATTTGGATGCCATGCTTTGTGAAACATGAAGTTTAAAGGACACCTGTCATCAGGTCTGTGTGACTTGTCCTGTCCCTCTACCTGTTGGGAGCAGCTACAGATCCCATCCCGCCCTTTATTTTATTCTGTTATTTCATATTATTCATTGTAAAAATCACTATTTTTTATCATGTAAATGAGCTGGTCACATGGTCAGAGCAGTGATGTCACCCCCCTGGCGTTACCACCTACCCCTACCCCTCTCCTCCCCTGCTCATGTCTGTGTTAATGTATAGTAAAGTAATTGCTAGTGTGGTGCTTGCAGTCATTCTGGCTGACATGGCCTGCAATCCTCCCTAATAACCGGTGAGAGATACAGACATCAGGCTACACATGATCTGACAATGTTCTTCTGCTGTAACATGCTGCATGGAGCTGCGTCATCTCTCCTATACACACACACATGCACACCCAGGTCTCAGGGGGCGTGGCCACCATCACCAGGCAACCTGAACACATCATTAACGACTCTCACAATCATTATACCGGCTGTCAGTCACATCACTGTGGTGGTTGGCTTGTGGCCTCCACTTCATGAATAGAGTGGACGCATTGAATATTCCTAAATTTGCTTCCTTGGACATTTCCACGGCTCATTGCATACAGATTTAGGACCGTCATTGCTTAGGTTTACAGGCAATGTAGCTGGACAATGCACGGGATAGAGGCAATGCCTCCTAATGGCAGTTTATAAAATTATTTAGTTTAGAGAGGGGGGTTATTTTGCATGACGGTTTCTCTTTAAGATATCGAGAGACTATTTGTATTTGGATATGATAAATCTGGAGTAAGTTGTCTGAAGCCAAAATGAAGTGGGCTAGCTAGATATAATCAGTAGATGCAACAAATGTGATAAATTTAAAGACAAAAAACTGATTCACTGTAGTGGAATATCTTGCTCATATGTGTGACATAAAAACTTGGTTTAAAAAGAGGGTAATTTTCTGGTGACAGATTCTTTTTATTACACGCAAACCTTTCAATTTACATGCTATGTATTTTGTGAAGACAATGTATACCTCTGTATTGTGTAGGCAACCGATGGGGAGCCCAATGAACAAGATGCATGCAGCCAGGACGTAATCTCATTCGCTGCAGGATATGCTTTGTATGGGAGTGCCACAATGCTTGTCTTAGGCCACTGAATGCGTGGTCAATTGTTTCATGCTGGACCCTGTGAGTAACAATTTCAGTCTGTGTAGTAACTGTTGTTACATTATGGTCTCATCTGGTGCTTGTACTGAGCCATGTATAATGGTTATAGATTAATCATTTCTCACATAAGATCAGGATTGCCCAGGCATATCAGGCATGGAGAAGGGGGCTATCCAAACAATAAAAAGGTACACTTTTCTCCTCCTTGCGCTTAGGTCCTGTGACGCCACATGTCCACGGTGTGTCCCTGTTTGTTTACAGAAGACGGTGCTCAGTCAACTACCTCCTCCGCACGGCTGATACACATTAAAAAAGTGATGCTGTAACAGACACGCGGCAGTGGATGGACTGGGCAACAGGGGCACGGAAGAAACGCTGGCACCAGTGGTGGCGATTATTTTTTTCATGTTTTTATACCCCCTCCTTCTAGCCTGGATTTTAAACGCTGGACAACTTATTTAATAAAAATGCATGTTTTTTTTTTTTTTAGGCTATTGGAGAATTCATCTTGGTTAATAAAAATGTGAAAATTAAGCCAAGAGGCAATATCTACAGTCTAATGAAGGCTATGCTAAATACTTTGATGCAGCAGTTACAGAATATCTTCAGAAAAAGAAGTTCCACAAGTAAGTCCAATGGCTACTTTTTACCTGAAGACAGGGCGGTGTCAGCACTGGGCATAGCTGGGCAAGTGCTGGGGCCCTGAGCTGCTGGGGGGGCCCACATAAGGCTGTAAGTAAGGAATCCTTGGGGTAGGGGGCTGTATTCTCATGAATTTTTCAGCATTTCTAATGCTGCCACTGAGTTCAACTGCAAAGGGACCCACTGAGGCTCTGTCGACCAGGAGCCTACTAAAACCTGGAGCCGACCTTGCCTGAAGAGCACACACTTGACCATTTTGTCACTCACATTGACCCTATTTTACATGAGAAAAAAAAGGCACTTAATGGTAAATGCACAAGATATTTGTTTGCATTACACTCTGTGACCAGATCTGCATCAGATCCTGCATGTGTTAGTTGCAGATATGCTTGTGGATTTTGTGGATCTTCAGTTCACTTTAACAGAAGTCCTGTTAAGATTCCCAGAAAAACTTGAAATGTTGCAGATTTAAAAATCTGTACCTCTTCTCATTTCTGCATGAAAAAAATCTTCATTGTGTCCCTCTTCTAAAACTAATATCACCGTATATACTCGAGTATAAGTTGAGTTTTTCAGCACGATTTTTGTGGCTGAAAATTCCCCACTCGGCTTGTACACGCTATACACAAAAAATTCATATAACTGAGTACTTCTCGACTGGCAAGGGCAGCTCCTCTTCTTTCTCTTCATGCTGGCCCAGGTCTGCGACAGCTCCGCGTGCGCGCGGCCTGGCTGGCACTCTGTGATGTCAGCAGCGCACTGCGCACATGAAAAAGAGCAGCCCTGACCGTCGGAATGGTGAGTACTCAGTTGTATATTTTATTTTACGAGCTGGCTATATTAAGGGGCTGGCAGTATATACTACCCAGGGCTGGCAGGCTATCTACAAGGGCTGCATTATTTCGGGGCTGGCGAGCTATATACGTGACGACCTGTGAACCATGCATTTCACCCTCGGTTTATACTCAAGTCAATGGTTTTCTCCCTGTTTTTGGTGGTAAATGAGGTACCTCGGCTATATTCAGGCGGCTTATACTCGAGTATATATATATACTTGAATTACTTACAACCTACTTTCCTAGAATAATCCTGAATTTTAAGATTTTGTGCATTTATCAATAACATGCTGATATAGACACATGTGACTTTTCTTTACTTATTCAATAACATTATGGTATGGCACAGAGTTGCCGATTTAATCACTGGGACCCTAACTGCAATAAATCACAGACACACAGAGCAGCTAACAGATAGGTTTACATCCCTTATGGAGCATCCATTCCCCTGGATATATTGCGTAGATGAAAAGGAGTGATCGAACTCTGGCCATCAAAGGAGCAGGATGGCAGACACAGTGTGCTTCAGGAGGAGTGTTAAGAGCAGCTGGAAATGTTTCCATTTTCTCTGGTTTAACACTTTGATGGTCCTGATGGCACATTTGAAATACCCACATCCCGTGTTACAGGTAGTTAGGGTTGAACTTTGATGTGTTACTTATATTTATTTTTTTTAATGTTTTTATCTTGTCATATCTTGTGCATTTATTTTCCTGACGGATGGTAGTTCCCCTACGGAGAAGATATGTTTGTTGTTCAATGGGCAGATGTTCATAGAACATTGTCTATGGAGGGATCTTTTTGTACCCTCAAACACAAAAAGTCCAAGGACAGGTAAGTTTATATCTTCTCTAATATTAACAGTTAAAATATTTTAGATACCATATAAATTTGTTATAAGCTGACTTTTTTCGCACAATTTTTGTGTCGAGAAGAAGACGCCGAGGACCACGCCGGAGGGTTAGTACTTTATTTTTTTTTTTATTGGGTACTCTGCTGTGGAACGGTAACTTTTAGGGGGTGCTTTGCTGTGGACATTAAGGGAGCCACTGTGTTGTGGACATAAAGGGGGACTCTCTTGGTGGACATACAAGGGGACACTTTTATTGATGAGGGGGAAACTACTGGACATTTTATTATGGAGTAGTGGCTGTTTCCCCACCCTAGGCTTATACTCGATTCAAAAGTTTTTCCATTTTTTTGTAATTGAACTAAAAATGTAGATATCTGAAGGCTCTAAATTTAATGCATGCATGGCTTCGAGACATTATGAGGTTCCAAGGGCCTTTTTATTGTAGAACACATACAGCGTGCACACTGGCCCTACGTTTTACGATGAAACCTGGGGCACACGGATCCCCAATGCCAATTACCCTGAAGCTTCAGTTGCCAAGAGCTGTAGAACAAATGATTTAATTTTCGCCTCTGAGTGGTGTGACCTCTATCCACAGTTCCGAGCTGATGAAGGGTAAATTATGCTCCCTCTTATAATGTCAACCTGAAAATACATGCACACTAGTGCCACATCGCATCTATACATATGGCTTCTTGTACGCACCTCGACGTATTCTCTTCATCACTCATGTGAAGAAAACTACGGGCACCATGTTGGAATGTCCCGCGGCACACGCCATGTGTCGGAATGTGACAAACTGGTTGAAACTCAGTTAACATGTATGTGAGACATTGGAGGCTATTGTTTCTTGGAACTAACCCTCACCTTGTGCGCGGGTCATGTGTTTAACGATCTGGGCAAAGGATCTCCCTGTAAGAGTTCAACATGTAGATAAAGGAAATTGCCTATTATAGTCGATAAAAGTTTATGTAATTAAAAAGTAACACATAAACACTTTAAAGATTCTTCAACTAATGTAAACTGAATTAGTCGAAACTCGGTCAATAAGTACTGCAGTCTGACTTCATTATTCTTTGATTATGGGCAGTTTGTCTAGCCAAAAAATAATGATTACATGAAATAGAGAGCGTAAGGGTTATAAATTATTTTTAAAATGACTCTGAAAGTTATAATCTTCAATTCCGATTGATGATTGAATTTATTATTACTAAGGTTGTCCATATATTATCTCCAATCTTACAGATTAGGTCCATTTTTTTGAGTGCAACCCCATGTGCATCATTATCGGAGAAGGCTGGAGTCCTAGCCACCATAGGAGCTGGAGTAACATTTTGGATAGTCGTGCCAGAACAGATCATCACACGGATGCCTATTACTTTGGGATCTCCATGAGGATTTAAAAATACATTGAGATTACAAAAACATGCCAAGAATAAAAAGATCGCTGGAACCAGAACTGCCGGCAAGTGGACCAAAAACAAATTCCATACCTGCAATATTTCAAGCATATTAGACAACAAACTTCATACTTTTAGTACACATTTGCTGTATTACGAAACATGAATAAATTTTAATATTTAGCTTATAGTGCATATGTCCCTTATTATAACATCTTTGGTTGACATGTAAAGGGAAAACAATCTTGAAGTTTATTACCCCTTAAGGACGCAGCCATTTTGTGCTATTAAGCTCGCCCCATTTTTTTGGATTCCGCTTGCGTCACGTCTTTGGTACTTTTGAACACTGTTACGTTCAAAGCAATCTCGGAGATTGGTTTTTCCCACAGTGGTTGTACTTCATTTTAGTGGTAAATTTTGCTGATAAGTTTTTTAACTTTATTTACCAAAAACAAGAAAAAATTCTGAATCTTTTGAAAAATTCCCCATTTTTCGAAATTTGAGATCATTGCGTTTTTCAGCAGATCGATATTTAACCACCTAAATTGCTGATAAACTTTCCAATGTCCTTTAGCTTTTTTCTCATTCTTTGAATGTCTTATAATTTTATTTGGTGATGTGCGTGGCTTTCACAAATCGAATATCGCCTTCCAGATTGCCAGAGTTGACTATTTTGGGATAAATACAATTTTGAATGAAATTTTACATATTTAGCATCAAAACCCCCTATATATTCAACCCTTTGCAATCTGCAGCCCCGCAAACTAGTCAGAAACAGCTTTTAGTGAGATTGTTAACCCCCTTGGGATCTTCATGTGATTGAATCTGACTTTTCAAAGCAAAGGCATTTGACACAGTGCCACATAAAGGTTGGTATAATAAATGAGACTGCTGGGAATGAGGAGAAATCTGTCTATTTGGGGTAAGTAATTGGCTTAAGTGATAAGAAACCCGAGTGGTGTTCATTACTGGCACATTCTCAGATTGGGTTGATGGTAGTGCCACAGGGGCAGTATTGGTCCCAAAAACCCTTTTTTTTTTTTTTTTTTTTTTTTCTTTTTAATATTTTTATTATATCTTGTAGGTGGTTTACACAGTCAAGTTTTCAATATTTGCAGATGATCTAAGTGTGTAAAGTACTAAATACTGAGGTCTATAGTTTAGCATTACAGAGGATTTGTGGAAGCTTGAGGAGGGCAAGAAATGGTGATGAGGTTAATGTATATAAATGTAAAGTTATGTCACTTGGGCATGGAAACAAAAAGTATAATTGTCTAACGTCATTACTTAGTAAAAACTGAAAGCTATAACGGACTTGGGGGTCTTGGTGATGGTAACTAATTTTTAGTGACCAGAGCCCGCGGCTGTGCTAAAGCAAATAAAATAATGGGATGTATCAAGAGAGGAATAGATGCTCATGATAAAGACCTATTTTTTGCCTTATCCAAATCCCTGGCAACCACACACTTGGAAGATTGTTGTACAAGTTTTGGCACCAGTGTCTAAAAGGATAGAGTAGAGCTGGAACTGGTGCCGAGGAGAGCAACCAGGATATTAGGGAATGGGGGAACTAGAATCACTGACTCATTACAATGTACAAATACTGAACGGACAGTAACAAGGATCTCCTCCAAAGATCTTTTTATACCTAGACCTGTGACCAGGACAAGGGGGCATCCTCTACGCCTAAGAGGAGAGGCGATTTTAACCCATCACCAATGACAAGGTTCTTTACTGTAAAGAAGCAGTGAGACTATGGAACTCTCTCCGCAGGAGGTGGTTATGGCGGACTCGATGTACATGTTCAGAGAGTCCTGGATGACTTTCTGGAGAGAAAAAATATTCACGGTTATGGGGATAAACATTTATTTATTCTACGGTTGGACTTGTGGACTTTGGCGTTCCTTCCAAGCCTTATATACGATGTACTATAAATTAAAATGGAGGTGAAATTTAGAAGGTCAAATTGACAGGTTTAACATTCATTTAGCACGTAAAATTACAACATTTTCAAAAGATAAAACGGAGAAAATTCACCTACAATTTGTTCTACAATTATCCCTGTACAGAGACCCCACCCCACATGTGGCCGTTACGTTGTTTAATGGGCGCACGAGCAGGCGCAGAATGTGAAGGACCCCCGCAGCTGACAGGATTTTAGTTTCCTCCTCATTGGCTTTTTGAGGCTAATAACATTTTTAAGCTTTGGGTTATTGGGCCATTGTTGTCCAGACATTTTTTTGCGCACAATGAGAGTTGCTTTGTTTCCAGTTTACCCATTTTGGGGTGGTTCCCCTATTGTTGAACTTTTTCTTTGAGGGCAGGAGTGAAAAGCATCAATTCTCTACTTTATGGATTTTTACCTTAATTATTGTTTTTTTTTTTGGTCACCGTTATATACCATTAATTATGTTTTCTTATCCTATGGGTCGATACACAAGTATAGGTGATATATAAGAAAACCAAATTTTTTTCTTACCTTTACATTTACTGATTGTCAAATAAAAACCCTAATGTGGATAAAAATCTATAATTTATTTGCATTGCCCGTCTTCCAAATAACACCACAATCTTGTTACTTTTTTTGGACTACGGAGCTGGTTATAGCTTTTTTTTTTTTGCGGAAATGTGTACTTTGTATTTACATTCTGGAGTAATATGGTTTTAATGATCACGTTTTTCTAGCATTTTTTTTGTGGTTGGAATAGGTAAAAATCAATAATTTTTGGCAGTGGTTTAATAACAGGTTTTTTTTTACCGGCGCTTCATCATGGCAATCATAGGCTGACCACTGTGCCATAGATGACGTCAGTACGACCCATCTTCATGCAGGTTCTTACAGACAAAGATCTGGGGTCCTGATCGTTGACATATAGCAATGACGTGCCCCGAAAAACGGTGCGTGGGGGGGGGTTAATCGTGGGGAAGACTCCCCAAGGCAAGTTATGCAGCGGTCGCACTGACTGCGGAATTTAACGGGTTTAAACAACTGTGATTGGAGCAGCACTCGACACTGTGTTCATGGGGTGTCAGCTATTAGTTATAGCGGCACCCCAGTTTCCCAATGCCGGTTCGGCTCAGATTATTACCTCGTCGGTATCATTGACGAACCTATATTAATAGTATTTATTTAAACAAATAAAACTATAATTTATTATGACACAAATGCTTAAGGCGTCACCAAGCCTGCGTCCGTCGGCTACGCCCTAGCACTGGTTCACTGCTCACTTCGAGAGCCCCCCATAGTCTCACAGTGCTGGTGAGTTGATGTATCAATGTCAGACCGAAGTTCTCTGAAGCATGGCTTGATGATTACACTACATCTCATAGACTCTCCTGGGATGCAGAGGTTGGAAATTGCCCTCCCATATTGAATGCTCGAAACTTTATGTAAAGATGGAGTTCCTGGGACCAACGTGTGCAGCTTGTTGATTGAGAATTTAATAATATAACTGATAATTCTTTATTAATAGGCAGTGACTGCAAAGGTTGTCCCTTCCACCGGGCAACTATAACAGATCTCACAGATACTTGAATGTGGGATGAGACAAAGGATGGAAAATGGGTAAGTGGCGGAGAATACCTCTGCAAAAGGAGACTTAAATACAACCTGCAGGATGTTCTATTTACCCGGACTCGGTTGCAGGACAAATACTCACTCCGCCGGCGCCCACTTGAGTTATTGGGCTGCATGTATTAAGAGTGCGGCCAGTTTTGTGGTCATGCTTGTCCCGTACATGAAAATGACACTATAGGGATGTTAGTGGAGCTGCACATTTATTTACCCAGAATGTCGACCTGCAGTTCTTGTGATATGGCAACTTCACTGTTCCCAACGAGAAGAAAATTGGGCATGGTATATCACACTGCGTTGCGCCGTAGCCGTACGCACAGTACGGAGAGGAGTAGAGTGAGGAGCACCCACGCCCTTCCCATAGCTACATGCGCACCGTTACGGGTACTTTTCTCACGGTATGTGACGAACAGTGTCGGACCGTCATTGCTTTAGGTGTAGGCCCATGAAGAGGAAATGAGGGATTATCGGCCGTCATAGTCCTCTAATAGCCCATATTTTTTCATGATGAATATTTAGCTATTGGGCTGTATTTTCATACGGTTCTCTTTAATGAAATCTGTTTGCAGTTTTCTTATGCTTGTTTTGTTGTCTGAGACTTGTAATAAAATTAAAAGCTGCAAAATATTTTTTTTTTAAAAAATGACCAGAATGGTGCTGGAGAGTTGTTCTAATGGCTACATCTCAGCCGTATAGACGAACCCACAATAATGCAATGGACGCAGGCGCGTAGGAGGCGGACAGTGCCCACGAACGCGTGTGGACTTACCATCTGACCCACGGAGAAAGATAAGGACATTGTCCTAGCTTTCCTCCGAGTAGTGGGTTGTGCCTCATATCGTCAGCGCGCACCCCCCCCATTTCTCCACCCGCTCACCAGGTGCCGCCATGCTACAGACAGCGGGACATCGTTTTGTGAATGTACCTAGAATTTCAAAAATCTATCGGCACAAAACAAGATCAACTCGTGAAGGCAATGGTGAATTCTTTGTTGAAGGGGGTGCGTCACTGGTAGCAGGTAATGTTTAGAGTCTATCCTTAAAAAAACCAGCAAGACCCTACATGAAGAAAAGGCATAGATAAACTGGACTGGTCCCGACTGTTTTCCTGTAGGACCTTGATTCCCACGAATCCCTAGGTCTCGTCCCATGTCTTGCTTCTGTCAGATGTCATCAGTCCTGGCTCCATACTACAAAATTATCTGTGTGCCTAGTTTCAACTCCTTTTAAACTAAGTGTGTGCTTTTGGTCACCAACCTGTCTGTTTCCCGCGTTGTTCTGGTTAATGATCCTGTTCTGTTCCTAGTGATGTTGACCCGCTTACAGTCCTGATCCTAGTCCTTAAAGGGAACACTGTCTATCAGCATAAAAACCAATACAAGTATGTTTCAGGCGATGTAAACACTTCCTATTATGGTATTTCATGAGCCCAGTTGATGAGGCATCATCCAGAAATCAACTTTGAAGTGAGATGTACAATGGTTGTATAAAGTCAAGGTGCAAGAGAGGCAGTGGCGTAACAAACCCCAGTGGGCCCTGGTGCGAACTTAGAAATGGGGCCCCCAGATACCTACACCCACGCTGCCGGCTTTCATACCGCCTGTTATTTTCAGAATAAACTATACCATATATACTTTGTACAGACCTAAGCACACATACAGAAGAGGTTGCAAGTGTGTTGTAAGTATCGGGTATTAGTTGAAGAGGTTCCATGGCTAGCTGAGGCGTCATGAAAACGGTCCATGCAGCGAGGCTGAGGTGCAGTCTGAAGAGGTACTACGCAGCTGAGGTTGCGTTTGAAGAGGTTTCCCAATGGAACGTGAGGAGTATTATGAGGTTATGCATGGAGGTCGAGTTAGGTTGTAGGGACTGAGGGTGACCTTAGGTTCCATGCAGCTGAGGAGTGTGTCTGAGATGTTTCTGCGGTGAACGTGGCGAATAGTTTAGTTGGCAGCTGAGGGGGTAACGCTCTTACGGGTTTATGCGCAGCGTGCAGCTGATTCTGATGAGCGAGGTTTCATGTGCAGCTGGAGCGTGCGTACTGAAAGAGGTTCCATGGTAGCTGAGGATGTATTATGAGGTTTCCATGGCAGCGGAGTGTAAGAGTGGCACTGAGGTATTGAGGTTTCCTGGCAGCTGAGGAGTGAGTCTGCGCATTTGAGGGCATATAATGAGGTCTGAGGAGCTGAGGTGTGATAAATAGTTAGGTTTAGAGTGCATTCACATGCTTGCTAATACATTGCTATCAAACATTATTAACACAGCGATTTTGTAAACCAATGTTGGCGGGCAGTGTAATTGCGGCAAATCCTCCTCTCTAAGCTGATGATAGTTTGAGAATGCCAGCGTTAATGCACGTTTATGAAGGGATAGAGGCAATGCTCTCTAATGGCAGTTTATGAAAATATATTTAGTTTAGGGGGGTTATTTTGCATGACGGGTTCTCTTTAAGATATCGAGAGACTATTTGGTATTTGGATATGATAAATCTGGAGTAAGTTGTCTGAAGCCAAAAATGAAGTGGGCTAGCTAGATTAAATCAGTAGATGCAACAAATTTGATAAATTTTAAAGACAAAAAACTGATTTAACTGTAGTGGAATATCCTGCTCAATATGTGTGACATAAAAACTTGGTTTAAAAAGAGGGTAATTTTCTGGTGACAGATTCTTTTTAATTACAGCAAACCTTTCAATTTACAATGCTATGTATTTTTGTGAAGACAATGTATACCTCTGTATTGTGTAGGCAACCGATGGGGAGCCCAATGAACAAGATGCATTGCAGCCAGGACGTAATCTCATTTTGCTCCCCATGTTATCAACAACGTTCTATTATATGGCCTCCTGAGACTATCATTTTAGCTTTTTCCAGGTCCCCTCTGTACACAGCAAAGGTGTTTCCAAAGATAATTGGCCCTGACTTCCTATTTCGCATTCTTCCTCTTCCTACATGACCACGGTATCGAAGTAAGTATCACTGTAATATTTGCACTGAAAGCAGCATCTTTTAAGTTGTTTGGAAGCATGGGAGATTCTTGAGTCTTGTCTCGGTGTGCTGGGGGTTGATGGCCCGGGTGCCCACAGAAAGAGCCGTGTAGTGCCGCCTCTGGCACCCGGCCATAGTCGCCACATGCTGCGTATCTATTCCTTGTCCCAAGTACTGCTCCATATAGGCAAAGTGTCAATTCTAAAGCTTTAAGTCCATATGAGTCACACATTCCATTGTAACTTCTACTCCGTTTTATTTCTGGACAGGCAGATTGATATATCTCCACCCACTCTCTGTGACACAGAAACCAAGTCACTGGGGCACATGAACCTTGCCTTTCTGGCTTTTGATCACCTTTTGTTGTGCATGGTGCACTTTTGTGACTTGTTTTGTGCCTAAGACAACCGATTTTCACACATTCTCATTGTCTAATTTTCTGCCGTTTTCCTGAGTGTCACCTGAATCCAGATGTGAAACTTGCGACCTTTTTGGTAAAATGTTTAAACAAAAATCTCAAACAAAAAAAAACAAGACTCCACACTTGCTCTTGCCAGCTGTAAAAATAATTTTAGAGTTTTTTTCAATTCTTTGCAAAAAGTTGCAAATTCACTGGTCCAATTTTAACCACCAGGATGGAAGGATTTGCAAAGCAAGCCACGACTGACATGGTGCAGGGTCGAGACTGGGGTACCTACGGGCCCATCATTGAAATGATCTGGGGGCCACCCTTCTGCTGCATAGAATTTTTTCTATATAGCCGCAGTGGGGGTCAGGAATTCTAGGATTGAAATATAATTCCTGTTCTCTCTCTCTGGCAGCAGTGGTAAGGGTAATGTCAGAGAATTATGTGTTACAGTCACACATTCAATCATTATGGATCCTACCCTGTTAAGGAAAGTTAGTCTAAGCACATTGGTAGATTTGAAGAGGTTCAGAAAGTTATTGTTTAAAGTATTAAAGTTATTGTTTCGAAAGTTATTGGCCATATATAGAAGGTACCTGTCCGAATAACAATGGCATATAGGCACCAGAACAGTAAGCAGTGCTAGGGTATACTGTCGGGAATGTATAATCCTTAACCTGTCCTTCTCTGGCTGCGGGCTTTGCCTAGAGATGATCACACTACAGACATAGCCAGGATGGTTGTCTTACAACCTAGATAGTTAGTTACTGATACGGACAGAAGTATGATCAGTACCCTCACAGATAACCTGTCTTCTCCTCTGGGTCAGATGCACAGTGACGACAAGTTAATTTGAAGATCGCTCATTTTTCATCGAATATTCTCTCGGATCATGCAAGCACAATCACACACTCTTTTGCCCAATACTTCTAAAAGGAAACCTACGACTTGGAAATGGCATCTGACCCCACCCTCAACTTCAACACCGCGTCCTCAGTAGCATTAGGGAGCACAATCGCGTCTCACATGGCGGCTGCACTCACTATGCAAAAGTTGTGTGCTATAGCGAGATACTAGCAAGGAGATGCAGAAGTCCGCGATAGCATGCGACTTCGGCGAAGTAAGACGCAGCACCCCTCGTGGGCCGCCGGCGAGACTTGGGGGCGGTCTCCTCTGAAGTGGGTTATCAGCTAGATAAATCTATAGTTTTAATCCATCCTTTCATATATGTTTAACAACAAATATGTGCCTGCACCAGCTCAGACTCAACTTATGTGAGGTAAGGGGTCGGTCAAATGACATTTCCAAGTGGTAGTTTCCTTTAAAGTGGTTTTAACGGCCAGTGTTTCTGTTTGACTTTTTGCACTGAAAAGACGCAAATTGCTTGTACATGTGTTTATTAAGTGTCTGCGCCGTGTTGTGTCGGGCTGCTCTGTGTCGCGGACAAGACAGAAAAATGTGCACCTTAAAGGGCTGTTACTGCCAAGTCGGAAAAAAAAAATTACATGCATTGCAACCCCCTTAATAATGTTACACTATATACAACCCGTACATCAAATAACTACGAGATACATCTCTCGAACAAAATAAGCCAATTTAGCAAACGGTGTGTGTACACAATATACCCTCATTATTAAAATTATTTATTTAATAAACAAAAACTATTGACAGGACCGAGCATATCAAGGACATCACAACGGAAACAGATAGATGACTGATGGTACCAGGTGATGGATGGGAGTTGTTGCTTACATTCATGATCACATGTGGCAGATATGGGGAGGGTTATTCAAATCAACAATTCAATAACACTGAGTAAATATTTCGCTGATACAAAAAAGTGCTGGTACAATTATGAAAGTGCTTGGTGCCATGCAAACTGTAGCCCCAGATTAGATAAGACATATAGGGGCAGATTTATCAAGCTGTTGAAGGTTAGAATATTTCCAGTGTGCAATGGCAACCAATCACAGCTCAGCTTTCACTTTGGACCAGTGCTCCATGAATATATTTTAAAGGGGAGCTTGATTGGTTGCCATGGGAATGGAAATATTGCCTTTCAGACACTTGATTAAATCTGCCCCATAGTGTTTGTGTTTGATTGTATGCAAACATTACCCCAGTCACACAAAAGATTTGCGTCATAGTTTCACAAAGTAAAATATATTGCACATACCCATATCAAGTCCACCTGTTCCGTTCTATCACAAGTCTCCACTGAACGCAACGTTCGGCACTAGCCTTCGTCAATAATACTGTACCTTTATTGATATACAACAGTACTACGAGCCAATCCAAAATGCCACCAAATGGTGCATCAATTATTAAATTTACCAGACCCAAATTATTTAATTTGCTCTAAATACACCTAAATGCCTATGGGAAAGGCGGTCTGATCACAACACTGTATTTTCTAACCCCCTTCAACGACTCCCAGGGCCTCACTATTAGTTCCTGGTTGCTGTGTGGGATGTCGGGAGAGCCACAGGGCGTAGGTCTCTCGTTACAACCCCTGGTGTAACACCACCGGCACTACCGCGGTCGTGCTGGCACTGACGGAAGTTAACCTGTTAAGTAGATAGGCACCTAACATTGCATGTCTATGGGTACCACCATCATGTAAGGCTATTCTCTCTGCCCCCTGTAAGTGCTTGTGAGGTGGAGATTGTTCATGGCAGCCTTCATTGATAGAGCCTCAATAGCTTGCCATTATTGTGATCTCCAAACCAGCCAATGCCGGCTATAGACGATCATCAGGAAATTACGTATAGACTGAATTACAGTATTGTTCAGTAAATAGTATGAGCAATATGGGCGCCTGCAGGGTTATAAAGGACCCAGGGGGGGCTGAATAATATTTAGAAAAAAAAGTGTAAAAAAATATTTAAAAGGGGGCTTTTCCCTAAGAAAACTAGATAAAAAATAAACCGTGGAAATCATGAAATGTGCCCGTCCCCAAATGACCGGTCTATCAAAATATCAAAATAGTAATCCTACCATGACACTTAAATTGGAAAACGAACCCAAGGTCCCGAATCACCACATTTTGGCCATTTTCCACCATGGAAAATTGAATAAAAACTGATCAAACCGTGTGTATAGGTTCCAAATTAATATACGCTAGCACATACCAGTATAAAAGACACCCTTCATAGGTTTGTTACAAAAGATTAAAATTTTTTTAAATCTATCATAAAACCTAATGAATTTATATAAATTTGGATCCCTGTGATAGTACTGACCCAAAGAATAAAATGGATGTGTAAAAACAGAGCCCACAAGAAACATGCCAGCACATGTGGGTTTTTTTCCAGTACCATTGCATAGATATTAAATGTGCTGTCACTAAAAGTACATAGTTCCCATCCGAATACAAAAGCCCTCACACATCTCTGCAACACAAAAAAAAAATATCAACTTTTGGAAGGGGGTTAAAACGAAACACAAAACGAAAAGGGATGACCTGATAAGGGTTCAAAACATGCATCTGCAAACCAATGCAAAACAAATGTCTTGGTAGGCGATTGCATACGTTTATTACACAATGTGTCAGGGCTGAGCCACGCCTCAAGTGTTTGCATACGTTTCTAAACACAATGCAACGCCCGCGCGTAACCATATAACCCTGAATTTAAATTAATATACGGATCCATCAAATGTATTAAAATCACAAATTTTTAATGTTTAATACAGCCCCGTCCTCAGCAATTCATTATACAAGACCCCTCCTCATTGCAATTTTGTATATAACAGCTCTTTTTCTATTTTTATATGCACTCTCCCACCTTTCATTTTTAGATATCACACCCCATTTTTCCATTTTATATAACCCCCTTCATTTTCTGTGACACAACACTTCTGTTAAATATGTCTCCACTAATTATATACATAGTGACACTGCTCCATTTATTTCTTAATACTTCCCTACTCCACCTTGGGCTGTAAGAAAATACTCCTACCTGTGCAGGGGATTCTGTTTCCTCATCTCTTCTCTCTGCAGTGCAAGTCACACGGCTGAACAGGATGCCGTTTATATGGATGGATGTCAAGCATCTGTGCATTCTGTTGTGTGTGAGTCGGGAAGTCGCCTGGACGCTGTTGGCTGGAGTATCAATGACCGCGGCACACTAAAAGATGACAATGTATTGCAATTTGGCCTGTGCTATTTGCAGGATCTCTTTCTGCACGGGTATTACAAAAATAAAAAGGACATAATTTAAAATTATCAAAGAACCCTGAGGGGCCAGGCCCTCTACGACATGTATGGAGCCCGGAAGCCCCTAAGGCAAAATAATATTATCCTTATTTCTGAGGATCCGTTTTGATCGTAGGTTACAAAACTGTATAATAATAGTAAACTGATAACTTTACTTATAAACATATTCCAAGCGAGATAGGATTAACCTTTAAAAACCAAGTTAGGACTTCTGGGAAACCTGATGAGACAGACTTTTTCTTTAGTTGTTTGGTCTTCTTATCGTGTTTCTAAGCTGGTCAATTTATCTTCAAAGGAAGTTGCAAAAACAATCAGCCTAGCCTAATCAGTGTGCAAGGCATGACCACACAACAAAATCTTATTTTATTTAATGATTTTTTAGCTTGTTATGTAGCCATATTAAAAAATTTGCAATCCATATTCAGGAATTCCACGAGGACTCCATGATTTTTTTAATTTCGTAAAATTGGCCAATATGTACAACAGTTAACTCAATATTCTTGTTTCCTAATGAGCATCTACTTATCTGCTATGCATTCTATGGCTAAATAGGTGCCTGCACCAATAGCGAGAGTAAGGGCTAAGGATGCTGCAAACTGCGCAAGGTGATGCCGCGCAAGATTTTCCAAGACAGCCAGGTGAACATCACAGCTGTTGGCCACAAGCAAGGGCGGGAGGGGTGCCAGAACATGAATGGGGGCGTGCATACATAGGTAGTTCCCAGAGGAGCCAGGAGCTGAGCGCCTCAGGTTCAATTTGCTTTTTTTGAACGCTTATTTTCCGGCGCTGGGGGCTTGTAGGAAAGCTGAAAAGGGGTCACCATTCCCCGCAGTGTAAAAAGCAGGCATATTGGACAGTTAATCTTCCGCACAGAAAAATGGCATCTGGTCTCACCAGCTGCACGGCTCTTTAAACTCCCAACATACCTTATAGGGCTGTGCAGAGATAATCTCACACGCACCCCTTTTGGAACAAGTCGGACGTCATTTTAAGTCTTAAACAAATTACAGGGTTATGCGACCACTGTCACAGCCCATTCATGATTCAAACTTCATTTTGGTTGGAACTTTTAGTAATTACTGTGTGGGTGACTTATACAAAGCTAACACAAGGGACAATAGTCTAAACCATGCTGTTTTAGTGAAGAACATGGCCTCGGAAGAAAATGCATAGTTTCATCACAACATTTTGGAAGGATGTCTAGAGGATGTTCTGGTATAGCATAGGGCCAAGAGCATTGCAGTATTTATCACTTTTTCACGCCCCTATGAAATGATGTTCTGTGTTTTCTATATAGTGGACCTGCGCTTTAATAAAGTGGTGTGAGTCGCATTTTCTAGAGATGGTGTGTCTGGTTTCTGTCTTCTTTCTCATCTATCCGGTTACGTCTAAAATAGTAATTCGCAGCAAGTCACCTTCAACTGCAGGAGCGCATTTTAGCCTAAACTAATAATATCTCTGTCACAGGTTGTATTAAATGTTGGCAGGATGCCTTTAAGATGTGTGCCCCCGGCCTCAACCGAGAATATGTACTTATTCACGGGCGGTCCGGAGGGTTGTGAGCTTGACTTTTGTATCCCAACCCCACCCCCCTGACTGGAGCTGCCTGGTACATATAAGTTGATATTTAAATCATGAGGCCGACCACACATCATTACAAGGACATGTCCCTTGGGACAACATTGTAAGACCCTATAGAGTATGTTTGTGGGGTTTAAACAGCGCATGCGTCTGGTGACAGTTCCTGTTAAGTAAAAAGTACTTTGCGCATGTCAACTCCACTGTCCTCCACCAACTCTTCCTATGTATGTATTAAAAATTTGAAATAATAAAAGAACTAAGGCACGCAACTTTATGCGGGCTTAAACTAGCCTTTGAACGGAAGCTAGCTACAACGCCATTGAAATGCGTTCGTACATATATCGACTATGAGCACACATTGGGGCTCATTTACTAAGGTCCGGTGGTGCAGTTGTTTGTCGGACTGTGCACTTTTCGGGATTACACAACTTTATTTAGAATGTATGCACTGGGATTGTGGCACACAAGACATTTTTGTGGCGCAGCTGCGCTGGCTTCCATGAAACACAAATGAGGGGTGGTGTTGTCGGTTGGTCGTGAACGATTCATTTTTTGGAGTGAGCGGGGATTTAGCTTTCAAATGGGTGTCGAAACAGCCCTACCACTTAGATGAACACCACTAAAAATGGTGAACTCTGTTGGCCTGAGTGGGGAAGCGAACAGTCATGAATACCAGGCGCACGATTAGTGAATCGCGGCACAGTGCATTATAGTCGGACAATGCCATTTTATGGAACTGCCAGTGACGGTAAGTATAATGTTCCCCATTGTGTCACCGTTCCAATGCTGCCGGCAGGAAAAAGAGGACCATGCTTATCTTTATTGGCCGTACGTATGGCCTGGCCTGCATGGCTCAACGGAGGAGAAGGGGGCGGGTTTACCTGACGAGGCGCCTGGAGGTGACCACTTTACTCTGTATCCCGAACCCCAGCTCCCTGACGCTACCTCTCCATGGTGTTAAACTTGATTTTGTCAGGATAAATGCAGCTTGGACTGTATAAGGACATGCCCTACGAGAACTTACTGCCACACTATAAAGTACAAGTATTGGGTTTAAGAGCCTTGCGGCTGGTGAATATCCTTTAATGGTGTTCTTTAAACAGCTCTCTCCGCATGACCTTTAAGGAATTATACCGTAATGTGACCCACAGATAACTTGACCTTTTAAAGAGGACCTGTACACCCGGGAAAACACACCCCAACAACATTAGCCTAAACCCCTCATCATTCCCAAGCCCTTTATTTTATGAATTTTTATTAAGATTTGTGTTTTTAACTTAGTTGTTTAAAAACTTTCCGACCTCATTATCAAAAAGAGGTGGGATCTTGTACAAGTCCTCCTAACAGTGGCCGTATACATGATGGGCGGCCGCAACGCCGACCACCCCCCGCCCCCCCACACCCTGTCAGTAAGGGGCTGTAAGACTCGCGCACGCAGTGATGTATTGTGCATCGCTGCCGGCTCTATGCGAGGCAGCGGCGACCAGCTGCCGCAGAGGGGCTTATTTTCACAGCGATGGTTGGATGTTTCAGCGCTGTAAAGCCCCTGCGGGCCGCTGTCGCACAGCGCTGCATCGCATATCGCCGACGAGTCTTAGGCCCCGAATGACAGGGAGTGGAGGGGTGTGTCGTCCGGCCTCATAAATCGGCCGACGTTAGGAGACTTGTACAACAATGCCGACTCTTATTGTGAAAAGAGGGGATCATTTAAAACTAAGTATAAAAAACACAACTTTTAAATAAAAATTCCAATAAATATAAATGGGGTGGGGAAGGATGTATGTTGAGCTAATTTGTTATTTTTTTTTGATGGGGAGCTGGTGGGGTTTTCCCAGGTGACAGGCGCCTCCGTTAGAGGGCTGTCACCCCCCAAAGGGCCCCCCACCAACATGCCCCACCATATCCTCCCCCAGCCCCTTTCTAAGTATGCTAAATTTATTTGAATTTGGAAAGTTTGTTCCGAACAAGATCTGACCTCTTACCAATAAATCCACGTAATCTCCTGCGTCTGGTCAGTCGGGTTGTTATAAAGGAAACCTAACTCACTTAATGTAGTGAAGATGCAAATAAACCGACGCTCCAACTACGGTTGAGTGAGGTGGCCGAGCTATTGTTCGTTATTTCCTAAAACTCTGTATCGCGGTTTAAACACTTTTTAATCTTTATATCTGCGGCACTTCGCACACCAAGAGGGGACGGGCGTGCGCGAGGTGCGCTGAACTGCTTCAGATATAAAGATTAAAAATGTTAAACCGTGATACGCGCGTTATGACAATAGGCAAAATAATCTCCGGCACCACTCACCCTGAATATTCATCTTACACTACATTTAAGGGGTAGGTTTTCCTTTAATAAGGGCCCCCCATGCAAGAACCCGCTGCCATCGGCAGGGATTCTGTGTTATCTGACCTCGATATTTGGTAAGAGGTCAGATCTTTTTGGAAAACTTTTCCACACATACATCAAAAAAGTTAGCATAATAGAAAGGTGGCTTGTGGGGAACGGATATGAGGGATGTTTGGTGGGGGTCTTTTTGTGGGTTGAAGCTTATGGATCGTTGTAATGGGGAGGATGAAAAATGAGACACAAAAACATAAAGGGTCTTTCTTAAGGGTTCAAACCCACTATTATTGCATTAATAAATTTGCGCTGGGGAAGTTTTTTATTGGTCTGAGAGCAAAACTGTTCTAGTTGCTGCATGGCCAACCAGTGTCGGCCTTAATTTTATAAACTAGAACATGTTGTGTCTCAGACAGTTCTGTAAATTTCCCCATAGACAAATTTATATGGGGTAAGCCCTGCTTGCTGGACATTTTCGAATGTTAAGGACTCTTATCTGGGAGTGTGATTTAGCCTTAAGGCTCTCTATTTAATGTACGTTATATATATTTGAATCACCCAAAACAAGGCATCTTAACTGGGGGAGCGAGTCTGTTTTTGACAATTTTTTACTTCAAGCGCATTGATAAGCGTGCTATAACTTATGCTGCAAACTAAAACAGAAAGGAACAGTAACAAGGACCCAGCAAAGAAACATTACCATATAGAAATCATTTCAGCACGTTTTCAGCACACGCTTAAAGTATGTGTAAAAAAATGGATAAGGCAACCAGGTCTGAACATGGCAAAAGCCTTTATGGAAGAGACAGTCCAGCCCTGAGCAGCCCATGTGCAGGATGAAGTTTTACAAGTGGCGCCTGTTTACACTTCTCTGGGACTTTCGGCCACTGTGCAGAGTACAGGGAGGGCTGAGACCACTGCTAGGGATTTCCTCACACAACCGAGGCTGGAGCCCTGCCTCCTCCACTATACTGTAGTGATTGGAGAGAAGTAAGCTGAGGTGTCTGCCTCCGCACACCCACCTCCTGCAGTTCCTGGATGGAGGGCGCCTCCTTATAAAGGTGGCACAGTGAGAGGTCTAAGCTGCCCTGTCCACCCGCAGGCCGGCTACACTTTACCTCAGTGTCACCCTCACCACACAATCGCCACCATGACGGACCAGGCCCCCTTCGACACCAATGTGATCACATGACCCGATTTGTGATGGAAGAGGGCATTAAAGCCAAAGGCACGGAGAGATGACCCAGCTCCTAACTCCCTGTGCACTGCCATAAAGCCATTCCTCTGCTGTGCGCAAGGCTGGACTGGCCAACTGTGAGTAGTAGTGGTCCACACCTTCATTCTCTGGGCCAGTGCTGGGACTGTGTGTATTTAGTTTCCTGATGGGGATGAGAACGGGAAATTACAAAGTTAAAACAAATTTTTATTGCTAAAAATAATTTGCTACTTGATATTTAACTTAATATAAACTCCTTGATATGTTTGTTTTAACTGTGCTGTCCCTCTAAAGCCAGAATCGTTGAAATATACTGTCAGGATATAGTTGCAGGATTAATATAATATTATGTGGCTGCTAGAAGAAGGAGGAAACTGAGACACTTATATTCTATGGGGGGATTTAAATGTCATTTGCACCATTTATTTGTGATGAAATCCCTGCCCCTCCACCAACAGGATTGGTCTCCTGAACTCCCTGGTGGCCGGCTCTACACTGGCATGCATTCTATGCCAGGCCCTGCCAGAGCCTGTGTTCAAAGTCCACTCTGCTGCCAGTACGCCCCCCTTCATACCCTCTGCATAGCTTGACGTGAGGTGGCGGGTAAAGGGGTAAAAAAATCGCAACCCACTAGCTATGTGCTAGAATTGTGATAATTTCAGAGTTTTTTACACCATAAAACTGGCGTACAATCCCCGATGATTCCCCCCAGATGCCTACAGATCATGCTAATATTGTCAGCCATCGCTGTCTAAACTGTGCGAAGTCCTCCTTCAGCTCCCATCCAGAGCACTATTCCTTATCAGAAGAAGACTTGTGTGATATCTGAGCATGCTCTGTCTCGTATGCAATAAGCCAGTGTGCATGTTTTTTTCCCTTTCCTTCGGTCCCTGTGATGAAATACCTCACTAGAGCTTTCCCTGCTCTATCATGTGGTCGTTATTTGGAGAGATAAATTTCCCCCAGAGTCTAAGTACCACAACCAGCGAAATAGCATGGCGTCCTAACCACAGAGATGATGTCATTGTATATGATGTTAGTTTTGTATATTGTTGTTAGTTATGAGACACCTAGCTCTTGTCTCGTAATTGGCCAATCAATATTTTTCCTATTGTTATTAGGATGTTTTGTACTTGTAACTGATTTACAACTGACATGCACATCTTATTTAAGTTATGTAGTTTGCAAAACTATAGTTTCTATATGTGATTATTTTTCTTGTTCATCTAATGGTACCCAAATTTAGGTTGAGAATACTTTAAAGCAGCGCTCAGCCTTTTTTGCTGAGAGACCATAAGCACCGCATATTTTAAAATATAATTCTGGAGAGCCGTAGAGTGTATGACCGAATAAAGCCAGCCAGCCTGCAGTATATAGCCAGCCAACCCCCCCTCACCCGGTATATAGCGGGCCAGCCCCCCCAGTATATAGCGGGCCGCCCCGCCAGTATAAGCCAGCCACCCCCCAGATATAGCCGCCAGCCCCCCCCGTATATAGCCAGCCAGCCCACCCCAGTATATAGCCACCCGCCCCCAGGTATATAGCCAGCACCCCCCCCCCCTTATATAATTATCCCCGAAGCATATTATAATACTGACGAGCCAATGCAGCCATCAAAGAGCCACATCTGGCTCGCGAGTCAATGGTTCCCGACCTCTCTGCTTTTAAAGGTAACTTTTCACCAAGAAAGCTCATTTTTAGCTATTACAGTGTTCCAATAGTCTTGCTATTCTGATATTAAAATGCCTTTGTCAGCATCCTGAATCATTTCATACATTATATAAGTTTAATTATTATGTCCTGTCATCCTGCCAGCAGCATGTGGTGAGTTCGGGGAAGGGCACTGCAGCCTCTCCTTTACACTCATGCACGCTACTTCACCCTTCCCCGCTCCTGTCAGTGCACTGAGGGAGGGGAATGGTCTTGGAGAGAGGAAGAATGCAGAGCACTGAGGCTCAGTGGTTAGCACTCCAGCCTGCAGTGCTGGGGTTCATGTCCTAGGGTCAACATCTGCAAAGAGTTTGTATGTTCTCTCTGTGTTTGGTGGGTTTTTCCCCCACACTCAAAAAATGGTAGGTTGTTTAGATTGTGAACCCATTTGGGAGAGGGACCGATTTGGCAAGCTCTGTTAGCGCTGCGTAATCTGTGTGCTATATAAATAAACAGAATTATAAAAAAGGAATTATTATTATTATTATTATGAGAAGACACAGGTGACACTGCCCTCTCCCCGGGACTCGCCACATGCGCTTGCCAGGGAGCCAGGTAATGTGAATTAAACTTTATATAAATACTGGAAAGATTCAGAATGCTGACAAAGACATTTTTAAAATCAGCATAACATAGGTATGGAACTGTCACCAGCTATAATACATTCCATCTGACAGGTTTCTTTAAACATCCAAAAATAATGCATTCCCCTTTACTTTCTGAAACAAAAGGGTTCCTTTTAAAGTGATTTTCCCCAAACAAGTTAGGCCCTATCCTGTGGATTTTTGTCAAACATTTTCAGAACCAAAATGCCAGAACTTGGAAAGAAAAAGGCGAGCAGCAAGTATGGGCTCGTTCTTTTATTTTAACAAGGAAAAACAATAATTTGGTAAAATCATTATTACTTACAGTTTACACTTTAAATAAATTGTCTGCCTCCAATCCTAAACAAATGATTTTATCATAAAGGTGTGTTTGCTGACCTCACAGGCTCAAACTTCAGTAAATCGTTTTTCCATTGGTCTGTATCATATTTCTATGGGTTAAATAATAATTTATAATGTACAATAATTATTTAACAGTTTCCTACTGTTCAGTTTCTAATCGGACATATGGGACAACAACTCTTATCATTATATCAGCATGTGTCTGACTCTACCAGACAAGGAGCAATGCGCTCACATCAGTATTGGTTAATATATAATTTGATCTACCGGTACAGGGAATTAGCAGGATTACTTCGTTTTTCTAGTTTGAGCATATGCTATTTATCCAGGGCTGTGAAGAAAAAGGTACATGTCTATGATGCCCAAAACGAATACTGCACTATTACTGCAAACAAGACCTGTACTATGAACACACCAACATCATGCCTTAGTGTTATGTTATTTTTGTAGGCTTACTAGGATATAAGAGCTTCTAAATACATGTCACCATTATATCTATAATATGTATATTTTTTCTTCTAAAGGCAGTTGGAATCTAACTCTTATCGACCACACATCCTTTACAAATACCATTGTAACATCAGGAATGAATGCTACTTATGTGCAACATGTTTCCCCACACTTTTACGCAACAGAAAAAGTGCAGCAACGGGGGTGTTGAGAGGGGTGTAAAAGATCTGTGGCACGAGCCCCAATGCATATATACAGCATTTTCATTACTGTTTACTCCTTTGTATAACCCCCTCATTAGTGCTTGCGGCAAAGACAACTGTACAAGCAATGCCAAGAGAAATTGGATTTTAGTTCTATCTTCTTGATAAGGTCGCATCACTGTCCTCCTCATCCAGCACATCATCCCTGTGGAGTTCACCACACAGACATCTTATGTTTTCATTGTCCTTACATCTTGGTCCCCTAACATGTTATGCTGATACTTCTGATACTATCCTCAAATACAGCAATAGTGCTTCACAAAGACCCATTGAAAACATTATAACACACAAATAATGCTTACTAGAATGTTGTTGTGCCATGCCCTTATCATCTTCCACTTGGACTACTGCAACATTCTCTCTGTGGTTTCCCAGCTAACTCTCTAATGCCCCTACAATCTATCCTAACACTGCTCCCCAGCTAATCCATTGTCTCCTTGCTTCTCCAGAATTAATTTAAATACAACCATGACTTACAAAGCAGACCACAACCCGTTCCCTCCATATAACTAGAAATAGTACAAACCGTCCCACACGATTCTCCGCTCCTCACAGGACTTTCATCTTAATAATATAATATAATAATAATAATATATATAAAATCTTCACTCTCTTACCATCCACGCTTCTCCGTGCATCTCCAATACTCTGGAACTCTCTACCAAAATGTGTCAGACTGTCCCCACCTTCAAAATCTTGAAACGTAATCTGAAATCCTCTTGATAGGATTATACACAATAACTGCACTGTTCCCTCACCTCCTGTTTCCATCACCCTCTCAATAGATTGTAGCTCTTACTGCTAGGGTCCTCATCACTTGATCCTGATCACTGTAGCTGTATTTGTACTTGCATTTGTTCTTATCTAAGATGTCTGTGAATCCCTTATTGATTGTACAGCACCATGGAATTAATGTTTCTATAAATAATATACTACAATGAAATTTTTTTTCTTTGGAACCATTTAATTGAATGTGTTCAAATCTGCTCTAAACATGTTACTGACACCTATCTCCTAGTAGAGTGCTTCAAAACAAATGTAGCTGTGCTGTATTTTTTTAAAGAGCTAAATCATTGCTTCTGGTACAGAATTTGAAATTAGTGATGCACTTATGTAATCCAATGTGATCCCTATTGTAGCCACATAAAGAGTGATATATCTTGTATAGAAAATTGAAGACCGCTAACCAATGACTTTAAGTGAAAGATCCACACACATGCAATCTACTTCTTTATAGTTATCCATCCGTTGTGAGAGACCTAAAGACTTATGCTCCCGCACTCTCTATTACTTGCAACAAGTAAAGGAGTGAATCAAAATACTACCCGCTCCCATTTTACACTTAAGTCAGTGTGTGTGTATTTTCATTCTGCAGCGCCTTTCATGAGGTGTATACCAAAATAAGACATTACCGAGCAATAACATTGTCTGATGAACAATGGGAGTGAGGGCCTTGCTTGTAAGAGCTTAAAATCTAGACGCAGATGGTATATGTTGATGTGGATATCCAACATGCATGATTCTTCCATATGACATGTACATATAATTCAGATAATTGGACAGCATAGCCAAAATCAGCAGGTTTGGACAACTTTTGCCTTACATGTAAGGTCACCTTAGACATTTGGGCACCTTTAACATTATCTTGTAGAGAGGGGGTTGGGAAACTAAACTACGTGTTATTTACCATGTCTGTTCCTCCTGTGCAAAATAGACCTCAGAAGAAAAACAGTTTACCTATTAACCTTTAACCTTACACAGGCAAGCAAAAGAAAGAAAAACCACAGATAACAAGTTTCACATGTAGCCTGACATGGATGGAATTTATAGGCAACAAACAAGACTTCAAGATTATGATTCAGTACTATTATTTTTAGAAGAAATTTCATAATAAAACCAGACTAATTTACCAAAGATACTGTATGGGTAGATAGGAAGACAGAAAAGAAATTATTTAAAATAGTGTCTCAAATAAAGTTTACCATTTTGCTAGCATTAAGAAAGTTCTTGTACAATACTCCTGAGAAATGACCACATAAACAAATGCCATTCACATTAACAAGATTGCAAGCATCCAAAAAAATAGTAATGATATCATGTTATTTTTCACACTTCCAAAATAGTTTTACTGCAAAGGTGACGGTATGTAATTATACAATTTCTTCTGATCCCTGGAAGTGGGACAATGTTTGAGGTTATGGAATTGTCTTTACTGTCTGATAGATAATATGGCTATAGTTCCTTCTCACCCCTCACACAAATATAAATTTGTAGCCTGCTTAATCTAGGGTGGCATTGACAGATGATTTAAGGATCATATAGAACAATCTTCATCCATACCTCCAATCAAAAATATCTAGGCTTATGCTAGTTTAGTCATCACAATGGGAAAACTAGATATATTTCAATTTAGACAGATTGATTATTGTAGTCCTGGCAGATGTTCCTTCATAGACATATTTCTATAATTTGTGACGTATTAGGGTGTTTCTATAAGTTCTAAAGCAGGCAAAGTATGAGAGTCTGTGAAAAAAGACAGTGGGGCACATGCATATATCCTTAAAGATTCGGTCTTAAACTAATATTAACCCCTGATACAACATGAAGTGATTCATCTAATAATCCACAGACATTAGGAATTGTGACTAAAACCCAAGGTACATGTGCTGTTGGTGTGATATGGCTGGGGCGTTGTCTTTGATTGTCAATGCTCTTTTTTATTTCTGTCCTGCTCTTGTTTGTCAGAGATTTCTGTTCCCAAACGTCAGATGAACCCGGAACAGAGCTCGGCTTTGACATTGCATAGCTCTCATGTAGATGAATGCTGCATAATGAGAAGGGTGTGACTACTTACATACTTTATTTAACTGACTTTAATTTTCCTGACTTGAATGACATTTCGCTCAAGTTTCAGAAACTTCAAATGTTCACCAAAATTATTAAGAAAGAAAAGTGTATAAAGTATGCTTTGCCTTGTAAGTACTAGAAATGAATAAAGGATGCCAAAATATTGGATTAGCAGATGATTTTTATGGATCTGCACTGATAATGATGGGTGTATGTAGTAGCATTACTGATATTAGCAGTGGTAATAAATAAAACAAGCATGGTTCAGTTCCTAGATGCCAATATTTTATTTCTAAGCCCTGCAAAACATTTGCATGAGTCCAGGGGATCCCAACTTTCCTCCATATGTTCAAACATTCTAAATATAAATTTGTGTAAAGGAAATTTATGTAAATGCAACAGCTGATTGGATTCTTTAAAACATGTAATTTATGACGTACAAAATATTGTCTACCTTTAACATATAAAAAATATTCTTTCTTAGATACGGAAGCAGGATTCCACCAATGTTAAACCGGAGAATCAAGTGAAAAAGCTGGATGTCTTTCAAATGACCTAGTTATCAACATGCTGAAGTCGTCATTCAGTTCCTGTGTCCTGGTATCAGAAGAAGACCCACATGCTCTTATTGGGAAGCTGATAAGCGGGTTTGTACAATTATAAGTATCATTGCTGCTTTACTGAATTGCTTCATGACCAATCCATCTGCATATGTCTTGCTCCTGTAATGACAACACTCCCCTGATGTAACTAATTATTTAGAAAGAAGGTTTTGCATCACTTGCAGCACTTGAGACACATGAATATTTAGAAGTATATGTATATTGAAGGGACAAGATCTTTGCTCACAAAATAATAATTCTATATAATTCTATTTTATATAGCGCACACAGATTACGCAGCGCTGCACAAGCATGTCAAATTGGCCCTGTCCCCATGGGGCTCACAATCTAAACAAACCTAACAGTATGTTTGAAGTGTGGGAGGAAACCGAGAGTACCCGGAGGAAACCCACGCAAACACGGAGAGAACATACAAACTCTTTGCAGATGTTGACCTGGGTGGGCAAAACTTTGTTCCCAAAATATGATATACAGTATTTCAGCAATTATAAGTTATGGATTGTACTATAGCTTTCCGCAAAGGGGGTATTACATCCTAAATATGTAGTATGGGCTAGGATAAGAAAATTGATGAAAAAATAGTCACCGGTAGTTTGGGATTGCAAACTAAAACCTGTGTGGCACATGGATTTAGATGTAAGGGAATGTAAGACTTTTTTTGGGGCATTACAATTTTAGAGTGGCACCATAGGCACGAGAGTAGATATCTGCATCTGTAGTTCTCAAGCTGGACTGTTACATGGCCTTGAAGAACGACATCCTTATTATTCTATAAGACAATGAGGAAAAAATGTCAAGTGGGCGTGGAGGGTAGCGAAGGAGGGCATGCCCGACATCGAAGTGGGCGCTTCCTGCTCCCTGCCGCACATTAGCTATAGTCTGTGGCATTCAGGCCTGAAGCAGCAAAGGTGAAAGCACAATTCTACGCCAGGTGGGCCTGACACACACAAAGAATGCCAGTGCAGAAAGTCGCAGGATATCTTTAAATTTATATAAAACAAAAAGGCGCACTGCTATGTATTGAAAAATAAAGTTTTTAGCTGTAGACCAGCCCATCATACCATAGTACAACCTAAATCAAGTCATATCTGTAACAGTCAGCCCTTTCGCATAGAGCTTGTATAAACAATGCTGCTCTATTCTAAACTTTTAACTATTGTCTGTAATTTGTTTTCCTTATACAAAGAAGACTTTGTATCTACAAACAAATATACGCACACCAGATCACCCCAGACCGGCTCCCTAAATTAATCATGCAAGATGCCTAAACTTATCACAAAACCTTAACCATTGCATTTCCTTTACATGTTTTAACTTGTGTAATAACGTAAGAAGATAACGTAAGAATGTGTTGAATTCACCCAAAGATCACCATCTTCCTAATTGCTCTCTATCTGCCAGTGGCCAGTGATCCCTGTAGATGCCCATAGAGTTACCACTGCCTCAAAACGCAAATTCTAAGTATTTTTATTACCTCTGCCAGTATCTGCCTCTCAATTCCAGTATGCCATGTCTTTACAGGGCAGCGAGGGGCCTAATGCAGGTCTTCTAACAGCATGCTTCTCATTATATCCTGCCAGATAATACACAGTAGCCACCTATACTTTACTATTGATTAAACTAAAATATTTTTGTTTTATTTTAGGGGAAATATGTTGTCTGCTTTGACCCATTGGATGGTTCTTCAAACATAGACTGTCTTGCATCTATTGGCACAATTTTTGCAATATACAAAAGGTAACATCTATTTATTTTTAAACTCGTGTAATAAAAAACATGACTTTAAAGCATAAATTATTTTTCTGAGTAGCTACATTTTTATGTGAAGCCTAAGCAAGTGTATTTGAAGCAACATGTGGCAAATAATCTGACAATGTACATGAATAAATCTATGTTTATTAGTTTAAAAGATAAATTACTTCTATTTTAATCTATAGTCTGAAAACTGCTTGCAGAAGCAAAATGTGAAACAACAGTGCATTGACAGAGTCCCTTCATGTCTGAAGTTAAAGTGGTTGTCTGGGATTATGACATTTTATTCTATGGCTGGGGGTCTCTAAAAACACCTCATTCTTTCCTTTGCCCACGTCTCCCGTAGCTGTGCCGGTCACTGCTGGCCACTGATTGTATACAGAGGCTGACAGCAACGCACATCTACAGCATCTGTTTACAAGCAGAAGCCAGCGGTGATTGCATATACAGCCACGCTCCTACACTGCATTGCAATGAATGCGAGCAGGAGCGCGGTGTATATGTGCGTCCCCGCTGGCCTCTGCTACAATAAAATGTAGACGTGCGTTGCTGCTGGCCTCAGTATAGAAATGGAATCGGAGGAAGAGGTGAGAGTGAGCTCTCTTTTTATTTTAGAGACTTATTATACATTAAAAATGTTTAATAAGAGACAGCCCCTTAATACGTAACTGCCACAGCCGATGATGGCTCTGTTTTATTTCTAAAGAAATCAAGGAATGAATGCATTGTACACCACGCAGACTTAATACTGTGTGTGTCCTGTGAAACAGAATCTGTTCTTCTTCTCCTTTCTAATGGCCTTTTTAGGAAAAAATTGGAACTTTTTACCATCAAAAAGTTGCTGGGTACATGATTTGCCATTTACATGAGCAAAAAGCACAGCAGAGTATTGCTAACAGATTTATTAAAGGGCAAAGCCACTGAAAACAGTCTAAGAACTCTTGCACATTTAAGGGATAAATGTCCTCCATTCAGGTCTGTAGGATAATTTGATGCCATGCTTTGTGAAACATGAAGTTTAAGATATCGAGAGACTATTTGTATTTGGATATGATAAATCTGGAGTAAGTTGTCTGAAGCCAAAAATGAAGTGGGCTAGCTAGATTAAATCAGTAGATGCAACAAATGTGATAAATTTTAAAGACAAAAAACTGATTCAACTGTAGTGGAATATCTTGCTCAATATGTGTGACATAAAAACTTGGTTTAAAAAGAGGGAATTTTCTGGTGACAGATTTTTTTAATTACACGCAACCTTTCAATTTACACTGCTATGTATTTTTGTGAAGACAATGTATACCTCTGTATTGTGTAGGCAACCGATGGGGAGCCCAATGAACAAGATGCATTGCAGCCAGGACGTAATCTCATCGCTGCAGGATATGCTTTGTATGGGAGTGCCACAATGCTTGTCTTAGCCACTGAATGCGGTGTCAATTGTTTCATGCTGGACCCTGTGAGTAACAATTTCAGTCTGTGTAGTAACTGTTGTTACATTATGGTCTCATCTGGTGCTTGATCACTGAGCCATGTATAATGGTTATAGATTAATCATTTCTCACAATAAAGATACAGGATTGCCCATGCATATCAGGCATGGAGAAGGGGGGCTATACAAACAATAAAAAAGGTACACTTTTCTCCTCCGGTGCGCTTATGGTCCTGTGACGCCACATGTCACTGCTGTGTCCCTGTTTGTTTACAGAAGACGGTGCTCACGTACAACTACCTCCGCACGGCTGATACACATTAAAAAAGTGATGCTGTAACAGACACGCGGCAGTGGATGGACTGGAGCAAACAGGGGCACGGAAGAAACAGGCTGCACCAGTGGTGGCGATTATATTTTTTCATGTTTTTATACCCCCTCCTTCTAGCCTGGATTTTAAAGCCTGGACAACTTATTTAATAAAAATGCATGTTTTGTTTTTTTTAGGCTATTGGAGAATTCATCTTGGTTAATAAAAATGTGAAAATTAAGCCAAGAGGCAATATCTACAGTCTAAATGAAGGCTATGCTAAATACTTTGATGCAGCAGTTACAGAATATCTTCAGAAAAAGAACCAGCTATGCCCAGTCTGACACCGCCCTGTCTTCAGGTAAAAAGTAGCCATTGACTTACTTCTGGGAACAGTAGCTTCATGTAGACTGCTAGATATGCCTCTTGGATTAATTTTCACATTTTTATTAACCAAGATTGATTCTCCAATAGCCTAAAAAAATACAAAAAACATGCATTTTTATTAAATAATGTTGTCCAGCGGTGTTAAAATCCAGGGCTAGAAGGAAGCGGGAAAGGAACGAAGACGGAGGCGGGGGGGGTATAACAAACATGAAAAAATATAATCGCCACCACTGGTGCCCAGCGTTTTTCCGTGCCCCATGTTGCGCCAGGTTCATCCACTGCCGCGTATGTCTGTTACAGAATCACTTTTTAATGTGTATCAGCCGTTGCGGATGTGTGCCATTGGTAGTTGGACATGAGCACCGTCTTCGTAAACAAACAGGGACAATCCGTGGACATGTGGCGTCACAGGACCTTAAGGCAAGGAGGCAGAAAAAGGTACCTTTTTATTGTTTGGATAGCCCCCATTCTCCAGACCTGATATTGCCTGGGCAATCTGGATCTGTATGTGAGAAATGATTAATCTATAAACATATACATGGCTCAGTCACAAGCACCAGAGATTGAGACCTTAATGTAAACAACAGTTTACTACACAGACTGAAATTGTTACTAACAGGGGTTCCAGCATGAAACAATTGACCACGCAGTTCAGTGGCTTCTAAGACAAGCATTGTGGCACTCCCATACAAAAGCATTCTGCAGCAATGAGATTAGTCCTGGCGCACTGGCATCTTGTTCATTGGCTCCCCATCGGTTGCCTCACAATACAGAGGTTAACATGTCTTCACAAAATACATAGCATTGTAAATTGAAAGGTTTGCTGTAATGAAAAAGAAATCTGCACCAGAAATTACCCTCTTTTTTAAATTCACAAAGTTTTTATTGTCACAACATATGAGCAGGATATTCCACTACAGGTAAATCAGTTTTTTTTTGTCTTTACAATTTCAAATTTGTTGGCATCTACTGATTTCATCTAGTAGCCCACTTCATTTTGGCTTTCAGAAAACTTACTCCAGATTTATCATATCCCAAATATCCAATAGTCTCTCGATATCTTAAAGAGAAACTCGTCATGCAAATAACCCCCCTCTCTAAAACTAAATATATGTATAAACTGCCATTAGAGAGCCTTGCCTCTATCCCTGCATTGTCCTCTAATGCCTGTAAACCTAAGCAATGCGGTCCTAAATCTGTATGCAAGATGAGCCGTGGAAATGTCCAATGAAGCATTAGAATATTCAATCGCTGTCCACTCTATTCATGAGTGGAGGCCACAAGCCAACCCACAGTGCTTGTGACTGACAGCCGGTATAATGATTGTGAGGCGTTAAATGATGTGCTTCCTGGTGATGGTGGCCACGCCCCCTGCAGCCTGGGTGTGCATGTGTGTGTGTCTATAGGAGAGATACCGCAGCTGCCATGCAGCAATGTTACAGCAGAGACATTGTCAGATCATGTGTAGCTGATGTCTGGTATCTCTCACCTGTATATTAGGGAGGGCATTGCAGGCATGTCAGCAGAATGACCTGCAGCACACACTAGCAATACTTTATCTATACATTACACACAGACATGAGCAGGGGGAGGAGAGGGGGAGGTGGTGGTTAACAGGGGGTGACATCACTGCTCTGACATTGTGACCAGCCTCATTTACATGATAAAAATAGATGATTTTTACAATGAATAATGTATGAAATAACGAGATATAAAGGGCTGGGATGGGATCTGTAGCTGCTCCCAACAGGTAGAGGGACAGGACAAGTCACACAGACCTGATGACAGGTGTCCTTTAAACTTCATGTTTCACAAAGCATGGCATCAAATTATCCTACAGACCTGAATGGAGGACATTATCCCTTAAATGTGCAAGAGTTCTAGACTGTTTCAGTGTGCTTTGCCTTTATTTGCCCTTAATAAATCGGTGTTAGCAATATCTGCTGTGCTTTTTGCTCATGTAAATGGCAAATCATGTACCCAGCAACTTTTTGATGGTAAAAAGTTCCAATTTTTCCTAAAAAGGCCATTAGAAAGGAGAAGAAGAACGATTCTGTTTCACAGGAACACACAAGTATTAAGTCTTGGTGGTGTACAATGCATTCATGTCCTTGATTCTTTAGAAAATAAAAACAAGAGCCAATCATCTGGCTGTGGCAGTTACGTATTAAAGGGGCTGTCTCTTATTATAACATTTTTAATGTATAATAGTCTCTAAAAATAAAAAGAGAGCTCACTCTAACCTCTTCTCCGATTCCATTTCTATACTGAGGCAGCAGCAACGCACGTCTACATTTATAGTGTAAGAGGCCAGCGGGGACGCACATATACACCGCGCCGCTTCTGCATTCATTGCAATGCAGTGTAGGAGGTGGCTGTGTATGCACATCACCGCTGGCTTCTGCTTGTAAAAGATGCTGTAGGATGGCGTTGCTGTCAGCCTCGGATACAATCAGGTGGCCAGCAGTGACCGGCACAGCTACGGGAGAAGGGGGCAAAGGAAAGAATGAGGTGTTTTTAGAGACCCCAGCCCAAGATAAAAATGTCATAATCCCAGACAACCACTTTAACTTCAGACATGAAGGGGACTCTGTCAATTCACTGTTGTTTCACATTTGCTTCTGCAAAGCAGTTTTCAGACTATAGATTTAAAATAGAAGTAATTTATGCTTTTAAACTAAAAACATAGATTTATTCATGTACATTGTCAGATATTTGCCACATGTTGCTTCAAATACACTTGCTTGGCTTCCACATAAAAATGTAGCTACTCAGAAAAATAATTTATGCTTTAAAGTCATGTTTTTTATTACAGGAGTTTAAAAATAAATAGATGGTACCTTTTTGTATATTGCAAAAATTGTGCCAATAGATGCAAGACAGTCTATGTTTGAAGAACCATCCAATGGGTCAAAGCAGACAACATATTCCCCTTAAAATAAAACAAAAATATTTTAGTTTAACTCAATAGAAAGTATAGTGGCTACGTGTATTATCTGGCAGGATATAATAGAAGCATGCTGTTAGAAGAACCTGCATTAGGCCCCTCGCTGCCCTGTAAAGAACATGGCATACTGGAATTGAGATGCAGAATACTGGCAGAGGGTAATAAAAATACTTAGAATTTGCGTTTTTGAGGCAGTGGTAAACTCTATGGGCATCTACAGGGGCACTGGCCACTGGCAGTAGAGAGCAATTTAGGAGAAGATGGTGATCTTTGGGTGAATTCAACACATTCTTACGTTATCTTCTTCGTTATTACACAAGTTAACACATGTAAAGGAAATTGCATGGTTAAGGTTTGTGATAAGTTTAAGGCATTCTGCATGGATATAATTAGGGAGCCGGTCTGGGGTGATCTGGTGTGCGTATATTGTTTGTAGATACAAAGTCTTCTTTGTATAAGGAAAACAAATTACAGACAATAGTTAAAAGTTTAGAATAGAGCAGCATTGTTTATACAAGCTCTATGCGAAAGGAGTACGGAGATGCTTTCATGATATGATTGATTTAGGTGTACTAGTGTATGATGGCTGGTCTACAGCTTGAAAAAACTTTATTTTTCAATACATAGCAGTGCGCCTTTTTGTTTTAATAAATTTATAAAGTATCCTGCGACTTTCTGCACTGGCATTCTTTTGTGTGGTCAGGCCCACCTGGCGTCGAGAATTGTGCTTTCACCTTTGCTGCTTCAGGCCTGAATGGCCACAGACTATAGCTAATGTGCAGGCAGGGAGCAGGAGCGCCCCACTCGATGTCGGGCATGCCCTCCTTCGCTACCTCCACGCCCACTTGCATTTTTCCTCAAGTCTTTATGAATAATAAGGATGTCGTTCTTCAAGGCCATGTAACAGTCCAGCTTGAGAACTACAGATGCAGATATCTACTCTCGTGCTATGGTGCCACTCTAAAATTGTAATGCCCCAAAATAAATGATCTTACATTCCCTTACATCTAAATCCATGTGCCCACACAGGTTTTAGTTTGCAATCCCAAACTACCGGTGACTATTTTTTTCATCACATTTTCTTATCCTAGCACCATACTACATATTTTAGGATGTATACCCCCTTTGCGGAAAGCTATAGTACAATCCATAACTTATATATTGCTGAAATACTGTATATCTATTTTGGGAACAAAGTTTTGCCCACCCAGGTCAACATCTGCAAAGAGTTTGTATGTTCTCTCCGTGTTTGCGTGGGTTTCCTCCGGGTACTCCGGTTTCCTCCCACACTTCAAAACATACTGTTGGTGTTTAGATGTGAGCCCCATGGGGACAGGGACCAATTTGACATGCTTGTGAGCGCTGCGTAATCTGTGTGGCTATATAAAAAAGAATTATTATAGAATTATTTTTGTGAGCAAAGATCTTGTCCCTTCAATTACATATACTTCTAAATATTCATGTGTCTCAAGTGCTGCAAGTGATGCAAAAACCTTCTTTCTAAATAATTAGTTAACAGGGGAGTGTTGTCATTACAGGAAGCAAGAACATTATGCAGATGGATTGGTCATGAAGCAATTGAAAAACATTATAATTGTACAAACCCGCTTATCAGCTTCACCAATAAGAGCTGTGGGTCTTCTTCTTGATACCAGGACACAGGAAATGAATGACGACTTCAGCATGTTGATAACTAGGTCATTTGAAGAACATCCAGCTTTTTCACTTGAATCTCGGTTACATGGTGGATCCTGCAATTCCGTATCAAAGAAGAATATTTTTTATATGTTAAAGGTAGACAATATTTTGTACGTCTAAATTACATGTTTTAAAGAATCACATAGCTGTTCATTTACATAAATTTCCTTTACACAAATTTATATTTAGAATGTGAACATATGGGAAGTTGGGATCCCGGACTCTGTTTAGCGAATTGCAATGAGTTTCATCCGGACTCATGCAAGTTGCAGCTAGAAAAAATATTTGGCATCTAGGAACTGAACCATGCTTGTTTTTATTATTACCACTGCTAAATCCGTAATGCTACTACATACACCCATCATTATCAGTGCAGATCCATAAAATCATCTGCTAATCCAATATTTTGCATCCTTTATTCATTTCTAGTACTTACAAGCATAAGCATACTTTTATACACTTTTCTTTCTTAAATTTTGGTGAACATTTGAAGTTCTGAAACTTGAGCGAAATCAGTGCAGAAATGTCATTCAAGTCAGGAAAATTAAACATATAAAGTATGTAAGTAGTCACACCCTTCTCATTATGCAGCATTCATCTACTGAGAGCTATGCAATGTCAAAGAGGAGCTCTGTTCCGGTTCATCTGACGTTTGGGAACAGAAATCTCTGACAAACAAGAGCAGGACAGAATATAAAAAAGAGCATTGACAATCAAAGACAACGCCCCAGCCATATACACACCTAACAGCACTGTACCTTGGTGTTTTGTCACAATTCCTAATTGTCTGTGGATTATTAGATGAATACTTCATGTTGTATCAGGGGTAATATATAGTTTAAGACGAATCATAAGGAGTATATGCATTGTGCCCCCACGTCTTTTTTCACAGACTCTCATACTTTGCTGCTTTAGAACATTTAAGAAACACCTAATACGTCACAAATATAGAAAATGTCTATGAAGGAACATCTGCCAGGACTAAATAATCAATCTTCTAAATTGAAAATATATCTAGTTTTCCCATTGTGATGACTAAACTAGCATAAAGCCTAGATATTTTTGATTGGAGGATGGATGATGAAGATGTGTCTATATGATCCTGTAATCATCTGTCAATGCCACCCTAGATAAGCAGGCTACAAATTTATATTTGTGTGAGGGGTGAGAAGGACTATAGACCATTATATCCTATCAGACAGTTAAAGACAATTCCATAACCTTCAAACATTGTCCCACTTCCAGGGATCAGAAGAAATGTATAATTACACAGACTTGCAGGTAAAACTATTTGGGAAGTGTGAAAAATAATAACATGATATCTTACTATTTTTTTGGATTGCTTGCAATCTTGTTAATGTGAATGGCATTTGTTTATGTGGTCATTTCTCAGGAGTATTGTGTACAAAGAACTTCTTTATGCTAGCAAAATGGTAAACTTATTGAGACACTATTTTAAATAATTCTCTTTCTGTCTTCCTATCTACCCATACAGTATCTTTGGTAAAATAGTCTTGTTTATTATGAAATTCTTCCTAAAAATAATAGTACTGAATACATAATCTTGAAGTCTTGTTTGTTGTTGCCTATAAACAAATGTCAGGCTACATGTGGAAACTTGTTATCTGTTGGTTTTCTTTTTGCTTGTGTAAGGTTAAAGGTTAATAGGTAAACGTTTTTTCTTCTGAGGTCTATTTTGCACCAGGAGAGACAGACATGGTAAATAACACCAGTAGTTAGTTTCCCAACCCCCATCTCCCAAAATGGTCTATAGGTGACCTTACATGTAAGGCAAAAGTTGTCCAAACCTGCTGATTTTGGCTATGTGTCCAATTATCTGAATATTAGTACATGTCATATGGAAGATCATGCAGGTTGATATCCACATCAACATATAACATCTGCGTCTAGATTTTAAGCTCTTACAAGCAAGGCCCTCACTCCCATTGTTTCATCAGACAATGTTATTGCTCGCGTAATGTCTTATTTGTGTATACACCTCATGAAAGGCGTGCAGAATATGAAAAATACACACACACGACGAAGTGTAAAAGGGGGAGCGGGTAGTATTTGATTCACTCCTTTACTTGTTGCAAGTAATAGAGAGTGCAGGGAGCATAAGTCTTTAGGTCTCTCACAACGGATGGATAACTATAAAGAAGTAGATATGATGGTGTGTGGATCTTTCACTTAAAGTCATTGGTTAGCGGTCTTTAAATTTTCTTACAAAGATTTATACTCCTATATGTGGCTACAATAAGGGATCACATTGGATTACATAAGTGCATCACTAATTTCAATTCTGTACCAGAAAGCAATGATTTAGCTCTTTAAAAAATACAGCACACAGCTACATTTGTTTTGAAGCACTCTACTAGGAGATAGGTGTCAGTAACATGTTTAGAGCAGATTTGAACACATTCAATTAAAATGGTTCCAAAGAAAAAAAAAAAAAATCATTTGTTGTAGTTATTATTTATAGAGAATCATTAATTCATGGTGCTGTACAATCAATAAGGGATTCACAGACATACTAAGATAAGAAAAAATGCAAGTACAAATACAAGGCTACAGTGATCAGGAACACGTGAGGAGGACCCTAGCAGTAAGAGCTAGCAATCATATGATGAGAAGGAGGTGAGGGAAAAAGGAGTGCTAAATACTTTGATGCAGCAGTTACAGAATATCTTCAGAAAAAGAAGTTCCCAGAAGTAAGTCAATGGCTACTTTTTACCTGAAGACAGGGCCGGTGTCAGCACTGGGCATAGCTGGGCAAGTGCTGGGGGCCCGAGCTGCTGGGGGGGCCCACATAAGGCTGTAAGTAAGGAATCCTTGGGGGTAGGGGGCTGTATCTCATGAATTTCATTCAGCATTTCTAATGCTGCCACGTGAGTTCACTGCAAAGGGACCCACTGAGGCTCTGTCGACCAGGAGCCTACTAAAACCTGGAGCCGACCTTGCCTGAAGAGCACACACTTGACCATTTTGTCACTCACATTGACCCTATTTTACATAGAAGAAAAAAAAGGCACATTAATGGTAAATGCACAAGATATTTGTTTGCATTACACTCTGTGACCAGATCTGCATCAGATCCTGCATGTGTTAAGTGCAGATATGCTTGTGGATTTTGTGGATCTTCAGTTCACTTTAACAGAATTCCTGTTAAGATTCCCAGAAAAAACTTGAAATGTTGCAGATTTAAAAATCTGTACCTCTTCTCAATTTCTGCATGAAAAAAATCTTCATTGTGTACCCTTTCTAAAACTAATATACCGTATATACTCGAGTATAAGTCGAGTTTTTCAGCACGATTTTTGTGCTGAAAATTCCCCACTCGGCTTGTACACGGGTATACAAAAAAATTCTATAAACTGAGTACTCCGACGGCAAGGGCAGCTCCTCTTCTTTCTTCATGCTGGCACCAGGTCTGCGACAGCTCCGAGTGCGCGGCCTGGCTGGCGCACTCTGTGATGTCAGCAGCGGCACTGCGCACATGAAAATAGAAGAGCAGCCCTGACCGTCGGAATGGTGAGTACTCAGTTTATATTTTATTTTTTACGAGCTGGCTATATACTACATGGGGCTGGCAGGCTATATACTACAAGGGGCTGGCAGGCTATTTATTACAGGGGCTGGCGAGCTATATACTGGGGACGCTGTGACCAATGCATTTCCCACCCTCGGTTTATACTCAAGTCAATAGGTTTTCCCTGTTTTTGGTGGTAAAATGAGGTACCTCGGCTTATATTCAGGGCGGCTTATACTCGAGTATATAGTATATACTTGAATTACTGTACAACCTACTTTCCTAGAATAATCCTGACATTTTCACGATTTTGTGCATTTATCATAATACCATGCTGATATAGACACATGTGACGTTTCTTTACTTATTCAAATAACATTATGGTATGGCACAGAGTTGCCGATTTAATCACTGGGACCCTAACTGCAATAAAACACAGACAACACAGAGCATAGGTAACAGATAGGTTTACATCCCTTATGAGAGATCCATTCCCCTGGATATATTTGCGTAGATGAAAAGGAGGATCGAACTCTGGCACATCAAAGGAGCAGGATGGCAGACACAGGTGCTTCAGGAGGAGTGTAAGAGCAGCTGGAAATGTTTCCATTTTTCTGGTTTAACACTTTGATGGTCCTGATGGCACATTTGAAATACCACATCCTGTACAGGTTAGGAGTTGAACTTTGATGTGTACTTTATAATTTATTTTTTTTAATGTTTTTATCTTGTCATATCATTGCATTTATTTTCCTGACAGGATGGTAGTTCCCCATACGGAGGAAGATATGTTGGTTCAATGGTGGCAGATGTTCATAGAACATTGGTCTATGGAGGGATCTTTTTGTACCCTGCAAACACAAAAAGTCCAAAAGGAAAGGTAAGTTATATCTTCTAATATTACAGTTAAAATATTTTAGATACCATATATATTTGATTATAAGCTGACTTTTTCAGCACAATTTTTGTGCGGAGAAGAAGACGCCGGAGGACAGCGCCGGAGGGTGAGTACTTTATTTTTTTTATTGGGTACTCTGCTGTGGACGTAACTTTTAGGGGGTGCTTTGCTGTGGACATTAAGGGAGCACTGTGTTGTGGACATAAAGGGGGATCTCTGTTGTGGACATAAAGGGGACATTTTATTGATGAGGGGAAACTACTGGACATTTTATTATGGAGTAGTGGCTGCATTTCCCACCCTAGGCTTATACTCGATTCAATAAGTTTTCCATTTTTTTGTAATTGAAACTAAAAATGTAGATATCTGAAGGCTCTAAATTTATATGCATGCATGGCTTAGACATTATGAGAGACATTGGAGGGCATTTTTCAATTGTGAACAAATCCACTAACCCAGCTCACCTGGCCCTCACTTTTACGACTGGTGCACGGATCTCCGCCCTGAAGCAGTTGCCAAACATGTAGAAAAGGAAATTGCGCTCCAGTACTCAATCGAATAAAAAGTTTCTTCTTTATTATAGTCAATAAAAGTCCATACTGCACATACTATACATTCTTTACACCGAGTCGTTTCAACTTAATGTAAGACTACATTTAGTCGAAACTGGTCGGTGTAAAGGATGTATAGTATGTGCAGTATGGACTTTTATTGATTATTTGGATTTATTGTGGCGCAGGGTCTGTGTTCTTGGCGCACAAAAAGTACTATGAATTACACTGGGATGTTTGATTAGATTGTAGCGTAAAGGGTTAATGAATTAATTTTTTTTTAAAAAACTGACAAAAACTGTTGGAAAGTCAATAATAAATGCCCTTCATTATCTCCTGATTGATAGAATTTGAATAAATTAATATAGTATTTACTTAAGTGTTGATTCACCATATAATTTATCTCCAATATTACAGTTAAGGCTTTTGTATGAGTGCAACCCCATGGCATACATTATGGAGAAGGCTGGAGGCCTAGCCACCAATGGACTGGAGAACATTTTGGATATCGTGCCAGACAGCATACATCAACGGATGCCTATAGCTTTGGGATCTCCAGAGGATGTTAAAGAATACATTGAGATTTACAAAAAACATGCCAAGAAATAAAAAGATGCTGGACCAGACTGCTGCAAGTGGACCAAAAACAATATTCCATACCTGCAATATTTCAAGCATATTCAGGACAACAACTTTCATACTTTTATACACAATGTGCCTGATTAAGAAACATGAATAAATTTTTATATTTAGCTTATATGTGCATATGTCTTATTATAACATCTTTGTTGACATGTAAAGGGAAAACAAGTCTTGAAGTTTATTAACCCCTTAAGGACGCAGCCATTTTGTAGCTTAAGGCTCAGCCCCATTTTTTGGATTCTGACTTGCGTCACTTTATATGGTACTTTTGAACACTGTTACTTATCAAAGCAATTCTGAGATTGTTTTTCCCCATGTGTTGTACTTCATTTTAGTGGTAAGTTTTGGCTGATAAGTTTTACGTTTATTTACCAAAAGAAAAAGAAAAAATTCTGAATCTTTTGAAAAATTTGCCATTTTCGAAATTTGAGATCATTGCGTTTTCAGGCAGATAGATTTACCACCTAAATTGCTGAATAACATTTCCCATATGTTTACTTTTTCATCATTTTTTGAATGTCTGGATAATTTATTTTGATGTCGCGCGGCTTACAAATCGAATATCGCCTTTCCAGATTGCCAGAGTTGACTATTTTGAGGATAAATACAGTTTTGAATGAAATTTTACATATTTAGCATCAAAACCCCCTATATAATCAACCCATTTCAAATCTGCACCCCTCAAACTGTCAGAAACAGCTTTTAGGAAGATTGTTAACCCCTTGGGATCTTCATAGTGATTGAATCTGGACTTTTCAAAGGCATTTGACACAGTGCCACATAAAAGGTTGGTATATAAAATGAGACTGCTGGGAATAGGGAGCAAATCGTGATTGGGTAAGTAATTGGCTTAGTGATAAAAACAGAGGGTGTCATTACTGGCCACATTTTCAGATTGGGTTGATGGTAGTGCCACAGGGGTCAGTATTGGTCAAACTTTTTTTTTTTTTTTCTGTTTAATATTTTTATTATGATCTTGTAGGTGCCGTTTACACAGTCAGTTTCAATATTTGCAGATGATACTAATGTGTAAAGTACTAATACTGAGGTCTATAGTTTAGCATTACAGAGGATTTGTGAAGCTTGAGGATGGGCAAGAAATGTATGAGTTAATGTAGATACATGTAAATTATGTCACTTTGGGCCTGAAACAAAACAGTATAATTAGTCTAAACGTCATTACTTAGTAAAACTGAAGCTATAAGGAACTTGGGGGTCTTGGTGGATGTAACTTAATTTTTAGTGACCAGAGCGCCGCGGCTGCTGCTAAGCAAATAAATAATGGGATGTGAATCAAGAGAGGAATAGATTGCTCATATAAAGACATAGTTTTGCCTTATCAAATCCCTGGTCAACCACACTTGGAAATTGTGTACATTTTAGTTTTGGGCACCAGTGTACTAAAAGGATATGAGTAGAGCTGGAACGGGTGCACGAGGAGAGGCAAACCAGGATAGTTAGGGGGAATGGGGGAACTAGAATCACTGACTCATTACAATGTACAAATCTGAACGGACAGTAACAAGGATCTCCTCCAAATATCTTTTTATACTAGACCTGTGACGCAGGACAATGGGGCATCCTCTAACGCCTAGAGGAGGGCGATTATTTAACCCATCACCATGACAAGGTCTTTACTGTAACGGTAAGGCAGTGAGACTATGGAACTCTCTCCTCAGGAGGTTGGTTATGGCGGACCTCATGTACAATTTCAGAGAGGCCTGGATGACTTTCTGGAGGAAAAAATATCACGGTTATGCGGGATAAAACCTTTATTTAATTCTTAAGGTTGGACTTGATGGCCTTGGCGTCTCCTTCCAGCCTTATTATACATGTACTATAATTAAAATGGAGGTGAAATTTAGAATGGTCAATTGTTACGGTTATACATTCATTTAGCCCTAATTTACACATGTTCAAAAGATAAAAAGAGAAAATTCACCATACAATTTGTTCTACAATTTATCCCGAGTACAGAGACCCCCCCACATGTGGCCGTTACTTGTTTTATGGGCGCACAGCGAGCGCAGAAGTGAAGGACCCCCGCAGCTGCCAGGATTTTAGTTTCCTCATTGGCCTTTTTTGTAGGCTATAACATTTTAGCTTTTGGGTTATTGGGGCCATGTGACAGCATTTTTTTTGCGCAATGAGATGCTTTGTCCAGTGTTACCATTTTGGGGTTGGTGTCCCCTATTGTTGAACTTTTTTTTGAGGGCAGGAGTAGAAAAGCATCAATTCTCTACTGGATTTTTTACTTTTTTTTTTTTTGGTTCACCGTATATACCATTAATTATGTTATCTTTATCCTATGGGTCAATACAATTACGTGGATACTATACATGAATATTTTTTCTTACATTTTACTGAATTTGTCAAATAAAACCCTAATGTGGATAAAATCTATAATTTTTGCATTGCCGTCTTCCAAGTAACAACATTGTTACTTTTTTGGCTACGGAGCTGGTTAATGGCTTTTTTTTTTTTTGCGGAACATGTTGTACTTTGTACTTTGTATCATTCTGGAGTACATATGTTTTAATGATCACTTTTTCTAGCATTTTTTTGTGGGATTGAATAGGTAAAAATCATAATTTTTGGAGGGTTTAAAACAGTTTTTTTTAACGGCGTTCATCATGCACATGCATAGGCTGACACTGTGCCATTAAGATGACGTCAGAGACGCCATCTTTCATGCAGTTCTTACAGAAAACTCTGGGGTCCTGAGTTGACATAGCAATGAACGGTGCCCCCGAAAACGGTGCGGGGGGGGGGGGTTAATCGTGGGGGAAAGACTCCCCAAAGGCAAGTTAAATGCAGCGGTCGCACTGACTGCGGAATTTAACGGGTTAAACACCTGTGATTGGAGCACACGCCGACCACTGGTGTTACACTGGGGTGTCAGCTATTAGTTATAGCCGGCACCCCATGTTTCCCAATGCCGGTTCGGCTCAGATATATCGGACGCGGAACCTATATTATATAGTTTATTTAAAAAATAAAACTATAACTTTATGTAAATGAAGCACAAATGCTTCAGGGGCGTCACCAGAGCCCCCTGGTCTCCAGGGCTCTGGCTTTTACACGCCTCCTGAAGCACTTGTGTTCACCATCCAGCTCCTTCGATACTTCCCCCATATTCACGTTGCTGGGTGCAGCTTGGATGGTTAATAAATGTCAGACCCTGGAGTAGATTTCTTTTAATATGATGGTTGTCTTCCGTGAAGCAACTTAACAATACTCATCAATACTCTGATGCTGGGATGCAAATAGAGAGTTGGGAATAATTTGGGTGATATGTGGTGTTGGAGAGATGACTCTGATAAGACCCACTTATACTGTAAAACAGACACTGAGGGAGTTTTTCTATTGGGACATTATTATTCTGGCTGTGCCAGTTCTCTGTCTGACTTTGAACTAAGCACTTTAATAATAATAATAATAATTCTTTATTTATATAGCGCACACAGATTACGCAGCGCTGCACAAGCATGTCAAATTGGTCCCTGTCCCCATGGGGCTCACAATCTAAACAGCCTAACAGTATGTTTTGAAGTGTGGGAGGAAACCGGAGTACCCGGAGGAAACCCACGCAAACACGGAGAGAACATACAAACTCTTTGCAGATGTTGACCTGAGTGGGATTCGAACCCAGGACTCCAGTGCTGCAAGGCAGAAGTGCTACTCACTCCGCCACCGTGCGCCCATAACTTTGGAGCTTTGGAGCTTGCGCATGTATTTAAGAAGTGTCGACACCAGTTTTGTGATATTGCATGCACTGTGTCCAACAAGACAGAAAAATTTGCACATATAGGGGCATGTTAGTGGGAGTCTGCGCCATTATTCAATATCCCAGTGCACCCTGCACGTTCGTGAGGCAAACTTCACTTTGCCTCACTTTGGATAAATCTGGGCCTATGGCTATATTCACACTGCCGTTGCCCGCCCGTACCGTACCGGGCAACGGCAGTGTACGGGGAGAGGGGGAGGAGGTGAGCGCAGCTCACCCCCGCCCCTCTCCATAGCAACCTATGGCGCACGGCGCCGTATTACGGGTCCTATCTTTTTCCCGGGTACGGAACGGTATGGTGCCGAACGTGTGCGGCACCGTACCGCTCCCGTAGGGTGCCGTGCGCCCATAGAAGTGTATGGGGGACGTATATCGGCCGTATATACGGCGGCCGTATATACGTCCCCCATACGTTCGTGTGAATATAGCCTATGGCTGTATTTGTAACTCTTTAATAAATCTGTTTGCAGTTTTCTTATGCTGTGTTTGTTGTCTGAGACTTGTTTTTAAAAAGCTGCATAAATATTTTTTTAAAAATGACCAGAATGGTGCTGGAGTTGTTCTAAGGCTACATTCTCAGCCGTATAGACAACCCACATAGACTGCAATGGACGCAAGGCGCTGTACGGGAGCGGTACAGTGCCGCACGCACGCGTGTGGCACTGTACCATTCTGTACCCACGAGAAAGATAGGACATGTCCTATCTTTCCCCGGAATATGGCGTTGTGCTCAATTCATCGCAGTGCTCACCCCCCCCTTCTCTCCCCGCCGCAGCCGTGTGCCCGCCATGCTACAGTACAGCGGGCACATCGTTGTGTGAATGTCTTAAATCTGGCACAAAACAATAGATCAATCGTGAAGGCAATGGTGAATTCTTGTTGAAGGGGTGTGACTGGTAGCAGGCTAATGTTTAGAGTCTCTTAAAAAGCCAGCATACCCTACAGGCAAGGAAAAGGGCATAGAACCATAACTGGTCCCTGACCTGTTTTCCTGTGTAAGACACTTGATTCCACGATCCTATGTCTACGTCCCAGTCTTGCTTCTGTGTCAATGTTCTAGTCCTGGCTCCATACTACAAATTATCTGTGTGCCTAGTTTCAACTTCTGTTTAATACTAAGTGTGTGCTTTTGGTCCAACACCTGGTCTGTTCCCAGTGTCTGTTCTGGTTATATCTCCTGTTCTGTTCCTAGTGACTGTGACCCTGCTTACAGTTCCTGATCCTAGTCCTTAAAGGGAACCTGTCATCAGCAATGAATAAACCACTACAAGTATATTGTCAGGCAGTGTAACACCTTCCATATTATGTTTCTTTCATAGCCCAGTGTGATGGCCTCATCCAGAAAATCAACTTTGAAGTGAGATGTAAATTGGTTGTATAAAGTCAAGATGGCAGAGAGCAGTGGCGTAACAAGACCCCAGTGGGCCCTGGTGCGAACTTAGAAATGGGGCCCCCCATATACCTAAACCCACGCTGCCGGCTTCATACCGCCTGTTATTCTTCAGAATAAACATATACCATATATACTTTGTACAGACCTAAGCACACATACAGAAGAGGTTCTGTGGCCAGATAAGGTGTGTTTGAAGAGGTTCTGTGGTAGCTGAGGTGCATCTGAAGAGGTTCCATGGCAGCTGAGGTGCGTCTGAAGAGGTACTACGGCAGCTGAGGTGCGTTTGAAGAGGTTCCATGGCAGCTGAGGAGTGTATTATGAGGTTCCATGGCAGCTGAGGAGTGGTTATGCTGCAGTTGAGGGGTATATATTTAGGTTTGAGGGAACTGAGGGGTGTATAAACAGCTTTAGGTTCCATGGCAGCTGAGATGTGTCTGAAGAGGTTTCATGGCAGCTGACGTGCATCTGAAGAGGTTTCATGGCAGCTGAGGTGCGTCTGAAGAGGTTCTGTGGCAGCTGAGGCAGCTGAGGTTCTGTGGCAGCTGAGGTTCTGTGGCAGCTGTGGCAGCTGTGGCGTCTAAAGAGGTTCCATGGTAGCTGAGGAGTGTATTATGAGGTTCCATGGCAGGTGAAGAGTGTATTATGAGGTTCCATGGCAGCTGAGGAGTGGTTCTGCTGCAGTTGAGGGGCATATAATGAGGTCTGAGGGAGCTGAGGTGTGTATAAATAGCTTCAGGTTTAGAGTGCATTCACATGCTTTGGCTAATTACATTGCTATCAACATTATTAACACATGCATTTTGTAAACGCAATGTTGCGGGCAGTGTAATTGGGCAAATCTCCTCTTCTAAGCTGATGTGATATGTTTGAGAATGCATGCGTTAATGCCACGTGTGAACACATCGTCAGACTTTACCACGATAACAAACAAAGATGCAGTTTTTTTCCAGTTTGCCTTCAAATCCATCCAAAGTAATATCTCTAATTTACTCAGATGTTGTCAATGAATCAGAAGTTTCCAAAGACATGACATCATCATATGGTCTCAAATTGTTTAACCCCCTTAATTACATGGCCATTTTGCATCTCCCTGTAACAGCCAATTTTAAAAATCTGACATGTCACTATCATAGTATCATAGTACAAAAGGCTGGAAAAAGTCATCAAGTCCAACCTGTAAGAATTAAACAAATGTTTTTTCCCCATAACCCGTGATATTTTTACTCTCCAGAAAGTCATCCAGCCCTCTCTTGAACATGTACCTGCGTCCGCCATAACAATCTCCAGTGGCAGAGAATTACATAGTCTCACTGCTCTTACAGTAAAGGGCGTAGAGGATGCCCCCTTGTCATGCACCTGTGTCCCCGGATCCCGGCAGAACTTACCTCCCCTGGCTCTAGCGGCGGCCTCTCTGGCTCCCGCGGCTTGGCACACACGTCCCCGTCTCATAGGGCGCACGCACGCCGGCTCACAAAGATTTAAAGGGCCAGCACGGGCCAATAATTGCCCGACCTGCCATAAGTTTCTGCCCCTTCCTGTGAACCTTGCCGGATCTTTGTGCCTCACAGCCTAAAAGAAAGCTTTCTTGTGATTATTCCTGCGTTCCTGTGTATTCCTGCCATCCTGTGTATTCCTGCCATCCTGTGTATTCCTGTTCCTGAGTCCTGTGTTGACATGTTACCTGAGTTTCTCTGTGTTGCTGTGTCCCGTGCGCCTGTGTTCACGTTCCCATCTGCCTGGACCTCCTGTTGCTGACCCCGGATTGGACTTGACTCTGCATCTCTGCAGCCTGCCTTGACCCTGTGCCTGGACCCAACCACGAGAATGTCATCTGTTAAGGTACCTCGACCCTGGCTGCCACCGCGGGCTAGTCGCACCTGTGGAATGACTTGGTGGTACCCTGCCGCAGCAAGTCCAACCCGCTTTGCGACAGGCTCTGGTGAAGACGAGGTGCCACTTAGACTCCGGTCCCAGGTGTCGGCTAGTACCAACTCCCGCGGTGGTCCAGTGCATTCACACATCCCGAATCCTGACAGTAAGATCCAGCCATGGATCCCTCCGGGGTTCCGCTTCCCACTCGACCCAACTTTGCCGCCATAGTGGTCCAGCAATCCTGGGAGATTGCCACTCAACTCGAACAGCAGGATCAAGTCACCACCATGCTGCAACAGCTGCTAGCCGCCCAGCAACAGGTTCCTGAGTCTGCTCCCGTGGCTCCTGCCACCCCGGTCTGTCTTCCCGCCGCTGAACCCAGGCTACGGCTGTCTATGGCCAGCAAGTATGCCGGAGATCCCAAACAGTGCAGGGGCTTTATAACTCAGTGCTCTCTGCAAATAGAACTCATGCCTTCGCAATTTGTCTCAGAGCGATCCAAGGTGGCATTCTTTGTCAGTCTTCTCTCCAGGAAAGCCATGGCCTGGGCTACCCCTCTTTGGGACTGAGGCGACCCAGTCACAGCTACTCTCATGGCTTTTCTGACGGAGTTCCAGGCCGTAATTGAAAAACCTGCATGGGCCTCTTCTGCCTAGACTGCTTTGTTGTACCTACGCCAAGGCAACTCATCTGTGAGAGAATTTGCAGTTCAGTTTAGCACCCTGGCCTCTGTACTTGCCTGGAACGATGCAGCCCTCATTGCCACCGATAAGAAAGGACCCTCTGCACAGGTCAAAGACGCTCTGGCAGCTCCGGACCTGCCATCAACTCTGAGTGGTTTTATCACACTGGCCACTCGGATTGATGTTCGGTTAAGGAGCGCGCCGAGGAACTACGCACCGAGCACCCTCAAGCCCGTGTAAGACGTTTTCCTCACCTGGCACCTGCCTTTCAAAGACCCCTCCAGCCTCCGCCTGAATTGTCTGCTGAGGAACCTATGCAGGTGGACAGAATCCATCTCTCTCTCTACAGGAGCATTCCAGGCGACGACGGGAGAACCTCTGTCTGTATTGTGCCAGCCCAGAGCACTTCATCAGTACTTGTCCTGTCCATCCTCAATGTCCGGGAAACGCCAGCACCTAGGGTTCTTGGGACTGAGTCTGCTCAGTCCTATTTGAGTTCTATTTGCAGAGAGCACTGAGTTATAAAGCCCCTGCACTTGTGTCCAAGAAGAAGAGGGGGATGCCGAAGGGGGGGGGGGTACTGTCACGGGTGCTCCCATGATCCCTGTCTCGGATTGCGGACGCACATGTGTCCCTGCGTGTCCCTCCGGATCCCGGCAGAACTTACCTCCCCTGGCTCCAGCGGCCGCCTCTCTGGGTCCCGCGGCTCGGCGTGCGCGTCCCCGTCTCCTAGGGGGTGCACGCCGGCCCACAAAGATTTAAAGGGTCAGCGATAATTGCCGCTGGTCTGCCATAAGGTAGGGAAGTTGGACGAAAGACAAGGGGACCCCCCGCGGACGTGCGAGAGGTGGACCGAGCCCGGCCTCTGATGAAAAGTGATGATCGGGGACATAGTGAGATATAATTGGCGCGAAGGGTCTTGAACCCTAGAGCAGGGAGGGCAAACCGTTAAGATTAGGGTTAAAATGCAAAACAAACCCCTGATTATAGTATAAAGAGCCAACATGCAATTGAGACTTAAAATTTTTTTCTCCGCTTGGGCCACGGCTTCAATGTATCGTGCGTCCGGAGGACAATCAACAGAGAAGACAAAGTGGAGGAAAGTTTTGGGATTCTTGGAGCGCGCCTCCAAGGTTCCCTGACAAAGAAATTGTGGAGCCCTAGCAGAGTTCCAAAGTGTTTTACTTCAGCCTGTGGCACGGTGGCTGTGACCCACTTGCGGCGTCGCAGCCACCCGTGCCCCGCTTGCCCCGCTGAGCAGGACCATGACTCCAGGGCGCCATGGACCATTAAATATAGTGAACGCAGGCGCGGCGTCAGTTAATTGGCGATGGACATTTTTCAAAGAACATATAAGCCTATAAGCTCGTCCTTCACACCCTGCCACATCGTCATCTATTGCCATGACCAAAACTGTTCCCTGACCTCACAATCTTGCTCCAGAAGTTTTCAAATTTTAGACAACCCTATAATGACTTTCCTCAGTGGCTCATTGTTATTTTTGAGGGGAACATACTCAATTTGTGTATCCACTTGGCTTCATGAGCTCTAATGCTACTTTCATGTAGCTAGATGTTTCATGAGGACTACAGCACAGCCCTTACTCAGGTTGACTGTAATTCCAGTGTTCTCTGTAGGGCATTGATGGACCGTCTTGTTACTGACACATCCTAAGTGTTCTGTCTTGTTTCTCTAGTATTGCAAGTCTGGACAACACGTCCTAAAGATGAGTCCATGTAAGGTCGCGCAAAGTGTTGTGCGGACCGAGTAAGGGATTTCAATTCAGATTTTGTTTCTTGTTTCTTGCCAGGTCAGCGCAGTCTTTTCGTTCTTTCAGTCTGTAATTCATCCTAAATAGTCCTCTGTTCACTAGATGTTCTGTTTATATCTAGAGGTTTGTAGCAGAGGACTGAAGGTAGCGTTCTCTAGATATACATCAGTTCAACACTTTGTTGGTTTGTAAGATGAGCAATTATCACATAAGACACGTGTACTTATGCGTATTTCGGTTCCATTGGTCGGGGACGGCTGTATTGATTGATCGTTTGTATCACGATCCTGAGTTTATGTAGATTTTTTTTTTTCTGTTGTCTATTAAGCCAACTCACTTCAGTTCACAAAGATTATAGAATAGGCGTCCTTTGCTGATTAAGGTATCTGGAGTCCTGCCTCTTTATGGCTTGCATGTCTGTTTTGGGTCTTTGCATGTTTTGTTGAAACATAATAAGGTGGTTCTGGGAGTCTCTTAAAGTCTGTGAGTTGTAGGTGTACGTTGTGAGATTCCTTAGTTGAACCCTTTGGTTATTAGATGTTCTTTCTTTGTATCTTGCCGAAAGACTAAACTAATATATTCCTCTATATTAGTTTTCTTCATAAATTCTAAAAATATTTTTAGAATGATAAATATAACATACCATAAATCGTATAACTTAATATCACCATCTAATTGTTTTGATATACATGAGCCGGGTATAGTTTCTAAAATATTTATGTTATTTATGAGGTTTTACTATTTCTAGCACTCTAAAGTGGCTTGAAGAAAAGCTTGAGGAGCGTGTCCCTCAAAAGTGTGATTTTGTGTTTTATTTGCGAGAATCGTAAAAAATCGAACCTAAAGTTGTAACTCATAACCTTTCAAAAAGTGAAGTACTTGTAAAAAAAAGCTAGTCAACATTAAGCAGACTTCAGTGAGACATGTTAGTTAGTCAATTATTTTGGTTAATGACTATGTGATCAAAATCGAACAAAATTGGGAAATTTCAAATAATGCGAATTGTTATTCCCAAATTTTTGCCAACTAGTCAGGTGTATCTCTAAATATAAATGCAAAACGATATCACGACGCAATTTTTGACTAGCCTAAAGTGGCATGTGACACAAGAAAACAATATCAAATCACCTGAAATTGGTAGAGTTTTTCCCAAAGTTATAACCAGGGCAGAGAATGGTTTGATGAGGTTTAAAATGTGGATAAATGTAAGTTATGTAAAGAAAGCAAAAGTACAAAAAATACTTTTAAAACCGCTACTGTTGAATAGACTTGGGGGTATTGTTTGGATGGTAAGCTTAATTTTAGTGACATGGCGGCCGAGACATCGTCGGATAGAAGCAATACAATTATGAGATGTTCCAAGAGAGGAAAGATTTTCATGAGAAGGACAGAGTTTTTTGGCCTTCATACAAATCACTGGTCCAGACTGCACATGGAATATTGTGACAGTTGTGGCGGTAACCATGTATAGAAAAATGACATCGTAGAACTGACATGATGCAGGGGAGAGCAACCAGATCTATTAAGTGGGAAAGGTGGGGACTAAATACATGAGCAGATTACAAACTTTGGGTTATATTCAGTTTAGAAAAAAGACCACTGATGGAGACCTCTCCAAGGATCTTTTTATACCTAGGCCTGTGCCAGGACCGTAGTCAAGTGCACCACACCGTCGTTGTTTCACAAAGCCTCCACACAGCGGGTTGGTACCTGACTTAACAGTAAGACAGTTTTGTGGTGTGGTTGGGTCCAGACACAGGGTCAAGGCATGCAGCAAGATGCAGGCATGCAAGTCCTACCAGGGTCATCAACAGGAGGTCCAGCAGATGTGAACACAGGCACACGGGGACCAGCAACACAGAGGAACTCTGGTAACATGGCACACAGTACGCAGGGCAGGACTACACCGGATGCAGGAATACTCACTAGTGAAATCTTCATAATCATGTTCTGTGATGCACAAGATCTGTGCAAGGTCACAGGAAAGGCCAGGAACTTATGTAGCGGCGGCCTCTCTGGCTCCCGCGGCTTGGCACACACGTCCCCGTCCCATAGGGCGCACGCACGCCAGCTCACAAAGATTTAAAGGGCCAGCGCGGGCCAATAATTGCCCGGCCTGCCATAAGTTTCTGCCCCTTCCTGTGAACCTTGGCGGATCTTTGTGCCTCACAGCCTAAAAGAAAGCTTTCTTGTTATTATTCCTGCCATCCTGTGTATTCCTGCCCTCCTGTGTATTCCTGCTCCTGAGTCCTGTGTTGACGTGTTACCTGAGTTTCTCTGTGTTGCTGTTTCCCGTGCGCCTGTGTTCGCGTTCCCATCTGCCTGGACCTCCTGTTGCTGACCCCGGATTGGACTTGACTCTGCATCTCCGCAGCCTGCCTTGACCCTGTGCCTGGACCCAACCACGAGAATGTCATCTGTTAACCCCTAGGGGACTCAGCCTATTTTGGCCTTAAGGACGCAGACCCATTTTTCAAATCTGCCCTGTGTCAGTTTATATGGTTATAAAATTGGAACACTTCAACTTATCTATGTGATTTTGAGATTGTTTTTTTGTGACACATTGTACATCATGTTAGTGGTGTTTGTCTGCCAATATGTATTGTAGTTTTTTTTTTTTTTTTTTTAAAAACAAAATTTGGCAAAAATTTGAAACATTTTCAATTTTCATAGTTTGAAATTTTTGTGCTTGCCAAATAAATCATTTTACTTCACAAAAAAATTATATCCAACATTTACCATATCTCTAATTTATGTTTTCATCATTTTGACAGAGTTCTTTCACTTTTTTAGGATTTGAGAAGGCTTAAAAATATAACAGCAATTTTCCAAAATAAGAGAAAATTTCCAAAACCAAGTTTTTCTGGGACCAGTACATATCTAAAGTGTTTTTGAAGGCATATACATTAGAAACCCCTATAATTCACCCCATTTATAAACTGCACCTCTTCAACAACTCAAAACGGGTATAAGGGTGTCTGTTAACCCTTTAAGCATCTCACAGGAATTCAAATTTATCCATTGGCCGTAACATATTTCTATGGGTTACTATCATTTATAATAATTACAATATTATTTAACATTTCCTACTGTTCTTCTCTATCTGACAACATGGGACAACAACCTCTTATCTTATAGCACCATTGTCTGACTCTAACCAGACAGTGACATGCTCATCACACTAAGTTTGTTAAGATATAACTTTGATCCCAGTACAGGGGAGTAGCAGGATACTTCTGTCTTTGTAGTTTGGCTTTGCCTATTTGTCCCGGGCTGTGAAGAAGAAGTCATGTCCTGTGTATCCCAAAAACGAATACTGCATTAATTACTGCAACAAGACGGTCATATTAACACCTCACTCAATGCCTGTCGTATTTGTTCTGTTATTTTATGTAGGCTCCTAGGATACTAAGACTTCTAAATGACAATGTCACCATTATATCTATAATTGTATTATTTTTTCTTCTAAAGGCAGTTGGAAGCTAACTCTTGTCTTACAACACCTCCTTACCAAATACGCTATGGGTAACGTCAGGAATGAACTTCGTACTTATGTGCAACACGTTTCCCCACACGTTTTCGGCACAGGTAAAGTAGCATCAACCGGGGGTGTTGAAGGCGTTTAACAAGATTCGTTGGCACGTAGCCCCATGCTATCTACAAAGCATTTCAATTAACTGTTTACTGTCCTTTGTATAACCCCCCCCCCCTTAGTGCTGCGGCAAAGACAACTGTACAAGCATGCAATAAAATTGGATTTATTTCTCTATCTCTTCATAAGTCCCTCATCACTGTCTCCCATCCTCCACATCTCCCTGGGTGAGTTTACCACACGAGACTCTTAATGTTTTTTCATTGTCCACCATCTGGTCCCCTAACATGTGTATGCTATACTTTTCTAATACTGATCCCTCAATACGGCAATAGTGCTTCAACCAATACCCCTTTAAAACATTATAACCCAATCCCATAATGGCTTGCTAGAATGTTGTTGTTCCAATTACAACCTGCTGCCACATTCACTCAAGAACATCTCTCACATCTGACCATTCCCATTCCACAGTCTACAAAACTACTAGTCCATGCCCTTATCATCTTCCACTTGGACTACTTTTCAACATTCTTCTCTGTGGTTTCCCCCAGCTACTCTCTAATTCCCCTACAATCTATCCTTAATCACTGCCTCCCCGCTAATCGCATTTGTCTCCTTCTTCTCCATATTCATTAAAATCAAACCAGGACTTACAAAGCATACCACAACCCTTCCCTTCCATATAACCCTAACTTAGTACGCTAATACCGTCCACACTTTTCTCCGCTCCTCACAGACTTTCATCTTTAATAATACTACTACTATAATAATAGTAAATCTTTACTCTATACATCCACGCTTCTCCCGTGCTCTCCATACTCTGTAACTCTCTAACCAAATGTTCCCGTCACGCATCCTTTTTCCATCACCCTCTCATATAGATTGCTAGCTCTTACTCTTGTAGGGTCCTCCTACACTTGTCCCTGATATCCTGTAGCCTATGTAAATTGTACTTTGCATTTGTATCTTATCTTAATGTAATGTCTGTTAATCCCGTATTGGCTTGGTAAAGCCACCTGGAATTAATGATTCTCTATAAAGAATAACACTACAATGAAATTGTGTTTATTTTTCTTTGGACCATTTAATTTAATGTGTTTCAAATCTGCTTCTAAACATGTTACTACCCCTATCTCCTAGTATATGCTTCAAACAACTGTAGCTGTCTGTATATTTTTATAAGGCTAATCAGTTTCCTTCTGGTACAGAATTTGAATATATTGATGCACTTATGTAAGCCAATGTGAATCCCTTATTTTAGCCACATCTAGGAGTTATAGAACTGTGGTCTATAAAATTAAAGACCGCTAAACCATGACCTTTAATGAAAAGATCCCACACATGCATATCGTACTTCTTTATATTATTCCAATCCGTTGGGCGATACCTAAATACTTATGCTCCTGCACTCTCTATTACTTTCAACCAATTAAAGAGTGATCAAATACTACCCGCACCCATTTAACACTAAGTCAAGTGTGTTGTTGTATTTTTCATATTCTTGTACGTGCCGCGCCTTTCATAGGTGTATAACCACAAAATGAAACCATTACGGAGCAATAACATTGTCTGATGAACAATGGGATTAGGGTCCTTGCTTGTAAGAGCTTTAAAATCTAATGACGCAGAATGGTTTAGTTTTGTGTGGATATCAACATGCCTGATCTTCCATATGACATGTACTATATAATTCACTAATTGGACAGCATGTCCAAAATCAGCAGGTTTTGGACAACTTTTGGCCTTACATTAAGTCAACCTATATACCAGTTTGGGAGATGTGGGGTTGGTAAACTAACTACGTGTTATTTACCAGTGTCTTTACTCTCCTGTGCAAAATAGACCTCTAGAAAAACCGTTTTACCTATACCTTTAACCTTACACAGACAAGCAAAAGAAAAACACACAGATAACGAGTTTCCCTATGCAGCCTTACAATGGATGGAATTTATAGGCAACAACCAAGACTTCAAGATTATGTATTCAGTACTATTATTTTTTTTAGGAAGAATTTCATAATAACCAGACGATAATTTACCAAAGATACTTAGTTGGTAGATAGGAAGACGAGAGAGAACATTATTTAAAATAAGTGTCTCAAATGAATTTACCATTTTTGCTAGCATTAAGAAAGTTTCTTTGTACAAAATACTCCTGAGGATCAATGACCACAAAAAATAAACGAATGCCATTTTCACATTAAGAATATTGCAAGAGCACAATCCAAAAAATAGTATGAATCAGTGTTTTTTTCACACACTTCCAAAATAGTTTTACTGCAAAGGTCCGGTGGGTAATTATACCATTTCTCTTTTTCTTTTATCCTGGAAGTGGGACAATGTTTGAAGGTTATGGATTGGGTCCTTTAACTGTCTGATAGGATAATATGGTCTATAGTTCCTTTCCTTCTCACCCCTACCAAATATAAATTTGTAGCCTGCTTAGTCTAGGGGGGCATTGACAGATGATTTAAGGATCATATGACAACATCCTTCATCATGCCTGCCAATCAAAAATATCTGGCTTTATGCTAGTTAGTCATCACATGGAAAACTAGATCATATTTTCAATTTAGAAACAGATTGCTTTTGTAGTCCTGGCAATGTTCCTTCATAACATATTTCTATAATTGTGACGTATTAGGGGGTGGTTTTCTATAATGGTTCTAAGCCGTTAAGTTAATGAGAGTCTGTGAAAAAAGACAGTGGGCCCATGCATATATCCCTTAAATATTCGGTCTAAACTAGAATATTAACCCCTGAATACCACTGAAGTGATTCTTCTAATAATCCACAGAGACAATTAGAATTGTGACTAAAACCCAAGGTACATTTCTTTAGGTGTGTATATGGCGGGGCGTTGTCTGTGATTTGTCAATGCTCTTTTTATAATTTCTGTCCTGCTTTGTTTGTCAAGATTTCTGTCCCAAACGTCATATGAACCCATGAGGAGCAGAGCTTCTCCGGCTTTTGCAATGCATTACTTCAGTAGAATTAATGCTGGTATGAGAAGGTGTGACTACTTACATACTTTATTTAAATTTTCCTGACTTGAATCCATTTCGCTCAAGTTCAGAAACTTCAAATGTTCCACCAATGATTAGAAAGAAAGTGTATAAAAGTAGCTTATTGCCTTGTACGTACTAAAATAATTAAAGGATGACAAAATTTGGATTAGCAGAATAATTTTTTATGTGGATCTCGCCACTGATAATGATGGGTGTATGTAGTACATTAATGATATAGCAGTGTTAATAATAACAAACAAGCATGGTTCAGTTCCTAGAATCCAAAATTTTTATTTCTAAAGCCCTGCAACAACATTTGCATGAGTCCAGGATCCAACTTTCCTCCTCCCATTGTTCAAATGCCACATATTTTTATTTCTAGCCCGGCAAAACATTTGCATGAGTCCATGATCCCAACTTTCCTCCCATATTTCAAACATTCTAAATCTAAATTTTGTGTAAAAGGACATTTTATGTAAATGCAACAGCTGATGTGATTCTTTAATTAAAACATGCAATTTATGACGTACATAAATATTGTCTCCCTTTAACATAAAAAAGTTTCTTTCCTTATATACGAATTGCCAGGATCCACCAATGTCACCGGAGATCAAGTGAAAAAGCTTGGATGTTCTTTCAATGGACCTAGTATCACATCTGAGTCTTCATTCAGTTCCTTGTGTCCTGTATCAGAAGAAGGACCCACATCTCTTATGTGGAAGCTGATAAGCGGTTTGTATACATTATTTATGTTTTCATTCTTCATGGAAACCAATTCATCTGCATAATGTTCTTGCGTCCTGTAATGACAACACTCCCTGGTGTAACACTTATTTAGAAAGAAGGGTTTCATCACTTGCAGCACTTGAGACCATGGGGGGATATTAGGAAGTATATTGTATATTTAAGGGACAAGATCTTTGCTCACAACCAATAGAATTCTAATAATAAGTTCTTTATTTATATATAGCACACACAGCTTACCAGCACTTACCAGAGCATGTCCAATTGGTCCCTGTCCCACATGGGGCTCATCACCTAAACAACAGTATTTTGATAGTGTGGGAGAAACCGGAGTACCCTGGAGGAAACCCACCAAACAACGAGAGAAACATCCAATCTTTGCAGATGTTGACCTGGGTGGCACAACTTTGTTCCCAAAATAGATATACATTATTTATACATCTAATAGCATAAGTCATGGATTGTACTATAAGCTTTCCGCAAAGGGTATTCCCTCCTAAAATATGTATTATGGGGCTAGGATAAGAAAATGGTGAATGAAAACAATAGTCCCGTTGTTTGGGATTGTTCAAACTAAAAACCTGTGGGCACATGGATTTAGATTTAGGTAATGTAGATCATTTAGTTTTGGGGGCATTACATTTTAGAGTGGCACCATAGGCACTATATATATATCTGCATCTGTCTTTCTCAAGCTGGACTGTTAACATGGCCTTGAAGAACGACATCCTTATTATTCATAAAGACATGAGGAAAAAATGTCAAGTGGGCGTTGAGGGTAGCGAAGAGGGCATGCCCTGTACATCGAAGTGGGCGCTCCTGCTCCCTGCTGCACATTAGCTATGTCTTGTGGCCATTCGGCTGAAGCAGCAAAGGTAAGCACAATTCTAACGGCCAGGTGTTCCTGACACACAAAAGAATGCCAGTGCAGAAGTCGCAGGATATCTTTAATACATTTGATAACAACAAAAGGCAAGCATGCTATGTATTGAAAATAAAGGTTTTTCAGCTGTAGACCAGCCATCATAACACATTACCCCTAGTAACCGGCGTACAATAACTTTTTCCACATAAATTCCTCTTGAATAGTGTTTCATAGAAAATCACGTCAATATCTGTAACAGTCAGCCCTTTCGCAAGAGGAGCTTTAATAACAATGCTGCTCTATTCTAAAAACTTTTAACTATTGTCTGTAATTTGTTTTCCCTGATAACCAGAAGACTTGTATCTAACACACAAATATAACGCACACCAGATTCACCCACCAGACGCTCCCTACATTAATCCATGCAAGATGCCTAAACTTATCACACAAACCTTAACATCAATTTCCTTACATGTGTTAACTTGTGTATAACGTAAGAAGATAAACGTAGAACGTGTTGAAATTCACCCACGATACCATCTTCTCCTAAATTGCTCTCTATCTGCCGTGGCCAGTGACCCTTATATGCCCATAGAGTTACCAACTGCCTCAAACGCAAATTCCTAAGTATTTTTATTACCTCTGCCAGTAGCTTCATCTCAATTCCAGTATGCCACATTCTCTTACGGGCATCGAGGGGCTATGCAGGTCTTTCTAACAGTCATGCTTCTATTATATCCTGCAGATCATACCAGTAGCGCCACTAGACTTTTACTATTGAGTTAAACTAAAATATCTTTTTTTATTTAGGGAATATGTTGTCTTGCTTTGACCCTTGGATGGTCTTCCAACATAGACTGTCTTTGCATCTATATTGGCAATTTTTGCAATATACATAAAGTTAACATCTATTTATTTTTTAAACTCTGTATAAAAAACATGACTTTAAGCAATAAATATTATTTTTTCTGAGTAGCCTACAGCTACATTTTTATGTGGAAGCCTAAGCACGTGTATTGAAGCAACAAATTGGCAAATAATCTACAATGTACCTGAATAAATCTAGGTTTATTAGTTTAAAAGCTAAATTACTTCGATTTTAAATCTTAGTCTGAAACTCTTGCAGAAAGCAAAATGTGAAACAACAGTGAGCCTTGACAAGTCCGCTCTGTCTGAAAGTTAAAGTGGTTGTCTGGGATTATAGACATTTTATCATGGGCTGGGGGTCTCTAACACACACTCATTCTTTCCTTTGCACACGTTCTCCCTAGCTGTGCCGGTCAACTGCGGGCCACCGATGTAATACAAGAGGCTAGGTGCGACAACGCACTCTACTCATCTGTTACAAGCAGAATCCAGCGTGATGTGCATACACAGCCACGCTCCTGGCACTGCATTGGGCAAATGATGCAGAAGCGCGGCTGTATATGTGCGTCACCGCTGGCCTCTGCTACACATAAATGTAGACGTGCGTTGCTGGCTGGCCTCAGAAAGAAATGGAAATCGGAGGAAGAGGTAATAGTGAGCTCCTTTTTAATTTTTAGAACTTTATACATTAAAAATGTTATAATAAGAGGACAGCCCCTTAAATACGTAACCTGCCACAGCCCGATGATGGCTCTGTGTTATTTTCTAAAAGAATAAAGACATGATGCCTTGTAACACCCGGCAAACTAAACACTTGTGTGTCCTGTTGAAACAGAATCCGTTCTTCTTCGCCTTCTAATGGCCTTTTTTAGGAAAAAAATTTCCTTTAGGAACTTTTTACCATCAAGGTTGCTGGGTACATTGTGAAATTTTTTTTTGGCCACTTACATGAGCAAAAAGCACAGCAGAGTATTGCAACAAATTTATTAAAGGCAAAGCCACTGAAATAAATCTGCAAGCAGCGGAGCACTGAAAACAGTCTAAGAACTCTTGCACATTTAAGGATAAATTTCCTCCATTCAGGTCTGTAGGATATTTGATGCCCATGCTTTGTGAACCTGAAGTTTAAAGGACACCTGTCTCAGGTTCTGTGTTACTTGTCCCTTTCACCATCTACCTGTTTGGAATCACTCACAAGGAATCCCCTCCCACCTTTATCTAGTTATTTTCATACATTATTCATTGTAAATCATCTATTTTTTATCATGTAATGATGCTGGTCACAATGGTCCAGAGGCAGTGATGTCACCACCCCTGTTACCCCGCCCCTCTCCCTCCCCCTGCTTGTCTTTGTGTAATGTAAAGTAGAGTATTGCTAGTGTGTGCTGCATCTGCTGACATGCTGCATCCTCCTAATATAACACCGGTAGAGATACAGAACAAATAGCTACACAGAATCTGACATGTTCTGCTGTAACATGGCTCATGGAGCTGCTGTATCTCTCCTATACCACACATGCACACACGGCTGCAGGGGCTGGCCACCAGCACCAGTAGCACATCCTTATACAGCCTCACATCCATTAAACATGCTGTAGTCAAGCACTGGGGGTGTGGCTGTCCTCCCACTCATGAATAAGTGTACAGCTTGATATTCTAATGCTTCAATTGGACTTTCACAGGTCTTTGCATACAGAGTTTAGGACCTCATTGCGTAGGTTTACAGCATGTAGAGGACAATGAAGGGTAGAGGCAATGCTCTCTAGTGGCAGTTTATGAAAATATATTATTTTAGGGGGGGTATTTTGGCATGACGGGTTCTCTTTAAGATATCGGAGACTATTTGGTTATTGGATATGATAACTCTGGAGTAAGTGGTCTGAGCCAATGAAGTGGGCTATCTAGATAAATCAATTAGATTCAACAAATTTGGATAATTTAAAGACCAAAACATGATTAACTGTAGTGGAATATCCTGCTCAATATGTGTGACATAAAACTTGTTTAAAAAGAGGTAATTTTCTGGTGACCATTCGTTTTAATTAACAGCAAAACCTTCACTTTTACAATGCATGTATTTTTTTGAAGACAAGGTATACCTCTGTATTGTGTAGTCAACCGATGGTGAAGCCCAATGAACAGATGCATTGGGGGCAAAAAGCCGTACGTAATCTCATTGCTGCAGATATGCTTGTATGTTAGTGGCCCACCATGCTTGTCTTAGCACGAATGCGTTGTCAATTGTTTCACATGCTGGACCCTGTGAGTAACAATTTCATCTGTGTATTACTGTTGTTACATTAAGTCTCATCTGGTGCTTGATACTGACCATGTATTTTTATAGATTAATCATTTCTCACATAAAGATTACAGGAATTGCCCCAGGGCATTCAGGTATGGAGAAGGGGGGCCTATAAAACAGATAAAAAGTACACTTTTTTCTCCTCCGTTCGCTATGGTCCTGTGACGCCACATGTCACTGATGTGTCCCTTTTGTTTACAGAAGACGGTGCTCATGTACAACTACCTCCGCACGCTGATCCCATTAAAAAGTGATGCTGTCAACAGACGCGCGCAGTTGGATGAATGAGTCAAACAGGGGCTACGTAAGAAACCTGCTGCACCCGTGGTGGCGATTATATTTTTTCATTTTTTTATCCCCCTCCTTCTAGCCTGATTTTAAGCCTGGACAACTTATTTACTAAAAATGCATGTTTTGTTTTTTTTTAGGCTCTTGGAGAAGTCATCTTGTAATAAAATGTGAAAATTAAGCCAAGAGGAATATCTACAGGCTAAATGAAGGCTACGCTAAATACTTTGATGCCATTACAGAATATCTCAGAAAAAGAAGTTCCCCGAAGTAAGTCAATGGCTACTTTTTACCTGAAGACTGGGCCGGTGTCAGCACTGGGCATAGCTGGGCAAGTGCTGGGGCCCAGGCTGCTGGGGGGGGCCCACATAAGGCTGTAAGTAGGATCCTTGGGGGTAAGGGGCTGTATTTCAGAATTTCTTTCAGCATTTCTAATGCTTCCACGTGAGTTTCCCTTCAAAGGACCCACTGATGCTCTTTCTTTCGACCAGGGGCCTCCTAACCTGGAGCCGACTTGCCTGAAGAGCACACACTTGCCTTTTGTCCTCACATTGACCCTATTTTAACATAGAATAAAAAAAAGGCACATAATGGTAAATCACAAGATATTTGTTTGCATTAACCTGTGACCAGATCTGCATCGATTCTTGCAAATGTTTTAAGTGCATATATGCTTGTGATTTTGTGGATCTTCAGTTCACTTTAACATAATTCCTGTTTAAGATTCCCCAGAAAAAACTTGAAATGTTGCAGATTTAAAATCTGTACCTCTTCTCAATTTCTGACCTGAAAAAAATCTTCATTGTGTAACCCTTTCTAAAACTATATACCGTAGATACTACTCGAAGTATAATCGAGTTTTTCAGGCACGCTTTTTGTGCTGAAATTCCCCACTCGGCGTTTACGCTGGTATACAAAAAAATTTCAATAAACATGAGTACTTCTTTCTAGTACTTTACTTACTCCGACGGCAAGGGCACTCCTCTTCTTTCTTCATGTGTCACCAGTCTGCGCTCTTCCGTGTGGCGCGCATGGCTGGCGACTCTGTGATGTCAGCAGCGGCACTGCGCACAATGAAATATAAGAAGCACCTGACCGTGGAATGGTGATTACTCAGTTATATTTTTATTTTCGGGCTGGCTATATACTATAAGGGGGCTGGCCATGGTGATATACTACAAGGGGCTGGCAGGCTATATACACAACAAGGGGGCGGCAGCTATTTATTACGGGGGCTGGCGGAGCTATCACTACCTACAGGGGGCTGTCGAGCTTATATACGGGGACGCTTGTGACCAATGCATTTCCCACCCCCGGTTTATACTCAAGTCCAATAGGTTTTCCCAGTTGTTGTGGTAACATGAGGTACGCGCTCGCTTATATTCAGGTCGCCTTATACTCGAGTATATAGTATATACTTGAATTATTTACAACCTACTTTTCCTCAAATAATCCTGAATTTTCATGATTTGTGCATTTATCATAATACCATGCTGATATAGCACATGTGACGTTTCTTTACCTTATTCAAATAACATTATTGTATTGGCACGTGTTGCCGATTAATCACTTGGGAACCCTCTGCAATAAAACACAGACAAACACAGCATAGGTACAGATAGTTTTACATCCTTATGAGAGATCCTTCCCCTGGATATATTTGCGGAGAGGAAAAGGAGGATCTAACTCTGGTACATCAAGAGCAGGATGGCAGACACATGTGCTTCGGAGAGTTGTAAATAGTCAGCTGGAAAGTGTTTCCATTTTTTTTTTCTGGTTTAACATTTACCACTTTGGATGGTCCTGATGGGCACATTTTGAAATACCCACATCCGTACAGTTATGAGTTGAACTTTATGTGTCTGTATATAATTTATTTTTTTTTAATTTTTTATCATTGTCATATCATTGCATTATTTTCCTGACAGGATGGTAGTTCCCCCATACGGAGGAAGATATGTTGGTTCAATGTGGCAGATGTTCATGAACATTGGGTCTATGGAGGGATCCTTTTTTGTACCCTGCAAGACACAAAAAGTCCAAAAGTAAAGGTAGTTATAGTCTTCTAATATTACAGTTAAAAATATTTTAGATAACATATAAATTTGATTATAAGCTGACTTTTTCTGCACATTTTTGTTGTGGAGAATAAGACGCCGAGACCGCGCCGGGGGGTGAGTTTTATTTTATTTTTTTAAATTGGGTACGCGCCTGTGACGTAACTTTTAGGGGGTGCTGTGCTTGCTGTGGACATTAGAGCACTGTGTTGTGGACATAAAGGGGGATCCTCTTTTGTGGACATAAGGGGACATTTTATTGATGAGGGGAATACTGACCATTTTATTATGGAGTAGTGCGGCATTTTCCCACCTAGGCTTATACTCGATTCAATAAGTTTTCCATTTTTTTGTAATTGAAACTAAAAATGTAATATCTGAAGGCTCTAAATTTATAATGCATGCATGGCTTAGACATTACTGAAGAAGACATTGAGGGCATTTTTCATTGTGACCAAATCCACTAACCCATCTCACCTGTCCCTCACTTTTACGACTGTTGCACGGATCTCCTCCTCCCTGAAGCGTTGCCAAACATGTAGAACGAAGGAAATTGGCGGCTCCTATCAATCGAATAAAATTTCTTCTTTTATTTAGTCAATAAAAGTCCATACTGCCCTCTATACATTCTTTACACCGAGTCAAAGTCGTTGCAACTTATGTAAGACTACATTTATGTCGAAACTGTCGGTGTAAAGAATGTAAGTTATGTGTCAGTATGGACTTTTTGTGATTATTTGGATTTATTGTGGCCAGGGTCTGTTTTCTTGGGCACAAAAGTAGCTATGAATTACACGGGGATTTTGATTAGATTGTAGCTAAGGGTTAATGAATTAATTTTTAAAAAAAACAAAACGACAAAAAACTGTTTGAAACGGTCAATAAGTGAATGCCCTCCATTATTCTCCTGATTGATAGAATTTGAATCAAATTAATATAGTATTTACGTAAGTTTGATTCACCAATAATTTATCCTCCATATTACATTAAGGCTTTTGTAATGAGTGCACCCCATGGCATCCATTATGGGAGAAGCTGAGGCCCTAGCCACCAATGGACCTGGAGAAAGCATTTTGATTCGTGCCAGACAGCATACATAACGGATGCCTATACTTTGGGGATCCTCCAGAGGTGGTTAAAGAAGACATTGAGATTTACAAAAACATGCCAAGAAATAAAAGATGCGGGACCAGACGCTGCAAGTGGCCCAAAAACAATATTCCATACCTGCAATATTTCAAGCAATCTTCAGGACAACAACTTTCAAAACTTTTATAACAACTGTCCTGATTAAGAAACATTAATAAAATTTATATTTAGCTTTATATGTGCATAGTCTTTATTATCAATCGTTGTTGACATGTAAAGGGAAACAAGTCCTTGAAGTTATTACCCCTTAAGACGCAGCCATGTTTGTATCTTTAAGGCTCAGCCCCATTTTTTGGATTCTGACTGCGTCACTTATAATGGTACTTTTTAACACTGTACTTATCAAGAGCAAGTCTGAGATTTTTTTTTTCCTCCCCACGTGTTTAACTTCATTTTAGTGGTAGTTTTTGGCTGATAAGTTTTCCTTTTATTTCCAAAGAACAGAAAAAATTCTGAATCTTTTGAAAATTTGCCATTTTCGAATTTGAGATCATTGCGTTTTCAGGCAGATAGATTTACCACCTACTTGCTGATAGATTTCCCATATGCTCTACTTTTACTTTTCATCATTTTTTGAATGTCTGGATATTATTTGGATGTTGCGTTGGCTTTACACATCGAATATCGCCTTCCAATTGCCAGAGTTGACTATTTTGGGGATACATACAGTTTTGAATGAAATTTTACATTTTAAGCATCAAACCCTTCCCCTATATAATCAACCATTCAAATCTTGCACCCTCCAACTGTCAAAACAGCTTTTAGGACGATTGTTACCCCTTGGGATCTTCATAGTGATTGATCTGGACTTTTCAACAAAGTCATTTTGGACAACTTGCCACATAAAAGTTGGTATATAAATGAGACTTGCTGGGAAAGGAGAAATCGGGTCTATTTGGTAGTATTTGGCTTTAGTGATGAAAACAAGGGTGGTCATTCGGCACCTTCTCAGATTGGGTTGATGGAGTGCCACAGGGGTCAGGATTGGGTCCACTTCTTTTTAATATTTTTAATTAATGATCTTGTAGTGGGTTAACACATTCAGTTTCAATATTTTGCAGATGTACTAACGGTGTAAATACTAAATATGAGTCGATAGTTTAGCATTTGTTGGTGATGTAATGGAAGAGGTTTGGTGATCATGGGGGGGGGGGGGGGGGGGTTTGGGTGGGGGGGGGGGGGGGTTTGAAAAATTTATTGGGGAATTTTTTTTGTCTATAGTGGGTAGGAAGAATTATGTTTTGATATTTTGGGATTATTGTTGGGGGTTTTTTAGCGTTGATTTTTTATGTTCCTGGGGTTTAAGGAGGGGTGTTTTTTTGGGGGGGTTATGATTCTTTGGGGGTTTTTGTGGTTTGTGGGGGGATTGGTTGTTATTTCATTGTGTGTTTAGGTTAGTGGGTTGGGGGGCGGGTATTGGGGGGGTGTTTGTGTTGTTGTATTTTGATTTGAATTTTTGGGTTTATTGGGGTTGAAAGATAATAAGTTGTTTGATGGGTGGTGGGATTTGGGACGAGAGAGGTAGATTTGGTTTTTGGCGGTGTTTTTGTGGTTATGGGTTTTTTTGTTTTGTTTTTTTGTAGGGTGTTAGGGGGGGGTAGTTGATTGATTTTAGTAGTAAGTTTTTTTGATTGGGTGGCTGTGTTGTGGGGTTAGTGTATTAGTGATGTGGTATTTTTTTTTGGGGATTTTATGGGGGTTGGTTTATTTTTTTGTTTTTGAATAGGGGGTATTGGGGTTGTTTTAGTTTGGAGAGATTAGTGTATTTGGTTTTTAGTAGGTGGGAGGTATTATTGGGGTGTATTGTTTGTTTATATTGGGGTTAAAGGGGTGGAATTATTAATGTGGTGCTTGGGTGTTTTTTTGAATTAGGTGGGGTGTGTTTTGGTATTTTTTTGATGGATTTTTAGGGGTTTTGGGTTTGAGTTAAGGTTTATATATAGGAATTGTATAATAATTGAAACTTGAAGATTTGGGGTTGATATGGGAGGGGGGTTTATTAGTTTTGAATTGTAGGAGATTGTGAGAATTGGTGGGGTAGGTTTGGGTTTTTTTTTGATGGTTTTGTGGTAGGGTTTATTGGGAGATTGTAGGGGGGGGGTTGGTTGGGGGGGATTGTTTTATTTGGTGGATAGGGGAGGGATGTTCGTTAGGTGGGTTAGTTTTTAGTTGGTATTTTAGAGGGGGTTAGGTAGGGGTGGATTGGATTGTGTTGGGGGGTTTGGGGGTTGGGGGGGGGTGTTTAGGGATTTTATTGGAATTTAAAACGAGTAAATTTGGATTTGGATGGTGGTGGCTGTGTGGTGTTTGGGTGGATGTTTTTGGGGGGTGTTGTTTTTTTGTGAGCTCAGTTGTGATGTGTGAGTGGTTAGTGGTATGTAGAGGTGTTTATTGAGTTGGTTTGAGTGGGGGATTGGGGCGGGGTAGGTGTTTTGAGGGTGTGTTGGGAGTGAAATCTGGAAAAGGTGGGTTTATGTCCGGGGGGTGGGTGATGGGAGGAGAGAGGATAGGGGAATGGGGGTGAGAGTTGAGTGTGATGTGGGGTAAAAAATGGGGAATTGCTTTGTTGGGGTTTGTTGGTAAATGAGAGTGGTTATAAAAAGAAGAAGAAAAAGTGAAAGAGAGGAAAGAGTGACAGAAAGAAAGATAGAAAAAGAAAGAAGGGAAGAAAGAAAGAAAGATTTGGGAAAAAAAAAAAAAAAAAAAATAAGAGTATAAGATTGAATATTTAAGTTTGGAGTGGTGGTTTGAGAGAGATGTTTGAAATTCATGAAGAAGGGATTACTTGGAATAAGTGGTTGGGGGGTTATTTTATAGGTTGGGGTAGAGGGGGTTAATTTTGTTGTGTGAAGAAAAAAGAAAACAGACAAGGTATTGGTGTTTGGTTTATTTTAGAGTTTGAGTGGAAGGTGTTTGTATGGTTGTTTGGGTTTTTATTCTTTTTTGGTTTAAAGTTCTTGGGGGTTTCGTTATATAAAAGTTTATTGATAAAGGATTGATGGTTAGTTGGGTTTTATAGTTATTTTAAGTGGTATTTATTATGTGAGGTTGAAGTTGGATGTGGGTAGATCGTTTGTTTTGATTTAATTTTGTTGGGGGAGTATGAGTGGCTTTTTACATTTAATTTGTTTTGTTTTTGTGTTTTATTTGGGGGGATTTGGAGGTGAGAAGTTGTTTATGTTTTTTAAGTTTTACAGAGATTTGTGTAAGCTTGAGATTGCATAGAAAATGGTTGATTAGTTAACTGTAATAACTGTAAAGTTTGCACTTGGGCATGGAAAACAAAAAATGGTTTATTGTGTTCATTTGTTCTAAACGGTCAATTCCTTAGTAAAACTGAAGCATAAAGGCCCAACTTGGGGGTATTGGTGGATGGTAAAAACTTAATTTTAGTGACCATAAGCCAGGCGGCTGCGCTAAAGCAAATAAAATACTGGGATGTATCAAGAGAGATGATTCTCATGATAAAGACCTAGTTTGCCCTTAGACAATCCCTGGTCAGACCCACTTGGAATTTGTGTACAGTTTTGGGCACCATGTCTAAAATATTGTATAGCTGGAACGGGTGCATAGGAGGCAACCAGATTGTAGGGAATGGGGGAACTAGAATACACTGACCTCATTACAAGTACAATACCACCTGGAAGCGGACAGTACACAGGATCCTCCAAGATCTTTTTATACTAGACCTGTGCCAGGACAAGGGGGCATCCTCTTACTCCTAGAGGAAGGCGATTTTACCATCACCATAGACAAAGGTGCTTTACTGTAATGTCAGTGAGACTATGGAACTCTCTTCCCCGTCGGGGTTTGTTATGGCGGACTCTATGTCCATGTTCAGAGAGGCCTGGATGGACTTTCTGGAGAAAACAATATCACGTTATGGGGATAACACAATTTATTAATTCTTAACGTTGACTTGATGGACTTGCGTCTCCTTCCCCTTATATAATACTAGACTATAAATTAAAATGAGTGAAATTTAGATGGTCAAATTTTGAACTGGTTTATACATTCATTTCGCCCTAAATTTAACAACATTTTAAAAGTAAAAAGAGGAAATTCACCTACAATTTGTTTCTATCTAACAATTTATGCCCGAGTACAGGAGACCCCCCCCACATGTGGCCGTTACTTTGTTTTAAGGGCTGCACCGTAGGCGCAGAAGTGAATGAGCGCCCCGCAGCTGCCGGATTTAGTTTCCTCATTGGCCTCTTTGTAGGCTATACCATTTTACTTTTGGGTTATTGGGGCCAATGTGACATCATTTTTTTGTCGTCAATGAGATGCTTTGTCCGTTGGTTACCATTTGGGGGTTGGTGTCCCCTATGGTTGAACTTTTTTTGAGGGCAAGAGTAGAAAAGCATCAATTGCACTGGATTTTTTAACTTTTTTTTTTTTTGGTCACCGTGATAACCGATTAATTAATCTTTATCTTGGGTCCGATACAATTACGTGGATACTATAACATTAATATTTTTTCTTACCTTTTACTGAATTTGTCAAATAAACCCTAATTTGGATAAATTCTATTTTTGGCATTGCCGTCTTTTTCCCCCAAGTACACATTTTTACTTTTGGCTACGGAGCTGGTTTCATGGCTTTTTTTTTTTTTTTGCGGAACATGTTGTACTTTGTACTTTGTATCATTCTGGAGTACATATGTTTTTATTATCACTTTTTCTCTAACGCATTTTTTGTGGGATTGAATAGGTAAAATCATAATTTTTTGGAGGGTTTTAACAGGTTTTTTTAACAAACGGCGTTCATCAGCACATGCATGGCCTGACCCTGTGCCATTAAGATACGTCAGAGACGCCATCTGTTGTCATGCAGTTCTTACAGCACACTCTGGGGTCCTGAGTTGACATAGCATGAACGGTGCCCCCGAAAAAGGTGCGGGGGGGGGGGGGTTAATCGTGGGGGAAAGACTCCCCAAAGGCAAGTTACATGCAGCGGTCGGCACTGACTGCGGAATTTAAAAAACGGGTTAAAACCTTGATTGAGCACACGCCGACCACTGGTGTTACCTGGGGTGTCAGTCTATTAGTTATAGTCGGCACCCCCATGTTTCCCAGGCCTGTGCGCTCCGATCTTGAGCTGAACCGGCCTCACTCGGCGTCCGAATATCGGACGCGGACCTATAGATATAGTTTTATTTAAAAATCAAACTATAATATTTGTAAATGAAGGCACAATGCTTCAGGGGGCGTACCAGAGCCCCCCTGGTCTCCAAGGCTCTGGCTTTTACACGCCGCTAAGCACTTGTGTTCAGCCGATCCAGCCCTTCGATACTTCCCCCCATATTCACTTTGCTGGGTGCAGCTTGGATGGTTAGATATAAATTTCCGACCTGATATATTCTTTTAATATGATGTGTCTTCCGTGAAGCAACGTAACAATACTCATCAATTACTCTGAATGCTGGGATGCAAATAGAGAGTTGGGAATACTTGGGTGATATTTGTGTTGGAGAGATTACTCTGATAAGACCCACTTAAAACAGACACTGAGGGAGTTTTTCTCTTGGGACAACTCTGTGGGCCAGCTCTATTATTCTGGCTGTGCCAGTTCTCTGTCTGACTTTGTACTAAGCACTTTGGAGCTTTGGAGCTTGCACATGTATTTAAGAAATGTCGACACCAGTTTTGTGATATTGCATGCACTGTGTCCAACAAGACAGAAAATGCAGTCATGCACTGGGGGGGTGGGCTGTGCCTCCCACTCATGATAGAGTGGACAACAATCTTGAATATGCTAATGCTAATCTTCCTTGTCCCTTTCCAGGTCATTTGCATACCTCTTTAGTACCTCATGCTTAGGTTACAGCATGTAGATGGACAATGAAGGGATAGAGCAATGCTCGCTAATGCATTTTATGAATATATTTAGTTTAGAGGGGTGTTATTTTGCATGACGTTTCCTTTAATACATCTGTTTTGCAAGTTTCTTATGTCTGTTTGTTGTCTGAGACTTGTTTTTTAAAAGCTGCAAAAATATTTTTTTAAAATGACCACCAGAATGGTGGCTGGAGTTTGTTCTAATGCTCATTCTCAGCCTATGACAACCCACATAGACTGCAATGACGCAAGGCTCTGTATGGGTAGCAGTACAGTCCCACCCACACCACGCGTGGTTGGCCTGTAGGCCATTCTGTAACCCAGGAAAAGATATGGTATCATGTCCTTCTTTCCCCGAATATGGCGTGTGCTCCATTCATCCCAACGGCGCTACCCCCCCTTCTCTCCCCCGCCGCCGGCCGTGTGCCTGCCATGCGACAGTAACCTGGCACCTCGTTGTGTGAATGTAGCGTCCTAAGACAAAATTGTTTGCCAAAACTAAAAATTCTTAATCTGGCATCAAAACAATAGATCAATCGTGAAGCAATGGTTAATTCCTTGTTGAAGGTTGTGACTGGTGCAGGCTAATGTTTAGAGTCTCTTAAAAAAGAAAAGCCAGCCTCACCTACAGGCAAGGAAAAGGGCATAGAACCATAACTGGTCCTGACCGTTATTCCTGTTGAAGACCTGGATTCCGACGATCCTATTCTACGTCCCAGTCTTCTTCTGTGCAATGTGCTAGTCCTGTCTCCATACTACAAAATTATCTGGTGCCTATTTTTCATCAACTTCCTGTTTAATACAGTTTGTGCTTTTGGTCGCAACCCCTGGTCTGTTCCCAGCGTCTGTTTCTGGTTATATCTCCTGTTCTGTTCCTAGTGACTGTGACCCTGCTTAAGTTCCTGATCCAGTCCTTAAGAAAGGGAACCTTTCCATCATCAATGAATAAAACGCATACAAGTATGTTGTCAGGCAGTTGAACACCTTCCATATGATGGTTTCTTTCATTAGGCCCAGTGTGATGGCCTCATCCTAAAATCAACTTTGACGTGAGATTATTGTTTGTATAAAGTCAAGGTGGCAGAGAGCATGGCGTAACATACCCCAGTGGCCCTGGTGCGAACTTAGAACTGGGGCCCCCCATATACCTAACCCACGCTTCCGGCTTCATACAGCCTGTTATTCTTCAGAATAAACATATACCATACTATATTTTGTTCAGACCTAAAAGGCACACATACAGAAGAGGTTCTGTGTCCAGATAAGGTGGTGTGTGAGAGGTGCTGTGGTACTGAGGTGGCATCTGAAAGAGGGTCATGGCGCTGAGGTGCGTCTGAGAGGTACTACGGCAGCTGAGGTGCGTTTGAAGAGGTTCCATTGCAGCTGAGGAGTGGTAATTTGAGGTTCCATGGCACCTTGAGGAGTGGTTATGCTGCAGTTAGTGGTAATATATTTAGGTTTGAGGGAACTGAGGTGTTAAACGATCTTAGGTTCCATGGCAGCTGATGTGTATGAAAGTTTCATGGCAGCGACGTTGCATCTGAAGAGGTTTCATGGGCAGCTGATGTGCGTTGAATAGGTTCTGTGGCAGCTGCGGCATCTGAGTTCTGTGGCAGCTTAGGTTCTGTGGCAGCTGTGCAGCCTGTGGCGTCTAAATAGGTTCCATGGTAGCTGAGAGTGTAATTATGAGGGTTCCATGGCAGGTTGAAGAGTGTATGATGAGGTTCCATGGCAGCTGAGGAGTGGTTCTGCTGGCAGTTGAAGGGGCATATACTGAGTCTGAGGGCAGCTGAGGTGTGTAATAAATAGCTTCGGTTTAGAGTGCATTCACATGCTTTGGCTAATTACATTGCTATCACATTATTAACCCATGCATTTTGTAAACACAATGTTTGCGGGCAGTGTATTGGGCAAATCTCCCCTCTTCTAAGCTGATGTGATATGTTGGCGATGCAATGCGTTATGCCCATCTTGTGAACACATCGTCAGACTTTAAACCACGATAACAAACAAGATGCAGTTTTTTCCAGTTTGGCCTTCAAATTCCATCCAAAGTATATCTCCTAATTTACCTCGTGTTGTCAATGAATCAGAAGTTTTCAAAACATGCATCATCCATATGTCTCAAATTTTTAGAAACCCCCTTAATTACATGGCCTTTTGCATCTCCCTGTAACGCCAATTTTAAAAAATCTGACATGTGTCACTATCATAGTATCATATTACAAAGGCTGGAAAAGTCTCAAGTCCAACCTGTAAGAATTAAACAAATGTTTTTTTCCCTATAACCCCGTGTATTTTTCTCTCCAAAAGCATCCAAGGCTCCCTTGAACATGTACCCCTTAGCGTCCGCCATAACAATCTCCAGTGGCGAGAATTACATATCCACTGCTCGTACAGTAAAGTGCGTAGAGAATTCCCCCTTGTCTCACCTGTGTCCTCCCCGGATGCCCGCACGAACTTCCTCCCCGGCTCTAGCAGGCGGCCTCCTGCTCCCGCGGCTTGGCACACAACACTCATCACGATCCCGTCTCATAGGCGCACGCACCCGCTCACACAAGATTTAAAAATGGCCAGCTACGGGCCAATAATTGCCCGACCTTCATAAGTTTCTGCCCCTTCCTGTGAACCTTGCCGGATCTTTGTGCCTCACAGCCTAAAAGAAAGCTTATCTTGTGATTTTCCTGCGTTGCCTTCCTGTTATTCCTGCCAGCCTGTGTATTCCTGCCGTCCTGTGGTATTCCTGTTCCTGAGTCCTGTGTTGACATGTTCCTGAGTTGTTGCTCTGTGTTGCGTGTCCCCGTGCGCCTGTGTTCACGTTCCCATCTGCCTGGACCCTCCTGTATGCTGACACCCCGGATTGGACTGGACCTCTGCATCTCTGCAGCCTGCCGCCTTTGACCCTGTGCCTGGACCCACCAACCACGAGAATGTCTCTGTTAGGTACCCTCGACCCTGGCTGCTCACCGCGGCTAGTCGCAACCTGTGGACGACTTGGTCGGGTACCCCTGCCGCAGGCAAGTCCAACCCGCTTTTGCTTTTGACAGGCAGGATCTGTGATACGAGAGTGAATCCAACGTAGATCGGTCCCAGGTGTACGCTAGATACCAAACTCCACGCTGGTGGGGTCCAGTGCATTCTTCACACGATCCCCGAAATACCTGACAGTAGATCCAGTCCCATGGATCCTCTGGGGCTTCCGACTTCCCACTCAGACCCAGACTTTGCCGCATATGGTACAAGCAACTGGCGGAGACTTTGACACTCAATGAACAGCGCAATCAAGTCCACCACCATGCTGCAACAGCTGCTAGTCACACCAGCAACAGGTTCTGAGTCCTGCTCCCTGGCTCATGCCACCCCGGTCTGTCTTCCCCGGCGCGCTGAACCCATGCTAAGGCTGTCTCAGGGCCACAGGTATACGGAGATCCAAAACAGTGCAGGGGCTTTATAACCTCAGTGCTCTCGCAAATAGAACCTGCCTTCGCAGATTGGTCCTCAGGAGCGGATCCAAGGTGGCATTCTTTGTCCAGTTTCTCTCCAGTACCCATGGCCTCGGGTACCCTCTTTGGGACTGAGGCGACCCAGTCACAAGCTACTCTCATGGCTTTTTGACGAGTTCCATGCCGTAATTTGAAAACCTGCATGGCCTCCTTTGCCTAGACTGCTTTGTTGTACCAACGCCAAGGCACTCATCTGTGAGAGAATTGCAGTTTCAGTTGCACCCTGGCCTCTGTACTTGCCTGGAACGATGCAGTCCCTCATTGGACCACCGATAAGAAAGGCTCTCTGCACAGGTCTAGACTCTTGGCAGCTCCGGACCTGCATCAACTCTGAGTGGTTGTTCATCACACTGGGCCCACTCGGATTGTTGTTCGTTTAAGGAAGCGCGCCGAGATACTAACCCAGAGCCCCCCAAGCCCGTGTCTGTAAGAACGTTTTCCTCCACTGGCACTGCCTCTCAAAGACCCCTCGTCAGCTCCCCTGAATGTCTGCTGAGGAACCTAGCGGTGGACAAATCCATCTCCTCTACTACAGAGCATTCCAGGCGACGCGGAGAATCTGTCTGTATTGTCCACCACGAGCACTTCATCAGTACTGTGGCTGTCCAACTCTCAATGTCCGGGACAATGCCCATCACCTAGGGTTCTTGGGAGAGGCTTCCTTAGTGTAAGTAAAAGCCTCTCCACGTCTGACTCTTCCTGGCTCCTCAGCATTGGTACCGGTACCAGATCCAGTTTCTGCTTCTCCTGGATTCGGGTCTACATGAACTTTGGGATGCTGCCGCTGGTCTCTCAGCATCACTTTCCCGTTGTTCGTCTCGAGAAGCCATTGTCATTAGCCTCGGTCAATGGCCAGATTCTGTCCGTGCCTCTGGGTTCAAACAGACCCCCTGCTTCTACAATTTTGTTGGCCTTACATCAAAGAGAGCCTTCTTTTTTTTGTGGTCAACCCCAAAGCATCTTCTGCTCTTTCTGCTGGGTCCTCACCTTGTTGTTCGCTCACACTGTTGGAGATCCTTCATCCACTACCTGTCCGGCTTCTTGTTGCCTCCCAAGCCTCTGGCGGGACTTCCCCACCATACCAGGATTTCGCGGATGTATTTTCCAGAGACAAGCTGAGACTCAGCTCCACATCGTTGCCTATGAATGCCCTTGGATCTCCTTCCGGGAGCCAATCTTCCCGAGTTGGGTCTCTCCTCTTCTGTTCCCGAGATGGCTGCCATGTCTGAATACATCAAAAGAACCTGAGATGGGTTTCATACTCAAGTCCTCCTCTCTGTTGGCGCAGGTTTCTTCTTTGTCACCAAAAGGATGGCTCCTTACGTCCCTTATAGACTATCGAGGCTGAAAAGGTCACGGTAAAAAAAAACTGTCCCCTGGCCGTTGATCACGGAACTCTTTGATCGCCTACACAAGTTCCACCAGGTGTTTTCTAAGCTGTAGTATCTTCGGGGTGCTTACAATCTCATCCGGATTCGCAAAGGTGACGAGTGGAAGACGGCGTTTAATACCCTGACGGGCATTTTAATATTTAGTAATGCCTTTGGACGGTGTAATGCACCTGCTTCTTCAGGAATGTGTTAACTCATTTTACGGCCTTCTCTATACGTGTGTCGTGGTCTACCTGGATGACATCTTGTATACTCTCCATTCCTTGAATCCCACCAGACACACGTACGTCAGTTCTTGGTTGACTTCGTGCCAACATCCTCACGGCCAAACCTGAACACCATTTTTTTTCACGCAGGCACACCTTCCTTCCTCGTTACATAATTTCTGGACAGATGGCCCCAGATGGATTGGGACTGTCTGAACTGTCCTGCAGTTCTTCAGTGGCCAAGCCCAAATGCCTCCGAGCATAGAGAGGATCCTGGGTTTGGGAATTATTATTGAACGTTTATCCGATTTCTCCATCTGTGGTTTCTTACATCGTGTCCACTCACTAAGAAGGGTCCAATCCATGTTTCCTGGTCTCCTACATCTGATATGCCTTCTCCAAGTTGAAATCCCGCGTTTGCCTCTGCTCCAATAATCTCTAGGTCCTGATCAACAAACCTTTTCTTCTTGAGGTGGATGCGTCCTCCGTAGGAGCTGGAGCCGTGCTCACCCAAGAGGCCCAAGATCCGACTTCCACATGCGGCTTCTTTCGCCTTTCCTTCCCGTTCCCCGCTGAAAAATTATTCATTGGAGGCAAGAGCTGTTGGCCAGCAAACTTGCTCTGATAGAATGGCAGTAATCTTCTGGAGGGTGGTTTCATCCTGTGAGTGGTACATGGACCACAAGACTTGCTATACCTACAGCAGTCCCAGCGCCTTGATTCCTAGGCAAGCCCGGTGGTCACTGTTCATTTCCCTTTATCGACCTGCTATCCATTTTCGCGTCCGGCTCTGACAAGAATGTCAAGGCTGATGGCCATGTCCCACTTCGGATTGTTGGGGAGAAAAACCAGCACCCTCGACAATAATTTATCCGGACCAGCTTGTTGTGCAGTCTATTTGGGGACCAGGACCCGGTAAAAACATCTCTTCTACGTAGCTACCGACCATCCAAACCCAGGTGATAAGAGACATCAAGCTCCTCCTGTTTTTCTTCTCTGTGAATAAGTATGGTTGGTCCTCCAGTAACATCCGATCAAGATACCCAGCTACCAAGCTTGGTCCCCGATTCCTGGGTCCTTGTGGTATCAACGCTCATCAATGCCTACAAGCTCCGTCCTCCTCCATCTTCTATTGCGTCATCCCAAACTCCTAATGTCTCCCTCCTGAGCAGTCATTCTGTGAAACCGCTTATCCAGCCATCCACTCCTCACGACTCTGAGGCGGATTCCCCAGATGTCATGAAGTTAAGCAGTATTCTGGAAGAGATCAGCGGGTAGCGTTGTTTTCTTGTAGACCTGAAGGGGTGGTTCGGGACGTTGAGAGATTGGGAGCCCAAGAGAGACCATTTTGGATCGGACTCTCCCGCCAGAGTTTCTGTGTCCAGAAGAAGAGGGGGATGCGAGGGGGGGGGGTAACTGTCACGGGGGCTCCCCGATCCTCGTCCAATGGGGCGCACATGTGTCCCTGCGTGTCCCCACCGGATCCCGCAGAATTACCTCCCCTGTAGCGTCCAGCCGGCCGCCTTTGGGCGTCTCGGATCGGCGTGCGCGCCCGTCTCCAGGGGTGTCACGCCAGCCTCCAAGAGTTAACGGGTCAGCGATAATTGCCGCTGGTCTGCCATAAGTTCCTGCCCCTTCCTGTGACCCTTGCCAGATCTTTGTGCCTCACAGCCTGAGAGAAAGCTTCCTAGTGAGTATTCCTGCATTCCTGTGTATTCCTGCTCCTGAGTCCTGTGTTGCCATGTTACCAGAGTTCCTCTGTGTTGCTGTGTCCCGTGTGCCTGTGTTCCCATCTGCCTGGACCTCCTGTTGCTGACCCTGGAATGGACTTGAGCCTGCATCTCTGCTGCCTGCCTTGACCCTGTGTCTGGACCCAACCACAAAACTGTCTTCTGTTAAGGTACCTTGACCTCGGCTGTCACCGCGGGCTAGTCGCACCTGTGGAACGACCTAGTGGTACCCTGCCGCAGCAGGTCCAACCCGCTTTGTGGCAGGCTTTCTTGAAGACGAGGTGCCACTTAGACTACGGTCCTGGTCACAGGTCTAGGTATAAAAAGATCCTTGGAGAGGTCTCTCCTCAGTGGTCTTTTTTCTAAACTGAATAACCCCAAATTTTGTAATCTGTCATTGTATTCTAGTCCCCACATTCCCCTAATAATCTTGGTTGCTCTCCCCTGCATCCATTCCAGTTCTACTATGTCATTTTTATACACTGGTTCCCGAAACTGTACACAATATTCCATGTGCAGTCTGACCAGTGATTTGTATAAGGCCAAAACTATGTCCTTATCATGAAAATCTATTCCTCTCTTGATACATCTCATAATTGTATTTGCTTCATCAGAAGATGCCTGGCCCTGGTCACTAAAATTAAGTTTACCATCCACCAATACCCCCAAGTCTTTCACAGTAGCGGTTTTACAAGTAATTTTTTGTAACTTTTTGCTTTCTTTACATAACTTTACATTTATCCACATTAAACCTCATCAACCATTTCTCTGCCCATGGTTATAACTTTGGAACTCTAACATATTCAGGTGATTTTGATATTGTTTTCTTGTGTCACATTGCACTTTATGCTAGTTCAAAAATTTGTGTGATATGTTTTGCATTTATATTTACGAATAACAGATATTTGGCAAAAATTTGGAAAAATTCTCAATATTTGAAATTCAAATTTTTCTAATTTTCTGACACATAGTCATTACACCAAAATAACTTGATAACTAACATCTACTGAATGTCTGCTTAATGTTGACTAGCTTTTTTTTACACGTCCTTCCATTTTTGTAAAATGTTATGAAGGTTACAACTTTAGGTTTGATATTTCACATTCTCGTAAATAACACAAAATCATACTTTTGAGGGACACGCTCAGCTTTCAAGCCACTTTAAGAGGCCTAGATAATAGTAAAACCTCATAAATAACATTAACATTTTAGAAACTATACCCCTCAATGTATGTAAAACAATTATTATGGTGATAATTAATTTATATAATTTATTTATATTTTATATTTATAATTTTTTAAAATATATTTTTAGAATTTTACTGAAGAAAACTAATATAGAGGAAATCTCATTTGTTTTAGTTTCGGCAAGATACAAGAAAGAACATCTAATACCCAAAGGGTTTCAACTAAGGAATCTCACAATGTCCACCTACAACTCACAGAACCTCTAAGAGACTCCAGAACCACCTTATTCATGTTTTCAACAACACCAATGCAAAGACCTAAACAGACATGCAAGCCATAAAGAGCAGACTCCCAGAGACCTTAAATCAGCAAATGGACCTATTTTATACATCTTTGAAGTTGGCTTTAATAGACAACAAGAAAAAAAAAACTCTACATAAACTCAGGACTTTATACAAACATCAATCAATCACAGCCCTGTCCAGACAATGTGAAACAGAACTATCATAAGGACACGTGTCCTTATGTGATTAATTTGTCATCTTACAAACCCACAAATGTTGAACTGGATGTACTATCTAGAGAACTCACATTCTGTCCTACCAAACCTCTAGATAAAACAGAACTATCTAGTGACATAGAGGAATATTTTAGGAGATTAAAACTGAAAGAACGAAAAGACTGGCTGAAAAACAAAAAGAAATCTGATTGAACTCCCTCACCTGTCCGCAACAACACTTTGGACCATTACATTGACTCTTTTAGACATGTTGTCCAAACTTCAATACTAGAGAAACAAGACAGAGAAACATTAGTGTGCAGGAAAGAAGGTCCATCAACTCCCTAAGAAACAATGGAATTACAGTCAAACCTGCAGTTAAGGGTTGTGCTGTAGTCCTCATGAATACATCTAGCTACATGAAAGAAGCCTATAGCTCACTGACAGCCAATACTACACCAAATTGAGTATTTTCACCTCAAAAATACACAAGAGAACTGAGGAAAGTCATTATAGGGTTGTCTACACATTCTGAAAACTTTCTGGACAATGATGTGAGGTCAGGGAACAGTTTTGTCATTGGCAATAGCATGAAGATGTGGCAGGGTGTGCAGGAAGAGGCTTATAGGCTTATATGTTCTTCTGAAAATGTCCATCGCCAATTAACTGCGCGCGCCTGCTTCACTATATTTAAAGGTCCTGCGCCCTAGGAGTCAGGTACGCTCCAGCGGGGGAAGAGGGGCACGGGTGAGCCTGCGACCCGCAATGTGGGTCACAGGACCACCCGTGACAGGGCTGAATAACAATTGGAACATTTGCTAGGGGCTCCACAATTTCTTTTGTTCAGGGAACCTTGGAGGGCAGCTACAATGATACACCAAATTTCTCCACTTTCTTTCTAATGTATTGGTCTCCTCAGGACACTGATACAATTGAAAGTCGTGGCAAAGCAAGGAGAAAAAAGTTACAGCTTAAATTGTCATGTTGGCTCTTTATAATAAATAAGTGGGTTTTGTTTGTCATTTGGACACTTAATCTCTAAAAGGTTTGCCATCACTGATCTAGGGTTAAAGTACCCTAGAGCAAATATATTGCACTACATTATGTAATCCACTAAGCATTGTCACGGGCACAGGTGCTCCTGTGACCCATATCCCAGGTCGCAGATGCACCATGTTCTTTCCTGTGCCCCCGGACCGAGCCTGCATGGAAACTTATCTTCCCTGGCTCCCGCGGTCTGGCACGCGAGCCAGCTCACAAATATTTAAAGGGCCATGCCGCAACAAGTCCAACCTGCTTTGTGGCGGACTGGGTACCACTTAGACTCCGATCCCAGGTGTCAGCTTACATCATCATCCGCGGTGGTCCAGGGGGTCCACTACCCCAGCTTCCTGACAAGTATGCAGAGCATCCTCAGCCTGTGCCGTACTATTATGTTAAATATGCAGCAGAGACCTGGCGAAGAGGGCTCCGTCTTTGAACCCTCTTCCTACACCGGTTATCACACATAGACATACTAGGGGTCTGGTGTGGTTGTAGAAGTTCCTTTTGGTATGGGAACATAGGGAGGACGTGGGCATAAGCACTGAAGGAAGGCATACATAATTAGCAGCCAATGGGAACAGAAGCCCATAAGGCCCATTTGCATATTTTAAAATTTCTATTTTCACAAAAAAATAAGACAATAACAGCTAAATAAAGAACGGATCTGGTTTCAGAGAGCACATGCCAGTGTGTGAGTTTGCTTGGGTTAAAACCAATAAATCCATGTGGTTGATTGTAGTGTAAACTTTATATACACCTTTTACTTGTAATTGGAAGCTGTTGACCGACCTTTAACCAAATGTCAATGACCATGTGTCCATATCACTATGCTAAAAATATAACTCTGTCTTACTTGGCATAAGTGAAAGACTGTTAAAGGCTTCATTTCATAATCTGATAAAGTTATGTTTATCTGTAAATATTACAGGTTTTGTGTGTATATATATATTTGCTATTATTCTGGAATCATTAGAATCATTTTAGTGGGATTTATAAATTACCTAAGCCTAGAATGAGCATTGTTTTATAAAGTAAGGCCCCTTTCACACTTGCCTTTTTCACGTGCGTGTTCTGCGCGTGCTTTTGACGCACAGAACTTGCATTGCACTCTGACCCATTGTAATCAATGGGCTTTTTCAGGCTCGCATTTTTTTTAACGCACGTTTAAATCTCGGCATGCTCTACTTTTGCAAGTCACGCGCGTGAAAAACGCACCATACAGGTCTATGTAGATGCACTCTGAGACACATGCAAGTGCAGTGCAAGTGCAATGCGTTTTTCACGCATCAATTGCCATAGAAAAGATAGACCTCAGCCCTGAGTCCTTTCACGCTCATTACCTGCGTGTGAAAAACGCATTGAAATTGAAGTGAAAATGCATTGAAAATGCGCGTGAAAAACTGAGACACTGAACAAACTCTGACTGAAAGCTTATTGCACCCTGATCAAATGTCATTTTTCACTGACCACACACTGATCGCATCCTGATCCGACTCTGACATGATCTGCACGCAGTGTGGAAGGGGCCTAAGTTAGTGGTTTTGAATAGTGCTCCTCAAACTGATGCGATACAGAATCTAAGGGTTTTAGCGAATGGGCAATGCAGGGGAATCAACAACATCATGTTATTCTCAAAATAACAAGATATTATAAGGTAATCTACCACTTTGGTAGGGGCTTCTTTATCCCAGTAACCTTTATACAGCATTTGTTATGCTGATACAAGAACTATATGTGGGCTTGTCACTGTAAATAGGCTTTTCTGCAAAAAAAATAAAACTATTCTAAATTATGCAAATTATCCTCTGGCGCTCCTCGGCGTCACGCAAATGGCTGAGGGTCTGGTATTATCCTAAATATGCACGCCTCCAGCATGCGTGTCTAGCCCACATATGCACATGCCCTCCCGATGCAAGCGGAGGAGTGGCTTGCGACAACGTCCCATCATGTAGCTTACAGCCGTCTCTAGTCAGCCCCAGTGTCTAGTCAGCCCCAGATGCCTACATCACAGCTACATAGTCCTTCAGAGACACAGGGGACATTGCAGCTTGGTAACATCCTGCCGGTAGGCGAGTTAAGTGTTTTTTGATGTACGATGTGCACTCCAATCACATGTGTTACACCACTTTCGTGAGCTGATGTATTGGAGGAGGCAAGCCACCACCTGAACAGTGGGGAGTAACAAACCCTGGCCAGGAATGTTCTACGAGGACACTTGTTAGAGAGCAGTCCAGACCAGGAGTTGCAAGCCGACTGGGTTACTCCAGTAACAGGACTCTGCGGAAGTTGTAAATGCTCGCATACCAGAACCAGAAGCGAATGAGCCTAGCCCCTGGCCTGAAGGGTGAACTAATAGCTAGTATCGTGAGGAAGGGGTATCATCCTTACTTTAAGGGTGAAACTGAAGCCACCCGGAACAGTGAAGCATCATTCCAGGACACAGCTAACCTCCAGCTGCCCTCTGCATCCGCTGGGTCTACATCTTGTGGGCATCCCCAACGTAAGTCTCACGCACTCCATACTCTGTTAAAGGCCATGTGTGCTGCGGTTCTGTCGGTCCAGTAAGAACTGTAAGTTGTTTTTTTCAACCTACTTCCTCCGTTGGTCCTGCTACTACGCTGTGCACCATCAAGGGCACCCTGTCACACTCACAAGAGACTCATACTTAGACAAAAGTGGTTGCCCGGGATAAACGCTATAGCAGCCTCCCCCATATTTCTTGCCAAACACCACCTCTGCTGGAGACTCCCTGGGATGCTGTTAGGACGCCCTCGGGTTCCCTCAAAGCCGTGACCCCTAGCTAGGGCCTAGGCCGTCAACGCAGCCCTCAGGTCTGAGGGCCCGGCTGATCCAGGCCCCAAAAAAACATCCGGGCCCGGTGGTTGGGATGTGCACGTACACTGCCTCCCTTCCTCATTCCGAGAGCCTTGTCACGCAAAAAATCGGCAACTTTCTACAAAGCTCTCACACCGAGATGGGAACTGACCTTGATGCTCTTGTTGTAAGCCGTCGTGCTGCAGCCGGAAAAACTTAAAGGGGTATTCTCGTCTCGGCTTCAACATTCAGTTTCATTAATCTTCCATTATAAACATTTCTTCAATGGATGTATTAAAAAAATAATTCTATGTGTAGATAATTCCATAACATAGCCATGTTGTCCCTTAGAAACGAGATAGCTTCCTCGTTACGACCACGTCACATTTAGGCAGCAGTGGCCAGGCATGTGCTATAGAGCTCTGCCTGACCACCTGATTCAGCGATCATTACTACAGGACGGCTGTGGGATATGTTAGTAATTCAGATATTTCAATACCAAAACCTTTTTGTTATTGGCAATCCCTTCAGCAGAGGTGGCGTATCCGAGGAAGCTATCTCGTTCTTAAGGCCAAATCCCTACATCGATGGAAAATTATCTCACACAGGATATTTTTTTTAATAAACATCTAATTTTGAAGAAATGTTTATTAATGCAGATTAATCAAACTAATGTGAATCCCAGACGAGAATCCCCTTTAAGTCGCTGTTGCCCTGCTTCATGGCACCTAAAGTCAGACCGCCTTCCTGCTGCTAAACAGGGGACTGCATGGGGTGAGGACTAGGAGAGCCCTCCTCTGTCCTACATGGAAGCAATGCCTCCCCTTACAGTATTATTACACTGTGAGAGTAGCCCTAGTGTGCAAGAGCTTTAGCTCCCGGCTCTTGGGAATGTAGAAAGGGAGGGAAGGTTGTGCTATGACACGAATAATGAAGGAGCGCCAGAGGATAATGAATGACTTGTATGCTAGTTTTCTGGGGTAATTCTTGGAGCATAGCCAGTATTTGCGTTTTTCAGGTGCGATTTTGCGCAGAACTTGACTTGCATTTTTTTCACGCGCACACACACGTTTTTTTTAACGTACGTTCAATTCTCGGCATGCTCTACTTTTGCAAGTCGCGTGCGTCAAAACCGCACCATACAAGTCTATGGAGATGCATCAAAAACGCATTGCACTCTGAGATACTTGTGCAATGTGCAATGCAAGTGCAATGCGTTTTTCACGCATCAATTGCCATAGAAAAGATAGATCTCTGTCCTGAGTCCTTTTCAATGCATCTTTGATAATGCGCGTGAAAAACGCATTGCACTCTGAGATACTTGTGCAATGTGCAATGCAAGTGCTTAAATTGCTGATCATGTGGAGAAACTGCATGAAGATCTGCATCACAACTTGAGAAATACATGCAGATTTGAATCAGTCTGAACTGCAGCTGTCACTAAATAACATAAATTACTTGCCGAAAGTTTCTGTGCAGTTCTGACCTGGACAGACAATATAGACCTTGGTGGAAAGAAGAACACCTCTAAAAAAATTACTGCAGTATACATTACACAATAAATGTAGTATTGTTTGTCATATATTGTTAATCTGTTAACATGTAACCATGTTAAAAAAAAAAACAGAAATAGGACCTAGTGCTAATTTTTTCAAGCTTAGATATATACGGCCTACCCTGAAAATAAGACCTAGCATCAGTCATTGCAACAGCTCCCCCCCCCCCACACCCGTTCACACGTCGCCTTTTGACCTGCGTTTTCATTGCGTTTGAAACGCAACAACTGAGGAGAGGTGATTTGCCTAATTACATTACTATTTACATTTGTTAACACAATGTTAACGCGTGTGTTAACAAAACGCATGCATTAACATTGTGTTTACAATGCGTTTTGTAAATGCAAAAGTTAACAGTATGTAATTCGGCAAATCCCCTCTCCTCAGCTGTTGTAATGCGTTTTAAAACGTAATGAAAATGCAACCAAAGCACAACGTGTCAACACGCCCTTAGGGTGATGCCACACATGGCGTTTTGAACCCGTTTTGGCCCATTTTTAAGCAGTCTGTAAAAAAAAAAATGCATGCTTTTTCTGAAAATGCATCAGTTTTTGACAGTTTTTTCCAATTATCTTAATGAGGATGATTGGAAAACGGATAAAAACGGTAAAAAAAACCGGATGTGTTTTCAAAAAAGCATGCATTTTTTTAACGGACTGCGGGTTGAACCCGTGTTTGGGCCGTTTTTAAGCAGACAGTTAATGGGTTTTTTAAACAGATGCATTTTTAATGGACTGCTTAAAAAAGGCCCAAAAATGGGTTCAAAACACCACATGTGCCACCACCCTTAGGGTGAAGACACACATGGGGGGACATTTACTATGGTGTTTCCGACAGTTTTGTGGCGCTCTCACTTCAGACTCAAGAGAATCGGCGAACAGACGCAGAACTTTGCAGCCAGAATCCATGTAGTGGTTTTGTCAGATGTATGGTACAATTTTGATTGGCCAATGGCAGTGGTTGCTTAAGTACAGCCTATTAGTTATTTGTATAGCTCTGTCCCAACCCCTTCATGCACACTTTTCAAAAGAGCGACATTAGGATGGCGGAAATGGAATTTGCAAACACCAGGAATTGAACCTTTTTCATGCATTGTACACCAGAAAACTGTCATACAAAGCATGATAAATGCCTTCTATTGTGCACAGTTGGCCTAATACCCTACAGTTAATTCAAGAAAATTGTATATGTCATTATTGCTGTAGATTCCTCACAGAAAATCTTTGGATTTGCTAGCCCATCCAAGTTTCAGCTCTAGACTTCTTCTACAAATGTCTACAGCCTCTGATTTTTGGACCCACTCCTGGTTTTGGCTTCAAAATAGTGATGCAAAATAATGACAAAATATCAAGGACCCAAACATTTTTTTGGGACGTGTGCACATTTAATAACAATTTTTAGACATTTTTGCAGCTTCCAAACAAAAAAGAAAATGGCTTTATAAGAGGACAATTTTTAGAGCCAATAGTGGGAGATATAAAGTTAGACAGTCTAATAATTCAACAGATTTATTATACATTATCAGATACTGTACTGATAAATCTGAAGGCGTTTTATACTGTATGGTCTAATATACTGTAACACTGTCATTTTTAGACATTTTATTAAAGATGCCCCATTAGTTTACATAAACTTCTGCTTTCGTGTTGCAAAATGTTTTGAGTTGGACAAAACTCCGTTAAAGCTTGTGATCGTTCTTACTGTGCAGTAGATTATCTGTCACCTGACATACTTTACCTTTTTACATTTAGGTTCGGCATTGCCGGTAGTGTGAATGTAACTGGGGACGAAGTGAAGAAATTGGATGTCTTATCGAATGATCTTGTGATTAATATGCTGAAATCCTCTTATTCGACTTGTGCATTGGTTTCTGAGGAAAACAAGGAAATCATCATCATACCAAAGGACATGAGGGTCTGTGATCATTGTACAACAATTATTATGATCTGCAGTAATTATTTGTAATTTAATATTCTACTATATACATTACAATCTTACACATTGGCTTACATCAAAAGTAGTGAAAACTTCTTCATGAATCTGGCGCCCCCTGCTCTGCTCGGGCAGAGTGCATAATAAATATATTGCAGACTCTGACTAATCTCCGGAACGTCCCTTTAGGTACGGACACTTCTTAAATACATGTGCAAGCAGTTTGCACTTTCTTTCTAGTGCAAAGTCTGACAAAAAAAATGCAAAGCCTTTAATAAATGTGAGTCAATTGTGTGCAGAATTTCCGTGTGGTAAATCTGCAGCTATAATGCAGTGACAGTGTAATGTTTGGGGTGTATAAACACCCTTTACAAACATTGAAATAAAAATATCTGCATCTGAAATGGCTTCCTGCTGTGGATTTAGTATCCACAGTATGTAATTTTAATGGTGAGGATACCTGTACAGAATTCAACTTTTGAAATGTAAAATTCAGATTTTTGACTGTTAATTCACGGGCTCCATTAACTTCTATAGTGCGCGATCGCAGTGTGGTGAGTCAAATTATAAAGCACGTCCTAACGTCCCGTCTGAATTTGCATTTTGACCAGGCATTTTTGATGGACATCAGCAAGCTGAGCAGCACTCACCTGCTGATGCCCTATTGGCTGCAAACAACAGCACATGACTCATTATTTATGGGGCATGTATTTTAAAGGAAATCTACCATTTGATTTGATGCATTATGAAGCAAATATACCTTGAGAATGCTGTAGCTACACTGATGCAGCATCATATCTTGGTTAATCCCTGAGCTGAGTGGTTTTGCTGTAAAAACAATTATAACATTCAGGACCTTGGGAAAGCCGGGGCAGGCTAGCTGACATAAACACATTACACAACGGAGCTTGTAATTACAAATAGAGGTTATTCAAGGCATGACTAATCAACCTGAGCTGGATCACTCATACACAGCAGCTGGGGGATGGTGCAGCATTTGATTATTCTGCCTTCAGGCAGGGATTACATCATCCTCTCCTGCAGAGAATAACTCATGTGTTAGGAGAAGCCCTGAACCTCATTATCATAATGTTATATCTGTTTTATCAGCAAAACCACTCAGCACAGGGATTAACCAAGATATTATCCTGTATCAGTGTAGCTACAGCATTCTCAAGGTATGTTTGCTTCATAATGCATCAAATGAAATGGTAGGTTTTCTTTAAGTCTGACTTTTGTTTTTCTTTTCTGCTAGTCAGATGTATCCTAGTGGTTTTTCCTTGTTAACCCCTAAGTGACCACCCATACAGCCTTCGATGTCGGTCAATAAGGGGCCTTTGGCTAGGCTAACAGGCTTCTCCTTCGGTCTCCTATAAGTGCTTCAAAAGTTTCCTGTGCAGGGAAGAGCAGTTGCTCTGTTGTCTTATGATGGCCACGCACCTGCTCTAACAAGATCGGAATCTTGAGCAATCTGACTGACCGTACAAATGCAATGCCGGTCATGGTTATTGCAGAGAATTAGTGTGAACAAGTGATCAAATGATCACTTGCTCAAGTGGCCCTTAGAGAGCAAATAAAAAATTGTTAAAAAATAAATGCCCACAAAACAATATTATTAAAAGAAAGTACAACATATTTGGTATTACTGTGCCCCAAAATTACTGTTCTATAAAAACGGTTATTTGTGGTGAACCCCGTAATATAAAAACATGCCCAAATGTCTGAATGGGCACTATTATCTTGGGCGTTCTTGTTAACTGTGACATATAGCAGTAGCAGAGAGGTTTCCACTTTCTACATATCACCGATGATTTGATAATTCATCGAGCTGTCTTATTCGGTTCATTCGCTAATCAGTCCCCTTTTGGTTTGCACTGCAAGTCGTATTATTGTAGCCCTTATCTATTCATACATATACAAGTATAACTAAAGAAGCCTGGGTTGTTATGAATCATTTACAAGTCATGTGCCTGTCCCAATGACATCATTAAACTACCATTTGTGGAATATTTATGCTTGGTTTTTGCTTAGGTTAAAGTTCATTTTTCCAGGTTTTCTAGGCTTATTGTCATTTTGGTTAATGATTTCCGTTTTCACTAAAACTGATTAGTTTTGAGAAAAAACTGAGCAAATAAATTCAATAAGAAAATATTTACGCGGGTATCATTTTGCCTTGGGTGGTAATCTAATAGGGCCTTTAAAAAGGTTTTTAAAAAATCAGTATATTATTGGTTGATTGTAAGGCCCAAAATATTGAATTGGGGAAGGTGAAATGATTGGTAACCTCACCATTCAGCTGTTTGAAGGACACTTAGTAGCAGTGGTACAGGTACTGCAGCGTGTCTTCTTTAAAGGGTTCTTCCACTTTGTCCCATAAAAATGATCAGCTTTGGTATGCATTTGTAAGCACGGTTGTAACTAAAAGAGGCAGATTTCTAGAAGAAAAGATTTCTGAATGAGGTCCACCTTCCCCCTTTAAAAATTTGTATACTCACACATGTGAGTTACAATCAAACACAATATATACACACCATATATATACACAGATATACAGCATATGCTCATCACATACGCAAACACATATATACACATAAGATAAACGCACAAATACAGCAGATAAACAAATAAATACAAAACCATATACAGAGAAACATCATATGCACACACCTACAGTATATACACCACACATACAGCATAGACACACCCAATACACACCCAACACCCAGATGTTGGGGCCACCTGACAGTGCGGGCCACATAGTAGCTGTTATGGCTGCTACCCCTGTCGTTACGCTTCTGTTAATAAGTTGCAAAGTGTGTTTTGCTTTGATAATCATTACTATTAATGGTAAAATGGCTACCTAGAAAAAAGCATGCATTTTGGTGAGAAAGCATTTGTCTTGTGATCCGTTCCTTCCAATGCAAACATCTCACGTAAACACACATTTCAGTTGACACTGCATTCATTCAGTTTTGATATGTTCATTGGTGCAATTTGTTTAATTTAACAAGAGATTTATTTAACCGGTTTTACCTATATATTATGATTCCATAAAACTAACGGCATCAGCGTTAACCGAGACATTTTTTTGTTTATTTACATGTACCAGGATGTAGTATAATTAATGACAGCAGGTGGCACTGCAGCTCAAAATCCCTATTGCACTTAGTTATATATATTGAAGGACAGGTCTTGTAAATTATGAAAAGTGAATCAATTTGACTTGTCTTTTTCCCACTTTACACTTACTTTTATAGAACTGTAGTGATGCAGCTGTTTATATATTTTCACCAAAGTGACAACTGACTAATAATATAATTCCTTTTAGGGTAAATACGTTGTGTGTTTTGATCCTCTTGATGGCTCTTCCAACATAGACTGCTTAGCATCGATTGGAACAATATTTGCCATTTACAGAAAGGTAAGATTGTTATCAAACTGAAATGAAATTTATCATCAAAATCCAACATGATAAACCAGGGCACTTACTCATAAATCCAGACACTGTGACGGTGGTAATCCTCTTATATTTGTTAGCCATGGGTTTCTTACTTCTAAAACCAACTTTTAAAATCATGCGAATGAGCCTGAAGGGTTCTAGATGCAGTCCCTCAGTGTTGTAGCTTTACAGGCTGTTACAATGAGCAGAGCAGGTCTCCCCTCTTCCTGCACTTCCTGCTGCGCGAGATTACACAGGCAAGAGGGGAGGCAGAAAGCAAGAGTAGAGTGAGACCTGCTCTTCTCATTGTAGCAGCATGTTAATTTACAGCTCTGAGGGGCTCTGGTAACGCCCCCCAAAGAGCCCTTCATGCTCCTTAGCATAATTTTCAGAAAACTGGAAATCCCAACAAAAAAGAGTGAATAGCTTTAAAGGACACCTGTCATCAGGTCTCTGCCACTAGTCCTGTCACCTCTACCTGTTGGAGCAGCTCACAAGGATCCCATCCCAGCCTTTTATCTAGTTATTTCATACATTATTCATTGTAAAATCATCTATTCTTTATCATGTAAATGAGGCTGGTCACATGGTCAGAGGCAGTGATGTCACCCCTGTTCCCCCTCCCCTCTCCTCCCCCTGCCCATGTCTGTGTGTAATGTATAGTAAAGTATTGCTAGTGTGTGCTGCATCTGCTGACATGCTGCATCCTCCTAATATACAGGTGAGAGACACAGACATCAGCTACACATGAATCTGACATGTTCTGCTGTAACATGGCTGCCTGGAGCTGTTGTATCTCTCCTATACACACACACACATGCACACACAGGGGGTGTGGCCACCAGCACCAGGAAGCACATCATTATACAGCCTCACACCATTATACAGGCTGTCAGTTAAGCACTGGGGGTGTGGCTGTGCCTCCCTCTCATGAGTAGAGTGGACAGCTTGAATATGCTAATGCTTCATTGGACATTTCACAGGTCATTTGCATACAGCTTTAGGACCTCATTGCTTAGGTTTACAGGCATGTAGAGGGACAATGAAGGGATAGAGGCAATGCTCTCTAATGGCAGTTTATGAAAATATATTTAGTTTAGGGGGGTTATTTTGCATGACAGGTTCTCTTTAAGGATTATCGAACTTTGACTATAAATGTATTGCCCTGTAACCGATAACGTACAGATTGTGGTAACATAACTGAGATAGCTGTTGGCTGAATGCATGTTCATTTGGCTTTGTTGTCTATTCCAAACCATACACATGCATGCCTAAAGGATAGTTGCACTTGCATCTGCATTTTGAATCATATTGTGACTGTATATGCTTAAAGTCACTATATACTGCTGGTCTGTGGTTAAGGAACCCTTTACATAAATTTCCCCCCATCATTAATTAAATGTCCACAGCAGGGCCCTCTTGAAAGAAGAAAAAAATCTATACACCCCTTCACTTCCAGCCTGGGTGCAGCACTGTGACGCGGCTGTGTCACGACCGTGTGACGTCATAGTGTAATGGCCGATGGTGTCATAGCATTTCGCCCAGGCCAGAAGAGGAGGAGGCCTGGGTATGGGGGGGTTAGTAGGTATTGTGAGCTCCTCGGGTCCCCCACTTGATTGGAAAACGGGGGGGGGGGCCTTGAACACAGTCCCATTAGACCCCCCATGATGACGGCCCTGTATGCAGGTCACACTTTTCAGTATTTTTAATCAGCAAAAATTTGCATAAGCCTATATAATTTTCTTTATATTTCTCAAATACTTGACATTTTGTGTTGCCATATCACATAAAATACCAAGCTGCTTATGCTACGGGCTCATCATACCTTTGTACCCTTGGATAATAACAATGTTTTTTTCTATAGTAAGCAATTTAATGAATTTTAATGAAAATCTTAAGTTGCTGTGTTTGCACTGAATTGCATTGTCATGGAAAAAGAGAGGTTAAACATTTACTAGGGGTTGTGATGCAGAAATAACCTGTGTTTGCCATAGTGGAATGTTCTGGGTGTGAATATGGCAGACTAACAATTCATGAGGGACTGGCAAGAAGTTATTTGTGAGCAGCAGTGCCATGGGCTACTGTATATGGGACAACTGTTACTTTTTTCCTTCCTTGTTTATTATGTTCTGCTGAGGCGGAGTTTTGTACTGTTTATCGGTTTTTGTATCTAGAATTTCTGTTTTATAAAACAAAAAATAAAGAGTGGAATAAAGAGTTCAGAAAAGGAATGATAATCTTACATGCACAATATTTTAGGTGTTGTTATTGATCATGTAGTTTACTTACAAAGTGTAGGTACTGTCGTGCCCATCATAAATTGTTTATATGTCAATGAATATTATGTTGTAGCTATTTATATTCTGTTGCCACTTATACCCAGAACATTTGAAAAGGCTGAATAACATTGGGGTACATAGCTGGGCTTTTTATGTTAAACCTATTGACATGTGGTTTCAGTGGTGGCCATTCTATCACCATTGCTTTAAAAGGGGCTAAAACTACATTAATGGCTTCACCTCAATGATGGGAATGTATTAAGCTCTGGCACACCAGGAATTGTAACTTTACCAAGGTTTGTGTACCAGTACCCCCAAAAGTCATACTGCTTCCACATAGAGTGACCACTCCTCTATAGTTACACTCCAATGTAACCTATGGAACATACAGAAACATATCTGTGTGTCTTTAGTTATTTACATATCCTGGAATAAGGAACTGGACTGTGTTTATTTAAGCACAAATATAAGACGAATCCTGCTGCTGATAATCTCATAAACAGTAGTATGAAGTGTAGCTGTGAATAAAGCACTGAGGTTTAGCAGATCACTTATTCAGTGTTGCAGCTAGGTTGTACAATAAGTTAAGCCCTTCATTTAAAATCTGACCAGTATCTCATCCTGCGGTAATAACTTTTAAACACTTTAACTAATCTAAGTGATTTTGAGAATGTTTTCTTGTGATAAATTGGAGTTAATGTTTGTAGTCTAATTTCGCTGATCAGTTAGTTCTTGGGGGATAAAAATTCAACAAAATAAGAAGAACTTTAAAAAGTTAAAATTTTCAAAGTTAAAAAAATTGTGGTATGACTTTTTGTTTAAAAAGCAGAACATTTTATTGTAAAGAGCTTTTTGCCATATTTTGGTGAGCAATTTAGTTTGAGATGTTTTAGTTCATAAATTGGCACTTCCAAACTATTTAAATCAACATTTGGCAAGTGTGTTAGCCCTTTAATACTTTTCTCTGGAATCAAATAAATATGGAGTGGAAATTTTTACATTTCATGTTTTCATATTCCCATTTAGCCCTAAAATGTACACTTTCAGAAGGTACTAGAGGTAAAAAATACACCCCTAAATTTTTGTGCTGTTTCTCCCAAATACAACAGTAACTCACATGTGGGTGTCAATTGCTGTTTTGGCGCACAGCAATGTGCAGAAAGGAATTAGTGCTGTTGGGTTTTTAGAGGCCGATTTGGCTACTAGAAAACCCCCAAAGATGACACCAAATTATTGAGGGTTTTAATGGGCATCATTATGCTTATTCTTTGTGGTAGGGCTCATAAGGGAAGGGATTTTAGTTTTTGGAGCTCAGTTTTCACTAGATTGGTTTTGGGGTACCCCTGAGGTACCAGTACCATAGAAAACTTTAAGAAGTAGTCCTATTTTAGAAACAACACTCCAAGAACCCCAGCACCCCATAGAATTTATCTATGGTTATAATGAGCATTTTAAACCCCAATATTCTGGCTCAAATGTAATGCAAAGGGATTGGTGTAGAGTAAAAGTTACATTTTTTTTCTGAAATGCAAAATGGGCAAAATTTATTTAATGCCACTAGAGACCGAAACCCCAAAAATCATTGTGCGGGTTCTCCCGGATACAGCAATACCCCATATGTGTCTATAATCTACAGTCTGGGCAATCGGCAGGGCTCAGAAGGGAAGAAGAGGCATTTGGAGCACAGACATTTTAAATATTTTTTTGGCATCATGAAGCATTTGTAGATGCCCTTAGGGATCATTGCAATAGAAACCCCAAAGAACTGACCCTATTTTAGAAAGTGCATTCCTAAATTAGTTGATCCAGGGGTGTAGCAAGCATTTTAACACCCTAGATCAGTGATGGCGAACCTATGGCACTGGTGCCAGAAGTGGCACTCAGAGCCATTTCTGTGGGCACCCCAAATAGGACCAAATCCACCAAATCTTCCGGCAGTCCCAGGCAAGAGATACTGCTCTCAGCTCTATTTTAAAGTGACACTTCATTGGCTGTTTGGAACTGCTGGGAAAGTGAGAAGGTGTTGACAAAGATGCAATACCTTTCAAGGTCCTCGTTCTGAACCCACCATTCTTCCTCTGCACAGAGACCCTGGAGAGAAGCTATAACGAGAGTCTGAATTTGCCCTCCTTCTTTCAACTGTATTGATGGCCTCAGGGGGCCGATACGATTGAAAGATGTGGAACAACAGGTAGCAATAAGTTACTGCTTAATATGCCATGTTGGCACTTCACGGTAAATAAGTGGATTTTCGTTGTAGTTTGGGCACTCTGTCTCCAAAAGGTTCGCCATCACTGCCATAGATGAACCCAAAAGATAATGCATAATGGATAGTGCATGGTAAAAATTTCTGACATCTTTTGCCGAGCTCTTCCCACTGGTGACAAACACCCCAAAAATCATTGTGCGGGTTCTACCAGGTATGGTAATACCCCATATGTAGCAATAATCTACAGAGTGGGCTCACGGCAGGTCTCAGAAGGGAAGGTGTGGCATGCAACATTATGTATAAGCAGTGCAGTGTACATCAGGGTATATTTAAAAAAAAAAATATCAAGGAAAGTGATATATTTTAAAACATTTGTTCATACATAGTCCAGGTTTATCAGGGCATGTGTGGCATTGATATATTATATCCCTCCTAATGACCCTTTTATAACATACCTTGTAACATTTTTGTGTCCTTCCCTTGTTGGCAGTTTGGGGAACTTCTCCTGGAAAGCGCTTTCCTTGTACAATAAGTGTTGTGGGAGTAACGGATGACAATGTGATCACGCAAGGTGATTACGCAGAGAATACACAGGATGCAGGAGGGGATCAGATAATGGGAGATGATGGAGTAGTAGTAGAGCAGTAGTGTAAGTGTAGTGAAATGTGACACCGTAGCAATGTGCTCCTCTCTCAAGCGACACCAAAGAAAATTAAACTGTTTTCAGATGGTCTTTGGAGCTTTTTGTTTATCAGATATATCATAGAGGTTTAGGTTGCTTTATAAATTTGGACTATATGGAGTTGATGTCTGCATTGGTTTTGAGAATTTTTGCTAAAAAGTTACAATTTTTTGACTTCACCAACCACGAAAATGATAGACCCCATTGTGGACAAAAGGGTCTGAATGGGCCATTGACCTTTTCATATAACATCCACCACTTTCAATTTGTGGGGGATTTGTCACGGCTATTCTTCCCTCTACGCTAGTTGGGCTGGGAGGGGGCAGGGCTGCACCGTGCAATAGGCCAACGAGGGCCAGGGAAGCCCTGTGCAGGACCTGGCATAGAACAGAGCCAGGTGCACAAAGTGCCTGGCAATTCGCCCATGACACCACATATCTATCAGGAGGCTGGAGCCTCCTGCTAAATCTGTCCAGAGGCAGGGTTTAGATTATATGCTGCTTTCTTCTGTTCTTTAGAATTATGGAAGACTCAGAAGAAGTGTGAATATAGCATAAATACGCCTGTTGGCTGTCATATGTATATTGCACATGTAGATAGTACTATTGTATACACTGTATTTCTGGTTTATTTCTCAGACAACAGATACTGAACCCTGTGAGCAAGATGCACTGCAGCCCGGACGAAACATTGTAGCAGCGGGCTATGCTCTGTATGGAAGTGCAACTCTTGTGGCACTCTCTACTGGCCAGGGAGTGGACTGCTTCATGTTAGATCCTGTAAGTATGGCAACATGTGTTCTTGTAGATGTTGATCCCGAAAATGGATTTTTATAATAAATAAATGCATTTCTTATTTTTGCAGGCACTGGGAGAATTTGTTTTGGTTGACAGAAATGTTAAAATAAAGAAGAAAGGAAAGATTTACAGTCTCAATGAGGGATATGCAAAATACTTTGACCCTGCAATAACAGAGTACATACAAAGCAAAAAGTTTCCTCCAGTAAGCAAAGTTATATTCTTCATGTACTTTGTACAACTAACATGATGGAGTAAAGACCGAGTAACTGCTTCTCTTTAGTACACTGAAAATATATGACAAGTGTATTGGCCACTAGGATTTTCTTACAATCCTCTACATGTTGTGCTGACCAGTATTGGAATAAAGCCGCCTAATACATATTTATATATGTGGATGAAGTACTACACTGAATAAATGATAAGGGGAAATCCCAAACCAAAGCTTATCTTATTATGTCAGAGGGAATCCTAGGCTCTCTGCCAGGCTTTGTCCACAAAGTGAAAGTTATGGCTGCGGGATAAGAGCTAGAAACCAAAAGTATTGAACTAAATTCTACCACTACCAAATTTTAAAATACTATTGCACTTCACGTATGTCCCATATTCCAAGTCAGTGACAGTGTTCATCCTATCTACATACAGTATGCATGTAAAGAAAGAGGTTGACAACTTTTCCAGTTAGCTGCTATCCTCTTCCTAAAGCTTCTACTTTATAATATATTCCCTTTGCTAAATGATAACATCTACCATTGTGACAATCTATGGTATCAACATTGGGTACAGAAAGTATTTTTCACTTTTTTCACTGCAGCCAATTGGTAAGATCTAAAAAGTTATTTTTTCTCATTAATGTACATCTTGCACCCCATCTTGACAGGAAAAAACAGAAATGTAGATATCTATGCTAATTTATTAAACATAATTGTGTCACATGATGACACCATCATCCTGTGGTGGTGTTTTTCAGTTGCAGGGATAGGACAACTGGTTGCAATTGAAGGAAAGACTGTGGCCAAGTAAAGAGTCCTGGATGTACACTTCTTCAGGAGTACTTTAGACCTCAGACTGGGCCGAAGGTTCACCTTCCAACATAAAAATGACCCTTAGCAACCAGCTAAAATAACAAAGCAGTGGCTTCAGAACAATTCTGTGACCATTCTTGACTGGCCCAGCCAGAACCCTGACCTAAAGCTAACTGAGCATCTCTGGGGAGACCTGAAAATGGCTGTCACCAACGTTCAATATCAAACCTGAGGGAACTGGAGAAGATCTGCAAGGAAGAATGGCAGAGGATCCCTAAATCCATGTATGAAGAACTTATTGCATAATTCCCAAGAAGACTAATGGCTGTACTAGCTCAAAAGTGGTTTCTACTCCATACTGAGCAATGGGTCTTAATACTAATGACCATGTTATATTTAGTTTTTTTCCTGTAGATATTTTTGCAAATTTTTAAACAATTCTGTTTATATACAGTACACCACAGTTTGTGGTCTGTTATCTATTTGATTGCCTGATTACTTATACTAATATAGCTGAATTGTAAAACACACTATAAGGCTTACCTATGGTAGTGTGACACTTTTAGCAAAAGGATGCATAAAAACAATGGTATATGAGAGGTTATAACTAACAAGAACACATTATACAGTTTGGATGTGGCAGATTGTCGCAGACCATATCAATATTTAGTTCAGATAAATGTATCCAAAGAAAAGATGCAAATTACGTTTTCCATGGTGTTAAATGGAAAACAATGCCTACTTCTGCTACCTTGAAAGGCAGCCCCATTAACGCCAAGTATGACCTACAAGAAGTCTAATAACATGATGTGGGATTAAGCCAAACCAGTATATCTATTCCAGAAGGAACAGACTCCCAACATGCACTTTTTTCAAGATAGCAAAAGGAGGCATTGTTTTCCATTTAACACCTTGGAAAACATATTTGAATACTTCCCAGAATTCCCTAGTGAAGCATCTATGGCTTTAAGTCTCCACACGCCTATAAGATCGGCCTTAATGGGCAAACTCTCCATAAGTAGAACTCTTACCTTCTGTCCAAAGAAAGGAGACAGCAATGAGTTGATAAAATGATTCCCTTTCTTCTTCAGGATGGCAGTGCTCCATACAGCTCCCGGTATGTTGGGTCAATGGTTGCTGATGTTCACAGAACTCTTGTATATGGTGGAATTTTCATGTATCCAGCAAATGAGAAGAGTCCAAAAGGAAAGGTAACTAACCACATTTGAACCTATAGTGGATAGGTATCATCAGTGGGAAATTAAGTGGATAACACCGCTGATATGCCTGTGCATAAATATAATTTGTTCATTACTATGTTATCTGCAGAATACAATAGTATCATAAAATGACCTTTATTGCAGAGTATACCAAAAAGCAGTAAAATAGCACATCATGCTTCCATTTTATTTGATAAAGTAACAGCCATCCTTAATAGAGTCAGCTTGGTACATCACCAATGCTTCCTGACATCGAATGGATCCTTCCTCGTCAGCTGTAAACACTACCCTAGGAAAACTGAATAAAGAAAAAAATAAGAAGCCTCTTTATCATGCTTCTGCAAGCATACGGGTTTGTGCCCATGCAATGGGAATGAAATATTGCCACACTCTGTAAAATAGAATTAATTGAGTCAGAGGAAAAGTTACTTTGCTTGTACATAGTGTCTTAACTGGCCATGAGTCAGTATTTTTAGTCATCCACCCTGGGCAGCTGACAACTTCTGATAATAAGTATAAGATATAAGGAACAGAGTTTACACATGAGAGCCTAAAATTGTAAGCCCTTGGCTGCAGTCAGAGACACATTCTCTGTTTTAATGTAAAAAATGTGGAACACCGTATCCTATTACTGCTGAAGCTATGAATAAGTATGACGGACTATATGATGACCTAATGTCAAAAGAAATCTAAGCTAAACCGAGACATATCACAGATATAGTACAACAATGCATTTATTTGGTGCATAAAATTACAACGGACCTGAATAATTTTTATACAATTCTTAAATTCAAAGAATTTAAGCAAGGAAGTTCATGAACAGGAAAACTTGTAGCTCCAATACAATACAATAGTAGAGTAAATATAATACATATATAATTGGTAAAGAGGTACAATGAAACAAGGCATCATAAATTCACTTCTCTGTTATTAGTGGGTCTACTAGGGTTTATGTCTATTTCATACCTCCCCAATTTCAGATGTGATTTTCCAGATTTTTTTTACAGTGTGGCGTTGCTACAGAAAAACGTGGGTATTATAAGTGTACCGAAAAGGGTACATTATAAGGATTAGCTAGAGAAAAAGGGAACATTATAAGTGGTGGCAACAAAAAAGGCTAAAGGGCTATAGAAAAGAGAACATTACAAAGACTGGGTAGGGAAATGGGGCAGTATAAGTGGGGACCAACAGAAAACTGGGCATTATAAGTAGAAAGGGAAAAAGAAAAGGGGTATTATAAGTGGGGTAACAAATATATAGAAGCTACAAAAAAGGGGGCATAAGTTGTGGATAAAAGAAAAGGGCAGAGTTGGAGAAACTGGAGCGCAAATATGATATGATGGGAAGCAGCGAGACATGGCTGGACAGTAGCTATGAGTGGGCTGTTACTATAGATACTATAGGTTATAGTCTTTTTTAGAAATGATCATATAAATAAAAAAGGGGGATGGGTTTGTTTAAATGTGAATTCTTGCCTCAATCCTGTCCTGCAAGATGACATCGGTGACGCAAATGAAAATGTGGGGTCCCCATGGGTAAGATATGGGAGGGGAAAATAATAATAAAATTGTTTATTTGTTATAAGGCTCCAAATATAATGGAGGCAGCAGTGGAAATGCTGAAAAGTCAAATTGATGCGGCTTCAAAGTACTTATCATGGGGGACTTCAATTACCCAGATATTGACTGGGGCGCAGAAACCTGCAGCTCCTACAAAGGTAGCAGGTTTTTGTCAACAACAAAAGACAATTGCCTGTTGCAACTAGTCCTGGAGCCACAAAATGGGGGCACTGCTGGACCTTATCCTAACCAACAGACCTGACTGGGTATCAAAATTACATGCTGGGTGGAACCTGGGAAATCAATAGGTTTACACAGTCAAGTTTCAATATTTTCAGATGATATTAAGCTGTGTAAAGTAATAAATACTGAGGTTGATAGTTTAGCATTGCAGAGGGATTTGTGAAAGCTTGAGGAGTGGGCAGAGAAATGATTGATGAGGTTTAATGTAGATTTATGTTAAGTTTTACACTTGGGCCATGGAAACAAAGTATAATTATGTTCTAAACAGTCAATTACAGTCAATGTTGAAAAAGACTTGGGGGTATTGGTGGATGGTAAACTAAATTTTAGTGACCATAGCCAGGCAGCTACTGCTATAGCAAATCAAGAGAGGAATATATTCTCATGATAAGGAAATAGTTTTACCCTTATATAAATCACTGGTCAGGCCACACATGGAATATTGTGTACAGTTTTGGGCACCAGTGTAGAAAAAGGACATATTAGAACTGGAACGGGTGCAGAGGAAAGCAACCCAGATTATTAAAGGAATGGGGGGGACTAGAATACAATGACATATTACAAAATTTGGGATTATTCAGTTTAGAAAAACAATAACAATGTACAAATACCAGTACAAGGATTTCTCCAAAGACCTTTTTATACCTAGGCCTGTGACCAGGATAAGGAGGCATCCACTACGCCTAGAGAAGAGGCGATTTTACCATCACCAAAGACAAAGGTTCTTTACTGTAAGAGCATTGAGACTATGGAACTCTCTGCCGCAGGAGGTTGTTATGGCAGACTCTATGTACATGTTCAAAAAAGGCCTGGATTCCTTTCTGGAGAGAAAAAAATATCACAGGTTATGGAGAAAACATTTGTTTAATTTTTAAAGGTTGGACTTGATGGTCTTGCGTCTTTTTCCAGCCTTATATTCTATGATACTATGATTTTTAAAATGTATTCAAACAATCTCCATGAAATCTACTACCACTACATTAACCAGTGAATATTGGCACATCAAGCTGCTTTTCAACTGTGGGACTGAACTTTGTTCCTCTGATTAGTTTTAAAATGCTTTACTTTTTTATTCCAAAAAACAGCTTCTGAGAAAAATCTGTTGTTTTCTTGATCCGCCTACTCTGTGAGTTTCTCTCTTTGACGTTACTACTTTATCACACAATGTTCCTGTTTACTGAACTCAAGTCAACTCAGTTCACCTGAAACACAAGTCACTTGGCACACAGTCACCTGTTGTTAAAGAATAGAGCTACCTTGTGTTTATACACTTGGCCCTCCCTGCCATGAGAACATATGACACTGTTTTATTTACAATTTGTAATTCAGGCTTTTCCATTGAATAAGTTGCTAAGATTCTGTTCCGGTCTTGGCTTCTGGTCAATTTTCCCAAAGTTATTTTATACTGAATTGGTACTGAAAATTACTTATCCATAAAGTAAGAAAAATGACCTATGGCAAAACCGGAGTAGACACTTAGTTGCTTATTCAACTCCTTGAGGACTTTTATTTTGCTATTCTTATTTCTATTTGCTATTTCCTATTCTTCATAAGCCAAACAGAGCCATATGAAGGCTTGTTATCTTCAGACCAAAATATACATATTAGTGACTAGAGATGAGCAGAACCATTATCTTTGTTGTCGTTCAGGGGACGGTGCCCCCACTAATTAACTTTTTAAATGCTGCCAGTATAGCTGGCAGGAGCATTTAAATCGTTGCCAGCATCTCCGCACTGCCGAAATGTGGGTGGCGTACATGTGCCATCAGCAATTACATGCCCCTGGCGGCGTAGGGTGGGTTGAATCCCAACCTGAATAATAATAATAATTCCTTTATTTATATAGCGCACACAGATTATGCAGTGCTACACAGAGCTTGCCAAATCAGTCCCTGGCTCACAATCTAATCAACCTACCAGTATGTTATGGAGTGTGGAAAGAAACTGTAGGACCTGGGGGAAACCCACGCAAAGACGGAGAGAAAATACAAACTCTTTGCAGATGTTGACCTGGATAGGACTTGAACACAGGATCCCAGCGCTGCAAGGCTATAGTGCTAACCACTGAGACTCCGTGCTGCCCATACCTGAACCCCAACTTCTGACTGAAGTTACAGATTGGAGACCCGAACCCACAATGTTTGGAACAGATCTGAACATTGTGTGGGTGGTTCCGCTCATCACTATTAGTGGGAACATTTAATCCCTTAACAACCAGGCCCTTTTCATTTTCGCGTTTTAATTTTTCGCTCCCCACCATCAAAAATCCATAACATTTTTATTTTTCCATGAAAAGATCTGTGTGAGGGCTTGTTTTCTGCGTAACAAATTGTGTTTCATAATTATGGTATTTAATATTCCATGCCATGTACTGGGAAGCGGAAAATAAAACGGTTTGTTCACATCTGAAACAAGCAGAGAATGCTATATAATATATAACATTGTGTCAAACTGTGAAGTCAAATTTATTTATTAGGAAACTAAATCAGGTGTAAATTAATGGCCATGGGTGTTTCTGATGACCCTAACTGTAAATATAGGCAACATAAATGATGACATGGTGATCTTAGTAGAAGCTATTAGGCTTGGACACTAAGAAACTTTGCAAACCGTTTTATGTACAGGCAGTCCCCTGGTTGCGTACAATATAGGTTCCATACGTTTCTTCTTAAGTTGAATTTGTATGTAAGTCGGAACTGTATATTTTATTGCTGTAGTTCTAGACAAAAATAATTTTTTTGCCCAAGTGACAGCTGTAGTTTCAAAATTTTTTTCCTGTAATGGGACCAAGGATTATCAATAAAGCTCCATTACAGTAACCTTACAGCTGATCATTGCAGTCTGGGACTAATGGAAAGCATTTAGAAAGCTTCCCTAAAGGTCACAGTGGGCAGTAATCTATAATCTGTAATCTATATTTAATTCTTTAGGTCTTTATTATGTTTAATTAAAGAAGAACAGAGGCAGAATGATGTAACTGTTTCTTTTCTCTGTCTTTTTAAGCTACGCCTTTTGTATGAGTGCAATCCAATGGCCTTTATTATTGAGCAAGCAGGCGGAATGGCAACCACTGGAGCTAAGCCAGTGCTGGATGTTCAGCCAGAGTCCATCCATCAGAGGGTGCCACTGATTCTTGGCTCACCAGATGATGTTGAAGAGTACTTGGCTTGTGTGAAGAAACACCAGAAGAGCAGCTAATTGTGTTTAACTTTGTTTTTTTTATTTATGTACCTGTGTTTCTTGTGTATAAAGGAAGTTATGAACAACCTACTCAATGAGTACATCATTGATAAACCAGACAGGTTGAATTCAATCCCTTATAATACAATATATTAAGAGTTTGTATAAGAGGAGTGTTGTACAGATGCACAATGAAAATTTGCCATGTGCTGTTTTTTCAAATGGATAGCACCATACGCCATACATTTTTATGGATCAGTGATGTGGTCATTATTACAATGCACCACGCAAACCCATTCGTTAAAAGAATACTCTATCAAAGCACTTTTCATGTAGCATTCATAGACTATAGTTTTTCACAGCCGATTTTGGCAACATTTGTGTGCAGGTAGCATACGACTTCTTTTCTTAAAAGGCTCACGTGGAAAGCTTTAGGAACCTGACGGCAAGAGGCAGTACCACAGCAGAAATTAAACAGTTCTTATATTCATTGGTGGTTTGTCCATGTAATTAGATGAATAAGATGGAAATTGCTCCTCTAAACTGTGCAGTCTGAAAATGATGGAGTTAAAAGATGTGTCACTTGCACTGCCCAAGGAACACAACTGCTGCCATTAGAGCTAGGCCCGGGACTAGGGGTAGTCTCACCTAGGGCGCTACCCTCGCCTCCTATCCTGGGGCGGTGTCCCAGCCTTCAGTAGCGATCAGCGATATGTGTATCTATAAGATACACATATTGCTGGTTGCTGTGAGCAGCCGGCGCCCTCTAGGACCCAGAAGTGCAGCTGCCAACGTCATTGCTCAGGCATCGGCACCGCCTGGGTCATAGAGTGAGAGAAAGGACGGAACATGTGGTATCAGGGAGCGCAGGTAGGTAAGTATTATTTTATTATTTTTGCAGAGGCTGCCTATATACACTACCCTTTGCGATAAATAAGGTCGGGTATTTGTTAGTAGTTTGCGGGCACTCGGTCTCTAAAAAGGTTTGTCACCACTGTACTAGGGGATTGCTGTATACTACGGGGGGACTGTGTTATACTATAGGGGCTGCTGTATTCTTCTGGGGTTTGCAGGCTGTATACTCGGGGGCTGGCAGGCTGTATGCTTACGGGGGGGGTTTGACCAATGCATTTCCCACCCTCGGTGCTTATACTCGAGTCAGTAGTTTTTCCCAGTTTTTGGTGGTTATTAAAATTAGGGGGTCTCAGCTTATACTCGGGTCGGCTTTACCGGTATATACGGTAATTAACAGTCATATGAAAACAATAGTAGTGAGGGTCCTATACGCAAAGAGCTTACAGTTATGAGGATGAGGGGGGTGACACAAGAGCTACGTCATGAGATGAGGGCGTGACACAAGAGCTTACAGTCTATGAGGATGAGGGGGAGGGGGGGACACAAGAGCTCGTTACAAGGGATGAGCGGTGGACACAAGAGCCGTACGTCTAGAGGTGAGGGGGTAACACACGAGCTTACAGTCTATGAGGATGAGGGGGTGACACACAGAGCTTACAGCTTAGAGAATGAGGGGGGTGTGGTGACAAAGAGAGATTACCAGTCTATGAGGATGAGGGTGACACAAGAGCTTACAGTCTATGAGGATAGAGGGGGGGTTACGGGTGGGGGGGACACAAGAGCTTACAGTCTATGAGGATGAGGGGTCCGAGCTACGACAGGATGAGGACGCGACTTCAGTCGTAAGATGGATGAGGGATGACCAAGAGCTTAGAGTCTACGAGGATGAGGGGTGACACAAGAGCTTACAGTCTATGAGGATTGAGGGGGGTAACACAAGAGCTACAGTCCTGAGGATGAGGGGTTGACACAAGAGCTTACAGTCTATGAGGATGGGGGGGACACGAGCTTACAGTCTATGAGCTGAGAGGAGGGAGGTGACACGAGCTTACAGTTCATGAGGAGAGGGGTGTGTAAGGTGACACACAAGAGCTTACAGTCTACTGAGGATAATGGTGGTGGACACAAGGAGCTACAGTCTATGAGGATGAGTGGGTGACACAAGAGCTTACAGTCTATGAGATGAGGGGTACACAAGAGCTTACAGTCTATGAGGATGAGGGGGTGACACAAGATGCACAGTTTAGAGGATGGGGTGACACAAGAAGACTTACAGTCTATGAGGATGAGGGGGTGTACACAAGAGCTTACAGTCTATGAGGGATGGGGGTGACACAAGAGTCTTAGAGTCTACGGGATGAGGGGTGGACACAAGAGTTGCTCTATGAGGATGAGGGGGTAACACAAGGTCTACAGTCATGAGGATGAGAGGGTTGCACAAGGCTTACAGTCTATGAGGATGAGCGGTGACACAGAGTTACAGTCTATGAAATGAGGGGGGTGACACAAGAGCTTAGAGTCTACGGGACTGAGGGGTGGCACACAAGAGCTTACATTTCTGAGGATGAGGGGGTGGGTAACATAAGAGACTTACAGTCTATGCAGGATGACGGGGGTGACACAAGAGCTTACAGTCTATGAGGATGAGGGGTGAACAAGAGCTTACGTCTGGAGGAGGGGTGACACAAGAGCTTACAGCTCTATGAGGATGAGGGGTGGACACAAGAGCTTACAGTCTATGAGGATGAGGGTGAGGTGGACGTGACACAAGAGCTTAAGTCTATGAGGATGATGGGGAGGTGACACAAGCTACAGTGCTGATGAGTGAGAGGGGGGTTGACACAAGAGCTATAAGATGAATGCAAACTTTGCCATTCATTAATATTCTAGAATCTTAGCAAATTTCTTAATAAGATCTGTAAATGTTTCTTTAAAAGAAATAATTTTAAAATTAGAATAGAAAAAAAATGCTATCATTTGTGTCAATTATTACATCAGGAAGAAATATAAGCTGCAGATTTTAGAGATCTCTTTCACATGTATTGTTTAGTACCACAATCTGTATGGTGAAATTACCCAATAACAGGAGCGGACTACACAAGATTTTCGACTTTTTCTTTTATCCCTATATTCTGTATGTAATGGTTTCTATGGTAACTGTACACATTTATAATAGTTTCTGATAATCTCTCTTTCATGAGCTGTTTTCAGGTATCCTGTGACACTGTTACATTCCAATTTGTCACACAACATTTCCTTTCTGCTGGGTCATGAAAAAGGAACAAACCTCTGAAACTTCCAAGGTCTGATTGTTATCCAGCCATTGCAACATGTCAGCCACTATAACAGATACTACTGTGTGCAAAATGTGCATATAGTTACTAATGTAGAAATCCAATTTTCACTGTGCTTTACAATATTAAAAAAACGATATATTTAACCTGAAGATCTATCTCATGTGTTCCCATTGTGCCTCTGATTTTGAAAAAAAAACAGAGACAGATTTTATAAAAAGTGTCCTAAAGTAGACAGTGCAGTGAGTTTGACTAGACAGTCTTATTCTGCACCAGATTCATATACGTAAGTGTCTGGTGCTGAGTGATAAATCTGTACTAGTATAAGACTGTCCAGTCGTACTCTGCACCTCCATATAGTTGGCTTATTTAGGCAGGGAAGTTATGACAAATTCTCCGGGTCAGGAGTATTTTTTGTTCACAGATCTTTTTGTGTGAAAGACCACGCCCTTTTCACGACCACATCTTTTGCCAGGCTAGTCGTAGGGAGAGCCAGTTAAAACTAGACAGAATCGTTCATAGAACAATCAATAAATTTTTCCCCAATGTGCCCACTGGCTGCTTAAAAATGTATGTGCCACATTGTGCTCCAGAATATAGTCATTGCTTTCAGTTTAGAAGTTCCCTCACTGATTTCATTAATCAAGTCCATTAGAGCAGGGCACTACTAATACTAAAGGGTGGTAACTGGGTTGTAGTTGAACTGTATAAATAGGTAATGGATATTTAACACCCAATGCAGGCAGCACCATGTACGACTTAGTCATGCATCTTCATCCACAGAAATAGAAAAGAAGTGTAAAGTTTTTCTATTCTAAGAAATAAAATGTACAGAATACTATTTATAGAAAAAAGGGGAATAAACTGAAGCGTTTACCAAGACTGGATTCAGATTCTGACTTCTGTATTAAGATTGAATAATTTATGTCTTCCGTAAGTGTTGTCAACTGTGTACTCTGTTATTACAGGAAATATATGCTGAATAGAAGGAAAGTATCAAGTGCAGTGTTTAGTAAGTTCTTCAGGGATTCTTGCTCTTTACGTAGATTTGACACCCACTTGACACCCATCAGTGTTATGCAAAATATGTGTACTATACTATAGTAGTACTTACTACTTAACATAACATGGTAGACAGAAAAAATTCTATGTAGTAAGTGATGCTCTTAGAGCGTCACAGAACTGAGGGGTGTATAACAGCGTTACCTAGTGCCATATTGTAGTACAAATCAGGGACAATGTCCCATTAGTGTTGTGTACAGTTACAGACTCTGTAAGGGGAGGGATTGGAAGTTTTGTGGAACAGGTGTCCTAATAGTGTGATATGCCACTCCTAATAACCTCCCTGTTCATTGTTTTAAGGGTTAGGTGAAAGAAAGTAGTTAGAGGGTACAAGGTTGGAAAAGTGAATTCCTACTCACTTGTATCTTCAACCCTTCTGCTTGTATTTTAATTTCACTGAAAGACTCTTGTTTCTTTTATAATACTAATAAAGTTATATTTTATTCTAATCTTGTTGTAGGAACAAAGGTATTAACATGAGCTCTGAGCTGTGATTGGTTACTATAGGAAATGAGTAATTAAAGACGCTTATGTGTGAGGTAAGATGAATACAGACATACAGGCTGTGACCAGAGACTGACAGGGGCTGTGACAGGGAGTGAGAAAGGCTGTGACAGGGGCTGAACAGACAGGGGGGGCTGTGACAGGGGCTGACAGACAGCTGTGACAGGGGTGACAGACAGGCTTTACGGGCTGACACAGCTGTGACAGGGGCTGACTACAGGCCTGTGACAGGGGCGACTATACAGCTGTGAAGCGGGCTGCTGATGACAGGCTGTGAAAGGGGGGCTGACTGGAGGGGTGGGGGCAGGGCTGGCTATATACGCTACAGTGGGGAGCTTGCTGGCTATATACTGAGGGCATAGGTTATGATTTTTTTAGGGACAGAGTGTGGAGAGGTTCTCAGAGGGCCACAGTCACCCGGGTGCAATTCTGCAGAGGATAAGTCACAGACTGGACAAAATTTCCATGACGTCTTTACCTGATAGAGAAGGGACTAGCAACTATTGGGAGAGTTACCTAGGAAGAAGAGAGCAAGTATGGACGAGGACCGAACACAAATAAGAAGGAAGGCTGCAGGCGCTAATATAAGTATTCGTCTGTGCCCAAGTAGAGCCGCAATTTGCAGTACATGCAATTCTGGTATCATATTGATGGTGTAGTAAATACATCAAATATATATAATACATTGGTCTATAATTATAAGTGCAGGATAATCTGTGCTGTTTATTCTTTGCTGTGCAGCCTAGTAATGGTATCTATGTGTTGGTATATTCATTGCTGGACATATATTTGTTTACTACATTCTTGGCAGGTTTATATTATAAAGCATTGCAGGTATTTTCACTGGAGGGGCATATTTTCACAGCGGGAGGCTTATGTAATGTTTTCATAGTAGTTGACCACTTAGATTCTTTCTTATTATTTTTAAGGGGGAGGCATTTCATTTTAATTTAGGATTGGGGGAACAATTTAGCATGACTGCCTAGGCAATAAATGCCTTGTCCCGGCCCTGATTAGAGCCATGATTCTGTTAGTCACTGCTTCCCCACGGGAAATACTATTGCATACTGAACATATGACTTCAGAGTAATGTCGCAAAACTTGTAGAATCATAGATGACAATTTTGTACACTTAATACACCCCTGTGAAGTTGTCCTTACCTGAAAATCAACAGCATTGAGTGCTGAAGGAGAGGGGGGGATTAGCTCTATGTAATTCCTCATCTAGTTGTATAAATGGACTCCAATAACTTAATACTCCTATCGCCCCCAACCCCACATTTGAAATACTATGGGTTATTTCAATTTAACTGTGTGTTTGAAGCAAGGACATAATTATATTCAGTGATAGAATTCTGTCTACTAGTCAAAATTTTATTATACATGTCAAAACTCCACATAACGTGTTTCTTTTGCCAATTTGAATTGTTCATATGTTTCACAAGAACTACAAAACTGATTTATAATGGCAAACATTGGCGACTACTTGAGTATACTTTATTCTATAATAGGCACGAACAGAAGAAGATGGAGAAAAGGGAGGCCGTGCTCTGATGATCCCTTCATGCATCACTTCCCTGTCAGCTGCTGTTAACCATTAACCTCCCGGACTTCCAGTGCTGGCAAGAATTGTGCCTTCCCTCTGTGTAGCATGCGTAGGAATCACGTGAGAAATGTTTATGGGAAGGAAGACCTGTCTGGTGGTAAAGGGTTAATCTTGTCCCACATACAAGGAAGTTCTGACTCAGTCAGTATGTAGTAATGTTATCACATAATATCACATGATGAATGGTTCACAACACATGGCACTGTTATTAGAGAATGAACCAGCTAACCTGAAAAATGTGTATAAATTATTTAGAAGGTATAGCTTAAACACAATTGATAGGCCTCTGGTTCATGTATAGGCTCTCACAATACTATATAAAAGTCACATATAACATGTTTTATCTCACTCTGAGACCGTGAGAATTTTTAATTCATTTTTATATTAAACAAAGTCAAAAGTATATACGTAAATCCTAAAATTACTGAATCTTCAAATAATCTGGACAGCCATATGATGTATTGAAAGCTTCTGAAGGGTTTTATTGCCAACATCTGGTAAATTACAGACCACCCTGTGGAGATTTTAAGTACACCTGAAACACACTGCTTCTTTGTGTACAACAAATGAAAGTTTATATATAATCAAATATCAGGAAGAGAATTTTGGATTTGCACAAGTCTTGTTCATCCATAAGTCAGTTACCAGATACCTTGCTCCTTTTAAGGTATCTGTAAAACAATATATGATGCTGTCTGAAGCTGGTAACCACAGTGAAACAAGTATGTACAATAAAAGAGCAGATTAATGTTGCCAAATGCACACTGACAATTCCTTAATTTTTGGAGACATGTCGCCTGGGGTGACAAACAACAAGTTGAACTGTTTGGCCATAATTACATTGTTACGTTTGGCATGAATAGGAAAATTCACAAAGCCTGTGAAACCATCCGATCTGTGGCACACGGGGTGTGTCTGTACATGTTGTATTTGCTGAGGAGGGCTAGTGCACTTCACACAATAGATGCATAATGATAAAAGAAATTATGTGGAGATTCGCTCAGCATCTCAAGACATACAGCCCGGAAGTTAAATCTTGGCCACAAAAAGTGTCCCAATGACGTGGCATACTGCCAAACTGGTTACAAGGGCTTCAGTATAGCACATTTTAGGAGTGGCCATACAGCCATATCTCAATCCTATTGAAAAATGTTTAATATCTAAAAAGGACAATTTACTGCACTGAAGATAACTTTCTGTGAATCTTCTCTAAAATCTATTCAAATGATGAATGTTCTACAAGTATTGCAATAAAACGCAATTTTGTGAACATGTCCAATCAAGCCTTCCCTCACACAGAGCAGAGTCGTGGTGATACCAGATATTAATTCCAAAATCCATTCACAGTGAGTCTTTTCTAGTAGAGAGCATCGCACATGAGTGCATTATTAGTTGGGAGGTTTATTCCCGACTTGCATTGTGTCTGGCGCTTGAGACAGGCTGTGACAGGGGCTGACTGACAGGCTGTGAAAGGGGCTGACTGACAGGCTGTGACAGGGGCTGACTGACAGGCTGTGACAGCGACTGACTGACAGGCTGTGACAGCAACTGACAGACAGGCTGTGACAGGGGCTGACAGACAGGCTGTGACAGGGGCTGACAGACAGGCTGTGACAGGGACTGACAGACAGGCTGTGACAGGGGCTGACTGACAGGCTGTGACAGGGGCTGGCAGACAGGCTGTGACAGGGGCTGGCAGACAGGCTGTGACAGGGGCTGGCAGACAGGCTGTGACAGGGGTGCAGATTTGAAAATGGGTTGATTATATAGGGGGTTATTGATGTTAAATATGTAAAATTTCATTCAAAACAGTATTTATCCCCAAAATAGTCAATTCTGAAAATACGGAAAAGCGATATTCGATTTGTAAGCCGTTTGACATCAAAATATATTATCCAGACATTTCAAAAATGATGAAAATGTAAAGTAGACATATGGGAAATGTTATTCAGCAATTTATTTAGGTGGTAAATCTACCTGTCTGAAAGTGTGATTTCGAATTTCGAAAATGGCAATTTTTTCCAAAAATTCATTATTTTGTCTTTTTCTTTTTTTTCTTAAATAAACACAAAACTTATCAGCCAACATATGCCACTAAAATGAAGTACAACATGTGAGGAAAAAACTCTCAGAATCGTTTTGATAAGTAACAGTGTTCAAAAGTTACAACCAGTCAAAACGACGCAGGTCAGAATCCAAAAAATGGGACTGAGACTTAAGCTATAAACTGGCTGCGTCCTTAAGGGGTTAATAATCTTGCATGCCTCCTTGGACTGAATGCAGCAGATACTCCCATAGTCTTCTGAGCATTGTGTCATGTCATGTGACCAGGGTGACATCATCTAAGGTCCTTTTGCCTCCTAACATTTGCAAACTGCTAAATCAGACTTACCCTATCCCAGACTCACTGCTGCAGCACTGGATGCAGACATGAAAACCAAATTTTAAAACAGACAGCTCTGCATTCATGTGATTCACACCAGAAATATCATGGCATTCCTGCAGTACAGGAAAAACTAGCACTACAATAGTTTACAGCTGCTATTTATAGGACAAGGCAACTTGTCAGCACCTTCAGTCATGCTACCCCAAAGAAGGAACAGGGAAAGGAGCTCTGCAAACAGCAATAAATAGTTATATACAGTAGTGCCATAAAGCAGCGCTTTATAGGTCAATTTGAAGGACTTCTGCATAAAGGTACATAGATCCTGGAATTACACAGCTAAACTCCCAAACACTCAGCCATAAAGGCTGCTAGAGTCCATTACCTTGTACGATCACAAGACTTATGCCTCATTTGAAATGCTATTGGGTTTCTATTTCGACAAGAAGCCATGAACACCTGCACCTCAGTCACTGACCTCAGGAGACACTTGTGCTGGTCAAGTGATATGGGAGACTCATTTGAGCAGGGAGCACCTTGGTAAAAAATTACATTGTATCTTTAACCTAGAAAAAAAAAATGTTATCTAAATGTTGAGATCAATTTTTACACTAATGCAAAACTTTAAATTTGGGGAAAACCCACTTGTAATTTTCAGCTTTAAAAAAAGTGCAACTCCAACTATTTTTATTTTATTTTTTTTACAAATCAATAGCTCTTGGGATGTAGAACAATGTTTGCCCATCATCTTAATTACCTATGGGCAGCAGTTTTGAATCCTCCTCAGTTTAGCACTAGCTTGTCTCCTGGCTGTGCAGATTACTCTCATCCTCCTTGTAAACAAGATATGGACTGAAAGTGTGTGTGTGGGGGGGGGAGGGCTGGAAAAAAGCTCATAACTGGCAGAGATGGGGAGGCAATGCTCTGCTACACAGAGGCTATAATAAATAATTTGATGGTCCAGCCAGATTCCAAATAACTTCAATCTTTATTCTGATAAAATTCTTACATCCACAGTGTAATTCCTGTTTCCACCAACGCATTTCAAACAGTCACACCGTTCTTAGTCATGGTCTGATGACCAAGACCATGACCAAGAACGGTGTGACCGTTTGAAACGCATCAGAATAAAGATTGAAGTTATTTGGAATCTGGCTGGACCATCGAATTATTCATTGTTTTTTTTTTTTTTTAAGTATTTATTTTTGCAATTTTTGAAAATTTTTTAACAAGTACAATAAACAAAACCAAAGAACAAGATTGTCTGTTACATACTTTCTTCCCCACAATGCAGAATTATTAAATAACATCCATGGTAACAATCAGGGTCTTACTGCGTTCCAATATTAACTAAGGGATATTGCGCAATAATTGACAGCAAATAATGTAGCCAGACGTCTTGTTACGACACAAATAACTATTGACACATAGACAATCAGTCACACACGCACACACACATACCAGCACACTCAGTCTCCTTCATTATGGAGAGAAGTAGATACCACATGTGATAAGGCTGTATGGGGAGTCACACACCATCTGGACCAGATGCGATCAAACTTCTGGGGACACTTCCTGTTGATATACAGGGACCGGTAGTGGGGAATGACACTGTTAATAAGTAGTATCCATCTGGGCTCCTGGTCCTTCCAGGTCATCATCACCACTTTCCGGGCATAGTATAAGACAAACCTAAAGAAAATTTTGTCATAGTGGCCATTTACAACTTAATTTATGATGCCGAGGAGACACACAGAGGGAGACATTAATCGTGGGAAATCAAAGTGTAGATTTAGGAACTCCAGCACTTCGGACCAGAAGACATGAACCCTAGGGCAGGACCAGACACAGTGCAGGAAGGATCCGGCTTCTGCCTGACAGCGAAAGCAAAGATCATTGGGCATAGCTCCCATGCGGAATAGTCTAGCAGGGGTAAAATATACTCGATGCAGGATTTAGTCTGGATTAGGAAGTCCCTCGCACTCACTACAGATGTGAAGTAGGACAGTTCGACCTCCCTCCAGTCATCATCCGACAGGTCAGGGATATCCTGTCTCCAGCATTCACAGGCTCTATCAAACGGTCTGGACTTTTGCTCTTGTAGGAAAGCATAGCACTGAGTGAGTGGCTTAGGGAGGTGCGGGGTACTCAGAGTCTCTAGTTTGGAGAATTGCACTGTCAGGCTAAAGGAGCTGAATTGGGCTTTGAATGCATGTCACAGTTGCGTGTAGTGGAAGCTGGCTGTATTGGGGACAGTATGTCTCTCCCTTATCTTGTTAAAGCTGAGTAATTCTGCATCTGGGGATAAGAGCTGCCCTACAAATTTCACCCCAGCTGCCCCCCACATTGTCCAGCCTGGGTGGGAGAGGAAGTGAGAAAGCCATGGATTTAGCCACAATGGAGTCCTAGGCGAGAGAGGGGGAGAGCTGCTTGGTTCTATCAGGGATTGCGCCCTACGCCAGCACACCGCTACCGTATGTAGGGGAAGTGGGGTATCATATGGGGACTTATATCTGTACAGCAGGTTTGTAAGGGCCTCGTAGGAACCTACCAGGGCTCCAGCCAGTGCAGCAGCTGCATTACCCATGTCTATATCTATCCACCACCAGGCATATACTAGCTGGGAAGCCAAGTAATAAAGATACAGATCCGGGGCAGCCAGCCCACCCCTAGACTTGAACGCCTGAAGCAGCAGCGCTAAACTGAAGCGTGGGCGCCACCCTGCCAATAGAAAGACCTGAGAATGCCATCTATGCGTTTAAACAGGCTCTTAGGAAGCAGTATAGGACAAGCATGGAAAAGGTATAGAAATTTTGGGAGGAAGATCATTTTGAATATGTGAATTATTCATGGTTGCCAGTACCTTCTCAGACAAGGTGGGTGCCGTGCCAGTTCCATGTACAAGAGGGCTTGAGGTGAGCTGGAATCGTATGTTTACATAGAGGCTATGCCTTATCTACCAGAAATCAATCACCCCACAGTCCAATTCTACATAACTTTAACTCTTGCACCTCTTGTCACTCTTCTGCCCCCTCCCCAACCTTCTACTCTTGGAACTTTCTGCAGTGTGGAGAAACTATTAACCCTTAGTGCTGAAAGCACAGACAATGCCATTACATGATTCTCCATGTATTAAAAGTGAACTGGCTATTCACTTGGTACATCTTGTAAGTATATCATGCAGTGGTTATTAGATTTAATTGTAGGAATCTTGCTGGTTTCACTGCTAAATTACTGAATGCGAGAACATAAGGCACCATGGGAAGTGAGGGCAACCTCAATTCAACTCAGCTTCAGGGATATAGGAAGAGGTTAGCCTGTCCACTGCACCAATGTTTCAAGGTAGCAAAAGGAGGCATTGTTTTCCATTTAACACCTTGGAAAACATATTTGCATTCTTCCCAGAATTCCCTTGTGGAGCATCTATGGCTTTAAGTCTCCACACGCCTTTAAGGTGGCCTTAATTGGCAAGGTCTCCTTGAGAACAGCCATTATCTGACCCCACTTCACCAATGAGTGTTTTAACAATCGGTTTCGAAACAGAAGCTATAACGCCGCAAAGAAAGCAACACAGCATGGGCATTGTTCTGTGGACCTGTGTGGTAGCGGTAGGGCTGCGGAGTTAGAAGCTAAACTTCCGACTTCACAGCCCTGTTTAAGGGCAATCCCTCCCAGTGGTTTTCCCTCTGTAGCAGAGAAGCGTCATGTACATACAGAGTGCAGACACTACCCAGTTTACAGGCAGCCTACTTAGATATGCCAACAAGTACTTGCACAACTGCCAAGTAGTTGTGAATGTATACAACCAGTGCAGGACAGATCAGGGAACAGAAGTAGCCAGGAAAAAAAGTAAAGATTGTCTGCTATGGGGTTTCCATTAATAGTTGTCTGCTCATAATGCAGTATTTATTGCTGAACTGTTATTCTCTTTTGCAGTGCTGGTTACTAGTGCTACTCAACTTTGAGCAATAAAATGTAGCCCTTGCACCAATGCTTACCCCTGGCTGAAATCCTGCGATTAGGAATAGAGCATTTAAGAAGTTATAAACTCTCAAAACTAGGTCTCCTTTAAATCTTAGATTTTTAGGAGCTACAGAAACAGATCTCCATTATTAAAGTTGGTTCAGAAATGTACAGTTCATGACTTATTTCAGTGGCATTTAACCATTCATAATATTTTAAGGGAAGAGTACATTTTAAGATGACAGACCTACTGTCCTGATACAATTAATATATAGGAGTGAATGGCATCCTCATGACATCAGTTAGGTGGGAAGTGAAATTTAGTTGTAAATTACTGCAGGTTGTAATTTTGGCCCTCTACAACTATATACATCCTATGTATTAGTTTTGTCATCTGTACACCAAGTTGCAAATAGCATACAATATGTACAGGGTTTAAACCATTTTATTTTACAATATAAAAACATTAATCACAAAATAAAAAAACAGTACTAAAACAATGCAGCTTTAAGGTGATGTTCCCAGCACAAAGTTGTGATCCTGCAGAAGTCACAACTGTTAAAACTCAAAGTAAAAAGGAAACAGGTGCCTAGTGTCTTAAAATAAAGTCTGTAAAATTACACTAGAGGATAGCTAGCAGCAGTGGCAACTCCGCAGTGGTTTCCTTTGTCTTTGGCTATGTAAACGTAACCTTGGTTGCCCCATTTTTCACTCCAGCTAGGAGAAAAAGAAAGACATGTTAATTTTAGAAACTAGTTGAAAACAGTATTCCAGGTATAGCTACATCAACTCCTATTCAGAGTGCATTTTTTCAGTCACCTTAAAAACCACACAATGGGTTGTCAGTGCTAGCTGCCCTTTTGTCAATATAAGGAAACCACCTACCTGTTTTTAACTATCCAGTATTTCTTTCCATCAACATCCTCTCCTTCAAATCCATAGCCAACAACAAGGACACCATGATCTAGATCTGTGCTGCTACAGGCAGGCTCATAGTAGATACCTATAAACACAGTATTTTCAGTAAAAGTGGATACAACATTCATTTCTCTCCAGATGCATGTACACAAGCCTGGTAGGATACTCACCACTTTGATAGAACTGGAATGACTGATGTCCAGCATCGATTGCCACAGACACAGGACCTACTGATGCCACGGCCTTCATCAATTCCTTTTCACTTCCAGACTGTACATCCATGAAGCCAGTATCATTTGCAGCAGTGTAGTTTGCATTGTATTTACATTCTTGGTCATCCTGAATTAGATAGACAAGGTCAGTACTGCTCAGTGTAAAGTGCTGAAAGATCAGTTCTTGAATACAATGGCTAGAGCGGGCTTACCTTGCCAATGTATGGGTAATACTCCTCAGAATCAATGCCCTTGTTGTCCAGAACATATTGGAAAGCTTGATCCATAAGACCACCATTGCAACCTTCATTACCTTCTGGTCTAGAGCAGTCAACAAGATTTTGCTCACTTAAGGACACTAGTTTTCCAGTCTGTCTGAAGTGTTGGCCTTCAAGAGCTCCAGTAGAACTGAAAGCCCAGCATGAGCCACACTGACCCTAAAAAACAAGACAAAAAAAATGCCTTAAAGTGTGCCCAACACATCAGCTCCCTACAAATACCAAACTAATCTAGAAAGACATAGCTGACAGACTTTGCAACAATCTGCATAAAAGCAGCTTGCATTCATGCAGTCTGAAGTCTAAAGTTCACTAGTAGAGGCCATCAATATACCTGATCTTTAACAGGTGTTACATATCCTTCTTTGCGCCAGTCAACACTCCTGGGGGGTTCATAGTTATTTGGAGACATAAATGTTGATCCTCTTTTCCTGTCAGGCTTGTGTTTATAGCCATTCATCAGCTGTCCAAACTCTTCTGAGGTCTGAAAGGCGAGAGTTAGATTTTACCATACAGAAACCACAATATTTATAACATTCCAAATATTACAAGTGGACATAAAGGAGATTTATCACAGACCATGTGCGGCTTATTGTAGGGGCAAAACACAGCTTCCAGTTTCTGCTGGTGCAGAGAGTCCAACAACACTCAACTACATGTTTATCCCAAGAAGCAGGGGTACTCACCATATCAGCAAAGTGATTCATGCCAAGCCTGTAAGTATGTTTGCCCAATGAAAATTCTATGTTGTGCATCTCAATAGCCTTCAGATTTTTCTCCCATATAATTCGCCTCCAGCTGGCTTCCCTCTGTAAGAGACAGGTATGAATGAGCACTCGATTGCTAATGAAACCTAACAAAATGTTTCAAAGTATTAAATAAAGTACACATCATGTCTTTGACTACAAGCCAGAAAACCCAAATATCAAGTGTATCCTATGCATGGTACATTAAACTAGTCCAGCTAAGGCCTAGCATCTTTGAATCTAAAGGATTGAACTTTATATTTGGATTAAAAAAAAAAAAAAAAAAATTAACTTTACTAAACATGATCAAGTTTTCCCTACAGAAAAAAAAAAATCTGCATACCTTAGCCACAATAGTACATTGTAAAGGGATTATTTGTACTGCAATGGTGGTATGATACTCAAACATATTCCCTTAAATAACATGTACCAGATCTGATTGACTATACACTGGAGAGGAGATAATATACCACCAGTTACAAGAACAGGGGTCCTGCTCTCACCAACTGAGTGAAGATGCAGGTTGGGCATGCACCCTGCCACGGCAATACACTGTGGGAGCCTTAAAATTGCCAGAGAGCTCAGGTAGTTTACAGTTTGAGTGACAGATGGCCAAGCACTTAGCCATTTCCAATACACCCATGGCATTAAATAGAACTGCAGCTTGACCTACCACTTCATTCAGATAGTAATAACAGGACCTCTATTCTCGTGATAAGGCAATCCCCCCCGCCCCCCTGTGGCAATATTTGCTACTAAATAGGGCAAGTAACAGAACATGTTAATGCTTTTTTAATCCATTCATAAAAGAGTTTATACAGGGATGCAGAGGTCATGTCTACTCTTTCTAGGTATTGGGGTTTAATGCAAACAATCACCTGAAAATGTTTTAATAAAACATTGGATTCTTTACACTGGATGACATTGCTTTTAATGTATTTCAAGAAGCAAAGATCAGTATTTAACTGCCACTAAAGTGGACTGAATACAGTTCACAGTCAATAGTTACCCCATTTATAGGCCTCAAGGCTAATCCACCAAAGCTTGCGGAGAATTATACATTCCTACTACAATATGTTACATGTTCAGTAAGTTTACTGCCTGCATATAGTAGCAAATAACCTTACAACTTGTAAGACTTAGATACTTACTGGCTCATAGGTTTTGGAATAATAACTCATGAACTGCTGCCAGTGGGAATCCAGCGCCGGGTCAATCATAGGAGCAGCCAGAACAGAGGCGAAACAAAGCCCAACAGCAGCGAGTATGTATAGCGTCATGGTTGCTGGAGAGATAAGAAAATTACATTAGAAGCCATAATAATGCGGATATCTATAATGAATTGTTTATTAGCCAAGCTTCTTGGTCACTTCACTCAAGACCAACATTAAATGCAGACGCCATGACTATCCCAGACAGTAATAAAACATGGAGCACAAGGAGAAGAGGATGTGTGGGACAGTCCGGCCCCCTCCCCCAGCACCCACCATGAGTACACAAACAGCACCCAGCCCCCACCTGCACGGGACAGGAAGCTCCATGTTATATCAGCTGGATGTACATCCAGGCGGATAAGAGCTGACTCATCCCGAGAGGAGGGAGGGGGGGGAGGGGGGGGCGCACTCAGGCGGCACCGGGAAACTGGGACATACTTCTGACAAATTTATGCCGGGCGAGGGGGTTACTGAGCCACATCCCAGGCAGCTAAGGGTTAACAGCCATCGGGCAGCAGAGATGAAGAACGCCGGGCGCCTCCATAGCATACAGGCATGTAACGGGGCAGCGCTACCGCAGGGACACAACAACCAACAAAACATATTCCAAAAACACCACGAAGCAGCAGCCCTATTTCCCCCGCCCGGACCCCCAGCTGACTTACCTCGATGCAGGATCACTTTCTGGGAATACAGGCATTGACCAGCCCGGCGTTCTTATATAGTGAGGTCCTGGCACCGCCCATCAATTTCATGATTGGTCAATGCTTTGCCCGCGGGGCTCATGTGACTGAGCAGCGCGTGACTCGCCTTGTTGTTGTGGTGTGCAGACGAGGGGCGGGGCCAGCGCTGTACGATATGAATGTTTATATATATTATACTATAGATTATATACACCGTGCCTGTCACTGGCCTTATTATATGACTTGTTTTGGAACTCATTCCCCTTCAGTGTTAGGACAAATAAAATAAGATTGAAATAAAAAATTAATTTCAGTATTATTGACTTTCTTTTGGGTAAATTATTCATTTTGGGTGTTTTTTTTCCAAAACAGTTTTAAGACTGTTACCTAACAAGCAAGTATGGTTGCACAATCTAGCTCCATACTCTTGCTGGGTTCATGCTTCAGAACCTAGAATCAACCAACTGAAGTGACTTGCTGAGTTCTCTTAAATGATGAGGTTCGGTCCAGTAAATCCCACAAGCACATGGTGGACAACAGGAATTCTACAGTTTTCTTTGTGATCCAAAGCCATAAGTGGATCCATATAAAGAGATTTAAAGGGGGAATACCCCTTTAACCCCTTCATCTTTCCTTTTAAAGCAACATGTAGCTTTGACTCAAAAGACTGCATCAAAAACAGCGGTGGAGTTAACAAATAAAAAATAATAAGTTGTGTATGAACCTCTGTAATGTTATATATATTATTGTTAATATATATATATATATCCATATGTTATGTCAGGTCTTATGTAACCTATCATGCTAGCCATACAGTCCTACAGAACTCTATATGCTGACATTGCATCTTGCCGCTATCATGCAGACAGTGCTCCAGAAACCAGCCAAATTTTCAGATAAATCTGCTGCGTCTATTGTAAATAAGCAAAAAGCTAGACACGTGCCGGAATGGAGCCAGGATCTGAATTTCCACTTTCCTATTGTGTAACTTCTGTGGTAAATCTTTCTGCTTACAAGTCTAGAATGACTATGACTATGACACTTTGGCACCACGTGCTATGCTGTTTGGGTACACTATGAGTTTTTGACAATTCACCTAATTTTGACCACTAAATGATAATCAGGTAAAAGTTTGAACTGTTATATTTGAGACCCTATAACTGTTGGTTAATGTATGAATAGAGTCTGCATATGAGGTAATGTCCTCTTGTACACATACACACCATTGTTATATAGGATCGCAGCCCTTATGTCACAATAGATGTATGTGAATGTAAAATTATACAATTATAAAATTATAAATATTTAATAGAAATCACATATCCAGAAAAAAGAGGATTAACCTATGTTTAAATCTATATTTTTTGTCTGCTTTTGTTTTGATATACATTTCAAACATTTCTTCTTAAAAGAAAGTTGAATGAGACGAGCTAGTTAGCATGTCTATGTAGTTGTTTTGTAAGAGTACCCTTCCCCCATCCACTATCTGTGAAACCTTACACTGGGTGCTAGGCCCACCTATCTTACACTCTATGGAGATTGCTCATGACTGTGAATGCACGTATGAGTGAAATGTAAATAAATGTTAATGAGTACTTAGCCCTAGCTGATGTAAACTGCTCCAACAGGTCATAGCTTGACTAAAGTCATCTTTGCTTATACCTATGCCAAGATTATTATTTGATCACTATAATATGTTACAGATTGTTCTACACATATGATAACTATTGGATAACTAATCAGTGGGCCGATATATTGTTTTTAGGCCCTCCTTAAGCTATTGATCACTAGGACCCCATGTTGGAAAATAAAATCCAATTTTATTCAAATTCACATCATTAGAATCGTATTCACACTCAAAATAGCACAAATTTTTCTCAATGCAATTTACTTTAATGAAGTTGAGCTCCAGTATCACACACAACCTCTAGACAGGTGTAGCTTTGTTTCTGGAATAATAAAGTCTTTTCTAATTCTGTACTGGATTTATGATAAATTATATCTGTATTGGCACAACCGTACTTTTTTGGGGAAACCTCGAATCAGGATCCGCTTTTCCCAGTTGCAGATTAGGCCGCGTTCACATGTTGCGTTTTGATTGCGTTTACATTGAGTTTTGGAACACATTGCAACAGGAGAGGTGATTTGCCTCAATACATTACTGTTACAATTTGTGTTCACAAAATGCAATGTAAACACAATGTTAACAGCAATGTAATTCACCTCTCCTCAGCTGTTGTAATATGTTTCAAAACACAATGTAAACGCAACGCGTGCATCGGGTTATCGATTGCATGCGTTTCCCAGGAAACGCATATGCAAACGGGCCGAGGCCCGCCCCCCTGTGCGCTAGCGTCGCGTTATGGACACAATGCTAGCGGAACATGTGACCGCGGCCTTAGAGATGAGGTGTCAGTTGTTATGATCCAGCATCAGATTTCACAAGAGGTTCTGTTTCAACTTCCTATATGACTATGGGGTAGAGGAGACAAGGGGTTGGTTTATTGTGTCTACATGCCCACTACATATGTTGTCTTATACCAGGGGGAGATGTGTGATAGTCCATGGATTCTTACAGGGTACCTTAATTGCCTTGTTCAATGTCTAATGCACATTATTTGGACCAAAATGTCTTCAACAATTTACAGCAACTGTCCAGATTTCCTCCTGCTGCCCTGCTACTGCGGGGTCTTCAAAGTCTACTTTTCAGAACTAATGAATGTATTTTATGCTTTGTGCTCCTCCAAATCTCCAGATAATTTTGGATGCTCATTAGGAAACATGCTTTGTTCAACTTGTAGCATGTTGATAACCTCCATATAGTTTTTCTCCTTGCCCCATGGTACTCGGACTTGAATAGACTTTTTTGGGGAATATTCAGGTCCTTGGACATGTTAGTAGATCCAACTGGACGAACTATTTTTGGTCCTCTCTGACACACATGACTCTCTGACTGAAAGGAAGTAACAGGAGCTACGATTGAGTTCCCTGGAAGCATTTAGCTACCCTCTCAGATTTGACTCTTTAGAAGTTGGTAGGAGTAAGGGTGGTTTCTCATTGATGTTTTTTTTCACGTCATTGATTTCTCACTGAACCCATTTTGGCTTATGGACACATACAGATTGGTTTTCTCTTCCTGACTACAGTGATTTTCACTGATGCCTTACTGAACCATACTTTTCAACGGGCTTTTCCACACTTCAGTTTTTTTCCACTGATCAGGTCATCAATGTTGTCAGTGAACACAAAAAGAACAGGTTCTAAGTGAAAAAAACTGAAGTGTGAAAAAGCCCATTGAAAACAGGATGGGTGGGGAAGCCCTCCTACTGAGCTTAGATTCTGAGATTGCCTAGGATGGCCCTTTTTGTTTCAGACTCTGGCTTCGTATTCATTATTTTCCCCAATCCCCATAGAATATTTAATAAGTTTGGTAGACTGGTTACAAGGTCAATACGTGTACATATAAAGCCCCCTCCATTCATATATCTGTAATCCAGTGACTCTTCCTTACTCTAACTATAATTATCAATGACAGGACCTGATCTTGTGCTATTTAGGGGAAAACTCAATACCAACTTTTATATGAATATTTCTACTCCCAGAATTGAATGCACTTGTTCCACTCCCTTAGACCACGGAAGCAAATGGTATACATATTCCCTTTTTGGCAGCAAAGCAGCTAGTGACTGCTTTGCCAAAGCTCTGTTATTTTGAGACCCTGCCATTCTTGGATATTTATATATTGTAGGACTGCACATTATTTATGCCTGCCTATGGAGATAAAAAAGCTTTGGAGTGCCCCAACCCACCCTAATGTGTAGCTATGAGTTATGCCCCATATCCCAGTGGCTTCACCATTATTAGGCCTATGAAACTTACAAGAGTTGTTACCTTGAAGCCTAACAGGAAGTATAACCAGACCCTGTCACGCCAGTGGTTTATTTTGCATTGGTGAGACTGCTGACTATAGGTCTAGGGCCTCTACAGTTTGAGGAATGGAGTAATAAATTTAACCGCCCTCCCTGTTCCATCTTTGGCGATCTACAGTTTAAGTTCTTTCTTCATTCTCTCTATGGCTATGCCCACAGCATTTGAGTGTCTACTAGTCATATATTGGTGATATATAGGAGTCTGGAGGATTCTTGATCTGGTATCAATAAGACATCTTCATGTGTGCAAAGAAACCCGTATAAGTTGCTTATGTTTTGGTACCATGCAACTGCCCAGTTACATAAAATTAACCCACTACCCATAATGTGTGCTGATGGTGTGGCTCAGGGGGCCAATGCTACCACATGCTTTTTGGTCTTGCTCCATCATTGTGCCCTTTAGGAAGAGGATGAGAACTCTACATCGAACTTGACATAGATGTGCAATTAGATCCTTGATTTGGCTATTAAATGTCCCTTATGCTCAAGAACTCAACTAAACTGTGATTCCATCTCATTATGGCTACTAGATGTCTCATTTCAGCTAGGTGAAAACAAACAGCCAACCCTCCATTTATGATTTGTGCACTAGGATACAGGAGGCACCATGGCATATTTAATGGCACTGCTCCATAATAAAATTGTTGACTTTGATTCTGTACTGGCATCTTGGCACTCTTTGCTCTAGGGACTCCTTATGACACCTCTGCTGTCTGCCTGTGCATGGTTACCTTCATCCACGTTTTTAATCCGTTTTGTTATAACACCACCTGATTCCCTCACTCTTTCTTTGTGTCTTGCCCCTTCTGTTCATTAGCTTCTTGTTATGTTTTTTTTTATCAATGGCTTGTTGTTGGGTTTTTTGAAAAATGTTGTAAAATAAACTTAAGGAATTAAGTACAGTAAATGAAGTGCAAGAGTAGCAGACTATTGCCTGTGTGTCTGACGCAGATGTAGCATATGAAAAGAATAACAACATCCTACAACTTTCTTTGCTATGCAGATACATATATGTATGCAAACCATTTACTGTATACAAAATAAAGTGTAAAATAGAGAAGGCCATTTGTTTCTGGTGACCTCCTGCTGGCAGCTCTGCTTAAATAACATTAAAAGACTTGTTTGGACAACAAATGGTTGTCTGTAAAATATGCAAAATGGACAGTGAATGTAGATGCAGACTTCACTTCCGCAAAATCCTTTAATTCAAACATAAAATCAAAACTAAAGGGATTATTCTTGGATGTATCTATTGATCACCTATTTGATATCAAATTATGACATAGTGATAATGGAATTGTTTTTGTGTATCTAATAATGTTTATATTTTTGGATTTCATCTAAAATTTTGATCCTTTGATATTTTCATTATGTGATTTGCGCAGTCTAGTTGTAGGTACTATTTGTATCTTTAATCCGGGATCTTTGTGTGCCGAAGCACTTTCTTTTTTAAGGGGAAATGTTATTACAATGTACAAATATCTGAATGGGCACTTTCTAAAGATATTTTTATACCTAGGCCTTTGGCTAGGAGATGGGGCATCCTCTATGCCTACCATCTCCATAGACGGGGATTCTTTACTCTGTGAGCAGTGAGACTATGGAACTCTTTGCCGCAGGATGTTGTAATGGCTGATGATTCGACATGGCCTGAATGCCTTTCTGGAGAGCAATAATATAACATCATATGGGAATAAAACTTTTTGTAAATATTTTAATGTAAAAAACAAGTGCAGCAACCGAGGTGGAAGAGTCAGGCACAGGCAGGTTTAAATGTAGACAAAGCAGTAAAACAGATATACTGAAAACAGCTAGGAAGTTATAGTGGTTGGTTAAGGTTTTTTATTATCTATCACAGTCTCCACTCGCTGCCCTTTTGAGATGTTGTTGTGTTTCTGCAAAAATGAGACGGGATCTCTTATTTTTTACTCCGAAAAATGGGTTATTATTCAGATGTGTTATTATTCAGATGCTAGTTAATGGCAAGAAGTTAATGGTTTTAATGCTACATATAATGCTAGGGTGTGTTCCCTCTGGTAGGATCCAGTATTCTCTTAGCTTCTTATTTCCTGGTCTTTGCAAAAAAAAGGAATTTACAATTATGCATTGAGCCTAAAGGGCTCTGGGCTCCATAGGTTTTAATGGAACCTGTAGCCCTTTAGTCTCATTTTTAAAGCCTTTTATTTTGGAAAACAAGTGCAAAAGAAGCTAAAAGCAAAGTGGATCCTGCCAGACGGGGCACACACCAGTATGTCAGTCTTCTTGGTTTACAATCCTTGATCCTGGTGGTAGATGTTCTTTAACTAGAGGCTGCAGAAAACTTAGATCAGGTCCACTTCCTGCCCTTGCTTGTGGTGTGATCTTTCTCATTGAAGTCTATGGTAACTTTAAATATACAGACACCATACGGATGACATTTAGGTGCAGTCTGTATTTGCGGATCACTTTACAGTTAACACAATCATGTGACCATTCAAGATGTTGGTTTATGCTAGTGACATCATTTGCCATTTTTTTTTAGCAGATCCACATGGATAAACAGATAATCATATGGATGACAAGCAGGATCGTCTTTGTGGAGTTACAGTTCAGCAATAGATTATACAATGGACCCAAAAAAAAGACCATGAATCCATTGCGGCTCAAGAACAGCACTCGTTCACGTGCAGATAGTGTGTGGCTGTAGTGTAGAAATTACCATATGATCATTGAATAATGATAGTAACTACTGTATTATTTTAGAAACCATAGACAAACATATTGTGAAAGGAATCTGTAATGGATCTGTTAACCTTTTGTATCAGTTTTTTCTGTTTCACTAATAGGACACAAAAATGGACTGGTCACTGGAGCTGTGAATCTGTCCTAATACTGTTCTTCGTATAAGGAGGGCCATGCAGGATTGAATCTTGGATAGTGGGTAATTCATTGAACTCAGAAGCCAAATTAGCAATGATTAAAAATCAGTGTACAAGTAACACAAAGCACTTTGTGAAAGCACCCTTTCCCCAACACTTCCCCAACGCTTTAAAAGTAAAGCGTCCTTCTTGCCCATAGTTTGTGTATAGTATTGCTGCTCAGCCTCAGCGCACTTCAGAAGAAAAGTATGTTTTTGTTTTCCTAAAGTTTGGCTGCCTATCAAATAACTGTGAAGCTCACCTGACCTTAGTTTAATGTCCCAGTTGCTGAGGTCAGGTTTCCACTTAAAGTACACATTAAAGGTATCTTAATCCTTGTTGTGAGACAATAATCATTACTTATATTTGTCATGGTGTTAATTACACAATTCTTCTCATCTGAGATATCGGAGTCTGCATGCTCATTTTGTCACGTAAATCCTGATTATTATCAAAATGCTGGACAGATCAGGTCCGGAGATTACAATCCATAGCATGGTTATATAATTTAGTCCTCATGATATTGCAGCAAATGGTCAAATCCTCCCAAATCCTTGTATAAATGGTTGACCTTTGAACTTAGTGAGGTAATGTTGATTTCTTGTTAAAAGACTGGTTTGTCTAGACTTTAACAGGTGAAGCCATAAATACTCATGCTCCCTAATCATTAACCATCTAAATATAGGTACATACATATGGCACATATACATATAGTATTACGGTATCTATTTTTTATTTTTAATTGCAATGTTTACCCAAAATCAACACATGTTCAGAAACCTTAGCTTGGGTCATCTGAAGTTTAGGGGTTGTACAAGCCTAGTGATAACCATGATATATTTAGTAAAATACTCTTTAGGACCTTTGTACGAAGCTTATAGAAATGTTAGGAATCAAGATCCCTAGAAGGTCATTAGATTAAAGCAATATGTAACTATTTTCTACAAAACGGCCATTTAACCAGCAGTAATTTGCCCATTCCTTGGTTGCTTTGTGATTCCTTTTTATGTCACAATTTTGCTGTCCAGGAGAGGGAGATTTGCAAAGCAGATAAATGACATGCTATGGATCAACGGAAAAACATTTGGATAAATTCCATACAGTGCAACTGTTTAATGCTGCAACGTTTCTAATATTTGTATACTCTCCACTTTGGGTTTTGGATCACAATAACAGGTGCATAAACATGATAAAATAAATGTGTGAACTGATGGAAACCTTTTACTTGTTTACTTAATGCATTTAGAATATGTGATAATGTATTCATTGGGGCACATTTACTTAGAAAATTGGAAAATGCACTAAGAGTGCTATTTCCGTGTATAATGTGCGGCAATTCACTAAGATCGTACGCCAGAAATCATGAATATGTCGCTTCCCTGCACTGACCCGACAGAGTACACCATCTTTTTTGTGGTGCACCTTTAACATAGGGCATGCGACACAATTTGCAAGTTAAAAACGGCGCTGGGTCTGAATCAGTCGGACCGACCGACAGCACGTCCCCTAGTTTGTGTTGCATGGAGGTCAGCGCAGCTGCGCCACAAAAGGGGTGTTGTAGCAATTGTAAAGGGATTCACATACATTACATAAAGATGAAAAAAATTAAGTATGAAAGGCACAACTATAAACTTAACTTGCACAAGTGAAAAAGGCTCATGGTCTATATGGGATGAATATTATATAATCTTTAAATCTATATATGTGAAAAGACATCACTGAGGGGTTCTGAAAACACCCCCAGAGCCCCTCAGGCTCATTAGTATCATTTTAAAAGTTGATTTTAGAAGGAAGGAGGCCATGGTTAACACATGTAAGAAGATTTTCACAGCCACTGTACCTGTATTTATGAGTAAGCGTCCCTGGTTTATCATGGTTTGATTAATCCCAGTATGTGCTGGGACTTTTTCCACCCCTTAGAACCACTGCTAATGCAACGCAGTGTAAACCGAATTTATTGCTTGCAATTTTTTTTAATAATCGCAAATTAAGCTCAACAATCACAAGGTCACCCAACTGTTGTTACTATTATTTAGCAATTATTAAAAAAAAATCCCAGACACTTCTAATAATAAATTATAATAATAATTATTTTATTTATATAGCTCACACAGATTACGCAGCACTGAACAAAGCATGTCAAATTGGTCCCTGTCCCCATGGGGCTCTAAACAACCTAACAGTATGTTTTTAGAGTGTGGTAAGAAACCGGAGTACACGGAGGAAACCCACGCAAACACGGAGAGAACATACAAACTCTTTACAGATGTTGACCTGGGTGGGATTCGAACCCAGAACCCCAGTGCTGCAAGGCAGAAGTGCTACTCACTCAGTCACCGTGCTGCCCTAAAAGATTAACTAAAGGGCCAACACCACTTAAATAAATCTGAAGAGCAGGGTAGCTATAAAGACAGACAGAGAACTATCACAGTCATCATTAGGCAGCGCTTTGCATCAGTTCTAAGTCTGTCTTTGGAGTTCCGCTGCGCATCAGGTTCATCAAAGTGGAATTTGTCCCTTAATAAATCTGTTGGCAGTGTCTTACGTTATGGGGATTGTTTGCAAAAGTCACATAAAAACTCACAAAAAACATCACAAGTGACAGCACAAAGACCAGTGGGGGCGACTGCTGTCAATCTATGTCAAAACTGGTGCTTATACGGAAAGTTGCAATGTATGAATTTAGTCCTACTGTGAAAACTTGGCTATGAAAGTAGAATGAATTTGGTGTAAGCAGCGTCTATGTCAAAGTTACCTTGCATTGTCCTTTGTTCATTTGGCGCAATGGGAAGTCACAAAACAGCAACTGCACCACAACTGCGCCAAAACAACCCCAAACGTAGACAAAAAGAAAAGAATGCATCTCCCCCATTGAACAGTCCCAAGGAGCTGGCATAATGATAAATTCCCCCCAGTGTGTGGAAAGCTGACACCAGAAATTCTTGTGTCACTTGAGATGGAACAAACGGACTGTCATGATAAAAGCTACCGTACATACTCGAGTATAAGTCGACCCGAGTATAAGCCGAAACCCCTAATTTTAACACAAAAAATTGGAAAAACCTATTGACTCGAGTATTAGCCAAGGGTGGGGAATGCATTGGTCACAGCCGCCTCAGTATATAGCCAGCCAGCCCCCTGTAGTATATAGCCAGCCAGCCCCCTGTAGTATATAACCAGCCAGCTCCCTGTAGTATATAGCCTGCCAGCCCCCTTAGTATATAGCCAGCCCCTATAGTATATAGCCTGCCAGCCCCTGTAGTGTATAGCCTGCCAGCCCCCTGTAGTATATAAATGGCGGCTCGGCTCACCCCGGAATGCACTGCGCGCCCCTTGTCATGTGATTGAAGCCACCTGATGTCACTCACGTGACCAGAGGCGTGCGGTTTAGCATGGAGGAGCTTGAGGAGCCGAGTCGCTATTTTGGTCGTGAAGACACAAGTAAGAAGACTCGATCACCGGAGGGTGAGTATATAAGTTTATTATTTGTAAAGGGAGGCTTCTGCTGGGGCATTTTACTTGTTAGGCAAGGCTGCTGGGGCATTTTATTTAAAAAATGGAGGCTGCTGGGGCATTTTATTTGAAAACGGAGGCTGCTGGGGCATTTTATTTGAAAATGGAGGCTGCTTGGGCATTTTATTTAGAAAATGGAGACTGCTGGGACATTTTATTTGAAAATGGAGGCTGCTGGGGCATTTTATTTGAAAAATGGAGGCTGCTGGGGCATTTTATTTGTGAAGTAGGTCCTTTTAGGTGTTTGTTGCATCATTTCTAATCCCTTATTGTAATTACTTTTAAAACTGTATAATTACAATTCAAAAACCCTATATATATTGTATATGTTTAAAATGGGCAGGGGGTGGGAGGAAGTGCTGTGGTCGGCGAGGGGACAGGGGGCCCAGGCAAAAGTTTGCTATGGGGCCCACTCATTCCTAGTTACGCCACTGGCTCCATGACTGGGCCACGCGCGTCCCGGTTCACTAGGGCGCTCACCAGCTCCCTAAGATTTAAAGGGCCAGCGTCCCCCTGATCGGCGCTGGCTATTCCGGCTCACCCTTACCTCCCTTCACTCACCGCCGGATCTTCAAGTCTTTATCCCTGAAGTAAAAGCCCTCCTGTGTATCCAAGTGTTCCTTCGTGTTCCAGTGTTTCCAGGATTCCTCTGTGAGCCTGTACTCCAGTGTTTCTCCATGTTCCTGAGTTTACTGTGTGTCATGTATTCCTGCGGCTGTCCTGTATTCCTGTGGCAATCCCGTATTCCTGTGGCGGTCCTGTGTTCCTGTGGTGGTCCTGTATCCAAATTTGTTGGCAACCCCAAATTGTGCAGAAGGTTTGTTTCCCAGTGCAGCTGTTCCGGCCTTCCAAGAAACATTCCAGCCTCTGCAGCTTTCCAGGGCTGCTACCGCTCCACCCTCCGGATTTCCAAGAGCCGCTCCAGCCTCCAACTTTCCAAGAGCCTGTAGGAAACAAAAAGTGTACTCACCTTCCGACGCCCGCCCAGCAGGTCCTCTTCTATCCATCGCAGCTCTAGCATCTGCTCCGTGTCCCCGCGTGGTCCCATCACAGGCACCTTGACATCAGCCACTTGCTGACATCATAGTGTGTACCAATGCCGGTGCACACATTAGAATGTCAGCATGCGGCTGACGTCGCGATGCCTGCGACGGACCGGGACACAGAATTGATGCCAGAGCCGCTATGTATGGAAGAGGACCTGCTGGGGGGCGTCGGTGAGTACACTTTCTGGTTTTCTTTTGACTCGAGTATAAGCCGAGTTAGGGGTTTTCAGTACATACGGTACTTGTTTTGTTACAAAATGTTAATTATGTGCATTTTCTGCAACCTACAGAGTAGGGAAAATGTACATTTTATTAAAAGAAGGTCTGGCTCTTGACATTACTAGATACTTGGGAAATGTCCAAATTACATTACATATACAGTGGGTACAGAAAGTATTCAGACCCCTATAAGTTTTCCACTCTTTGTTTCTTTGCAGCCAATTGGTAAACTCTAAAAGTTTTTTATTTTTGCTCATTAATGTACCCTCTGCACCCCATATTGACAGAAAAAAATGAAATGTAGATATTTTTGCTAATTTATTAAACAAGACTAAAATTCAAGCAGTGCTTAATAAAACTGATTGAACTTAATTAGGGAAGGAACACACCATCTATATAAGACCTCACAGTGCATGTCAGAGCACACGAGAATCATGAGGTCTAAGGAACTGCCCAAGGACCTCAGAGACAGAATAGTGGCAAGACACAAATCTGGCCAATGTTAAAGAAGAATTTCTACAGCAGTCAAGGTTCCTAAGAACACAGTGGCCTCCATAATCCTTAAATAGAAGTCCAGCCAAACTCAGTAATGGTGGGAGAAGAACCTTGTGCTGCTCTTCTTCAGCATCTAGTATTTTAAACTTTTTTTTGGACATTTTGATAATTCACATGAAAATAAAGGGTTGGGGCTTTAATGACACACAGTACATTAAAAATATGCCAGTGTGCCAAAATAGCTATAGTCCAGATATAATGTGGCAGCAACTATACCTTCACATGGCAGATGTGACTCATGAATAATAGCTCTATAGACAGCTGTTATGAATCCTGATTGGGCGGCTGTTTCTTGTAGAGGTATGTGAACATGTGATTAATCACTTGATACAGAGCAATGTGATTTAGAGTGACTCTTCATGCAACATTTAGTGATGACACTGCTAATTACCACTCCACTGATCAGATGGATTGTGTTTCCTGTTTCCTAAAGTTGGCCATTGCTTGTTTTGTCAGCTTACTCAGCGTGTGAAGCTTGTTATAAGTCATGACCTGAACGTCTTTAGGTGAATGCACACATTGTTTGTTTAAGGTGCAGAGTCTAAACTGTAATGTTGTGGTTCTCTTTTTTATTCTTAAAAAAATGAGAGAAAGAAGAAAGCCAAATAAGTTTGTAAGAACATAAATTTGGTTTAGTAGATCTGAAAGTTATTGCCATCATAATACAGACTTCACTATATTTCTCTCAGAGCAAATTTATTAAAAGTAGAGATGGGCAAATTTTTCTAAAATTTGATTCGCTGAGTTCCCCAAATTCTCTGCCAAATTCAATTTGGCCCAAATCGAATCATGGCGAATCACGTTAAAAAAAACAGGTATTTCCTGGCTGCAGAGAGCCTGTAGGGTGTTGTAGAACGTTGTGCCATGCTTAAATATGCATAGGGAGCGTGGTTTGGTATTCAAACAATGCTGTGTTTTAGTATGACACGCACATGACAGGCACCACTCTTAGAATCGCTTCACTCTTCAATTCCATGGGTACTTACAGAGGCCAACTTGACCAAGTAAGCGAAGCGGGAACGCAGCCTGACAAGGTAACGTCTGTGCCAGCTCAAAAGGACTGAGCTGAAGGCCAAGATCCCACTATAACATCAAAGAGTGCACTCTTTTTACACTGACATCAGATGATTCCATAGATTACGACTTGTTCTGTTAAACAGTGATACATGTAGAAACCCCCCAAAAGAGTGCAGAGGGTGTCTGCAGTAATTTTTCATTAACGTCACTGATCATTTCTTTTCATCCGTCAGTGTCCGCTTTCAATGGGTCAATAATCCATCAGTATTGCTAAAGACAAAAACAAACAGGAGTTGATCCAAAGCAGAGATGGCCAGTAAATGGGATATTTGCATATCATCTGTGTTCTGTATCCACTCCTACTTTTGGTTATCAATCCTGAAGCTTTTCATTCCTTCTGATGAAATGAAGGGTAAAACCAAACATAATGGTAACGTCATAGAGCGATGGAGGGTGAAAACAGGATTATGGAAATCACATGGTGTTCCAGGGAGACAGCGGGAAGCAGCATGAGTAGGCCGCAGAGTGGCACAATGACAAATTATGGATGTGGCCACAACATTGTAGGCCACAGAGTGGCAGAATGTCGGGGTGGAGGTAGTGGCAGCAGCATCATGAGGTCAGAGAGGGGCACAATGATAAATTCTAGAGTTGGCAGCAACATGGTAGGCCACAGTGTGGCACAATGAGAGAGGGTGGAGGTGGCGGCAGCAGCATGAGGCCAGAGAGTGGCACAGTGACAAATTCTGGAGGTGGCAGCAACATGGTAGGCCACAGTCTGGCACACTGACAGAGCGAGGAGGTGGCGGCAGCAGCAGCAGGAGGTGGCAGCAATATGGTAGGCCACAGAGTTGCACAATGACAAAGTGTGGAGGTGGCGGCACTTTAGCAACAAAAAAGAATAGAAATTTTGAAATACTGTATTTTGAAATACAGAACCCCAAAAACTGACAATCTGGACTTTGAGCAAAAATCACTCCAGCAACTATGTTGATTTGACACAGATTTCTTGATATCAACTTTAGCAACAAAAAAGAATTGAAATTTGGGGTAAGCAGATCTCCCAAAATGGACACCCTGGATTTTGAGCAAAAATCACTCCATCAGCTAATGAGTACAAGCAGCTAGACGCTAGAGACAGCACATGCAGTGTGAAATGACGGGATTGCAAATGCCCGTCTGTTTTTATAGGGCTGTGACGTCACATATGCCTGCCAGTCGCTGATTGGCTTACATGTCTGCACATGTGATCGAGAGTGTTCGTTTCCCCTTCCCAGAGTTCCACTGGACACGGATCACACAAGGGGGCATCTGGAAACACACAGGAAACGGGACCTTGGGTAACGCAGATGAACGGAACCTCTGGATACACACAGGAGGCTTTCACTTCAGTGGGAAGACTTGAAGATCCGGCGGGGAGTGAAGGGAGCCGCCAGGTTATATAGGAAACCCGGAAGTGACCAGCGCCAATGGGAAGAATGCTGGCCCTTTGAGTTCAGAGAAGTGAGCATGCGCGTGCCCTAGCAGCAGGAGCATGGAGGCTGGAGGCTGGAGGCCTGCACGCTGGGACCCGGAGCACAGCCAGGAGCCAGGAGAAGTAAGTGAGGGCAGGGGGATGGGGACAGGCAGCCAGCGGAGCACGGGTGTACTCGCGATCCGCGAAATGGATAGCGGCAACACCCGTGACAGTAATAAAGGGGAAAAAAAATTTGTTCCCATGAATCACCGTAAACTCCGGATTTGTGACGAACCAAAGTTTTCCTGAAATTCTTAATGAATTCCCCTTCGTTAGAATCGATTCGCCCATCTCTAATTAGTAGGCAAGAAAAAATTGGAGTAAAGTTTTCGTTGTACAATACAATTGTAAGTTTTAAAGACAATTTACCATCGTCACAATTCAGAGGGGTGAACTGTCAGAGAGTCTCTGTAGAAAGAGTCTGTGGACCCTCTGGACCACCGCGGGGGTTGGTATCAGAGCCGCGGCAGCTAAGGTAACAGTCCGAGCCTGGAATGATAGCAGGAACACAGGGAAATACTGGTAACGGTGGTTCAGGCTGAAGACAGCGCTGGGCAGGAACTGACCACAGGAATGACCATAGGGCACACAGGGATGGCAGGACCTCAGGAAGGCAGGACCTCAGGATGGCAGGACCTCAGTATGGCAGGAAGGCAGGACCTCCAGACGGCAGGACCTCGGGAAGAGCACTGGGATACAGGACCGGCACTGGTATACAGGACCGCCACTGGAATACAGGACCGCCACAGGAATACAGCACCACCACAGGAAACCCAGGAACACAGAGGAACGGACCACCGGACACAGACCATAGGATACGGACCACTGGACACGGATCACACAAGGGGGCATCTGGAAACACACAGGAAACGGGACCTTGGGTAACGCAGATGAACGGGACCTCTGGATACACACAGGAGGGCTTTCACTTCAGGGATAATGACTTGAAGATCCAAAAGGGGATGCTGGGAGCTGCCGGATTATATAGTAGAGCCGAAAATGGCAGTGCCAATAAGAAGGACGCTGGCCCTTTAAATCCAGAAGAGCCAGCGCGCGCCCTAGTGAGTGGATACACGTCTGGCCTAGTCAAAATGTTAAATCCCGCCCGTAGTCCGAATCCGTTGGGTTGTCCGATAACCTGCCCCCCGATTGTCGCAAGCAAGCCGGTGCCGATGCGCCAAAATCCAATCGCGTGCACCAAAATCCCCTGTTAAATGCGAAACGGAAATAGTCAGGAAACCCGACGAAAATGCGCTCCCCGCACCCTTAGTAAATGAGCCTCATCTTGTTTAATCCCAGATCCAAGTGGTTTTGCTCTAAAAACTATTATAAAATTCAGGACTGCTGGCTGCTGTACATAATTACATTTATAGGGATTAAACAAGATATGTTTCCGTATCAGTGTAGCTATTCTCAAGGTATGTTCGGTTCATAATGCATAAAAAAATGGTAGATTTCCTTTAAAGTTTTTATAATGGTAGGCATTTTTGTTTGGATCAAGCAGAGAAGCAAGCGGAGCCGTAGTACTCGTCTGGAATACAGGAGCCACATTTGGATACCCCTGAAGAGGACAATAGTTGTACCTCAGTAGTGTACAGCTCTAAAAAATAACTTAAAACACCAAAGACACTGAATTTGCTTGATGGAAGGATTAGAAATAAAGCGGTAATAAAGCTATTGACAAGAATGTCATAGCTTTTACCTTAGAAAATATCTGAACAATATCTGAACAATATCTAGATTGTACTTTCCTGCCCACAGTTTATTGCACCATGACATCAGGAGTTGTAGCACATAATTTAGCTTATCCTTCAAAACTAAGCTATAATTGGAGAATGATTCATGAACATCATAATGTAGATACAGTGTAAAGGTCATTGTATATGACAAACAAAGCAAATGACTTAGATTTAAGGAATCACATCTAATATTTAAATAGAACATCTTGCTAATAGACTATCTTTCCCATAAGGCACGTTATCTTTTTATCTTTCTAATATTCTTTAATATTTTGTTTATTATTTAAGTAGTTAAATAGTTAAATACTCCAAGTCAGTTAAAACATAACTTTAATAATTAATAATTGCTATATTTATATATCGCACACATATTACGCAGCGCTACACAGAGCTTGCCAAATCGGTCCCTGTCCCCAATGGGGCTTACAATCTAATCAACCTACCACTATTATTTTAAGCTAGACACCTCACTACTTTGAACTTGATGAACATATGTAATGTTTCAACCATTCTAACTATGTAACTCCCATTTGATCTTTATGTTCCTGTCACACAATGAAAGGTGTACTAGGTGGTGTCTGGAACTTCACCTAGAATGATATTAATAGTTAGGGCATATTAAATGGTTGCTGTCTCAAAGGGAGTCCCCCAACATGTTAAGAGAGGTTATGTGAGTATCGTACAGGGATGTAATTAGAATAGTGTGGGCCCCTTGGCAACCTTCATAAAGGGCACAGTAACTGCCAAGGAGGTGTAGCTAGGCTCTCTGAGAACCGAGAACCTTGGTGCATCTCTGCCATAAGATTTAACTGTGTTTGGGGCTTTTCTTAAATAAAAAATTATAATATATTACGGGTCAGGCCATTTCACCACTGTAAACCATCACCTTGCTTTTCTATAGTATCTGACAATAACATGTATACCATTAGGCATGTACAGTGGCCATGGCGATGTAAGTTGAAATTTGGGGGTGAAGTAAAAACCAGCATGCTTCAGACATGGGGCAGACAGTGCTGGATTGATGCAGAACATCATCAGGTATGGAGTGGTATAGGGTGGTAAAAAATCAGGTTTTCCAACATTGGTGTGAAACCAGCCTAAATTTCACCTACTCCTAAAATCAAATATGTCCACTTACCACCACCTATAAATGCCTCTGGGTCAGGCTCCCTGATACTGCGGGCTCCGTAGCACCTGCTACTGTGGTAGTTACATCCCTGGTACCCTGTCTGCTTTATTATCTTAGATCCCTGTAACATCTTGGCGCAATAGTTTATCTTGTCTAATAAATTCTTCTTCCTCCATACATATAGTAATAATAATCTTTATTTATTTATATAGCTCCATCAAATTATATAGTGCTTTACAGATTCTGGGCAACATACAAATAAAATAAGACATTACAGAGTAACAGTAATAGTCATGTGAAACAATAGGAGTGAGGGCTCTGTTCGCAAGAGATTATAGTCTATGAAGGTGAGGGGGTGACAAAAGAGGTATAAGAGCTTGCATAATGGTCCAGTCATTTTTATAAGGGGATGGAATAAAATTAATTTAATAAATAATAAATTCTGCTGCTTGAACCAGTCATCAGCTGCCATCTTATATACAAAATCCATAGTCAGTGGTACTGCAGAGAAGCATTTTCTGCATGACAGGGGGAGTACCCAGAATTGGTTAATAAAGAGTTAAAGTTGCATGGAGTTAGCGAGTTTGTGAGGGGCCTGCCTAAATAAATGCGTATTAAGAGAACGTTTGAACCATTGGGTATTAGTCTGATAGGCCATGGTGGGGCATTCCAGAGAATTGGTGCAGCTCTGGAGAAGTCCTGGAGACGTGAGTGGCAAGTTCAAATTGAGGAAGAGAATAATCTAAGATAACTAGCTGATTGAAGAGAACGGGTTGGACAATAGACTGCGGTGAGTGAGGAGGGGGTGCAGCATTATGAAGAGCTTTGTGGATGAGAGTTATTAACTTAAACTGTATTCAGAAGGAGACGAGCAACAGTACAGTGACTTGCCCAGACTGGAGGCGTCCGTGCATTGAGAATAGATTGTAGAGGAGAGCGTTTAGTAAGTGGAAGACCGATTAGTAGGGAATTACAGTAGTCTAGTCAAGAGTGACAATTAATGTTTTAGAGGTTTCAGTTGTAAGAAATATTTTTAAGCTGTAGAGCGAGCAACAGATTGAATATACGGTGCAAAGGCGAGGTCAGAGTCCACAGAGTCCAGCGGGCCTGATGCCTCGGGGTTATAATGACATCACAGACAGAAATGGAGAGATCAGAGTTAGGTTGGTTAGTAGACAGTGGAAAGACAAGAAGTCCCGTTTTGGAAGCATTAAGTTTCAAGAAGAGAGAGGCCATGATTTTAGAGATGGCAGAGAGACAGTCACTGGTGTTCTGCAGGAAGGTAGGCGTAATATTAGTAATACATAGCTGGGTATCATCAGCATAAAGAAGATACTAAAAACCAAATTAGGCTTAGAGAAAATTCCCCATAAATTTCGTAAATTAATAGGACACATCACCCAAACTGCAAAACTCCTCCTAGCAAAAGCATGGAAATCACCCCAACCACCAACTATAAAAAAAAACCTACAAGAAATGCTGCTCCATATGGAAAGAACCCTAGCTCTCAGAAACAGATCTCTTAGTGCACGCTACATCATGGGGGACCCCTGGTACCAAATTGTAGAAAAAAATCAACAAAACCTTTTAAACTAAACATAAGGTTATGTTCCTTTGTACAATAAAAATGTGTTCATGATATCCCAACATACTGCCCTTAAGACTTACCAATGATCGATAACTGAGAGAAGTATTAAAGGTCCTGTGTGAATCTTTTCAGGAGTTAATTTTTCATGTTGTTTTACATTGTAATAATGTTTTAAAAAGGTAATTGTCTGTAATGATCCTGTCAACACCCAGGAAAGAAAAATGTGTACCCTAAATAAAGAGGAGTCTATTTCTTGTATCACTTTATGCATTTAACAATATTACTTTGACTCAATAAAAATTATTAAAGGAAAAACCAAATCTGCTGATGGTTTGTCCAATGGGGGCAGTATAGATGGAAAAGAGAAGAGGACCTAGGACTGAGCCCTTAGGAAACCCGACAGTGAGAGGAAGATGAGAAGAGAAAGATCCAGAAAAGGAGACACTGAAGGTGCAGTCAGAGAGATAGGAAGAAAACCAAGAGAGTGCAGTGTCCTTCAGTCTAATGAAGTGAAGCATCCTGAGGAGGAGCTGGTGATCCACATTTTCAAACGTTGCCAATAGATCCAGTAGAACGAGGAGAGAATATTGTCCTTTGGATTTAGCAGTGACAAGATCGTTGGAAACTTTAGAAACAGCTGTTTCAGTAGAGTGCATAGAGCGGGAACCAGATTGTAGGGGGTCAAGGAGGGAGTTAGATGAGAGGGAGTGGTTTAGTCGAGAATAGACCAGGTTTTCCAGGAGTTTGTAGATGAAAGGGAGATTAGAGACTGGTCTGAAGTTAGTAGCATTGGATGGGTACAGAGAAGCTTTCTTTAGAAATGGGGTAACAACAGCATGCTTGAAGGAAGAGGTATAGACACCAGAAGAGAGAGGTTGAAGATTTTAGTGAGATGAGAAGTGACCACTGGGGATGGAGACTGTATGGGATGTGAGGGGATGGGGTCACTAGGGGCGCGCTGAGGAGAGGAGCCTGGACACTTCTTCCTCTGTGACTGGCTCAAAGGAAGAGCGTGAACAGGATGAAGTAGCAAAGGGAAGTGGATTAATGGAGTTGGTGGATTGGGATATTTCCTGGCGAATACAGTCAATTTTATCTTTAAAGTAGGTGACCAGATCTTCAGCCCCAAGGTTTGTAACAGGTGGTCTAACCTTTGGTATTAGTAAGGAATGAAGAGCATCAAAGAGCCTTTAAGGATTGTTAGAGATAGAGGATATTATATTAGTGAAATAGACCTGTTTTGTGAGATGGAGGGAGGTGTTATAAGCTGTAAGTAAGAATTTAAACTGCGGAAAGTCTTCAGATGTGCACAATTTTCTCCTCAGATGTTCGGGACTCCTGGAGCACTGCTGAAGGAAACGTGTTTGGGGCGTATGCCAAGGTTGCTGACGACTGTGATGAAATGTTCGGACTGAGGGAGGTGTCACCTCATCCAGCTCAATTATAAGATGTGATTATAATGGTTAGTAGCTAGGTTAGGACAGGAGAGAGAGGAGATGGGGGACAGTGATGACCGCAAAGTTTCTGTGAGACATTGAGCATCAATGGCACATGTGTTCCGGTAAGTGCAATAGGTGGGCAGGTTCTGTAAAGGAGAGCAACTATTAACAGTAAAAGAGAGGAGTTTTTGTGGTCTGAGAATAGAAAGGCAGTATTAGTGAAGTTGGGGACTGAAGAGGGTTGAACAAAGACCAGTTCTAGGATGTTTCCCTTCTGTTGAGTAGGAGAATCAGAGTGTTGTGAGAGTGCTAAAGAGGAAGTTAGTGATAAAAGTTGAGAGGCTGAAGGGGAGATAGGGGTATTTATAGGAATGTATATTTTGTTGTTTGCGCGCGCAAACATTTTTAATCATTGCATGTTATGTCTGAATCTAATAATAAAATTCTCTCATATATATTTTTTGCCTATACATAGATCCCTTGTTGTAATTTATAGATAGGGACAGTCAGCGTGGCTGGTCAACTTGGCCGGCCGGAAGCTCCCTGAGCAGAGCTTCTATGCCCCTGTAAAATAACAGGGGCATATGAACGTGACACGGAATATCGAGAGCGATGGAGGAGGCAAGTACATGTTTATTTTTTTTAAAAAGCCCGCCCAAGCCTGGCTTATATTTTTTAAGAACTCTCGGACAACCCCTTTAACTTTGTCCTGTATTCCTTGAACTCTACACACTCTTAATAGCATGCTAATTTTTATTTATTTAATATACAAGCATGGAAGGACCCCTCCCTACAACATAATTTAAGGATATGTTGCCTTATTGCATACTATCATTGTATATTTATGTCTCTATAAAGGGATTTCTTGATTCTCTGGATGGACTGCAATGCAATGGACAGAGCTTTCTGCTTCTAGTTTCATCCATTGTATAGTTTACAGAGGATAAAGAAGCATGCAAGGTTAGTAACAATAATATGAGGAGGGGCTTATATTAACCTTCCAGGTGTCTGATAGATAAGAAATCGGATCGATTAAAGGAAATCTACCATCAAAATCAAGCATGATAAACCAGGATCACTTACTCATAGATCCAGGCACTGTGACTTTAGTAATCTTCTTTGTTATCCATGGCCTCCTTCCATACAAAATCATCTTTTAAAATCATTCTAGAAGATCCCTGGCTTTACAGATTGTTAAACTGTACAGGAGTAGATCTCACCCTCCCTTGTGCTTTCTCAGCACAAAAGTAGATTTTAGAAGAAAGGAGGCCATGAATAACAAAACTAAGAAAAGTTCTACAGTCATGGTATCTAGTGTAAGTGTCCCTGGCTTATCATGCTTGCTTTTGGTGGTAGATTTCCTTTAAAGCTTAGTAAATAATGCCACTGTACATTAAAAATTTTCTATTTTAATTGCACAAACGTAAACTACTACACACCCTTATTGGAGCTTCCAGGTCAATGATATCACCTCTGCGCTTGCATTCAAAGAAAGATTACCAAGTCACTGCCACAGTCAAGTATACAGCTCATACATGTGCTTCTTAGGGAGGTGTCATTCCTGCAATTCCATTGCTTCACATGGGTGAAGGACATTTACTGAAATGTCAATCTAAATAACCACTTCGTTTCTCTAAATAGGTAAATTATTTTGGTCTTAATTTTCCAAATACATAATTGTAGCTGTTAAGCGTTAGATTTTTCTGATTCAGAGCAGAATTCTGCCTAGGACCTTTAATGAACTTGGTGACATCTGCAGTTCTTGGCTGAGTTCCCCCAGGAGCCTATTGGGGTTACTGGAGGACCAGCAAGACATTTGACAGCAGCTTTATGAAGGGAGCCGTGCCAAATCTCACCTCTCCAAGTTGTCCAGTAAGAATGGGGACCAACAGCCACAATGCACTGGACACTTTAAACCACCATAGTCCCGTAGACTTATGCTATTTTCAGGTCAACACAAGTCGATACGTATGTACTTTCCTATGCTAGAGATCTTTCTTTACATTGTAACTGTCATTTGAGATAATTCTTTATATTGTGTGTGAAGAGGATGTGGTAAACATTTCGGGTGCTGCAGGTAATTTATTTTTTAAATAATTTTTCATCATGTTTTTAGGGTGGACTTTGAAGAATAAAAATAGAGCTTTAACCACTATAAAGATTTTTTTTTTTTTTTTAAACTGATCAGCACTTGGGTGTAAATTGTGGATACACTTAAAAGGAGCGCTACTCTACTTTTTGACACATTTGATAACGTAAATACCTTTTAGTCAAGGACCACAAACATCCCCAAATCAGATACTTTGTTGAAAATAAGTTTAATTTCATATGTAAAACAGTCCAGAGCACCTAAATTTATGTTTCTTCATGTTTTACATCAATTTACCAGCAAGACGTTGTGTAAATTATACAATATCAGGATATATTCTAGATCATGTGATGGCATCTATTTTGACTTACTGACACCTACCTGTCTCTACATAACTTTCGGATGCCTAGGAACATGCTTTATATAGTGTGTGACCTCGTGTGTATTTCCTTGCATTAGGTGTATCCGGAACAGTAAGCATATTTATATGTGACAGATAATGTCTTAATATTCTGTACATACACAAGATAAATCATTGTTTGACGTTCTGTAAGCCTGGCATGTGGGGACATTAGGAATATGATACTGGTCTGCACCAGTGCCTGGTCCCAAGTTCCTGTAAAGCTATTACAATCCTGGTGCTTAAAGGGGTATTTCCATGAAGACAAGATTCTTACGGAAGACAATAATATAACACATTCTCTCATTCACTGTTAACACTAAAATACATTTTACATATATTTCAACCTGTCTTTATCGGTCCTGCAGTTCTTTCTGCCTCCTGCCCTCCCCCTGCATTCCAAGACCAGCTCAGACAAACTACAGAAACGGGCACTTCCTGCTAGCAAGCTGCAGTGTGCAAAGTTTACACTACAAAATACAGACAAGATAAGGTCTTTATCCTAGGGGAGGTTGAGGCATAGTAGAGCTGAGTGTTATAGGTGAGATAAGAGAGCTGAGTGTTTCATTGTGTCCTATATCCATCTCATGATCTGTCTCATCTCTCTTTTCTATGTGTCAAATACTAGCAGACTGTTCATAAGCTAAATGAAAGTGTAGCTAAACCCTGTACCCTGATAATCTAAGCACATTGTCAGCACACAGCATTGAGGGACCATAAAATGTCTGTTCAGAGAGTCCCTGCCCACACTGCTGAATTTTACACTGAGTGATGTGACCAAAAACATAATTGTGTAAACATCACTAGGGGATTCAAATTTCAGAACTTTCTTTAATTTCAATTCAAGGGCAAACCCATTTAAAGGAAATCTGCCATTTGATTTGACATAATGAACCAAACATACCTTGAGAATGATGTAGCTACACTGATGCAGAAACATATATTGTTTAATCCCTGAGCCAAGTGCTTTTGCTGAAAAAACTATTATAAAATTATGATAATGAGGCTCTATGCCTGGCTCCGGCGCTTCTCCTCGTACATTAAGTATGCACTGCTCCAGAGAATGATGTAATCACTGTGTTGTGCCTAACAGGCAGAAGTATTTGCTGCACCATCCCCCAGCTGCTGGATATGAGTGATCCAGCTCAGGTTGATTAATCCTGTCTAGACAGTTCAGGAAGCTTCATGTAATGTGTTTATTACCAGCAGGCTGAATACAATTCAGCTTTCAAGGTCCTGAATTTTATAATAGTTTTTTCAGCAAAACCGTTCAACTCAGGGATTAAACAAGATATTTTTCTGCATGAGTGTAGCTACAGCATTCTCAAGGTATGTTTGTTTCATAATGCATAAAATCATATGGTAGATTTCCTTTAAAGTGAATGATGTCATGCAAATAAAACCACCCAAAATAAATTTGCCTGATTCAAAATGCTCTTTTGGCTCTTTAGTGTTAAAATGTTATTAGGGCAGCATTAATTCTATATCAAGTTCCTAACACTTTTATTATATATTGAATTATTTTTGAGGATGACAATCCATATTTGCCCATGGCAAATGCCTGGTCCTTTTCCTGACTACCTTACTCAACATTCTGGCAACAATTTTAGATTTAGATCCTAGAATTACCTCAAGCTGCATTCGTTCCCATCATGTTCTACCCAGGAACATAGAATTAATACCAAACATGAACTGTTTAGAGCAGTGGTGGCGAACCTGAGGTGCGGGTGCCAGAGGTGGCATTCAGAGCCCTCTCTATGGACACCCACGCCATCACCCCAGCACAGATATTTTCAGACAGGACTCAAGGCCTCATGCAGTCCCACGCAACCCTAAAAGGAAGCTACAATGATAATCCAAACTTCTTCTCCTTCTTTCTACTGTATTGATATCCTAAGGTGCCTATTCAATTTAAATCTGCTTAAGTTACTGCTTAAATTGTCGCATTGGGACTTTGCAAAACATACGTGGGTTTTGGTTGCAGTTTGGGCACTTAATGTCTAAAAGGTTCGCCATCAGTGATTTAGAGATTAGCATCCTTAATGCAAGCATACCTCTATTATTTGGATTAACAGGCTCCTTCATTTTAAAAATTAATTAAATATTTATTTAAATGAGGCTGAAGTATTATGATGGGGGAAACCACTACCCTGCTTTCTACCGCCCCAAATCCCCCACCTGCAACTCTCTGTGGCTGCGCAGTGCTGGGGGAAAGGATGTTAACCTCTACAAAGCAGTAGTGGTGAATTGTAGAGGTTAAATTAAATGACCAACTTCCTTTAAAACGTTAATGATAAGTATCGTAATGGGGTGTCATATGTCGTCAAGGATGTTTGAAGAGGGTTCATGGGCAGATCCCTCTTCAAATTAACTGGTTGTTTACTAAAATACTGACACCAGGAAACATAATTTGCTACGCACAAAACGAGCCCTTATATTTCAAAGAATTTTATGGATTTTTAAAGGTGAGGAAAAAAAATGTAAACACAGAAACAGAAAAGAGCATTGGCGGCAAGGTGTTAAAACATCCCCTAAATAAATCTTTTGTTATCTTGTCACCTGATCAAAGTTTTGTAATTTTCCTTAGGTAATTCCAATCACCCTCTACTCTATTGTCAGGGGTCTGGCCAGGTTCACAATGAAAAGGTAGTGCAAGCCCCCAGAGTATTCCCACGCAACCTCAACACAAGAAGTTGACACTGTCAGTAGCGAGAGTCTCAGACTCCACACAAGTCCTGCAGGTGTGGCTCTACCAGTCAGGGATGTTAGAAGTCTTAGTGGCAGCCCTATATGATGTTTATTATTGTGAGCCTTTCTACATTGTGGCTCATAGTGCAATTCTACCCAAGGCAGAAACTGGCGTAGAACCGCCTGGCTGAATGATATACCCCATGGCCAGAACTTGGAGTTTGGCTGGAGGTTTACAATCACCAGTGCACCATGTGCCAGCGCATGATAGATGCACCCCAGTGTGTGCAAATTGATTGGGATAAATTAGCTTCTTAGCAGTTCTTTGAAATCAGTAGAATCTCCACACCTATTGTCCCACAATGCCCTCTAGTGTTTGAGCATGACTCACAGTTTAATCGTATGTATAAGTTTGGTAAAGAAATGTAAATACTTTTTTCACATCAGTAGTTTTAACGAATACTGACCCGTGATTTTCTATGGGCTTATTCCAGCATCTGTTTACAACTGCAGCATGTACTACTTACCGTATTCCCACATGAATAATACTTAAATTTTTTTTTTACTAAAGGGAAAAAGTAATTTATAGCTTTGTGAAGTCCAGGTTGCAATAATCAAATCCTGCAGATGCAACGTAGGGGTGTGGATGGATAAGCAGAAGCATACGGCCTACGTAAACACCTTGGCGGAGACGTATACTCTTTTTTGAGTAGCTGTTGTGGAGCTTTGCCGATATTATTTAGGGTGCTCATACCATATTTTTTTACAGGAGCATCGTCTTTCCTGTGCAGGGGATGATTTGGCGGGCAACAATAAGTTGACTTAGACCATTTCCTTTGGTCCAGCTGGTGGCACTTTTGAGTGCCAAAATAACCTAGGCAGTGGTAGTAGTTACATCTACGAGTTAATGACAAACAAAAACCACGCCCCCTTTCGGACGTAGTTGGAGGTGGCAGAAAACCCCCCCTTTTTTTGGTGCTCTACACTAACAAATGGGACAGAAAGAAGAAACGAAATAAAGGTGGAAAGGTCATAGTCCATTTCCCTTAATGAGTTTAGGAGCTACAATCAAGTGTTATTACCGACTGCAGCTGTTCAAGGGTTATTCCCATCACATGACATCTATTCCAGGAAGGAGGACCTACACCTATCTCAAGAATGTAGGTCTTTCACCTTCTTGAGAAGAGTGGTGGTGAGACTGAAGTCAATGAGTGCTCAAAAATGCTTGCTGGAATATTTTCCATGCTCCCATTGACTTGAAGTGAGAGTACATGGTCAGTTTGACCACTGCTCAATTCAAGAAGAGGGTGAGATGGATGTCAAAGAAAGGTAAGGGTTCCAGAGAGGAGCCTGCCCCTAATAGGTATTTATGACATATCCTGTTATGCCATAAATACCAAAGAAAGAACAGGAGCCCACAATGGCATGTAGTTCTACATTTGGACCAGTAAATCCACACAAAGCGAGTTTGTCGGGCTAAACTGGCTCATATATAACCGGTAAACTTGTTTACTAAGGAACTCTTATCTTCAATACAAACTAAGCTACAGCTGAAACCAGAAGTTTACAAACACTATATAAAAAGACACATATGCATGTTTTCCTCACGATTTTCTTTTTCTGACACAAAACCACTTTCCTATTTTAGGTCAATTCGGATTACCAAGATTATTTGTATATGCCACTATGATGGGAGAGAATTTTTAAAGATATTTTTATTACTTCCTGCAAAGTCAAAAGTTTACATACATTTCTTAGTGTTCTTTGGTACCATTGCTCTTAATCTTTATAACTTAGGTCAAATGTTTTGGATATCCTACCACAGTTGGTAGGAATCTGGGCCCATTTTTCCTGACAGAACTGATATAAATGAGCCATGTTTGTGGGCTGCCTTGCTCTTACCTATCTTTTCAGCTTTGCCTGTACATTTTCAATAAGATTGAGATCCAGATTTTGTGGTGGCCAATACATAACCGACTTTGGTTTATTATGCATAAAAGCAAATTTCCTTGAAGGATAACAAACATATCTTGATAATGCTGTATTTACACCGATGTAGAAACATATCGGGGGTCATTTACTAAGGGCCCGAATCGCTATTTTTCGTCAGGTTTCCCAAATATTACCGATTTGCGCCGTTTTTCACTGAATTTCCCCAGGTTTTTGGCGCACCGATCGGATTATGGTGCATCGGCGTCGGCATGCAGGCAACGGAAATCGGGGGGCATGGCCATCGGAAAACCCAACAGATTCGGAAAAACCGCGGTATTCTTTTAAAAAATGTGTCGCTTGACACACACACACCTGCACCCAGCATAGGATGATGAACTCCGACGAACTTCAGCGCAGCAGTGACACCTGGTGGACATCGGGCGTACTACGCCGGAAGACCCGAATTCTCGAGGGAGAACGCACCGCTGGATCGCAGCAAGACCGGGTAAGTAAATGTGCCCCATCATGTTTAATCCCTGAATCCCTAAATGGTTTTGCTGAAAAAACAATTATAGCGCTACGGAATTTGATGGCACCATATAAATAAAGATTATTATTATATTATTATAACGTTAAGATAATGAGGCTCTGTTGCTCCTGTGGCTGCCTTATTGCTACATTAGTTTATTGATGAGATTTTATTTAACTCTTAAATGTACAGAGGAAAAGAAAATTGTCAATTTTCATTTCCTTCCTTTTTGTATTTTGTGGGCCGTACACTGTGCAATAAAAGTACTATATTATCTTTATTGTATAGATGACTACAATTACGGCGATTCCTCATTTATATTGTTTTTTTAATATATTTTACTGCAGAAAAACTAAGGCTACATTCATACGACCGTATGGGGGATGTATGTAATATCGCAAGCTTGCAGCCATACATTCGTCCCCCATAGACGGCAATGACCGCAGGGAGCGATACGGTGCCACACATGTAAACTGTACTATATGAAAGCTCGATTCTATGTTAGAATGTTGTATAATCTGCTGAATGTTTTGTAGGAATTTAAGAAAGGTTTCCTTGTCCAACTGCAGCTGCAATGTTGATGAGGAATAAGGATGTATGATTTGGATTTCTGGCCGCATTCACTATTCCATTCTTCTTCCAAGTCATTTTTAATAAAATGTATAAAATGAATCAGAAAATAAAACTGTGCAACAGGCAACATGTTTTATTCATAGATTTATACATATATAAAAACAAGTTTTAAAATTGATCTACAAACAAAAGAATAAAAATGGGAATGTCATTCCTGTAAATTCACATGAAAGACTTCATCCTTCGCATGCATCTTCAGAGAGAAAAGCAGATTAATAAAATGAGTACTCGTTCAGTATTGGCAGCAAGCAAAACTCCTAGAAACAGATCTGCTTGTTGTTTCAAGTACAGGAAACTCATGAACACGCCCTTATATATATTTAACAACGATAAAAAGAAGCCTGTTGTATCCACATGAGAAATATTGCAATGGGTGCTTGTTGCAGGATTCCTTCTGATACAAGTCTTACACTGCAGATGAAGGTTTGTAAGGACCTATACCTGAGATGATGTAACTGAACAGAACTTCACAATGCCATCTTGAGCTTTCTCAATGCCTTGCAACAACCATTAAAATAAAGCTTTTTCTGTGTTTAAATAAAAACTTTCAATCACTGGAGCAACCAATTGGACAAAGCCTATAATACTTGAGAAGTTAAATTCCAGAATTTTTTTTTTTTGACTCATCACCTATGTTCCTGAGCCACACAGTCACATTGAAGACTGCACTGGAAAAATATACAAGTACAGTACATATTTTATTCTCTATGTGTGTTTTGTATATAAAGAATAAAACGGACATTGTTTTCATGATTATCATGCAAAAAGTGATGAAGAGGTAGAGCACATGATTCCAGCTCGAGGGCTGTGGCTATACCTGTATCCCTCCTCCAGCAAGGCACTCACACCACTAAAAGAGAATTCATAGTATACCTCCATATCCATGGAAGGAATTTTACAATAAAATATGACAAACACAAGTAGAAGGTGTGAGCAGCTATGCCAGAAGATTGCTAAAATGTACAAAATAACATTGTATAGGGGACGGCTTGTATCCATAATGTTGGCAGTAGTTAGCAGCACGTTTATATAGAAGTCTGGGTTGAAAATTCCAAAAAACTTTTAAAAATCTATGACAAAAGGCAACAATTGTTATTAAAAGTAGAAAGATCACAAGTAACGAGATTTATAGGGCATGTAACATTCATAGATGGAATGCTATAAATGAAAGAGATAAAACTCATACCCTAGTAATACAATTATATGGGGCTAAAATTCTTTACACCGGTTGCTGTAGAGCAAAGTCCATAATTAGCAACAATTCAGTTATCGAGACACGACTGAACTTATTGAGTTATAAGATGTGCCACTGTTGCAGCTTGCGGCATAAGCCTCCTGTCCATGCACATCTAAATTCACTCTAAACACTGAGGATGATTTCAGTAAAAAATCTGCTGCATCCCGACGACCAAGTTCCCTTAGTTTGGACATTAAAATGGCTACAGTGCTCTCAGGAGCATTACCCCATTCCTGAAGAAGAGCACAAATTGGGCTCTGGAGGAAATCTTTTGGAGCGCCACTGCCAGTATTATATTTGGCAACTAATTCTGGAAGGCCCAAGTTCATAGCTAAAAGACACCAGTCTTTTCCCATAGGATCTGGAGTATCGAGAAGCCTACTGAGCTTTCTCCTCACAAGAATATTTAAATCCGAGACATGGTGATCCATTCCTAAGCTTCCTTGGGAATAAATTTCTAGACTTCCAAAACACAATATGCTGCTAAAGCTTTCTTTATACCCGGCCATGGTATTCGCCAGCGAAGTCTCCTTTTGAGCCTGGGCACGGAAGAAGTCTCTTGGTTGGTATACCATCACTGGTTCATGATGTTCTCTTAGCTGTTGTGGACTTAAGTAATGTTTTACAGTCAGAAGTCCAGGCAAGGTAGTAGCTAATAAGTTATCGATTATACTGCAGATTGATTCTTGAAGTAAACAACACTTTATTTTCTCAGTTTCCAGTCCTCTAACATGCACTTCAATTCCCTGACCATGGTTGACCAGCAACACCAGAACTTCAGCACCTCTATTTGCCAGCTTACACCCATTTACCCATAAACGAATATCGGCATCTCCTTCAGTACTCTGTTGGTGTATCCATCGACAAAGATTAACTTGAACTTTATGAAATATTCCACATGGGAAAGGGGTAAGGTGTTCCACAGGAACAATTCTAACACCTCCATAGATTAAAATGTCCTCCTCCTCATCAGTCCATGAGCGTTGGAGGCTATCAGTTTTAATAAGAGCAGGGATATCCACCATTGTACCACTGCTTAGATCTCGAGCACATATGTCCATAGCATCTAAAATTTGAACAAGTTCTTCCACATCACTGTCTGAGACCAAACGCTGGATATCCTCCATGGTGTATCTACCTCTATAATGGTGAAGAGCTTTTGGGTTCTCAACGGACAGGAGCTTCCCTAGGACATTGGAACATAACCATCGAGGGTCTAAAAGCACCACATCTTGGACCGTTTCACTCTGCATGATGTTGATCTGTAAAAAGTGAATAAGATAACATTATGTCTATTGTGAGGCTATGAATGTCTATTCTAAAAAAATTCCTAGAATACTTTTATGCAAGTATGTATGTATAAATCCCAATGATGTAGGTAAGCTACTTACCTCTCCCATGCTGTGAAGCTGCTGTGCTAGATTCCGCACATCCTCCTCAGTGGCCAATGGATTGAGCTGTTCTTGCACATCATAGACAAACTGCTGAAAGGATAGCAATTGATTGGGGCCATTTTGCTTCCTCCATGATGGCAGGCTAGAGATAACTTTCTCACATAATGGAGTCATTGCTGGGCAGTTCTACAAAAAAATAAAAAGACAAAATCATTACAATTTTAGGGTTAAAATTCACCCCAAATGCCATTCCAAATTACAGATTTTTTTTAAAAATCACAATGCCTTCGAATTTTTCGTACTGTATCTATTTTTAATTTCTATTTTGTTCTAAGGTGTCCACCGTCATCGTGGCATATTGTGGCAAACACCCACAGTAACTGATTGCAGGCGTTAGCCTTTTGATTGCCAGCGGATCTTTAGATCGCCGTTCCCCATGATGTCATTGGGGAGCAACAATCTGTCGCCATGACAGCCTCGGGTCGAATATATATTTTGTGAAGATCTGTTAAAATCTGCCAATGGCACAATGTAACAGACGATGTGCAAAATCCACATACTCTAATATAGCAGTATGTGGTAGGATCAGACAACCTTTGTTTAAAATAACTAAAAGTTCAAATCACCCTTTTTTCCTATAAGTGATATAAAACTAAGCAAATAAAATCATAAACATGTTAGGTATCACCATGTCCCAAAATATCCGAGCTATCAAAATATAATAACTGTCATTACTTGCATTGAACCCTGTAATGGAAAATAGTGCCCAAATGTCCGAAATGCTACCGTTTGAAACATATAAAAATGTTTTATAAAAGGTCATCAAAGGGTTATATAGTTCCCAAAATTGTAGCAAAGACAATGTCAGAAGATGGCGAAACAAAAATTGTTTTGTACAGGTGCTGCTTTTTAATTGGGTGCACAGAAAAATCCGTAAAAACCAAGTTCACAAGAAAATGTCACAAATGCGTTGTTTCACCAATTTCACCACATTTGGGATTTTTTCCCGCTTCCCAAGTCCACACACAGCTTTCTATGTGGAAAAATAAAATCGTTATAGATTTTTGAAGGACGGAAGTGAAAAAATGGGAACACAAAAAAAGGGCCTAGTTGTTAAGGGGATAAAGTATGAACACATTTTGGATATTATTTTTGTAATGTTTCACAAAAGAAAAAACACGCAGAAGACAAATATTAAAAAATATTCAACATACAGACTTTCATGACCTGAGAACTAGCAATATGGATCCATTAACAGAAAAAATATTATATATCAAATAGAATTAATAATGTTTTCTGTTGGCCTCGGAAACATGAAGTGTTACTATGTATTTATTACTACTTTATTCATGTGGCAATATTCTTTTTCTATTTCATCTTATGCAATATCATTTTTTAAATGAAAGAAACATGTTAACAAATTGTTAACCACTAGAGGGAGCAGGTACTGCAATAAAGCGCAGGCAATTTTATTTTCTTATTTATAGAGTGCAATAAAAAGTGCTGTGATCTACAATATGCAACCCTCGCTGGGACCTGTATTAAAAAATGTTATGCTCTGTACAGTGGTTCAGGTACCTCAAGAGATTGCAATGGAAATAATGCAGATTTTCAAATTTGGCTAAAGTAGTTCTTAAAGCGGACCTGTCGCCAGTTTTGGGACCCTAAACTAACTACAGGTATATATGGATCTGTGGTTTAGGGTCCCAAAACAGTCTTTATGGGCTCTCAAGGTGGGGGCAATATATAAAAAATAAACATAATAATAATCTTTATTTATATAGTGCCATCAAACTCCATAGCACTTTAAACATATATACTTCCCTAGATGAGATTCTGATGGGGCACATCAGACTCAAATCTAAAGTTCTCGCCGCCATGCGCCTCCTCTTATGATGCGCATGAGACAACCGTGGCTTCATTGCACATACGCTGTACCAATGGCATGTGCGCAGTGAAGCCGAGAGCTGGGGAGTATTGTTTTTTCCACCTTGGAACTCATACAGGGTGATTTGGGACAATAAACCAGGTGGTTTAGTTTCCTGAATTGCCCTGACAAGTTCCCTTTAAATTTAGCTTGTTGCATGATGGGACAGGAGTGGACTGCCACCTAAATTTGTGACTTTTTGAAATGTTGCACTTGATTACTCTGTCTAGAATACCTGGAGGCACAAGTTTGGTGCAAATTGACAGATGCAACAATTCTGAGACAATTGCAATTTCACATCTTCCAAATTATATTATTCCTAGTGGTACTGTGATACATAATAAATGAGAGGTAGGTATTAAGGTAATTTCATCCAAGAACTTGCCCTACTGCCTATATTTTTATATTTTCCTGAAGCTAAACTTAACTATTGACCAGGGTTTTCTTTTTCCTGTGAGAAACATGATGATAATGTAGTCTGTGTCCTTCTCCCACTTGTTCCAGAACTCTGTAGTTTTTGTATTTTGTTCTCGTCTCAAAGTCATGTATGCGAACCTGTTATTGTATGTACAGCACCATGGAATTAGTGGTATAAATAATAATAATACTCATAATAATACAGGCGGTCACTACTTAAGAACACTCGACTTACATACGACCCATAGTTACAAACGGACCTCTGGATATTGGTAATTTATTGTGCTTTAGTCCTAGGCTACAATAAACAGCTGTAACAGTTATCACAGGTGTCTGTAATGAAACTTTAGTGTTAATATTGATTCTTATGACAACCCAACATTTTTAAAATCCAATTGTCGCAGAGACCAAAAAAAGTTATGGCTGGGATTACAATGATAAAATATACAGTTCCGACTTACATACAAATTCAACTTAAGAACAAACCTACAGACCCTATCTTGTATGTAACCTGGGGACTGCCTGTAATACTATTAAAACAAGAACAAAAGTTGTGTAGTGGGCAAATCTGTACATTTTGAGGTTTGTTGTCTTGCCTCTGAATTTTCTTTTTATTTTATATTTCATCTATTTATGTTTATACATCTACTATTTTTGCTTCATGTAAGACCCCCATCAATAGTCATCTCTACAGAGAAAAAATATTGTATTCTAGCCAAAATACCTGTAATCTACATGTAGCCAATGACTTACCGAAATTAACTGGCTTCTCAGTTCCTGAAGATGATTGCGCAGAAGCTTCATATCCTTAGAACCAGATGCTCCCGCATCCAGCACAAATAGCTTTTCAGAAATTTGGAGATCATTACCAAACCTGTCAATGTAGAGAAATTACAATTATTACCCACAAGACAAAGAAGAGGTTTTAAATTAAATCTGTAACACGCAGAGGCTCTCCTGGTGGGTGTTGAGAATGGGTTTAAGCCTATAAAATTCTCTATAGTAAACAGACTATAGTAAAGTAGAGTATAATAATGCACAACAGCTTTTCTATTTATCACCCATAGGATATTATAATCTTTATATTGCACCATCACATGCAGCATTTTACAAATCGTGGAGTACAAATACAATTGGTGTGTTTTTGGTACTATAAGACTATTCATCCAAAAAATGGAAAAATACATGTGACACTAATTAAATATTCCTTTTTGGTCACACACAAGCACAGCACTCACCGCTCTGCTACATCTATTTACTCACACACAGCTCTGCTACAACTACACATACCTCTTGCCCCCTCACTCAGGTCCCCTATAACCACACATACCTCTTGCCCCCTCACTCAGGTCTGCTACGACCAGACATACCTCTTGCCCCCTCACTCAGGTCTGCTACGACTAGACATACCTCTTGCACCCTCACTCAGGTCTGCTACGACCAGACATACCTCTTGCCCCCCTCACTCAGGTCTGCTACAACCACACATACCTCTTGCCCCCCTCACTCAGGTCTGCTACAACCACACATACCTCTTGCCCTCCTCACTCACGTCTGCTACAACCACACATACCTCTTGCCCTCCTCACTCACGTCTGCTACAACCACACATACATCTTGCCCCCCTCACTCAGGTCTGTTACAACCACACATACATCTTGCACCCCTCACTCAAGTCTGCTACAACCACACATACCGCTTTCCCCCTAACTCAGGTCTGTTACAACCACACATACCTCTTGCCCCCTAACTCAGGTCTGCCACACACACACACATGCCCCATCCCCTAGTACCATGTGATCAGTTTTACGCCTCAGACACCACTCTAGGTCCTGCAGTAATACTCATGTCAGGACAACAAGGAAAGGAAGAGAGACCAGTGCAGGGGCTCTGCTCTCTCGGACATCATGTGAAGAGCCTTGTCACCTGATCTTCAGAACAGCGGTCAGGAGGGTCTGGCAGTGCTGGATCCCCCTGACATTCGAGCTATAAGACACAGGCACTTTTTAGCAATACTTTTTTTCCTCGCTAAAAAAGGCGACTTATACTTGGATATTACAGAACAATAACATAGGCAAATGAAACAATAGGAGTGAGGGCCCTGCACACAAGAGCTTACAATGAGGTGAGCATGCATAAGCTTTAATGGCCTCCACTAGCCCTCAATTCATTACCGATTTCTAATTTCTTTTAGCAGTGACATATCTTTGTCATATCCAAACTCTCCTCCGGCAGGGCGTGGAAGATTCACAATGTCCGCATGAGTCGCAACCAGGACAACTTTCAGAAGATTCTTCAGCTTCCCGCCATAGGCTATTACATACCAAAAGGAACATGATAATCATTAATTACCCTTACTTTTTAGTGGCAATCGATCATCTCTTATTCAATTAATTAAAGTCTAATAAAATTGTCACCCATAAAAATGTATAATTGAATGCACATTTGAATATTTTATTTATTTTTGCACAACCTGTTATCTAACAAAAAACTTAATGGCAAAATTCTTAATCTCCCGAAATGTCCTGGTTCCATTAGAATTAGTATTTCAACAGTCCTCCTCATCATGCTGTTCACATTTGGACGTAATGAAAACAAGAGCACCCCTATCAATCTATCAACAGTATTATGCCATATCAAGGCTCGTAGGATGTGCCCACATAGAAGTGGACAGTTCTCTGTGATACTTTAAACTTACTATCAAAAGTGTGCAATAGAGTTAAAGAGACTAGAAGAGTCAAAGAAAATCGTAGATGTGGATGTCCTTTGGCCACAACCCACACTGATGGCTGATTCATTGTGAACAATAGCCTGCAGCGCCGTATGATGAATGCCACACAACTCTGGGCAAATGTGAGGGAGGGGAGAGGCACCCAAGTGTCATGTCACGCTATTGTAAACGGTTTACAGCAGTGTGGTGTGTGTACCAGAGGACTTGCAAAAGTACCTGACCACACCACTAGGAACAGGAGTGATCATCTTCCATGGACCAGGGAGCATGTACACTGTATGAGGGAACAGTGGGCCTAAGTGCTGTTGTTGGAGATGTCAAGGAAAGTGTGAGCAGGTGTGTCTAGTTAACACAGAACTGCCCTAAACTTGAATGGTACAGTGACAAGCCCATACTACTTGAATAACATCAGTAATTTATGTCACGTCATTTTGCCTTCGTATGAACAACTCGGGCCTAATTTCATCTTCATGGAAATGAATTGCTCTACACTTTCCACAGACCAGAATAGCACTGTAAACCTATGGGATCAGCCAAGTTTCTGTGCAGAGCCTTTTAACCTCAACCCCAGAATCACGTTTTCCTAAAGCTAAAAGTTTTACTCAAGTTAAAGCCTTTACCAATTATAACTTTTACCTGCTGTACAAAACTTTAGAGTAATCTAACTTAAATAATGACAATTGTGCATATCTGGAATTGAGTTGAAGACCATATTTACCAAAAGCCCACCCCCACTTTTGTTTAAACTTCAGAACAGCAGACACAACATGAATTTCAATGGCAGTGGTGAGGATGGCACAGCCGACCTCTGTAAACAAACAGCGTCCAACAGATACACGTAGCATCATGGGAGAACAGAAGTGCTGAAGGAGGGAAGTAGTTTATTGGTTTTATACCCACTCTTCCCCCAGACATATATATATATAACATTTTTAAGATTCTGGACAACCCCTTTAAATATGGTCCCCATTGTTTCAGTTATACTTCAATGGTAGTGGCTGGAGAACTGAGTGCAATATGTCATCAGTGAAAGTAATGGTGAGATTCTGCCATTCAACACGCACATACTATAATGAAGTCTCTTGGCAGAGCACAATAAGATTAGGTCTCACTGGTGGGTCATTTATCTTTAGTCTGGAAATTTGTGCCTGTCTTTTTTTTGGGTGGCGAGGGGGGAGGTAGTGGTTTCAATTTTCTTGTAGGAGAAATCTGGCATAAACCTGTTATATACCTGTGGTGTTTCTTTTTCTATCAAAAGTTGAAAATTTTCGAACCACCAATTCTAATTTTTTATCTCAGTAGAGGGGTGGAGTTATTAATGCATCGGGATTACAAATATAAATCAGGCGCAACATTGGAAATCTCGGTAGTGGCGAACTTTGCTGGACGGGAAAAAAAAGCGCAAAAATTGCAAGCCCTGTCTTATATAATATAAATAATATAAAACCTTTCTCATACACAACATGAGTAACACAGCTGCTCCTATGTAGAGCACCATTGTATACTACAGTGCTCTAAAAGCCGGACTTTATGCTTATATGCTTGGAATTGTTGGATTAAGTTACTTTTTCAGGCAGGGGTGTAAAACGGCTTCTTAGCTGGGGATTTATTGGATATACGCTGCTAAGCAGCTCAGAAAATTTGATTACACTCCTAAACATAAGATGAGAAAGTGATCTTATGGCGGAGAAACCCAGGATTAGTGTTAGGAGTCGCAGTCCAGAACCCAGTGACCTCATGCTGCAGCTTGCAGCAATATCCCTACAAAGCTCAGAACGCTACAAATGTTGCATATAGTATTCATGAACCTCAGGATCTAATAAGAGCCATGTTTTCTATATAAACCAGTGCATATGTGAAATTATAAAGTCATATGTCTTCACAGTAGAAACTGACAAATTCTAGGGATAGGCAAGTGTCGCTAGAAGGAAGTTTATTGACCATAAGGGTTAATTAGAAACCTGAAACCTAGACATCATATGCTGATCTAAGAAAAATGTTGATAAAAGGGACAATTTGTGTCAGAGATTTGTTGATGAAAATCATATAGTGCGACCAAAAAAGTGAAAATAGAACAAGGATGTGGTCAAGCTATTACACCAGACACAACTGATAGACACATATGTTTATGTGCTGTTTCTGGAAAAAAGCAGCCTATAAATGGACAAACTATTCCCACCTGTCAGAGATTTTAGATGCAACCATTTCATTTTACATGAGAATGAATGGTACTCTCATACTGATGGAAAATGGAACATGGTTTCATTTACTTACCTATTGGTTCCTCAACTGACACAAGGGATTTTAGAAAACTGAGCCAGAAAATAACTTGATTTAGCTGAACTTCATATGGTTCTTCAAGGCTGAAGACAACTATATGCACAGATGTAGGATCATTTGCAGCAAAATAGTCATAGCTACAGTAATATGTAGGGTTTCCTGAAAATTCCCAGACACTGAAATCTCCAACACCTATAATAGACATGGAAAATATACACAATTTAGGACATTGACTGCAAAACAATTTATAAAAATCACAATGTTAATGAGGAGATTCCATAAAAATCACATGGTTGATTGGGAGATTCCATAAATCACAAAAGGTTAATGGGGAGCACAGCAGTCACAGGAAAACAAATCCCCCTGCATCCCGCTCATGCTGAGGAATTCTGATGCAGAACATGTGTAAAAAGACACCATGACATTCATCTCCTGCAACTAAAACTTTAAACACTAGAATTGTGATGCAAATATAAAGTAATATTAATCGAAACACATAGAATATGATATAATTGTAATAATAAAAAAAAATGAAAATAAAGAACAATTCATACCATTAAGATTGGCATTCTGGATGTCAATCGCTTTTGTGGATTGGTCATCAACGCAGTGAGGGTGATGGGATGGAGACACAAACACCTCCAGGACTCCTTTGGTGAGACCCGGTTCGAACATCATACTCCGACTCCTTACACTAACATTTTCACAGCCAGGGTATAAGTCACAGATGCTTACTGAAACTGAAAAGCAGAGAACGGCAAGGTAAGAAATGTAAAATCATTGCTGAAGTCAATACCGCTGTGGCATTTACTGTTGGTATACAGAAAATGTATAATAGGTGTAGAATGTATTACAAACTGCATTTTTATATAGTGATGGCTGCTCTAGTGCACACTGCATTAGTGCTCTATGGAGTAGTGTGTGCAGAGCGGACACAGACCCTACAAACAATCTCTATAGCCATACAATGATCTAATCAGTATTTAATGAGTCTGGCAAACAAAGACCCCTTGTTTAAGCCAATTACAGTCATGGGAAAATAGATTTCAGTGAGACGCGATGCTTTCTACATCTTTACCTTAAGACACAAGAAATGAGTAAATGTCCCCGTAGTAAAAGTACCACTAAATAATTAACACCACTAATCTCACAGTAATTACGGCTTTCATTTAAGCATAAGGGGTCCTCTTCCTCTTAAAGTGATCTCCATTCATTTCACTGATGCACTTGGCAAGTAGAATAGATGCTTTACAACAGTAAAAAAAAAAAAAAAAAAAAAATCACTGGATTAAAAGCATTTTCATTTGTAACCTGAGCACTTTACTTAGCTTGAGTGTCAGAGTCATTATATCATGCATTGTTATTACTACCCAGCAGTGCAGAATACAAATGACTCCAGTGAAATGTGTGCCACTTATCACTGCGTAGAAATCCAACACCTATGGAATGTAGTGGGACCTTCTAGGCTACTATTCATAAGAATAAAGCAAGTCGCCCATTGAAATCAATTGCTCAACAAGAAAACGAGACTGATATATTTTGCTTTATCTTGCCTGCTGTTTTGGAAGACATTGGAGAGGAGGGGAAGCGCACAGAATTAGTGGATGAAAGCCGGGGTCTGCGTCTTCTGAAGAAGCTGCGAATGAGGCCACATTTCAAGGACTCCACAAGAGTAGTTTTCCCAGATCCAATGTGCCCAAATAGTTTAAGCTTTATCCTTGGCTGTGGGCTTTGGGTTGGTTTTAATTGCTGAATGAATAGAGTCCGGTAGGTGTCCTGAGGATAATAAAATCAGAGTTTCACAACTGGGTACATACATTTACATTATATAATATTCCATCCATCAACCAATATACCAAATTATATTAACTTGGTAAAACTTTTATGCTAGTAGCAAATAAATATTACAATGTTAGTTCTGTATTCCTCATTAAATAACAATCATAGAGAAATGGTTCAAGACTCTATTAATCCTCATGGAAATTAATAACCCAACCTTAGGTCAACTGTATTGTATTCCTTCAATTTCTGACACAGATTAACTCTCATTGTGAATTTGGATATTTTATTATCTAATAATGTTATAAGTCTATTCATACATACTGCTGTTAAAGTAAAATTGTCGGAGAGAGAGCACATGGATACATAATAGTTATCTAATAAGTAAATAATGCATACTGCACAGAAAATACTGGTAATGGATATCTTCTTCCGATTCTACAACTTTCATTAAGTATCAGAGCTGGCATTTGAACTGAACTTGATGTTACAGCTCAAGACATCTGGCTGAGCAATAAAATCTCATTGGTCTTTGTCAGGAGACATGAAAATGTAAGACATTTTTTTACAAATATATCTATACTGCATATCTTAAGGTGGTTATGCAACTAAAAAACAAAGCCGCTTTAATCCATTTTTATGTCCTGACCGTGGCGGCCAATACCTTCTCTTGTAACGCCCATTTGGCTAATATCACATGATGTGTCATTTAGGGCAGCTATACACCCAAGGCACATCACTGACTAATTTTATATTGAGTTAGATATCAATAGAGAAGTCAATTGTATACACCACCATTTATATTAGACATCTGTATATAGGAAATGGGATGAGAAAAAAGAAACGGTAAATAAAACTTCACTTATATTCACTTGAGCGAAAACTTAGAGGGCACAGACTGTATACAGTATATACAAATAAAAACAATGTAAAGTGCTATGGAACATGCTGGCGCTATATAAAAAAAGATTATTATAATGATTCTGGATGAGGGCTAGGTTAGCCATGTAACCTGACTGCTCTACAGATATATATATCTGTATATAGTAAGGAAATAGATCACCGACTAACCTTTATATGCCGTGAGCACAAAGGTCAACCCTGAAGCCACTGATTGAGGCAGATCAATGACTAACCTCCTGTGCCGTGGGTATAAAAAGCTCAACCCCGAAGCCACTGATTGAGGCAGGTCACTGACTAACCCTCTTATGCTGTGGGTGTAAAGCTCAACCCTGAAGCCACTAATTGAGGCAGATCTCTGATTAACCCTTCTATGCCGTCGATGCAAAAATCAACCCTGAAGCTACTGAATCGAAGCGGAAGTGATCTGCCTCAAACTTCATGTCACTTGACAACAGCTGAATGGTTGCTGCCTTCTGCCAATGCTGGAATGGAGAGAGTAAGGTAATTTAATTTATCTATACACAAGGTTGCATTAAAGCACATTTTTCGTTGAGTCGGACAACAGCATAAGTGTTTCCTTTGTGCCTATACTTGTCTTCTAAATACCAGAATCATCTGCAAAGGTATGGGGCAAGTAGCAACCACTAAAACGTATAGTACAATGGGTGTATGGTGCAGTATTGTTATAGCAGAAAGCTGAAGAATTGCTAGTAATTTCTCTGTATTTTAAAGTTGCCAACAAAAGAGGTTACACCACAAAAGGAAATATTGTGTAAGAATAAACAGTAACACTGTCCTGTGTTTACTTCATGTCACCTCTGATGTGGAGAAAAGCATTAATCATACGAGCGACAGTAATACAGGCTGTTCAATCCTTTTAGTGTTTTGCTGTAAATATGGACTCGGAGGATAAATGGGATAAGCATATCTTGACATTGGCGCAGAGGAGCTAGACATTTCCTGCAGGAGAAATCACTGCTACAATTAAATTGAGCCATCTATTTTTTGTTACATATACTTCAAAGTACACATTCAGCTGAATCCTTATGGTGTGTACAATTGAAGAAAACAGAAAGCAATGATGAAAAAGATTGGTTCAGATAAGGGGAACCTAAAAGGAGTTTCTTGCTCTCAATTGGCTTTATTTTACTGATTAACCATCCTCAGTATAGATCATCGTATTGGATGTGTGAGGTCCCACACCAAAAAGCTTCACCGATCACCTGCTTTAGCATGCTCTCACCACCACAACTGATACACTGGAGGTTGCTCAGCCTCAATTACCATTTGTGAAAAAAAAGAAGGTAGATTTTGAAATGGATTTTGTTAAGGCAACTGCATCAACATGCAATCCAGAATCAACCAAGTGAACTAGGCCAAAATAAGAATAAACAGAATGGAAAGGTTAGTCACAGTGGCCATCTGTCTGGTCCCCAGTTGTCCGAGGACGGAATCTTATCCTGCACTCTACTGCAGTCTATGAAACTGCTAATATAGCTCACATGGCATTGAAGGGCCTCCATTTGAACCCTTTTTTTTTATTTTCGTGTGCACAACTTAGTAGAGGATCTGACTGGAACGGTCTCTCCACTAATAGAAGCGACAATGGGTCTTCTCGGTCACGTGTACCCTTTGGCTTTATGAGCAGCGTAGAGGGAATACTGGTCATGCTGGAATCTGTAGTTCCTGCAGCAGTTGGATGTTTTGCATGCATTTTAAAGACCTGTTTCCACAATCATAAGATGCGTCTGATGAGAGCATCTTCTCTGTAGCCCAGTTATAAGGGAATATTTTTTATAAGAAGGGAACTTTTTTACCTTTCGGAGCCTTGCTAATAAACTGACAACAGGTTCATGCTGCTCAGCTCTGCCCAGATCTTCTGCGGTTTTGCCATCCTAGTAAAGAAAGAACAAATATAATTATTTTATTTTCTTATGACTGATGTCTCCTTCCAGCTGCTGCTTATCTTCCAGAAAACAACAAGTAACAGCAGTAAATAACCAAGTATCCAATCCTTATTTAATCCAACATCTTTTTATGGGGAGAAAAGCAGACAGGACCCCATACACATGAGATGCTTATTCAGTCTCACTGAAATCAAAGGATTGAAATAACATGTATCAAAGTGCATGATCAACTTTGAGGCTGCAGTCACATGTACTGCTTTGACTCAAAGTACGTGTGGTACGTGTGACCACAGCCTAAATCAACCTGTACAAACATTTTTCACCAATTTCAACCAAATATTGCTGTCATTGTGATTGTAACTGTAAAATGAGCAGTAAAGTTGCGCTAAGCGAACAAATGATTTACTTACCATAGTCAGCACCTCGACATTGGCACCAATTAGGCAGAGGTAGCGAACAACTTCAAGAATACCATTGTTTGCTGCAAGGTGCAAAGCAGTACGTCCATACTGTAAGAGATTTAAAAATAGTGATGACCTAAGTGTGACCTCAGTTCTTTTGATTTTCATATAACCGACTTCCAAAATGTAATCCTTCGCAACAAAGAAATGATTGTGGGTGGGAATATATTCATTTAGGGGCACCAAAACCAATAGTTGGCTGTCATTCACCATGGGAAAAGGATAAATTCTCTTCCCTTAGATTGAAGGTCACATGTACCGCTTTGTTTCAGTTTAGAAGTGCAATTAAAGTGCACGGGGACATGCCACGGCCTGATCACAAATGCGTTCCTATGGAAACCCGGTGTCTTGTATTGTTCAAATGCAAAACGCCGGGTGCTGGTACCGATTCTATGTGTTTTAATAGAAAAAAATCATTTGAGTTCCTCCTGCCCTGTTGCATGATGTAGGTCAGGGCAGTCATTAGGGCAGTGCCACCGATACATCTTTGGGTGCCCAGTCACAGTGCGGTGCCACTTTCCTTAGTGCTTAGTACTATTGCACTGTCTGCTATCAGTTCCCCTGGTATTGCGGCTGTCCCTTACGCCGCTTATATCCCTCAATTCAGGAAGTGTTAAGTGCAACATGGTCAGCCTGCATCCTCATTTTCAAGATGCAGGGAATTTACATCATATTTTTATTGAGCGGAATCTATCATTGCATATTTTTTAAAGAGTAAATATTATGGGGGCTTTATAAAGGGGCCCTTTTTTCATAAAAAATGTATATGCACAATATATAATATATTTTTGGGACACAATGTAGTTTTAAGGTATGCATAGTTCCCCCATAAGTTATAATATATTGCTACCATAAAGAATTATAATATATATTGCCCTCATAATGAATTGTTATATAAATATGGACCCTTATAATAAATATTGCCACCATAATGGAGTATTATATAAATAAGCCCCCTATTCTAAATTCTAAAATATACAGGTGGTCCCCTACTTAAGGACACCCGACTAAAAGACGACCCCTAGTTATAGACGGACCCCTCTGCCCACTGTGACCTTTGGTGAAGCTCTCTAAATATAGTCCCAATAGCTGCAATGATCAGCTGCAAGGTGTCAGTAATGAAGCTTTATTGATAATCCTTGGTCCCTTTAGAGAAAAAAATGTGAAAATCCAATTGTCACTGGGGCAAAAAATATTTTTGTCTGGAACAGCATATACAAACTTACATACAAATTCAACTTGAGAACAAACCTATGGAAACTATCTTACCTGGGGACTGCCTGCACACTAATATACTGTAACACTTAAAATATACATTAATATAATATATGGGTTCATATGTCCATAATAAATTATTGCCCCAAATTTAAAAAGGGGGATCTGTATAAATTCTTCATTTAGTGGGTACAATACATAGTTTAATGGGGTGCTCTAAAATTTACCAAATGGTAATACGCATCAGCAATTGCTGGAAATTTCTTACAGTTACAGTAAATGACATGACACATTTTGTCACATACTGCAGGTATATGTGCAGCTGACCCTTAATATGGCAGCAAAACACACACAATCTATACTTTCTACATAAAAGTGTATTGAATAAGTAACCAAAACTACTGTAACAACAAATATTATAATGGAAATGATACAAGACATGTTATGGTGTTCAAATAGACAAGACTATATATATATTATAATATATGTACAATATGTATTATATAAGTAAAAAAAACTTGGACTATATTGTCTATTAAAAGTAAATCTATCATCCAAAACTAGAACCAGGGACACTAACTCATAGATCCAGTCTCTGTGATTGTGGTAATCTTCTTATATTTGTTGTCCATGGCCTCCTTTCTTCTAAAATCAACTTTTAAAATTAAGCTAATGAGCTAGAGCCCCTCTGTGCTGCAGCTTTACAGGCTGTTACAGTATTTTATCCTCCCCCCTGCTCTCCCAGCACTTCCCCTTCCCTCTGCCTGATACAATGTTACTGCACAGAGAAAGTTTCAGCACACAGTGAGAGGAGGAAGTGCTCCTGCACACTGTGCCAACTTGTGAATCTACAGCAGGAAGAGGCTCTCATAACAACCCCTCATTAGTATAATTTTAAACATTGATTTTAGGAGGAATAACAAATGTAAGAAGAGTACCACAATCACAGTGCCTGGATCTATGAGTTTATCATGCTTGATTTTGACGCCAGATGGTAAATACACAAATAATTTTCAATTCAGAAAAAAAACATATTTCTCAATGTAACATATGGATGAGGTTTACTAGTATTTTACACTGATGCCTCTTCTCTAACACCTCACCTGCCTGACTCCTACTTGACACCCTAATTAAAGTTTTTTGATACATGTGAGGTTCTGGCATTTAAGCACTCATGGTGCTGCTACCCCTTGCTTATGCCCATTTCAGTTCACCACTCACACATACTGATGGCCAATGGACAAGCTTAACTTGAGGGAAATGTATCAATGTGGCACAGGGTCTGCCAGTGCAAAGTTAGACAACACTAGTTTAATTTTTTTTTACACACAACCACGCCCCCTTTCCTGAAGCCCACACCCCATTTCACAAGTCACACTCCCTTAGTCGGATAAGCCGGAAAAGTGCATTTTTAAAAGGCTTTATAAATGTGGCAGAAAGCATTTTTAATGCAAATTACGCCAGAAAACAGGAAAAATGGCTCATTAACTCAAAACATTGGAAAATCCATAAAAAACAAACAAACAAAAAACCTCTGACAGGGCAACTAATTGAGAATACCTTAAATTCTGTAAATAGTAGAAGTAAGTGTTGGGCCAAACCTGAATGTAAATGTACTGTTTTAAATAAAGACATACATGATAAATTCTTCACATGGATTACATTCTTACTAATCACTGGTAGTTCAGCTTACCTTGTTAGTAATATCCAAATTACAGTTTGCTTCACAAAGTGCCATTACAATAGGAATATTGCCATCTTTGCAGGCGACATGCAAGGGTGTGTTACCATGACGATCCTGGAAGTTTACATTGCACTGCTTATTGATCAAGGTTTTTACTACTTCCATCTGACATCTTCTTACTGCAAGGTGCAAGGCTATGTGCCCATCCTGCAAGAGGTGTTCATAAAAAAACCGATTAGCTTCTGCAAGTGTCTTTTAAGTATATTATATTTATCCATAGCACACTGTTCAGTTTATCGTTTGGCTGAAAAGAGTGTACCGTATATACTCGAGTATAAGCCGACCCGAGTATAAACCGAGGCCTTAATTTTAACACAAAATACCGGGAAAGCCTATTGACTCGAGTATAAGCCGAGGGTGGGAAATGCATTGGACACAGCCTCCCCAGTATATAGCCAGCCAGCCCCTGCCCCAGTGTATATAACCAGCCAGCCCCTGCCCCAGTGTATATAGCCTGCCAGCCCCTGCCCCAGTGTATATAGCCTGCCAGCCCCTGCCCCAGTGTATATAGCCTGCCAGCCCCTGCCCCAGTGTATATAGCCTGCCAGCCCCTGCCCCAGTGTATATAGCCTACTGCAGCTGGCGGACAGATCGCACAGAAGATATGCAGGGGTATTTATTTTTTTGACTCGAGTATAAGCCGAGTTTGGTTTTTTCAGCACATTTTTTGTGCTGAAAAACTAGGCTTATACTCGAGTATATAAGGTAATAATCCTAAAAAAAAATAATCATAAAATATATATCAAAAGAAAACTGGTTGTAAATTTGCCTAATTTTTGTGTCACATTCCCAACTTTCTGAAAAAGTTGCTTGGTGGCATAGCCATCGACCCTCCAGCCGTAATTTTCATTCATATCTACAGTAGTTTTTTTAAACTTCGATTTCATTATGTGCAAATATTTGCCTAAAAGTGTTGGCCATAACATCCGACACACTGAAATGTACACATCCACAAGTCGAAGTCTGACAGTGGCCTGAATAAGCTAAGAATTCAGATGTAGTAAGGGCTTGTCCACATCATGACCCCTGGAACTGGCTCTTGCCCAAAGTGTAAAATAGCTTAACACAGAATAACTTTCTAGAGATGTTAGCAAAGATTTAATATCTCCATGTTAGTTTCAGTCTGATATCTGGAAGATGTCTATTGTGATCCTCTATAAGTAGTAGTACACATGTTTAAAGAGAACCTGTCACCCCAAACTCCCCCTCCCCAAGTACACAGATACCTGATATTTAGAACATTTTATGTTATGAGCAAATTGTGGTTCTTGATTAATCCTAATATTTTTACCAGTTTATGGTCAAACCTAACAACTATAATTTTATAGATAATATACTGCTAAAAGCACATTGTAAATGCAACTATTTTGCGAGCAGTGGTGGATCTAGGAAAAGGCTGCAAAATTACCCATGACGGCAAAGGGCCACCTCCACAGGATCTGAATTATAAGCACATTGCATTCTGCAGTTCCTCAGTAAGAGCTTGAAGCTGCTGAGATCTGTAGTTTAACCCAGGTGGCATGTAACTGCCTTCATACAGCAGTAATATCCTCCTGAATACAACATTATATTAGCTGAGCTACAGGGAAGACTTAGCTTGTGAAGGTGGTCATTTACAAATGCTATGAATCACAAAACATGGAGAGAAGTGAAACTATTATATTTTAATCTAATCATTCGTCCGGTCACATTATATGAAATACTACTCTGCACGGGAACAAGACTGGGAACAAATTGCCAGCATTTACATCCAGCTGCATATTCACATGTAGATTTTAATGTTTTACTGCTAGTGTAGTACAATGAGGAATTGCAGGTTTATAACTGCAGATTAAGTATCTGAGGAGATGGATTTCATGGTCATAAATGGCCCTTGAGCGGCTGTGTGTGTAATTTGTGACAACGGGAATCATTCACCTTGTCTGTTGCATCAAGGACAGCTCCGTGCTCAGTCAAGCATTCCACAATATCATGGTATCCTCTCGCTGAGGCTGTCAGGAGGGGCGTTTCTCCTTCCCTGTTGCGAATGTTAACATTGCAGCCAGCCTGGCACAAGGCTCTTGCCACTGGATAGTAACCATGCCAGGCAGCACAATGGAGAGGGGTCTCTTCTTCCTACAAACCATAAAAAAAAGAGTTGATATAATTTAAGGGATTCAATGCTGTTTTACCCATCTGACAGAAGTTGGAGGTATATGTAGTGTGTGCTGTGCCTGTATACCCATACAGTTATTCTCTCTGCAACAGAAAGCGGGAGCTGCTGTGATGCTGCTATATGTAGGCACATATTTTACACGCGTCTACACAATTATTCCAGAAATCAGGCAGCACATTATGTTCCGCACATAAAAGCTCTCTTTGACACAACTGGATTGTTTTAAATGCAGCTAGAAAGCTAAGAGACAATTGCGTGGAACATGTTTTGTAAAAAGATCTCCCGTGCTTCTTTCAATGCCACATAAAAGCATCAAGTTTGATTCATAGTGTCTTTGTGTAGAGCAATTTGTAATGGAAATGGCCTGTGTCTCCCACTCACACGGTTCTTAGCTTGTATTCGAGCAGAGATTGACATATGATATCTTGCTTCTGATATAGAAAGTGCTCATTCCCTATAATATCTGAGCAGCAAATTCATCTTATAGACACAAAATGAAACAATTAGTGACAACCTCACAATATAAAGAGAAGGAGTTGTAGGAGGAATGTTGCTCACATATCTTAACCAGCTTTCTTTCTAGTGGACTACATGATAAAAGCTGAAAAACAGCTGAACTGTGGTTATGTCATACAACTGGAAACCTGTTTCATACTAGTTGTTGTTATTTAACCAGTAACCAGAATTCTGCAAGAACCATTTCCATGGTTATCACCGTTAAAGGAAATTTACCATTTGCTTTTATGCATTATGAACCAAACATATCTTGAGAATGCGGTTGTGACACTGATGCAGAAACATATTTTGTTTAATCCCTTAACAAAGTGGTTTTGCTCAGGACCTTGGGAAAGTTGGGTGCAGACTGGCTTCCATACATAAAATAGCTGCCTGAACTGTCGAGGCAGGATGAATCAATCTGACCTGGATACACAGCAGCTGTGGGATGGTGTTGGATTACTTCTGCTTGTCAGGAATAACACAGTGATGACGTATTCTCGGCTTATGCTGGGCAGAACAAGGCTAGAGCAGTGCATAATTAGGGTGAGGAGAGCACCCGAGCAGCCAAAAGAGGGAGAGCCTCAATATCATAATTTTATGATTGTTTTTTCAGCAAAATCATTTAGTTCAGGGATTAAACAAGATATGATTCTGCATCAGTCTAGCTACAGCACTCTCAAGGTATGTTTGGTTCATAATGCATAAAAGCAGATTGTAGATTTCCTTTAATCCAAACTGTGAAACTGAAAAAAGACACATTCATTTCCTATTATGCTGCACTGACGAAATAGCTTCTCCTGGCCTCAAGCTTTTGTACAAGTTCCAAGTTAGGCCAGATGCACACATTGCCATGTATTTGCATGGGCTAATGAAAACGTTTCTGGTTTCCATTCCGTGCGGCAGTGTGATGCACACATTCATGTGATTGAGGCCTTACAGTGTAGAATTTTTGGTACGATCCATCAGGTGTCCAGAAGAACTGCTTCTACATGAAAAAACATCCATTCATAGACACAGAAGGTTTTATGAAGTAGCATAAAGAGGCCAGGGAGACATATGTGTTTAGAACTGGCTATTGTTGAGACAGCACACCTATCACCAAAAGGTCATACATGTGGAAGCAAGGGTTGGTTCCCACTATTTAAATAGCTGAAGCCAGTAATGATCAACTTATGTAGCCAAAAAGTTGGTCACTGTGGAATCAGGGAAATATATACATTTATTAAAATACCTTCTAAGAATACATACCTTATCTTGAATATCTGGATTGGATCCAATGCTGCACAGGTACTGTATGACCTCCAGGTGCCCATATCTAGCTGCCACATGAAGGGCGGTTTCTCCCGACTAATAAATATATACAGAAAAATATAAGTGGAGGCAGTGAAGAACAGAAGCAGCGTGAAGGACTGCTGAAACTACCAATAATGGAATCTACTATGACAGCTGCTTACTACACAACCTTTACATTATATAGAAGAGAAGGCAATGCTTTTAACAATGACATAAACATTAAACATCTCTAATGGCTTCCATAATTTCCAAATATAGGATCAAAGTACTTAACAATGGGAAAGCTAAATGGAAAACCCTTTTCAAATCACTCTCTACAGAACAGCTGTAAGCATCAAAACAACACTACGCAAATCCTTACAATTGCTAGATATTTTATTTCAGTGCACATAGGATCTCTTAGGACAGTGATGGTGAACCTTTTAGACACGGAGTGCCCAGACTACAACCAAAACCCACTTATTTATCCCAAAGTGTCAACATTAAAGTACAATTTAAGCAGAAACTTCTTGTTGTTATAGCTATCACTCATATCAGTATCCCAAGAACATCAATACAGTGGAAAGAAAGGGGGACAAATTCAGGTTCCCCTGAATAGGAAGAATTTTCGGGCCTGGAGCTGAAGCTACAATGATAATCCAGATCTGCCCACACTTTCCCATTCCTCCTGTAGACTGATGCAGCACTGTCGCTTTAAGATAGCAATGAGCGCAGAAAGTCCTGGGCCTTCTGGGAATCCATGAAGATCCCTTCTGTCCTCTTTGGTGATGGCCTAGGTGCCCACAGACAGGGCTCCGAGTGCCAGTTCTGGCACCCGTACCATAGGTTCGCCACCACTGTCTTAGGACCTAGGACCTGACTCAATATCATGTATCACGAGGTACTACTGCACACTTGAAGGAAACAATAAAACATGCTTATGTATGATAAAATCCAGGGATTGTAGAGCAAAGGAACAACCGCCGAGTGAAGAATTGTCTCTCTGATCAGATCATGTTTGGCGGCTGGAGCGGGACTATATAAACTATTATGAACCCACAAAGACATTACCTTATCTTTGATATCCAGAGGACATCTTTTCTGATGGAGGAATTTTAATGTCTCAACATGACCATGCCGGGAAGCCCAATAAAGTGCGTTGGATCCCGCCTAGGTGAATAAGAAACCATTACCAGCAGTACTAGTATTATTAAGAGAAAGAACTCCCATCTACTATCTGCTAAAATGCATCTATAAAATGTGAACATGAGAATGAAAACCTCACCTTATCCTGCACATCAATATGTGCTCCACGCTTTATTAGCAGTTCCAGCATCTGAATATTTCCACAGCCGGCGGCTATTAATAGTGGAGGGGTGCCATGCTGAAACACAGCAAGAAATAAAATGCTACATTTTACAAAAATAAGAATCATCCTGCAGTATCTTCATAATAACCTTTGTCAACCAATAAATTGTGTTAAATAAAAAGTTGATATTTTTCAATAGAAAATCTATATTTACTAATATAGGGTCTTACATTTCAATAATTTGGGCATTACAACCATTTGTAAGCTGCACTTTACCTTGTTTGGTTGGTTAACATCGTAGTTTGCCAAAGATCCTAGAAGATGCTGTAAACCAGGAACATTGTCATCGTTTATAGCATGGATGATGGCCTTCATCACAAAGGAATCCTCTTCATCCTACAATGCCAAGAGCAGTGAAAGAAACATTATTCGGGTAACGCTTGTAAACAATTTCACAATATTGTAACACAGCACAATCTAGTATTACGGGCTATTAAAATTCCAGTCATATACTGTAAATTGTTGGGAATTGGACTGTAGGGGATTAAATACCATAAATCATTTTTACATGTGTATTTCAACATGTAAAACACACATACTTTGCACCAAAAGTATGAAGTATACTAACAAACAATGTGTCATTGCTAACATACTGTAAACGTAACAATGCAAAGACACCTATAAATGTATTTTTTCCATGTACTTCTGTTTACGTGACAGGAGAGTATTTGGGATCTGGATTTGTAAGCCGAACAAAAGAGTAAAAAATCTAATGTATACATGCAAGTATAAGTCGAGGTACCTAATTTAATCACAAAAAAACTGGGAAAAGCTATTGGACTTGAGTATAAACCCCATCTCCTTTATTAATGAAATACCATATATACTAGAGTATAAGTCGACCCGAGTATAAGCCGAGGCCCCTAATTTTAACACAAAAACCTGGAAAAACGTATTGACTTGAGTATAAGCCGAGGGTGGGAAATGCATGGGTCACAGCCTCCCCCTAGTATATATCCAGCCCCTAGCTCCTGCCCCCGTGTATAGAGTGGGCTAGTGCCTGCCCCCGTGTATAGAGGGGGGCAGTGCCTGCCCCCCAGCATATAGCCAGTGCCTGGCCCCCAGTTTATTGCCAGTGCCTGCCACCCGCCGCCACCCCGTATATAGGCAGTGCCTTTGCCCCCAGTATGTAGCCAGCAGCTCCCTGCCAAGCCTAAAAAAACCAAAAAGGCCTCTGTACTCAAGTTTGTGATGCCCTTCGCAGTCCCTCTTCTATCTTCAAGAGAACCCACCAGGCAAATGTATGAAAATGACCTGAGAGAAGGCCAATGAATCATTATCATATTCAGCTGTCCAGCTTATTCATGAGTAGGAGGCACAGCCACACCCCCAAGTGCTTGACTGATGTGAGGTATAATGTCTCCTCCATGTGCTTCCTGGTGCTGGAGGCCACACCCCCTGCAGCCTGTGTGTATGAGATACTCCTATAGACATGACCTCCATAATGATGTGGAACTCCTGCTGCTGGCTCCTCTATGTGCTTTTTGGTGCTGGCGACCACGCCCCCTGCAGCCTGTGTGTGTATAGGAGAGATACAACTGCTCCAGGATGCAGCCATGTTATAGCAGAACTTGTCCGAGTTCATGTGTAGCTGATGTCTGTGTCACACGTGTACGAAAGGACAGCATTTCAGCAGGTAAAGCACAGACACCAGCTATGCTTTACCATACATTACACAAAGACATGATCAGGGGGAGGAGAGGGGAGGGGTAACAGGGGTGATATCACTGCCTCTCTCCATGTGCCCAGCCTCATTTACATAATAAAGAAAAGATGATTTTAGATTGGTTAATGTATGAATTGACTAGATAAAGGCTGGGATGGAATCCTTGTGAGTTGCTCCAACATTTAGTGGTGACAGAAATAGTGACAGAAACCTGATGACCGGTGTCCTTTCAGCTCCGGCTCAGTCCAAAGCAGGACCAGCGAGTACCGGCAAGGCGAGCACAGAGGTTTTTTCATTGACTCGAGCATAAGCAGAGTTAGGGTTTTTCAGCACATTTTTTTTGCTTATACTCAAGTATATACTGTACCCAGCAGCCACCCCTCAATAATGATATGCCCAATAATAGGTAGTGAAGAGGCAGTACTCCACATAAAATATGTGGCAAAGGGTGATCCTTTATTCCATGAAAAGCGACGTTTCGGTGAATGTTTACACCTTTTTTAAGCCCCATTGTATTGCTGCCTGATGACATCATAAAGTCATAGTGTGTACACAGGCAAAGTGCATGGAAACCTGAATCTTGAAAGAGAAGAGGAGCTGCAGGGAATGCCAGAGGTAAGTACTTGATTTCTTTATATTGGGTTGCACCGATACCAGAATTTTTAAAAGAGTTTGAAAAATATGTGATTTATGCACATAGCCGCACTGAGATGGTATCTCACCACAACACTGGCCATACTGGATGCACTGCAAGCAACAGTCTACAGCCAAACACAGGTGCAGGACATGTGATGTGGACATGTGACCAGCAGCCATCTTACGTCCTGTGTCTCCTCCACAGGATCAATGGACTGATTAAAGGGCCAGTAGCATTTTAATTCTTCATTATAGTATATGTCCACAGAATTTTTCTGCTAAGGGAAGCAAAATTTTAAATAATGAATTCCATATTAGCTTATATTTTATTGATGCATTTGAATATGAACCATTAACGCTGAGGCGCTTTTTTGTGCTGTATGAGGGCTTGTTTTCTGCATAACAAATTGCATTTGGATGGTATTTAATATTTAGAATTCCATACAATGTACTGGGAAGGGGGAAAAAAATTCCAAATGCAGTGAAAAAACCACATTTGTACCATTTTCTTGTGGGCTTGGATTTTACGGCTTTCACTGTGCACCCAAATTACAGGTCTACCTCATTCTTTGGGTCAGTGCGATCACGGGGACACCAAATTTGTATAGGTTTTATGTTTACAAAAAATTAAAACCTTCTTCTGGCGCTAATAACGGTTTCATACTTCGGTGTACGAAGTGGTATTTTGGGCTTTGGGTGTTATTTTCTGTTACGGGGTTAAACACCGGGAATAATAATATAATATTATATTTTGATAGATAAGACGATTTGGGGCATGGTTCTTGGGAAAGGGGGTGATTTGAATGTTAAAGTTTTTTTAAATATATATATTTTTTAAACTTTAAACATTTTTTCAGACCCCATAGGGTACTTTAACCCTAGGTTGTCTGATGGATCCTACCATATACTGCCTTACTATGGCCTTACTACAGTATGGCAGTATATAGGGATCCTCATCATAATTGGGTTGAAACTAGCTTCTGCTTATGGCAATCAATCACCGTCCATACATTACCTCACAGGGGGTGTTGAATCTAATTTAAATGTCTCTGGCAGCTTTCCTAGAGGCATTTACATGGTTAACACCTACAATCGGTGCCAGCACCATCCGTGGGTATTTCCGGTGGGTGTTTGCTGCAACATGCAGCAAGGGGCAGCATGGTGGCTGAGTGGGTAGCACTTCTGCCTTGCAGTGCTGGGGTCCTGGGTACAAGTCCCACCCAGGTCAACATCTGCAAAGAGTTTGTATGTTCTCTCTGTGTTTGTGTGGGTTTACTCCGGGTCCTCCGGTTTCCTCCAACACTCCAAAACATACTGGTAGGCTGTTTAGACTGTGAGCCCCATGGAGACAGGAGCAGATTTGGCAAGCTCTGAGCAGCGCTATATAAATACTGAATGTGTGCGCTATATAAATAAAGAATTATTATTTTATTATTAAACGCCCACCTTGTAAGGAGAGGGCTCAGCCCGTTAGCCCTCTCTATACACCTGCAGCAGACATGTGACGTACATCACATATTGGTAAGGGGTTATACTTATTTCTGGAATACTCCTTGACGCTCTAAGTTGCATACAATCCTTCCATTCACAGTAGGTAAATGTATAGAGTAGTGGTTAAGATCACTGTAATTCTCTGTAATTGCTCTGTTAGAGAGTGTAGGCTCGAATCCCGTCTGACCAAAAATAATGGGATAACATTAAATCATTTAGAGACCTTGTGTCAGGGCAATCCCTGAGATGTAAAAAATACCATATATGGCATACATGGACAAATCATGTTATTTTACCGATCAACATATCTATTCAAAAAAACTCCCTCTCCTTAGAGAGGATTCAATTGCAGGAACCAATGCATCAGGATAGTAAGATTGTAAATGCAAAAGAAAAACAGCAACCTTATCTAGTATTATAATAAAAGTATAAAAAAAATAACAATTCAAAGAAATTGAAAAACACAGTAAGAGAAGTCTGATGCTGCACCCGTACGTTCTTGTCTGTCATAAGCCATTCTAAGCTTGTTAGTGGTAAAATCAGGCGAAGAAACGGATACCAACAGCCAGGGATTAACACCTGTAAATCCTATCTCACTTCACTGTGGTATGCAGAGACAGAAACGTCTGCTAGACAGAAGACAGTACCGATGTGTTGAGCCATATTCCCTCTAGTTATGACAGCATTGTTGCTCTGTTTCTTTGAAAGAAAAAAATAATGCTAACAGTGCATTTAAATGATGGATGAGGAGAATATTAAAACTTGGGACAACCAGTTGAATAGGAATTCGGAAAGCAGCTACCAAAAGCACCTCTCAGTCTGTAGCACTTTTCTTGTCCAGTATAAGAAAAGCAAACCACTGCTTTGAATGGTTACTATGTAATACTTAGCTTTCTGCAGAAAACACAGACAGACATATTTGCCTAAAATCTGATGGACTTAACAGGGGGAACATAATAACCCTTTTATTAAGTAGTGGTTGTGCAACATGAAGAACCTATTTTAATGTTATCAAATTCTTTAATTTTGGTTATTACATCCTTATATATGAAATCTAACTTAACTGCTATTTCCACTCCTCTGATATAAATGCTGGAAAAGTACACAATCTAAGATGCACTAGATTTATTATCTAGCATTAGTCTCTGTGGTAAATCTGGCACAGTTCACAGTACATCTTACTAAATTTAAGTCATAGACCTATTGAAAGCTGTGGATGTGATTTCTATATGGCTGGCCTAAATGTCAACCTTTGCAGTTGGTTGTGTGCGGTATTGAACCCAACTCAATGTAATGGAGTTCACTTGGATATAACCCATCAAAGCATTAGATGCCCTTTCATCCATCGTCCTGCAAAAAGATCTCCCAGTACAACTCCTTTTACGAGGAATATACTGAAGGGGATTGGATTAGGTCAAAAAGTCAGCGATATGTCATGGTCATTATTATATTAAAGAATACATTTTTACAACCACCGTCTGAACCCTTTCGGGCTGAGCGTTGTAGAACATTGGACAGAATATAAAAGACACACAATGGAGAATGCTTTTTCTGTTAAGGTCACTGCTCCATTATGTCTTATTTTTTTCAGTGTTTGCATGTTGTAAGCTCGCTGAAGGTTTGTACAGTTGTTTATCCATTAGGACTAGTAAAGGTGCTGTGCGGACACATATGCTTGGGAAAAAAATCAGCGTAAACGCCAGAAACACAGTTTTCTGTGTAAATAACCTTGTCTAGGGCTGGTCATCCAGGATCCAATAGTCAACATTATATGCTGAAATTAGAACCATCACATTGAACTAAAACCAACTGAAATCTAAAATAGCTAGAAAAAAAACTACCTTATCATAGAGAATAATTACTTACCAGAGTATCATCACTTCGAGCAATACTCATGTTGCTCCTTGACAAGAATGATCTTGATAATCTTTGGCATAAGGATATTAACCGGACAGATTGCTAGGAAAGAAAATTAATTAATTAATTGAAGGCGCAAGTCACATATTGTATAAAAAAGGATCAATTGATATAGGTAGATAGTTGGTTTACACTGTAGATGGCATATAGGCCATATGTACATATAGACATATTTTTACCCATCAAACATGTACGTTAAGTAGAGTCAGACTGATTTCAGTGGTGTGTTACTTGTCACTATCATGTCTTTTTCATGAAATCACAGTGCCCTTCAATGGGAATATTGTGAGCCAGAAGTTCTCTTGATGATATGGAAAAACCTTTTATATTTATGAAGTGTAAACTTTAACTACCACATCCCTTTACATATTATTTTAACTGATACATTTGAGGCACTGTGGAGCCTGCTGATAGGATAATATGCAGTGAAATATATTATCCAAGTCAGAGATTCTATTTCATATTCAAGTCATATTCACAAGAATATAATCCAACAACTCAAAAAGTCACCTGCCCTGCCTGTACCTTTGGTATGTACACAAAATATTTAAAAAATAAAAATTGACCAAGGCACTATTTCATGCCATATTAAGGTGATAGAAGGTATTTACAGAAAACAGACAGACATACTTTCCATTTTCTCCGGGCAGCAAACTTCTTGAATTTCTCCATGTTCACAGCGGAGGCTTTTCTACTCAATGCTTGCTGGGTATCTTTAGGCTGCAACAAGTTTACAAAGCGTAAGAACATACTCATGGGGGGTTCTGCTTAGAGAACCGAGATAGTACGGTAGATGCTTCACAATAGATTTAATCTCACCGCAGTGTATTTGTAAGTAATAAAAGCAGTAAACTTAAAGAATCACTGAACGTAGACCAGGAATGAGAGATTTATCTTCTTTATTTTGTGGCAGCAATGGGACATTAGGGGCAGGAATGTAGGCCAGTTATTACTGCTGCAATAAGCTGTGAGGTAAGATGGAGTTCAGCTTCTCCCAGGATGGGGGTGAAAACAACACTGCCACTTATTAAAATTAACTCCATCAATAACACTGCAACGAACAGTACAAGATGGATACAAGCACTTCCCCGACCTAAGCTCATCTCAGAATGCCGTGTAGTGAATTAGATCACTTCAGTCTTCAGCTGCAGCTTCCTATGCTCACATGTATGTCTGCATATTGAATTGATCTCTAGGATACAGAGCTAAGCTAGAAAAATCATACTTCTGAAATTACTGACAACTCTGTTCATAAAAAAAATGTATGTTACACACAGTATGCTAGTAGTAAAACATTTTGATCCTGCCGGATTCTCATCAATTCATCATAATTTTTTCAGATTCCTCAATCTCCTAACTTCTAGGAACCTATTCTTCCATTAATTGGGAAATATACAACTATATGGGCTCTTCTTCCTCCTCCTATGTTCAGCTATGTACCGTCTTTCTACCTTATACGGTGTTTTATACAGTTAACTATTGTTATTTTTGCACCACCTGGTATTTAGAGTTTCTTCACTATACAATAAATATAAAAATCTTTATAGTCCAAAAAAAACCCCCCACACTTTAATGCGCATATACTTCATTGTCATACTCAAGATATTATGGGGTTTAGCTTTGAGATCTCTGCTGGCTATTGAGATCTCTGCTGGCCTTCATATGCATACTATGAGGTTTTTGAGATATACCTCCATACAGCCTAGTCCAGATGAAAACCTGGAAAACATTGGGGCAGTTTTATAAAAAAAAAAGTGTCCTAATGTTAGTGCAGAGCTAGATTAGTGAGTCTTATTCTGCGCCAGATTCATATAAGTGTTTGATGCTGGATGATAAATCTGGTGCAGTAGAAGACTGTCTAGTTGTACTCTGCACCTCATATTAGTTGGCTTACTTTAGGCCAGAAAGTTAGGACACAATTCTGTCGGGTCAGCAGTATTTCTGACTCACTGATTTTTTTTTTGTGAGGCCACACCCCTTTTCTTAGACCATGCCCCATTGTCAAGCTAGTTGTAAACTGCCTAAAACACTTTATAAATGTGGTGCGGACAGTTTTTTGTGAAAACTACGACAGAATTCTGTTGTGGACATTTTAATAAATCTCTCCCTTTATGTGTTACCTGCCTCAAAATCAGTATTATATGAAAACCGTGACAGATGGACCCACTTTAGACATAGCATGTAGTAAAAATAATACAGGCGGTCCCCTACTTAAGGACACCCGACTTACAGACAACCCATAGTTACAGACAGACCCCTCTGACTTCTGGGGAAGGTTTCTGAATGCTTTACTATATTCCCAGACTGCAATAATCAGCTGTAAGGAGTCTGTAATGAAGCTTTATTGATAATCCTTGGTCCCATTGGAGCAAAAAATGTTTAAACTCCAATTGTCACTGGGCCCAAAAACTTTTTTGTCTGGATCTACAATTATAAAGTATACAGTTTCGACTTACATACAAATTCAACTTAAGAACAAACCTCCAGACCCTATCTTGTACGTAACCCGGGGACTGCCTGTAACAGCTAAAATCCACAATTTCAATTCATGTACATTTTTAGACAACAAGAACTAGCCATCCACATAGTGCTATGTAACTAAAAGATAGAAATCAATACGGCTCTCACCTTAATCCATGGGTGACTCAAACTATCTGCAATAGTCATTCTCTTCCTAAGAAAAGAAAATAAATCACAGCTTTGCAGGATAATTCTTATTACGGTAACAATTAAACTAGTACGTATGTTCATAGCATATTCCATTCCCCATAAGTGGTGTTTACATATGAAAATATTTAACTTGATGCAGATTTATCAGTGCTCACAAGCCAGTTTTCTTGTATAGAAGCACTTCTATAATCCCAAATTCATGAAAGAATGCTAACTTTAATAATTTGTGACCTCCGCGCAATGAGGCCGTTGAGTAGTATGGCCTCCAGTGAAGTGGGTGGGCCACGCCACCATGTGGATACATCAAAAGGCCTATGCCTCCTCAAGTATCTGGCGGGACACTTGGAGGGGAAAGGGGTGGTGGCGACATATATCAAATTCCCCCTATATGTAGTATCACAATTCTTAATATGATACTGATACTTTGCCATAGTAAAAATTCTTTTAAGGGGCTTTGCATGTTTTGCAAGACGAACATTAGTTTTTACAAGCTAGCATTTAATTAATATTGAATTAACAGCTGACTACATTAATAAAGCAATTGCACTTTTTTCAATGCACATCACATTTGCAAATCGCTGTACTGTGTAAGGGATGTACATTTTTTATTAATTAAATATTGATCCTAATTGCAGATATCCAGAACACAGTTCTGGTGTCCTTCTAAAGAAGAAGAAAATATCCACTTTTGCACCAGGATTGTGTTTCAATAAAGTTGAAGTATAAAATGTGATTTTTATGTATAGCTTTCCATACTGGACTATAACTTGAACAGTGGATCTCAGTGGTTCGGTGAAACCTAGAAGGATAATCCTGATCGGATATTAAAGGAGAGCTTCAGAAGAAATATCCGTGAATCCCCCTCCAGCCTGTCAGCTGAAGGCAGTATTTAGAAGGAGCTGCAGGGAGACAAAGCTGATAGCTTTAAAAGTACTCGCACCTGTAGCTGAATGACAAGGGTGACTTATTGTTGCCGTACATATTTTGCTACTTTTTAATAGGAAAATGTCAAAGAAAAACTATTTTCTTCACATTTTTAGTAATTTATCTTAATTCTATAAAGAAATAACATTAAATACAACTATTCTATGAAGTTAAAGTCTTATTTATGAAGTAAAAAATAATTATGATCTAAAAATCTGTCCCAACTGAAAAAATAGACGTGGGCATTCAGGCATCAATGACTCTTGGTCTTGAAAAATAGGAGGACAATGTATTAGCAGATATTGGAGATATTTTTTGCAAGAGTGTATTGGTCATTTTGACCAGCAGCCCATGCACAAGTCACTGGTCCAAATCTCATCACAAAGCAAATCAAATAAAATACTGTTAAATAATTTTACAATAGATTTGGTGTCATGGGTGAAAGAGGATGGGGATTGAGCCTGTATAGTTAGGTTATAGAATTCATTACAGGGTTTTCCTTTATGATGTGAACTTGCCTAGGGAATCCTTTATGTTTTAACATTAAACACATACGGTAAAAACTATTAGGCAGTATTATTATAGTTGAACTGACATGGTTTTTTAAAGAGAACATTTTCCAGTTCAAAAGATCTGCAACCTACAGTGCCTACAAGTAGTATTCAACCCCCTGCAGATTTAGCAGGTTTGATAAGAAGCAAATAAGTTAGAGCCTTCAAACAAGAGCAGGATTCATTAACGGATACATAAATCTTACAAACCAAAAAGTTATGTTGCTTAGTTATATTTTAATACATTTTAAACATAAAAGTGTGGGTCAATTATTATTCAACCCATAGGTTTAATATTTTGTGGAATAACCCTTGTTTTCAATTACAGCTAATAATCGTCTTTTATAAGACATGATCAGGCCGGCACGGGTCTCTGGAGTCATCTTGGCCCACTCCTCCATGCAGATCTTCTCCAAGTTATCTAGGTTTTTTGGGTGTCTCATGTGGACTTTAATCTTGAGCTCCTTCCACAAGTTTTCAATTGGGTTAAGGTCAGGAGACTGACTAGGCCACTGCAACACCTTGATTTTTTCCCTCTTGAACCAGGCCTTGGTTTTCTTGGCTGTGTGCATTGGGTCGTTGTCTTGTTGGAAGATAAAATGACGACGTATCTTAAGATCCTTGATGGAGGAGCGGAGGTTCTTGGCCAAAATCTCCAAGTAGGCCGTGCTATCCATCTTCCCATGGATGCGGACCAGATGGCCAGGCCCCTTGGCTGAGAAGCAGCCCCACAGCATGATGCTGCCACCACCATGCTTGACTGTAGGGATGGTATTCTTGGGGTCGTATGCAGTGCATCCAGTCTCCAAACGTCACGTGTGTGGTTGGCACCAAAGATCTCTATCTTGGTCCCATCAGACCAGAGAACCTTGAACCAGTCTGTCTCAGAGTCCTCCAAGTGATCATGAGCAAACTGTAAACGAGCCTTGACATGACACTTTGAAAGTAAAGGTACCTTACGTGCTAGTCTAGAACAGAGACCATTGCGGTGGAGTACGTTACTTATGGTATTGACTGAAACCAATGTCCCCACTGCCATAAGATCTTCCTGAAGCTCCTTCCTTGTTGTCCTTGGGTTAGCCTTGACTCTTCGGACAAGCCTGGCCTCGGCACGGGAGGAAACTTTCAAAGGCTGCCCAGGCCGTGGAAGGCTAACAGTAGTTCCATAAGCCTTCCATTTCCGGATGATGCTCCCAACAGTGGAGACAGGTAGGCCCAAGTCCTTGGAAAGGGTTTTGTACCCCTTGCCAGCCTTGTGACCCTCCACGATCTTGTCTCTAATGGCCTTGGAATGCTCCTTTGTCTTTCCCATGTTGACCATGTATGAGTGCTGTTCACAAATTTGGGGAGGGTCTTAAATAGTCAGAAAAGGCTGGAAAAACAGGTAATTAATCCAAACATGTGAAGCTCATTGTTCTTTCTGCCTGAACTACTTCTTAATACTTTAGAGGAACCAAACAGAATTCTGGTGGTTTGAGGGGTTGAATAATAATTGACCCACACTTTTATGTTTAAAATTTATTAAAATTTAACTGAGCAACATAACTTTTTGGTTTGTAAGATTTATGCATCTGTTAATAAATCCTGCTCTTGTTTGAAGTTTAAAGGCTCTAACGTATTTACTTCTTATCAAGCCTGCTAAATCTGCAGGGGGTTGAATACTACTTGTAGGCACTGTATTAGGCCTCTTATCCACAAACCGTGTTGAAAATCACTTGACTTGGCTTAGTGAAAATTGTGCAAGTTTGATCAGATTTGATCAGATTGGGGAGCGGTGATCGGTTGACATGACAGCCTTGGGTCTTCGCCTACATTAGTATTGCAGTATATGGTAGAAATAATCAGACCCTCTAGGTTTAAAGTACCCTAGAGGGTATAAAAAAAATAGTAAATTAAAAATTAAAAATAAAGAACCCCCCAAAAATTCAAGTCACCCCCCTACTCCCAGAACTGATATAAAACGTAATATACAGTAAAAATCAAACATATTAGGTATCACCGCATCTCAAAACGCCCAATCTAACAAAATATAAAATTGGTTATTGCCAATGGTGAACCACATAATGGAAAATAGCCCCCCCAAATGTCCAAATATTAAATAAAATTACATTAAAAATTACATAAATAGAGGATCAAAAGTTTTTACAGTTCTCAAAATGGTAGCAATGAAATGTCAGCTCATTTTGCAAAAATTACACCTCACACAGCAAAATATGAAAAAGTCATTAGTGTAAAAAAAAAAAAAAGATGGCAAAAAATTTTTTCCGTACACATTCGTTTAATTTTTTAAAATGTATTTTAAACGCAATAAAACTTATATAAATTTGGTATCAACGTGATAGTACCGAAAAATAAAATAAGCCCTCACACAGCTTGTGAGTGAAAAAAACCTTGCATCCTTAAGGGGTTGAATAAAACGAAAACAAACAGAACTTACTTTGGGTCCTTGACAAGAAGCCGTTGTATAAAATCTTTGGCCAAATCACTTGTGCTGCTAAAAAACTCATCTTCAAATTCATAACTAACAGCAGATATATTGGCCAAAGTCTCTTGTTTCGTCTCCCCGAGAAATGGAGAAGCACCACTCAACCTGAAAAAAGCAGAAGCAGATTATAATCACTTTTCCACTGCGTATGACTGTACTAAAAAAACTAAGAAAACAAAACGAAAAACAAACCAACAAACAAACACAAAACAACCCCCAAAAAACAAGATACTTACAGTATATATGTTATTACTCCAATACTCCTACAAAAAAACATGGCAACAATTAGCTTATACAGAAGCCACCCATTGCTCATCTTTTATCTAACACATCACAAGCGACATCACAGTTGTTTTATTTGCAATTTCCCGCATACCGGTGTACTGCATTCTGGATTTTTCTAAGAGGCTCCAGCCTCCTAGTAAATCTGAAGATGGGTTTGGGTGCCGTAATGAAATCTCCGGCCCCTCATGACCCACGAATTGCAATTTGTTTTCATGCCTTATCCGCCATGCAATAACAATATCATGTAGGATCTGTTCCCTGGATCTAACATGCTACACCTAAACCTACTTTTATGTCGCAAAGTGCCAACATGACAATTTAAGCAGTAACTTATTGATCCCTGCTGTATGACAGATTATAATCGTATTGGCGTCCTGAGTTCACCAATACAATAGATAGATGATGGAGAAATTTTAATATTTGCTTCCCTCCAGGGTCCCCTGAAGAGGCAGAATCAGGGTACCCAGAGCAGGAACTCCAATGACAACCATCTCTATCCACACCTTCTTGCTCCTCCTGTAGTCCTGGCAGCCAAGGAAATCACTTTAAAATAGCACTGAGCATGATGGGTCCTGGGCTGTATTGTATCAGAGGAGAAAGCCTAGAGTCCTAGTTGGCAAACTCTGTGTTGGGATGAAGGCCTGGGTGCCCACAGAAAGGGCTCCGAGTGCCAACTTTGGCACCCGTGCCATAGGTTCGCCACCACTGGGCTAGGCCAATCCAGGACATTGAAATGCTTCTTACAAAGCTGCTCCTTCATTGCCCTGGCAGTGTGCTTAGGATCATGGTCAATCTTACAAAACATGGCCTCATTCATTCTTTCATGTACACAGATGAGTGGTCCCGGTTCCTTTGAAGAAAAACAGCCACAAAGCAAGATGTTGCCATCCCCATGCTTCACAGTAAGTATGGTGTTTTTTGGATGCAACTCAGTATTCACTCCCCTCCAAACATGACAAATTGTGTTAATACCAAACAGTTCTACTCAGTATTCATCTGATCATATGAAATTCCGCCAATACTCTTCTAAAAAAATCCAAATCTCTAGCCAATTTCAGACGGGCTTGGATATGTTCTGTCTTTTACAGTGGGATATATCTGGTGCTGCAGGATCTGAGTCCCTGGTGGCATAGAGTGTTACTCCCTGTAGCCTCTGTTACTTTGGTTCCACCCTTCTTCAGGTCATTCACTTTGACCCCCATGTGATTCTGGGATTTCTGCTCACCGAACTTGTGATCATTTTGAGCCCACAGTGTGAGATCTTGCGTGGAGCCCCTGATCGAGGCAGATTATTACTGGTCTTGTATGTCTTCCTTTATCTAATTATTGCTCCTACAGTTGTTTTCTTCACACCTAGTTGCCTATTCCAGATTCAGTCTGGAATAGGTGCTGGGCTACAATTTTATTAATGGTGTCCTTCATACCTCACTATGGTGAAGACCAAAGAGCTGTTGGAGTGTGACTGTTTGATGTTCTGGATAGGTGTCTTATACTGATAACAAGTAGAAACAAGAGCCATTACTAGAGGTAATGAGTGGAGGGCAGAGGAGCCCCTTAAAGAAGAAGTTACAGGTCTGTGAGAGCAAGAAATCCTGCTTGTTTGTAGGTGACCAAATACTTATTTTCCACCATAAATTGCAAATAATTTTTTTAAAAATCAGACAATATGATTTTATGGATTTGTTTTCACATTTTGTCCCTCATAGTTGAGGTCTAACTATGATGCCAAGTACAGGCCTCTCATCTTTTTAAGTGGGAGAACGTGCACACTTTGTGACATGACAGAACACCTTGTTCCTCAGGCAGTGCCTTTTCCACAACTACAGCATTTGACTGATCTATCTGCATTGCTCTATGATGCATAGTGGATACTGAAGTGTTGTTTAGTTGACTTACCACATATCAGACTCCAATCCAAGGGGCTCATAGTTTACAATTTCTGGAGCTGTCAGAATAAAGCACAATTCCAAAGATAAACTTCTTTATTCGTTAAAAAAAAAAAAACTAATAAACAAATTAAGAGTAAAAAATTATCACTTACCAACAAATTCAGGAGTTCCAAATATATTTTTAAATTCGTTGCCAGTATCGATTTTGTGAGCCAGACCGAAATCAATGATCTTAATACGAGGCTTGGGGGAATTCCTGTCCAGCAACATGATGTTTTCCGGCTAGGCAGAAACAAGTGTTAGTCAGTAAAGAATTAAAAACTGACTAACTATATGCTTGCCCTGTATAGATCCTGGCACAGTGGGTACTATCAGTTTTAGCAACATTTAACATCCACAATGTCATGAACTGTGGGTGCTTGTATGTCTGCAGTACCTTGAGATCAAAGTGAGCAATCTGCAGAGAGTGAAGGTAATTGACGCCATTCAAGATTTGTTTGAGAAACTCTGTGGCCTCCTCTTCTGTCAAGGATTCTTTCTCAGCAAGAAAGTCAAACAGCTCTCCACCTGCAACACTGGAAACAGGTCATAATTATAAGTTATAACAGGATATCAGAGAAATATATAAAACCAATAAATATGACATGAACTGTCAGCATTGATAAAAATAGTCAATACATAGAATGCCATAAAAACAAGTTACATAGATTACAAAAATCAATGCTGTAATATTGCAAAAGACAAAATCGGATCTGAAAATATGTGTTTATAAGAAGCTGGTAGGGATAGCAGTCCTTTCTGAATGAGGACTATTGACATACAATGAAACATGGAAGGTTTACTGTTTAAATATCACCTTTCAGATGCAGTAATTTTTGCAACAAATTTCAAGTGTGAACGCTAACACAGACACACTGGGGCACATTTACTTACCCGGTCCTGTCGCGATCCAGCGGCGCATTCTCAGTTGAGGATACAGGTCTTCCGGCGATTCACTACGGTGCACCTTAGTGCGCCTGATAACCACCAGGTCCACCGGAGTTCGCCATCCTATCCTGGATGCATGTAAGCGCGTGTCAAGCGACACCTTTTTTTAAAAAAAATACTGCGGTTTATCCGAATCCATCGGGTTTTCAGACGGCCACACTTCCCGATTTCCATTGCATACATGCCGGCGCCAATGCGCCACAATCCGATCGCGTGCGCCAAAAACCCGGGGCAATTCAGGGAAAAACTGTGCAAATCGGTAATATTCGGGAAACCCGACAAAAAATAGAGATCGGGCCCTTAGTAAATGGCCCCCACTATGGCTGATGATGGCTCCAGACCAGACTATGGCCAATGATGGCTCCAGACCACACTATGGCTGACACACCAGACCCCCCAAACCAACTACGGCTGATGATGGCTTCAGAACAGACCTCTCCAGACTATAACTGAAGCTGCTGAAATTTTCTTTTCTTTAGGTTATTTTTATTTTAAAAATTATTTTTCTTGTATTTTAATTACATTTAACACCTTATATATTTACATTATATATATTGACACTTAACACAATTTTATGGTAAAGGAAACATTTAACACCTTATATATGTGTTCCCTGCTTTTCTTATATACAGATCACATATAACAGTGACTAATTGTAAAAGCCCATTGGATCTCTGTTATCAGTGATTTGTATACAGACATGCAGGGTGAATGCATATTGCATCTTCCCTGCTTGCCTCTAACCCCCTCAGTATAAAGTCCCCAATATCAGTGGGGACTGATATTATTGGTCCTGTCACAGTACAGGATCAGGCTGTCACACTGACTACACTGTGTGTAGGAGCATACACCACCATTGAAGGGGCAGAGCTCCTTACTGTTCAAGCACATGGCCGCTTTAAAAAGTCATGTGACCGAGTAACTGAGCTATGGTCACATGACTGTCTATCAGACCCATGAGGAGCATGAATCGGCAGCAGCTCATGGTCCAGTTTTTCCATACCTCCCAACTGTTCCAAGTCCAGTGGAACAGTATCAGATTTTGGGCTAACCCGGGATGGCGGGGGAAGATGGTGCTCCTGGAGGGGAGTTGCTGGAAAGGAGGCAAAGTATGAAAGGGAACTGCTGGAATGGGGCAAAGTGTGAAGGGGATCAAAATGGGTGTAGCACTACAGGACGAGGAACTGCTGGGTGTAGCACTGCATGAAGAGGAGCTGCTGGCACAATATTAGGGGTGCATGAATACGAGGGAGCCACAATGTGAGGGGGAGCTGGGAGGGTATATTTACAATCTAAGGAGGAGCTGGGGGAGAGACACAATGTGCAGGGGAGATGGGAAATTTATACTCTGTGTGAAGTTGGGATCTATGGTTTTAATGATGTACAAATGATCACCTATTCAGAGTATCCAAGATTGGGGGATATTCTGATAAAGAAAAAAACCCTTTTAGAAATGTAATTTTTATGAAACGTCTGTTATTATCCACATAAAGTGGAGGGTGAACATGCTGTGCCACTGCTCCATTTATACTCCTTCTTTCCTTATTTCACATCATACACTTTCCCATTAGATAGTATCAAAACTCATTTGTCAGCTGACCGCACAGAGTGGCAGTGTCTCACATGGTTTCACTGGCAAAGAGGGTGTTGAATGGGTGTTTGCTAGCACTTTCTGTTCCATATTGGACACTTCAGACTGACTACACACAGATACAAACGGATTCGGCTAAGCAAAACCCTCAAGCTGGAATAATGAAGGGCCCTTGAAATAACAGGCTTGAGTTGCTGTTGTTTTTTGCAGGAAGCACATTACATCATCCTTTCAGGGAGTGAAATACAAACAAGTATTTGGGGGATGCTTTGTGGCACTTACAGCTCTAGAATGAGAATGACATCTGCTTTGTTCTCGAACACCTCATGCAGTGTGATCACATTAGGATGTTGGATTTCTTTTAGTATGCTGACCTCCCTTTCAATATCTTCCCGGGTCACCCCACGGCGGCTGGATTTGGTTCGTCTTTTCTTGATAAATTTTGCAGCATACTGCACACCTGTGCTTTTCTCCTGGCATTTCTTCACTACGGCAAATTGCCCACTGCAGAGTAAAAAAAAGATGGCATGAAGGAAGAGGTCAATATATAATAGCAAGTGGGACCTCCAGAAGAAGAAGTCTACATGACATATCAGCATCGTCTGCATAAAGAGTCACACAGTCAGTTAGCAACCTCCAAAAAGATCATCTGCAATATTTTTTTATGTAATATACATAAACACTGTCAAATGCAGTTCATATATAATTATTTAGTTTTACAAAAAATAGCAGGACATATTTATCAATAAGTTTTTGATGCAAATATGTTGGTATTTGTGCCAAATGGTCTTTGGCAAAAAAAAAAACAAAACAATGTTGAACAAGAATCTTATTTACATAAAGATAAAAATAGCTTTTTTCTCTCTAAAATGACAGATCACTGTGAACCTGGAAAGGTATGTTTGGGAGGATGATAAAGTGTTCTACACAATGCTGTTCTACTTGTAGGACGACTGGGAATGTGTAGTAGAAATACATGTTAATATGTTAGGATGAAAACCTTTTTTAAGTCCCTTTTCAACCAGTTAAATAGATATTTTTTCACAATAATAAAAATAAATATAAAAGGAGTCTGAATGAGAACACTTCACAGTACATGGAGGTGTGATGACTCTACAACACCAAGACTGTACATTTCATTGGAAAATTGGGGAGTATGAAGAAATAAAATGGGGAAATGTATTACTGTGTTGGTCAGTAGACCAGTGCAGAGTAAAAATAGACAGTTCTCTGCTGCGCCAGATTTATCATGGTATCCGATACTGGATTATTAATCTGGTGCTGTATAAAACTGGTGAGATGTACTTTGTACCTCCTATTAGTAGCTAGGAGAACAGTTCGCTGTTAGCTAAAGGATCTATTCACATCTGTATACCTGTTTCCACAATGTACTTCTGTTGCTGAAGCAGCAACAACCAAAATAGCAACAGTACTGGATCCATCAAACGGATGATAATATTCTCACTGCAAATATTGGTGTAAATATCCGTCATCAACTAGGAACTCGCTGAAAAAAAAAGGATATAGATAAAACTTAACTTTTAATTAGCCTCACTTTAAAAAGAAAGAAGGGGGGACTCAAAATAAAAGTCTGCCAATGTATACTGCAATACCCCCTTTTCAACATGACTCACACAGTCTTTACGCCACACTGCATATGTACAGATATCGCTACGTGTATTATTAAGTCAATTACACCTCCGATCTGGGTGATGTAGTGGCCAAGAATAAGAGTAGAAGAGTCAGCTGATGACAGTCTTAGTCTACGTTCACTAGGTTCATTAGGTACAGTGTAGTATCCAGCTGTTGATGTTTCTCGTTACATAGTAGTCCTGGCAACAATGAGAGTTTATTGGTGGCCTCAGGGGGCCGATACAATTGAAAGATGTGGAAGAACAGGTAGCAATGAGTTGCTGCTTAAAATGCCATGTTGGCACTTCACGGTAAATAAGTAGATTTTGGTTGTAGTTTGGGCACTCTGTCTCCAAAAGGTTTGCCATCACTGCCATATAACACATAAAAAGGAGACTTACGGTAATCAATAAAAGCAGCAAAGGAAATACCATCATTCAAACCAAGTGGTTTGACACAGTTGTTGCAGAAAATCCACTGTGCCTATTTTTTCAGCGAGTTCCTAATAATTAGAGTAAGCATGGTCAACTTTTGCCTGGCATAGCTGGGGTGTATTTACACATTATAGTTACATTAAAAAAATATAAACGCAATAGAAGCCAATAGAAATGCAAGACTCTTAGCTTTAATGTATTTTGTGGTAGTTTCCCCCAATTTGTCACACTTTTCTAAGTCTAGGACGGTTGTGTACTTCAAACTGTGAAAACACAATTCTGTCAATCAAAAGAAAGAGTTTTCGTCAGGAACGTCAGTACCAAGGATACAGTACATGCATAAGTTTCTAGCCTGCTTAAGCCAATTTGTAACACACAGGAGGCTCAAGTCACACAATGAATGTAGATGACAGCCTTGTGCTGGAACAAATACTTCAGCAATAACAGTGATTTGCTGGGTGATCTTCTTATACCTATTGAATTACTTGTGAAGTATTAGCCTGAAATAGATCTGTTCCCTGAACTTAGCAGACGGCCACCCTCCCCCTGCACCTACAGCAAGCCACTAACCTTCTGCTATAATTTCCTGTTATCATCACAGCAATGAACTAACATGCATGATTAATTATTATTCCAGTAGAAACATATACATACTATTGGAGAAACTAACATTTCTAAGTAGGTTTGCTCAGGATGAATTTCTGCAGCAAATCAGACTCTGGGCTACCAAAATACCAGCAAATATCTGCCATAGTAATGAGACCATCAATTTGGACGAGACTGTGGAGGCCCCCTAAAGAATGTAGCCCAGACAGGGAACACATTTAGCATTCATGTAATATGTAGGGGCCCACATGTAATAGGCAGGTTGCCCCCTTAGGCCTCTTGCACAAAAACATAAAGGGGACCATGATCTGGCTGCACAATTTGTGGCTGGGTCCCAATAGATGTCAAAAGTGCACCAGTAATTAATACATGTACATCCCCCCAGTAATTAATAAATGTACATCCCCCCAGTAATTAATAAATGTACATCCACCCAGTAATTAATAAATGTACATCCCCCCAGTAATCAATATATACAGCCCTCAGTAATATATGCAGCCCCCCCCAATTAATACATGCAGCCCCCTGTAATATACAGCCCCCAGTAATTAATAAATGTACACCCCCCAGTATCTACTATATACAACCCCCGAGTTGTATATACATCCCCCATAATACATAACAAGCCCCAAGTGTATGATAAAGCAGCCCCAGTAAAATAATAAATCTGTGCTCACCTTCTCCCGTTCTCACGATGTGCGGCAACCTCCTCCTCTTCTTTTGGGATTTCGGCGGGACATTTACATCTATGGAGCATAGAACACACAGAATGATAACATCCTGCTGCAGGTGGAGCAGAGTGTGATGTCACCGCGCCGCCAGGATACCAACATCCTGTTTGCTCTGTGCTCTATGGCTCTGCCATAGACACAAATGTCTCTCGCCAATATCCCAAAAGAAGAGGTGGAGGTTGTCGCACATCGTGGGAACGGGAGAAGGCGACCACAGATTTATTATTTTACTGGGGGCTGCTTTAGCATACACTGGTTGCTTTGTATGCATTATGGTGGGCTACTGGGGGCTGTATATTACTGGGAGGCAGTATATATAACTGATGGTTGTATGTATTATTGGGGGCTGTATATATAAATGGAGGGCAGTAAGTATTAATGGAAGGCTGTAAATATAACTAGGAGGCTGGGTATATAACTGGGGGGGGCTCTCCGGGCAGGGCGGCGAGCCGTAACAGAGAACATAGTGGGCATTTAAGGGCAAAGTGGTGGGGGGCCCGGGACACGCGCCCACTCTATAATCCAGCCCTGGAAACATTAGTGGAACATGTATAAAAACATCTAAAAAAAGGTACTGTGTGCGTTTGTGGGCGAAGAGGGTTGCTGGTAACAGGTTCTCTTTAAAGGATATCTACCATTGGAGCATGGCTTTGTAAATTCCTAAAATGCAGCAGTTTAAACATTGATGTGGTTGTAAAGCGAGCCAGCCTTAAGATGCCATAAGGAAAATTATCACGCTGCATGCACCAACGGCGCATTTATTGTCCTTTCTATGTATACACAGCATTACCAAATCTGCCAAAGTATTATCACAGAGGACACCCTGCACCTTGTTTTAATTGGGGATAAGAAGCTGTACACATTTCTAGATATTTTGAAGAACAGGTGAATATACACAGTCAGCACAGTAATGTGGTGCTCTAAGGATTACAGAGGTAATCTATGTACATAAACTTGTGTTATTTTTACACATTCAATTTAAAATTGAAACAGAAGCGAGTTTAAAAAAAGTTCAATATTCACACAGTCCTATATTCCTTTAAGTAGGTAAGAACAGCACTTTGCTCCAAGCTATTGTTAGCAGTGGTTAGTGCTTCCTTATCTTTATGGGCTATTAGGTGTAATGATAGTTGCTAAACTGGTATTTTAACTTGCGGCAGTGAAAAGAACATGTCTTCCTCAGCAAAGCCGCTCCTATCTGTTTAAACATGAAAAGCACAATATATTCTTCTGTTACACAAAGCGGAATATGCAGATGGTGAGAACAGTGGCGGCCTTGGAGCACAATGAGGGGAGATGGTCTGAACATTACTGTGAGCTTAATAATGCGGGAAGTGATGGGCTTAAGTATTATGCGTTGAGATTTGTAGAAAATAGGTTAATTAAACTCAGGTGGTTGACATATAATATTCTACAAGTCATTATACAGTAGTAATCTTCATGTATGCAATTAGAAATGACTAATTGTCAAAGGATTCCCTGGATTTAGTGTTTTCATTATTTTCCATAATTAGTTTCATCCATCTCTTCTATTGTTATACAGATTTGGCTCACGAGAAAAAAAAATATTTGTTCAAAGAATGGAGAAAGCTGGAGGAGAGGCATAAATATGCTGTGTATATGTCACACACACACAGTGTAATAAATAGCTGCTCACAGGTTCAGTGAACTGCTGGATCTTGTGGTTTTATGTTTGCGTGCCCTCACTGGTTACATTGGTCTGACCTCCATTTAGCCCACTTGAGAATTAGCTTTTAATGTGGTGAATGTATTATATTTGCGTGTCCTATTACCTTTAAAGGAAAAATTATAAAAAGCACTGAACGTTCACAATTTAGTCTGGTAATGAGCAAACACTAACTACTTGTCTGAGGTAAAGGATTCCAATAAAAAAAAAGCACACCAAAAATGAAGTGCGCCCATGCCCTCGGCAAACCAAAACAGCACCTTGTTGTAAGTGAAGGGAGGCCACTGCTGGACATGTTATTAGTAAAGGGAGGCCGCTGGGCATTTTATCTAAGAGTAGTGGCTGTATTTCCCATGGCAGACTTATACTCTAGTCCAGTGATGGCTAACCTATGGCACTGGTGCCAGAGGAGGCACTCGGAGCCCTTTCTGTGGGCACTCGGGCCATCACCAGAGATGACTCCAGGTATCTTCCTGCAGTCCCAGACAGCCCAGGACTTGCTGTGCACAGAGCTATTTTAATGTGACAGTTGTACCTGGGACTATTTTCTGCCATATTGGTGTCCTCAGGTGCTGGTATCAATGAAAGCTGTGACAGAGAAGGGAGTATAAATCACAAATTAAATTTTTGTGTTGGCACTTTGCGAAAAATAAGTAGGTCTTTGTTGAAGTTTGGGCACTCGGCCTCTAAAAGGTTCGCCATCACTGCTCTAGTCTATAATTGTTCCCAGTTAGATGTGGAAAAAATAAATGCCTTGGCGAATACTTGAGTACATACGGTATATGTGAGTGTGTGCGCTCTTGTAGATATATATGCATGTACGTGTGTGTGTATTATCTGACGCCTTTCGTTTTATTTATGTTTTTCCAATCCGTGAATGCTGTATACTCTGCTTGATTCAGTGGACTACATCAATGACCTGGCTTCTTATTTGAATAAATTGGTTAACAAAGGTGTGTCAGGGAGTTTTTATTTTAATCAAATATATTTCTTTAAAAAAGTGTTTTTTTTCTATCTCACAACTTGCCTTAGTAATGGTGCTGTCTATTCAATGCACCCATTATTAGAAGCGGGTCTAGTGTTAGCCAGTGAAAAAGGCTAACACTAACCCTTATCATTACCCAGTTACCCACCACACCAGGGGTGCTGGAAAGAGCTAGGTACAATCCAATTCCTGACCATCCATAGATGATCAGGTACTGGGGCGACTGCAGGCTGGTATTATTGGGCTTTGATAGCTCAAAAACAATGGGTGCTCACACCCCAGTACTGTCAGGGTTCTGCTGCTGTTTTGTATCTGGCTGGTTATGAAAATTAGGGGAGACCTCACATAATTTGTTTTCCAATTATATATATATTAAAAAAAAAAAAAAAAAATTGGTAGTAGGACCACTATTTTCCATAACCAGCCAACAGCAACACCCTGACATTACTTGAAATTGAGCGCCCACTGTTGTTGAGCTATCGCAGTCCAATAATAACAGCCTGCAGCCGCCCCAGTACCTGATCATCTACAACAGTGGTTCTCAACCTTTCTAATGCTGTGACCCCGCAATACAGTTTCTCATGTTGCGGTGACCCCAAACCATGTACAAGAATATTGTATTTGTGCCAAAAAATGCAATAAAATCGCGGCTCCGATGGCTTTAGGCGACCCCTGTGTTTTGGTCGTTCGACCCCCGCCAGGGTCGCGACCCACAGGTTGAGAACCACTGATCTACAAGTAGTGGATTGTACCCGGCTCTTCCTGGCATCCCTAGTGGGGGTGGGTACTGGGATAATGATAAGGGGGTTAGTGTTAGCCTTTTCTGCTGGCTAACTCTAGGCTCCTGCCTTAGTAATGTGAGCCATCTATTAGTCATCACCGTTACGAAGGTAAGTTTTGAGTTAAAATAAAAAAAACTTTTTTCTAGGAAATATATTTTATTAAAATAAAAAAGGTCATCCATGTAGTCCACTGAATCAGGCAAAGTATACACCATTCATGGATCTGAAAAACAAAAAAAACAAACAAAAAACTATGTATAAATAATGTTACGCTAGTGCTACTTTCATCCAATAATCTGCGTTGGGCTTTTAGAGTTCACAAGTGTACATTCAAAAGTAGACCAATGAACACTAGTAACCCCTTTATTTTTGACACACAGAAGCCCCACATTTCTGGACTCAGGTGAGCCAAATTGCATAGACTCCTACGTAGTCCTAGGAAGATGAGCATTTATAGATAGAGCACAAGGACTGCCTTCAGATGTGAAAGGGTCCCTGGACTCGATCAGCCTGTGGATACAGGTCTCTATGTCTGTCTGCCTGGCCCAACAGACCGCATACCTTGCAAAGGGTGGAAGTCCTTGCATTTTATCAAATTATGATGCAAGTACTTCTCATCTTCTCGGAATGCAGCGCCGGAACTGTAGAAACACTATTAGCTGTATTAGTAAGAAGTCATTGCACCATATTATGATATAATGCAAGAACTTCCACCCTTTGCAAGGTGTGTGGTCTGTGTGGCAGAGCCGACATACAGGCATTATATATGAACCCGTATTTGTGTGCAAACCGGACAGAGTATGGGAGGAGCTGCTGTGGTCGGGGATGGCAGACAAAGGTTTGCTATGGGGCCCACTAATTCCTAGTTACGCCACTGTCGGCGACCATTTTGGTGGAGCTGGAGTCGGAGTTAGGAAAAATGAGGAGTCGGAAGTTTGGCTTACTGACTCCACAGCCCTGGTAAAAAGTCACACACATCTCCCTGCAGTGGAGCCTCCTCTCATCAGATATCATCTTTATGTGCCTATTTTTCCCATCTCTGTGCTGTCTGTTTTCGATCCCATAATGCAAAGTATCACCTGGCAACTAGAAACCTACAATCATTTGTACACACAAATATAGAACATGTAAAACTAAAAGGATAATAAAAATTATTCTAAAATGATTGCTTCTTTGTAATATTTTGTATTGAACACTGCAGACAATTTTCAATCAAACAAAAAGTGCTGTCTCATGAAGACACCCCTGTCTGTACCCTCTATTAAAGAATATAGATGTCACTATGTTATGGCCACTCTCAGCCATAACAATTAGTTGCGTTGTACCAGTGGTACATATTTTAGTAGACACAATGATAGTCATTCATCTACATCCATAATTCATTTCACCTGCATTTGTTGCTACAGGGAATAAGCTGTAGCATCCTTTGGCGGCAGCAGTGTCCAGAGCTAATGGCGGACTACCCAGTCACTTTATTCTGCAGGTTTTGTTGGAAGTTAAATTATAATATCAGTACCATTTCTGAAGAAAAAAGGCTGATCTTTAATATGCCAGCCAGTTTTCCATTACTGAAAGCATATGGCAATATACCTCACAGAAGAACATGGCATCTAATATAAAAGCATGAGACTAACCAAATTTTAGGGCTCCTTCACATTTCTCCAATTTCCAAGACTATTACCTAACCAACACTGCATAAAACCCAATGCATAGAAATCAATGAGTGTCCTTTAGTATACTACAGATGCAACCTGCTGTCCTTATTTTACTTATTGTCCAGGAACAGAGGCATAGCTAGAGGTTCAGCATGGGGGGGGGGGGGGGGGGGAACACACCCACGTGGGCCCCCAACCCAAGTGTTCCGTTATTCCACCATACAGTGACCCTATAATGGTAGATACTGGCTCTCCCCAGGCCTCCTTATTAATAATTGTACTATATATCTTACAGGAGATATCTCTATACTCAATTTCTGTCTCTTCCATATGACCAGTGCCGCTCTGACTTCTACCAGCGGGATCTTGGAACTGTTAAAGAGAACCTTATGTGGAATTGGGCGAAATCTCAACCAGCACACTAGAAAACATAACCATGACGAATCTTGAAGGGAGACTGTCAAAAGCACCAAAAAGTTGTAAGAGTGGAAATGTGCCAAAAAGTGGCATATAATGAAGAAAAAGCCAAGATACATGTTCCCCATAGACCAAAAACAGTCAGTATGCTATCCATGGACATCATGGATAGCAAACCAAGGAAGAAAAAACTGATGTGTGAATGAACATTTAAAGTTGCCCAATCATGGTTATATCTGATTTTTTTTTTCTGAAAAGCTCATTGCTCTGTGTGTGAATGTGTTTTTTCTCCTTTTATTTCCACAGAAAGAACTTTGCAGAAGGCATAGGAAGGGAATAAAATTGTATTATAGCTTTGATATTCATCAGCAGGGACCCACATAGGGCTTTGGTCCACTATATCTGCCAAAAACACCAAAAGCTACTGATAATCCTGTCACTGTTCTAACCCTTCATCAGACAGACAGAACAGAAGAATTAAATTGCACGAGATCAAAGTACAAGTTCTCCGCTGGCTCTTTTCAAAAGAATGCCAGCCTGCCAACAGTGTTACAATCTATCAATCTGTAGTGACAAAAAGTTAATCCGGAATCATGAAGCAAAACAAGATCAACATGTTTCATCCTGGTGCATGGGAATGATCCGGTAGCCCTCTAATAAACAGCTTCCCTCGTGTGAAGATTTGTCCAGTGCCCATACAACGTATTCCCTAAAAACTTAGGGCTCTTTCAGACTAGATTTTCTTTGTTATGTTCCTACGCCATCCGTGATTTTTGCTGGTAGCATACTTACACATTGCGGACTGTGGTCTGAAGGCAAGAAGAAAGGGGTACATCCTGACTGAAAACAGTGTGTTTTCTGGGAAACACTAGTCTGAAAGACCTCTAATTGTTATTTTTCGGTAGTTCTGTATCAATTCTTCATGGTTTTCTAGATCTCTGCTTCCTGTCATTGTATAGGAAACTTCATTGTTAACTTCCTGTGGATAAAAACTTGGTCCCTGGTCATGTGTTGTCACACAGATGCAAGGCTTGTTATAACACAGAGCTCTGATTACTGTGAGACTTGCACCTGTGTGATATCACATGACCAGGGACCGTTTATTATCCACAAGAAGTAAACCATAAGGGTGATGCCACGCATGGTGTTTTTAGTCCGTTTTTTAACCTTGCATTTTCAGTCTGGTTAAAAACACGTGTTTTCAAAAATATGTGAGTTTTTGTCCATTTTTTTCACGTTTTTCCCAATTATCTTAATGGATAAACAGGATGTAAGCAGCCAAACGCACGGTTAAAAGGATTGAAAATGCATGCTTTAAAACAGACCAAAAATGCCATGTGTTGCATCACCCTGAAGCTCAATGTTGAATGACAGCAAGCAGAGTAATTTGCATCTGAAATGCTGTCCTGCACAGTTACTGAAGGTTTTAAACCATTTTTCCAACTCCTCCAAAAAAAGGGCGTGCCTTCAGTAGCTAAAGTAGATTGGACAGAGAATAGCCGTGCATCAGGAAAAACTAAACTGTGGTACAGCAAACTAGACCAACATATTCACACAATACAGCTTACTAGTATATCAATCTGCCTGATTACATCTCCCATATAGATTGTGAGCCCTTAGGGCAGGGTCCTCCTTCTGCTTGTCTCCTGCTCACTGTAGTTTTGTACTTGCTCTTGTATAAATGTAATATCTGTAAACCTCTTACTGATTATAAAGCACCATGGAATTGATAAATAATAAAGCACCATGGAGTTAATAAATAATAATATGCATTTCCATGATAACTCGTGATTGATAAACAGCACCCAGGGTTGCATTCAAACAATAGAGGACGCAGAGTGCTGATTACCATGCAATGCAAGCTCTGCATGTGACAGGATAGCCAATTGGCATTAACTAATTGGTCATATATGAGAAAGCTAAGGACTTTGCCTGGGTACATTTATTATAATATTTAGTGCTATACGGATAGAATGAAGTCACAAATTCAGTCCCTATTTGACCTCACAGTATTTTTAATATAGGTGAATGCCTACAGCACCACAGACACAACAGTGCCCAGTGTTTCCAGAAAATAGCATGCATTACTAGCTGGCGAATCACGGCACAACACTTAAGACCATCAATACATAAGAAGAATTGGAATACATAATATGGAAAACTACCTCCAAAATTTCTCTAGAGAATTAGTAGGTCTTGAATATTTAATAGACACATCAGTTAATTAAATGGCCAATAATCAAATAAGACAAAAGCAACTGTGAAATAGTTAAGTAATTGCATGTGAGTGGAAAGAAGAGCATGTGGGTAAAGAGAAAGCTTTTCCTAAGTGCTAAGTAACATCATTGCCAATTGAGTCATGTGTGTAGCACTGTTTGTTATAAAAGAATACAGCATCATGTAGGCATATTACAATGGAGTTCAGTCATGACTTGTGAAGTCATCGCCTATGCATTTTGACAAGTTTTAAAAGGATGAATACTTGGTGCAATCAAAATTAAAATACAAAATGGAAAAGGAAGAGCACTGCCTGAGATCTGCAAAATGTCCTCCAGCAGGTCACAAATGTGCATGTGCCTGCACAAACTATTAGAGACTGACTCTATAAGGATGGAATGAGGGGCCGACGTCCATACATTGGAGTTGTCTACAAAGCCCAACGCCATGAAGGCTGCTTGGCATTTGCCAGAGAACGCAATGATTGGCAAATACGCCACTGGCACCCTGTACTCTTCACAAATGAAAGCAGGTTCACACTGAGCACATGTGACAGTCTGGAGACGCCGTGGTGAGCTGTCTGCTGACTGAAACATCCTTCAGCATGACCGGTTTGGCAGTGGGTCAGTAATGGTGTGGGGTGGCATTTCTTTGGATGGCCACACAGCCCTCCATGTGCTCACAAAGGTAGCCTGATTGCCATTAGCTACCAAGATCAGATCCTCAGACCCCTTGTGAGACAATATGATGGTTAAATTGGTCCTAGGTTCCTTATAATTCTAGATCTCATGTTACTGGAGTGTGTCAGCAGTTCCTGCAAGATGAAGGTATTGAAGCTGTGGACTGGTCCACTCGTCCCCCAGACCTGAATCTGATTGAGGGCTGGGAGGAGATGCCTTAGAAGAGCATCTGCAACCTCATCAGGAGCATGCCGAGGCATTGTAGGGATGTCATACAGGCAGATGGAGGCCACACAAAATACGGAACCTTATTTTGTCTCCTGTTGGATCATCCTATAGTGTGCTTTTCCACTTTAAATTTGTGGGCGACTCCAAATCCAGGCCTCCATTGGTTAATACATTTGATTTCCATTTTTATTGCATAATTTTTTTGTGATTTTGTTGTCAGCACATTCAACTTTGTACAGAACAAAGTACTGTATATACTCTAGTATAATCAGAGTTTTTCCGCACAAATAATGTGCTGAAAAACCCTAATTCAGCTTATACTAGAGTCTAAAAAAAAAAAAAAAAAAAGTGTACCACCTTTCGATACCCCCTTCGTCTGGCAGGTGCTCTTCTATACATCGATGCTCCAGCATCAGCTCAGTGTCAGTCACAACCATCATGATGTCAGCCGCTCGCTGACATTCTAATTTGTGCGCCGCCGTCGGTACACACTATGATGTCAGCGAGCAGCTGACATCATGGTGCTTGTGACGGTCCATTTGGGGACACGGAGCCGATGCCGGAGCATCGATGTATAGAAGAGGACCTGCCGGGGGGGGGGGACGTCAGAAGGCGAGTACACTTCTTTTTCCCTTATAGGCTGGGTATATCTCAAGGAGGGGGCTACAGGCTTTATACTGGGTGGGCAGGGAAAGCAGGCTATATAATGAGTTTTTCCCAGTTTTGTGTTAAAATTAGGGGCCTCGGATTATACTCCAGTATATACGTCATTCAATGAGAATATTTCATTCAATCGGATGTAGGATGTGTTATTTGAGTGTTCCCTTTATTTTTTTTCAGTGTACATGAAAATGGTTAATACATATGCAAACAAAACAAAAATACAATAGTGACATTAGAACACACCCATTTTCTTTTCCCTTTTGATTCCTACAACAACCCAAGAGGGAAATAAAAGGCTCTTCATGTGCCTTTTGCGCATTTTGTGGGCATCTTTGTGCACAAAAGTTTGTATTATAAGGGGAAATAGGTTTTCATCACATAATGCCCCAATCCTTCGCCATCTGTTCCTACAAGATTTCTAGGTTCTTATGGTCCTATCGGTTTGGGATCTTTTGGCTACTGCAGGTGTCATTTTTCACAATGACTTTAATGCTGTCAATAAGGCCTATGTTTGGCAATTTGATTGATGAACACCAGCCTGCAGGACTTTTCTGTCAGCGATTTATGAAATGATCTGGTAAATGAAATGCTCCTGTTGAAAAACACTCAGGGGTTGTATTTAAGGTTTTCTACCAGAATTAAAAAAAAGTTTGGCCCTGACGATTACAACACAAATAATGTGTAACTATCATAGTATATAAGGCCAGAAAAAGACGCAAGTCCATCAAGTCCAACCTTTAAGAATTAAATAAAATGTTACATATGTGCACAGAGTGACTGTACCTTTTATACATGTGCTCTGGTTGCACCATTATGCATGTACATTATGTTTAAAAAATAACTTTATACAGCATATGCACTATGCACATGTAAGGATGTGGTCACACGTGCCCCTTTCATTTAGTTTAGAACTGAGGCCAAGGGCAAATCGCTTATGCTTTTCTATGGAAATGCATGCAATAGGTAACCAGCATCCCATGTGTTTAGAAACACATATGCAATCAGGCTGTAGCCCCTGTGTGCTTTGATTTAGTTTTAGATATTATCATGTGCCTGGCTGGTTTGAAAAAAGTTTTCTTCATTGCCGGAAGAGTTTTTTACAGTTGCTTACACTTCCACCTCTGAAAAAAAAACGCTTTCAAACCAGCCAAATGTATGGTAACAAGTAAAACTAATGCCTTTTCAAACGCACTTGTGACCGCAGCCTCAGTTGCATAAAAACATTGTGATCGTGATGCTAGAACTTCTATAAGACACAAATGAGCTGCTGCAGAACCTTATTAGAGTCACCTCATGAGACACACCTGAGATGCTGTGGTACCACATCAGACACATCTGACCTGCTGCAGAACATCACAATACACACCTCAGCTGCTAAAGAACCTCAACAGCAGGGGTGTAACTACAGCGGTAGCAGCCATAGCAGCTGCTATGGGGCCCGCAGTGTCAGGGGGCCCCCGTCATCTGACCTGACACAATAAAGAATGGAGGATGTGCACCATTATATCTATTTTGTACTGCACATTGTCCAGCATAATATGTATATAACATATACTGTGATGCATATATGCAGTATCTGTGATGTGTATATGGTGTCTGTATATACAGTATGTGAGTATGTTGCATATCACACTGTATGTGTGTATATGCTGTGTGTGCACATGAGTATTTATATGTGATTGTAACTCGGATGTGTGAGTAGACTAATATGTATATTTTTTTAAGTGGGAAGGGGGGCCCCATGCAGTAGCCTGCTAGGGGGCCCTTTCCTAGTTACGCCACTGCTCAACAGCAGAGGTACATTAACGCCTCTGGAAGAGTCTATGATGTGTGCAGAGGCAGTTTTACTTCTCCAAAAACGTCCCATGCAAATAAATCCACACAGGACTCTTCTCCACTATATCACGGCCTCGAGGTGAAACCTCTCCATTCAGGCGGCAGTCGCGCTCCCAACAGAAAGTCATGTGACTGCAGTGCATCTACTCATGGCAGGCCGCTGAGGCTCCGGTCACATGACTGCTTTGGGAGAGTTACTGCCGATGCATTACCCTGGGCATGGTGGTCCTAAGGAGAGGAGAAGAGTGTGAGGAGGCAGTAACTCTGTACCTGCTGGAGAGTTTATCAGCAGAATTGGAGGGCGGCTGTGTACCTGTCACAGTAAGTTTCCATTCATTCCTAGTAATACGAATATGGAGCAGCCAACCATAGACTTCCCATGATCACACACCTCTCGTGCTGTGGGCTCACTACGAATGGTTCTTGGGGTTTGTGGTGAAAAGAATTGAAGGTGCCATCAACCCTATGTTTTCTATATGTGAAATTAAAGGAGGTCCCTGACCCATAGGGTGATGCCACACAGGGCGTTTTTGGACCGTTTTAAAGCATACCTTTTTAAAATGCATCCGTTTTTTACCATTTACCATACCTTTGGCTGCTTTGAACCCATTTATCTTAATAGATAAAAAGGTTCAAAGCAGCCAAAGGCATGGTAAACCGTAAAGAAAAGAGTTGCCTTCTAAAAACGCATGCGTTTTTAAATGGACTTAAAATGCATGCCTTAAAAATTTCCAAAACACCCCGTGTGGCATCATCCTTTAAAAGAAGTTTGAAGCTGTTCTTTAACCCCTTAACGACCAGCTCCACCTTCAAAAATCTGTAACATTTTTATTTTTCCATGTAAAGAGCTTTGTGAGGGCTTGTTTTCTGCATAACAAACTGCACTTCATGGTAATGGTATTTAATATTCCATGCCTTGTACTGGGAAGTTGGGAAAAAGCGGTCAATTATGGGGATACTAAATTTATATACAGTATGTATTTTTGTGTTTTCATACATTTACAAAAATGAAAACCTTCTCTACAATTTTTTTTTTCATTTTGCCATCTTCTAGCGCTTATAACTTTTTCATACTTCAATGTATGGAGCTGTGTGTGGTGTCATTTTGAGCAAGATTTTTTTTATATGTTGCAAAATGGCGAAAAAAAACTTTGGGCATTATTTTCCTTTACAGGGTTAAACACTGGCAATAACAGTTATATTTTGATTGCACATTTTGGGATATGGCTATTCCTAACATGTTTATTATTTTTTAATATCTGTTTTTAGATCATTTCTAGGGAAGCAGGGGGGGAGGCGATTTGAATTTTTAGGGTTTTTTTCCCCCAACTTAAAAAAAAAAGTAATATGCAGCACACAACCATCTTGTATGTCAATAAGGGGTTAGAAATTTACTTTTAGACCTAAACCCACGCAGGGACCACAATCCCTGTAATGCAGCGAAGAGAGCAGAACTGGATCAGGACCCCTATAATGCAGAGATGGGGGCAAAATTGGATAAGAACCCCTGTAATCCACAAAAAAACAGTGTCTTTTCTTGTATAAATATCTGTCTATTAACATTATATACCAGTGGTGGCGAACCTATGGCACGCGTGCCACGTAGGGCACGCAGAGCCCTCTCCATTGGCATGCGCACCATCTCCCCTGCCGTCTATATCTTGAATCAATGAAGCTTCAGGAAGCAGGAAAAGCTGCCGAGCACCCCAGTGATATCTCTCACTGTAGGCTGCTCTGTGCTCACTAGTGCTGCCTTACACTCTCTTACTCCCTCCCCCTCCTCCCCTGCAGCCCGGAAACACGAGGAGAGAGACGGAACTGCAGGAGCCTACAGCAGCCTGTAAAGAGAAGTTTAACAGGAGGAGGCAGGAGCTGCTCTGTGTATATGTCACAGGCAGCAGGCAGGCAGCTTTGGGACACTACAACTATACGTGCTTATTGTTTAGGGTCCCAAACTGCCCTGTATGACAGCTTCCCATGGCCACATATATACTGCCCTTGGCCCAGATCTCTTGTCTTGTTGCTGTGTCATGCTGCCAGTGACCCTGGGGTGCACTACACTGCCCTCACTGACAGCATGACACAGGTGCCCATAGCTCAGGACCAAGGGAGATATAATATGGGGATAGTGTTCCTCAGTGGATGGGTAGTGTTGTTCCTCAGTGGATGGGGGGGGGGGATAGTGTTCCTCACTGGATGGGGGGGGGCAGTGTTCCTTACTGGATGGGGGGGCAATGTTTCCTTACTGATGTGGGGGGGGCAGTGTTCCTTACTGGATGGGGGGGGGGCAGTGTTCCTTACTGGATGGGGGGGGCATTTTTCCTCAGTGGATGGGGGCAGTGTTCCTCAGTGGATGGGGCAGTGTTCCTCAGTGGATGGGGGCAGTGTTCTTCCTCAGTGGATTGGGCAGTTTGTCCTCAGTGGATGGGGCAGTGTTCCCATTGGATGGGGGCGTGTTCCTCAGTGGATGGGGCAGTGTTTCCTCGTGGATGGGGCATGTTCCTCAGTGGATGGGGCAGTGTTCCTCAGTGGATGGGGGCAGTGTTCCCGCTGTATTTGCCCTCGCTTTGTGATATAATTGGTGATGTTGGTCTTTCTATGGTGGTCTGTTTATTATCAGTATGGTGGTATTTATCTTGTTGTACTGGTAATGGTCATCATGGGGCACTATATATGTCCCTTAATATAGGGTGATTTGTCGGTAATTATAGGCTCAATAGCCGGGTTGGCACTCTGCAATGATAGCGTAGACTTTGGTTTGCAGTTTGGGCACTTGGTCTCTAAAAGGTTCGCCATCACCGTTATATACGCTTACAACTCATTTATCTGTATAACTGAAATTTAGCCTTGTGCAAAAATGTTAGTATGACCGCTGCTAATCAGTCCGCACCTATCCCCATTTTATCATTTGCTATGGCTTATTTATCATTACTGTGGTTGGTTGACTCCCCCTGCTTGTGATGCCTCGCCTACAGAAAAACTGGAGCCACCATCATGTGGTCACATTTAGCTTTTTTTCCAGGGCCACTTTAAATTCCCTGACTGCCCCCGTCTATAAAAAACTGATCACAAGTGATGTATGAAAGTCATCAAACCTAAACATTTACAACGTTGCACAGTGATCCGCCATCGAGAATATTTCTGCAGATAAAACACTCCTGCCCATCTTTATTTCAATTTGCTTAAATCATGTCAGACACTAAACAATGTTCCCCAAAATAAAGAAGAAATATTTATTTCACTTGGCATTATGTCTTGACAGTCTTTTCAGTAGCTGCAGGAACCAAGACATCTTGTTTCTGTACACCCACAAAAACAGATGGTAACATAGTTATGTAATTTCTGCCACAGTAAAAAAAAAATAATAACAACACGAGCTTAAAAGCACTATGGTGCTTAGATCAGAACATAAAAACACTAGGCACCATAGACACCAAATGTATAGAACCAAAACATCTATTTGTTGTTGCCATGTCATTTAACACGACAATAAATAGCATAAAGCAATACTTCCTCAATATATATTAGTCTTATGACTGTTTTGATGGGTATGCATTTACAGGGAAGCACATTAAAAATCAAAACACAACCCCACATATTATACAGGATTCTTCATCATTGGCATCTTTTAGGTATAAATTATTTTCTTTAAAGAAAATCAACCATTATAATTTGTGTGGTTTGAAGCAAGCTGAACCTGAAACAAGATCTCATCTTTATTAGTGAGAAAATCGCTATGTAAAAATATGCAAAGGAGGCTCTGGCGCTCCTGTGAACGCCATCCAAGCCGCTTGGCACTCTGGTGGCTTATATTATTCCCCCCTCTTGTTGGCGTTTATTCCCTCCTCCTCTGTAAAGCTCATTTACATAGTTTTTTATATCGATGTTCTTCAAATTGAAGCATTTTTCAGCACTAAGGAAGGCAAGATTTTGTTCCTTTAGGGTGGTGGCACACGTGGCGTTTTGAACCAGTTTAGTCGAAAACACATCCGTTTTTGAACGCATGCATTTTTTAGGATGTGAAATGTACACCTAAAAACGGCATAAAAACGGGTTCAAAACACCACGTGTGCCACCACCCTTAGGGAGCGACCGCACATTCAGTTTTTCAGATGCAGTTTTTGATGCCCAAACCTGGAATGGAGTAAAAGTAGGAGGAGTAGCAGCATCTTTCAATTTGTCTCAACCCATTATCATCCATTTGGCTTCAAAAAATGCATCTGAAAAACTGAATGTGTGGAGGCACCCTTAAAGAAAATAATTTACACCGAAAAGATGCCAATGATGGAGTATACTGTTGTAAAATGCTTGTATGGAACAACTCCAGAATATTTCCTATCCTAGCTGATTGAAAACCAGCCAAACGCATGGTAAACATGCAAAAAACATGCGTATCAAGAATGGTCCAAGAGCGCTCCATGTGACTGCAACCTTAAGTTACAGAAATATGCCTTGTAGCTTATGGCTGCAAGAAAGGAGAAGAAAAGACGTTCCCAACTGAGTAGATGTCTGAGATACAAGTCTCAGAAAGATGTTAAATCCTCTCAGTGTTTCCTGTAATAATCCTGCTGCCAGCAGGGCAGATTGATGAGAAAGCCATGTGACTCCTCCGTATGCCATTCAGCATTTGGGTTAAATTTAGTTGAAAAGCTTTCTGCTAGCGGATGTCAGATTGATTATCTTTCTATCTGACATGCACATTATCTTCAAGGATTATGTCCATTTAATGGTGCAAAGAGGAAAAGCCATCATTTGACGTCCTTTAAAGCATAGAATGAACATGATATTAGCTACTTAACTGTGTTAAACATGGTCTAAAGCTGGTGAACAGGCTTTGAGCGCACACCACAGGCTATGTACCAGGTGTTTACAGCAAACATATTTGTGTGCAGTCTGAATAGGATTATAAGAAACTTAGCTTTGTAATCCACTTTTGATTCACAACCATATTTTCAGGAGTATGGCATCAAATAGGATGGCCATACACATTACAGGGACAAAGCTGTGGAACTAGCAAGAGTCTGGTAAACAATTATTCTGCAGTTTAGCCACATGTGTTCAATGACATTGGTAAAGGATGAACATATTTCCAGGAATGTCCTCGGACAAGTTATCTACTGACTCAAAAATGTCAAACCTGGACTGCTCCTACTGTAGACTATGGGGACATTCTGGTTGGCTAAATAATCTATTGGCTTTAAGTGTGGCGGTCACACTAACTCCTAGCTTTGTGTTCATAACAAGGGGGTTGGGGCGGCGCCTTGGCCCAATCACGCTTGCTATCGGTAACCAGAGCCCGGTGTCTTGTATAGTTTAAATATCACAAAAAAATGTGAACAACACTAAAATTAGTCAGAAAATATCTAAATATTATAAATTCTTTATTGAAACACAGTAAAACCACATGCAAAAAGGACAATAATGAATATATAGATAATATAAATATACAGTAAAAATCATAAACAAGTTTGGTATTTCTGCATTCAAAAATGCCTGATCCATCAAAATATAATAATTGTTTTTCACTGCGTTTAACAGAAAATAGCACCTGAAGTTGAAAATGGCACCATTTTGAAATATATAAAAAATGCCGTACAGTCCTAAAAATAGAAGCATTGAAAACGTCATCAAAAGTGGTAATAAATGACACCACCTACAGCTCCTACACCAAAGTATGAAAAAGTTATTAGCGCCAGAAGTACAGGAGGTTTTTATTTTTTCAAATGTATGAAAACATTAAAAAACCTAAATAAATTTGTTATCCCCGTGATCACACCGACCCAAAGAATAAAGTAGACAAGCCATTTGGGGTGCACAGTAAAATCCGTAAAATCCAAGCCCACAAGAAAAAAATGGTGAGTTTTTAACCAATTTCACTGCATTTGAAGCCCACAAGAAAATGGTGAGTTTTTAACCAATTTCACTGCATTTGAAATTTTTTTCCCACTCCCCTGTACTCGGCATGGAATATTAAATACCATCACTATGAAGAGCAATTTGTTAGGCGAAAATAAGCCGCCACAGAGCTCATTAGGTGTTTACTTGTAAAAAAAAAAAAAAAAAAAGTTTTTGATTTTTTGTGGGGGAAAATGAAAAATGTAATTAAAAAAAAAAAAAAAAAAAAAAAAAAGGTCTTTAAAGGGTTAAATTGAAAAAAAAACCATGAACACTCAGTCCAGCAAATATGTATAGGGTGTCTTGAAAAGATAATCTTTATTATACACACTAAAAGTAGGTATCCTGCCTAGACCGGTTACTTTTTTTTTTTTTTTTAAATATCCAAAACAAAATTTTAAAAAAAGGAAAAGTTCAAAGCAGCACAAACCTGGGTGGGTGCAAATAGCCGTAAACCCCTTGGCTGGGGTTCCAATATATAAATCCAGTAAGTCGCCAGCACTCTGAAGTAAGTGGAAAGAGGTGAGTCTTTTAATCCATTGGTGCAACATTTCGGTATAGGCACACACCTTTGTCAAGCATGACATGCATGCTTGGTGTGTGCCTACAGATTAAAAGACTCACCTCTTTCCACTTACTCCGTAGTGCTGGCTACTTACTGGATTTAAAACAAAAATTAGTAATTTTTTTGAAGTACTTGATCTGTTTATACTAAAAATATTTTTGAATTGTTAAGAGTATAAACAGTTTAGTGGCCATTTTATGACAATCCTAACCAAAACTTTCAACAGAACCTAATCCAAACATTGAGACTGTGTACACACGCAGCGTTTACATTGTGTTTTGAAACAGAACTGCTGAGGAGAGTTGCCTCATCACATTGTTGTAATATGTAAATTAACTACAGAGGCTACTGGGGCGTGTACTACTCTACACCCCAGTAACCTCTGCAATCAATTTACAAGCTACTAAAATAAAAGTTTTTAACAAATTAGGTTAGGTTCCAGGATTATTAAATTACAGATTAGGGCAGAGGCAGTCAGGCGGAATCTACCATCAGATCTGCTTCTGATGGCAGATTCCTCATGATAGGTTTCCTTTAACATTCATTCTTTGTTAACATGATGTTAGCATAATGTTAACAAGTTCACATATTGTGTTAATAAAGAATTTTGTAAATTCTAATGTTAACAGCAGTGTAATTAGGCAGTGTAATTAGCGGTTCTGTTGGGTTTCAAAACACAATGTAAATGCCACATGTGTGCAGGCCTCATGCACACAAACAGATGGGCCGTAGCCTCCAGCCAGATGCAAATGGTTAAGAAGCGCTCACCCCTCCTCTCTCCATAGAAAGACTAGGATTGCGCTGCAATACGGACAGGTCCTATGTTTTTCCATGAAACTGTCACGGTGCGATGAGACAGTGGGCCGCAAACTCGCCACAAGTTGTGTGGCCAGATCACAGTCCCCATTAAGTTTGAGGGCTTAGAATGATAGCAGCAGATTCCCAAGCATATTGACTACATCCCTTGAATGTGTTTAATATTACATAAGTTGTTACAGGTGCAATTTATATAAGTTAGAACCATGAAAAGTTGTTTTTTTCTGGGTCACACATAGCTACCCCATAAATAAAAAATACTTCTCGCATTGATTTCCATAGAATATTCTGCTTGAGAGGAAATGGTAAAACAAAAACACTCAATGGCCACAGAATGCAGTTTTTACTATAATGAATGATTTATATTGTCAGTGAAACCAATACATAAATTCTGTTCACATGCAGATAAGGATAACAATACTGTAGTTAGTTTTGTTCATAAATTATATAAGCAAATATTTGCTTTAGGAACTAATGGTCAAATATTACTGTACAGTTCAGGATAAAGAGGCCTTTAAAATTGTGATAAGGAAGCACAAAGCTGAAAGGAGGTTAGTTAAGACATGGCACAAAGAAGTATGACTGTGCCAAGAACAGCATTTCCTTTAAGATGTTATGCTACAGGGAACCCATTGAGCTAATCAAAATATACAAGATCTTTATTTAAAGGGTTTGTCAAAGGAGATCAAGTCTTAAAAGTCTTGTGTCTAGTAACAGAGACAGAAAAGGTTTTCCCATTTCATATGCTGAAAGTTTGTTCCTCATTTAGTAAAAAAATTATACTTCTTATCATCCTAACTATGGCAATTAAAGAACTACTCGTAGGGAGTAATGGGAACAGTTCTCAGGCTCTGTTCACATCTCATCATCCACTTCTGGGTCAGGGTTTCTTGTGTAGCAGAGCAACAGGTTGGGGAGTGTGATAAGAAGGAGCCGCATGCCACAGGGCTGCTGTATGGATGGATGCAAGCCACGTCTCTTTTGCAGCGAAACACACGTTCCATGGCTACTGGTTTCAAATCAAACAAAAAAAATCTCAGATGAAAACGTTGGGTGGAAGAATAAATTTAATGTAGCCATAGATGCCTTTTACCCAAGAGAGGCCAGGAGTGTATGTTCAGCCTCCCTTGGGGAATTTATGTCGGGAAAGGTCTGTCTGAATTTTAAAGTTTTGAGAATAATGTGGGGTGCCAAAAAAATGCACAACCCCTCTGATCCTCATGCTGGATCAGGTCAAAACATTCCCAATACAGGCAGTCCCCGGGTTACGTACAAGATAGGGTCCGGAGGTTTGTTCTTAAGTTGAATTTGTATGCAAGTCGAAACTGTATATTTTATAAATGTAGATCCAGACCAAAAAAAATTTTGGCCCCAGTGACAATTGGAGTTTAAACATTTTTTGCTGTAATGGGATCAAGGATTATCAATAAAACTTCATTACAGACACCTTACAGCTGATTATTGCAATCTGGGACAATAGTAAAGCATTCAAAAAGCTTCACCAGAGGTCAGAGGGGTCTGTCTGTAACTATGGGTTGTCTGTAAGTAGGGTGTCCTTAAGTAGGGGACTGCCTGTATAGTGATTGGCTGAAAAAGTATTTCTAGAAATTTGCAATCTTTGGAATTGGGATAAGGGAAGACACGTACAGTTTTAAAGTTCCTGGAAAATCCCTTTAAGTTTTAGCACATAAAATAGGGTCAGACAATCTACCACATAGAAACTGCAAAAACTGAGTCTAATCAGAAACCTAGCAACTCGTGAAAGGTTTGGAACATTTTATTAAAATAAAAAACAAAAACAATGCAGAATGTGTTTTCTGATGAACAAAGGAAATCCCACAAGAGAGTTGGCAGAGCACCATACTTTTGGTTGGGCACACCTCTCTAAAATCTCTGTCCCTGCAGTACAATTGAAATTGACTTCATTAAAAGAGCTAAAAGCAATTTAACACTGGCTATGATAGAAGATGGAATATGCATCTAACTTGCATACAGTCTCTTAAAATCTGTTCCAAATGCTGAGTAAATGAAGCCTTCCAATGCCTTGCTGCGTCGCACACGGCCTAATGCGGAGTTCAAATGTTCACTATGGGAGTGATACAGGAGGTAAACATAAATTATTTTTGTTTTCACAGCCTCCCCCCCCCCCTTTCCCGGCCAGTTATGTAGCTTTTGCTAAACTCGGAAAACCCCTTTGAAAATAAATCTACTCAGTGTGATTGACTCACATCAAGTGAGTTGCATATCAGTTTACTTACTCTTCAACTGTTTAAAAAGCATTGTCCTTATCCATACATGGTTCCTTTCCATGTCTGCAATATTACAAAAATCATTTTGTAGACTCATATGCAACTCACCTGATGAGTGTCCATGACACTGAGTCCTACATAGTAAATTTTACTTGCAATGCCCTGCCTTGTTGTTCATGATTGACAGTGATATTCTGCCATATATAGAGCTCTGTTATTGGGATTCATCTAAGGTCCTGTTACATCTGCAACATCTGCCTTGTGTATGTATCTGATCACATGGAATCACAGCAGTCTCCATGGATGATGGGGAGGAGTAGAAGTCCATGGGGGCTGCTGTGATTTCATGTGATCAGATATATGCATGGTGTACAGTTTGTTAATGTAAGAAGGGTAAATGATCTGTGATTACATAACATGCTGAGAAAAGCCATGGGACATGAGGAGGTGTAGATGGGAGGGGTCAGCAGAGCAGTAGAAGCCTCCTCTGATCCCAGAGAATATAATATAAAGTTGATTTATGTGGATGGAAGGGAAACAATTTTTAGCTAAAAGAAGGGTGTTAGTTAATAGGGATCTATGTGAACCTGTCACTAGCTGGATTTGTGAAAATGTGTTGACAGGTTCTCTTTAAGGTCTGAAATAATAGTAAAAATGTAAATCACCCCTTTTCCCTATACATATATAAAACTAAAATCATAAACGTGCTAAGTGTTGGTACATCCCAAAATGTCCTGTCTATCAAAATATAAAAAAAATAATTCTAGGCGGTGAACCCTTTAACAGAAACCCCCACCACATCACCCCCATTGCTCTTTCCAACACAGCTAAAGTGCTCCTTGTCCTTTATAGGTTCCACCCTTAATGATCCACACCTCAAAGTGTCTTTAACATCTCATGCACCTTACCATTGCTTTTACACATATGCTAGCCATTGTTTCAGTGCCTAGCCTAGTCCCCACTTATTTTTATGTGCCCATGGCACACGGCAGTGCCTTTAATGGCCCCGTGTGCAAGCCGACTGCCTGAGCCACAGAACTCACAGCACAATCTATTTATGTCCGTGTTTGAGGCTCAGGAAGTCATCGGCGTATAAGCTGACCCCTCACGCAGAAGAGACACAGTCCCATTGTTTGCGGTCCGATTTAGCACATATTTTAGTGCAGGAAAAAGCACCTACATAAGATGGGATGCCCTATCAAGCTGATATCTTCTCCATTTGTTGTTCTGCCTTTCTACTAGAGTACAAATAGCTCAATGAATGTAAGAACCTGCTTAGATAAGCCACACACACTGCTGGATAAGAAACAAAGCTGTATTTATGTTACAACAGCAGCAAAAATGTATCCCATTAAACTCAATTGGATTTGTAAATCGTGCATTTGTAGGATGTGCGTTATTCACAAAGGCCAAAAGATTCCTATATCATGCGATTTACACCTTCTAGAGTCTGGTTGTTCAAGTCTATATAATGACACCCAGTAAAGGTCATCAAGATCAGATGGATGGGGTCCAACACTCAGCTCCCACAAAAGTCAGCTGCAGTGGCCACTAGCGTTGTATAGTTTATGGAGCCGTGAACTGTATAGTGGCTATACAATTATATGGCAGATCAGCTCCCATTCATTTGAACTGGAATAAAATAGGCAGTTGCCAGACAGATTGTAAAATACTTTTAGATAAACCACAGACTATTGGAATTCACCCTTATGAACATAAAAGCCCCAAAGCTTACAGGTCCAAGCTAATTCAGTGGAAAACTGAACTGGCCTATTATACCAATGTTATGCATTTCCATGACAGCCACGCTCAATTATACGCAACATTAAGCTGCGATTCTTGCCTATAAATATTCAAGAAGGTTTGTACATAATGATTTACCAACACACATGTAATCATTGTCTAAGCTATATTAACAATCTATGGATGTGTCTTATTTACCTTGGAGTAATGGCAACATTTACGTCAAGTAGGTTCCATTTTATTGCATCATTGTTCTTAACGCAATGGTTTGAATAAACAAGTGTACACTAACGAAATCATTGGCCATACACATTAGATAGCAGTCGGTTGAAAAGGCAACTGTCCATCTAGCCCACATTTAATATTGAATCTGTGCCTGTTTAAATACATGGGCAAACTGCTTGCACATGTATTAATGAAGTGTTTCTGCCAGTATTGTGTCAAGGCTGTACGGTGTCTGTTGTGTCACAATACTGTGCACCATTCCGATGCGAATTTGAACTGTGCCCCAGATTTACCTTATATACTCGAGTATAAGCCTAGTTTTTCAACACAAAATTTGTGCTCAAAAACCCTAACTCGGCTTATACTCGAGTCAACTAAAAAAATAAAGTCAAAACTCACCTTTCTGACATAACCTGTAGGTCCTCTTCTCTCTGGGACAGTCTGAGACAGAAGAGGACCTATGGGGGACGTTGGAAAGAGGAGTACAGTGTTATTTTTTTTCCTACTCCAGGGGCTGGGCAGGCTGTATGCTACAGGGGTTGGGCAGGCTGTATGCTACAGGGGCTGGCAGACTATATACTGGGAGGCTGTAACCAATGCATTTCCCACCCTCGGCTTATACTCGAGTCAATAGGTTTTCCCAGTTTTTCTTGTGTTGAAATTAGGGGTTTCGGCTTATACTCGGGTATATACGGTAAGTCTTCATTAATTTGGTGCACTCTGCATACTTGTGGGCCAAACTGCACATAGTTCAGTTCCTAGTGCTTATTTCTGCCCCGTGCCAGACCACACAGCTGCCTGCCACAGCATCCACCATGCCCACTTAGCATGGGTTGGTGTAAGGGGGCCACGGCCAGGAATTGTCAATATTTCGTGGCTTCTACACAACAGAACTGGTGTACAAGCCCTGATAAATATGACCCAATGATTGTTATGAAAACCATTAAGCAACACATCATAGAAACACAAATAATTAGATTACATTAATTACAAAATATTTATTGTTCAAAGAAAAATATCAAAGGCACTCATTTATGCACATATGCTTTATTAAACAGCAGGCACTAACGCTAACAACCACATGGGCCGGCAATCATAGACTCCCAGGTCTATCATCTGGTTAACCCTGTTAGACAGGGGCATGGTGTGATTGAGGAGCAGTATACAGTATTCACAATACTGTATAAAGATCAACAATGTATATTGTAGAGTCTCTCTCTAAAATTTTCATAAAAATGAACCAAAAATAAAATAGTCATGTTAGGCATCGCTGTATCCAAAAATGCTTGATCAATTAAAAAGTTATGCTCCCAGCCAGTAAACATGGTAAAAATACAAATACATAAATCAAAGCCATTAAAAATGTAAATAATTGTTGGAAGGTTCCAAAATGGAACTAACTATAACATGAAGAAAACTTTTTACAGTTTGGAGGGGAAAAAAAACTGAAAAGGATTGCGGCATTAAAGAGATCCTGTCAGGCAAACGAATCACCCAAAACTAAATATATTTTTAGAAAGCATTGCCTCTATCCCTTCATTGTCCTACATGTCTGTAAACTTAAACAATCAGGTACTAAATCTGTATGCAAATGAACTGAGAGAGGTCCAATGAGTCATTATCATATTCAGCAGCCCAGCTTATTCATGAGTGGGGGGTACAGCCACCCCCCACCCCTAGTGCTTGACTGACTGACTGTATAATGATGGGACACTCCTGGTGCTGACGGCCATGTCTGTGTCTCACACATGTGTATAGCAGAACACAGCAGGTCAGTAGGTAAACCACAGACACTAGCAATGCTTTACTATACATTACAGGGGTGACATCACTTTCTCTCTCTTGTGAGCTGCTCCGACAGGTAATTGTGACTGAATTAGTTACAGAGACCTGATGACAGATGTCCTCCGGTCTCCGGTGGGCGTTTCTGGTGGGTGGTTGCTGTAGCTTTATGGACTGTTGATGAACAGAGCAGGTCTCCTCTACCCCTGTACTAACGGATATAAGAAGATTACCACATTCACAGTGCCAGTTTCTATGATTAAGTGTTCCTGGTTTATCATGTTTTATTTTGATGATAGATTTTTTTTTAAGTTGGCTAGGTTATCTTCAACGCAGTGCGGAAGCAGGACAGTTATTTATTCATTTTGATGAAAGAAGGTTACATTTTGAGTGTACCCATATGTGACAGCTTGGGTCTCTAGTAAATACACCTATTACTCAGAGATAATGAAGAAACTGCAAATATTTCACAAGTCCCATTAAGAATTGTAGCAAGGCCAGCAAATCTACTTGTCAGGCTTGATGAAAGAGTGGATATAATAAAAGCACTACGGGGAAATCTGAAATTCCTAGAGGTCACTATATAAAAGAGAATCTGAGATCCAAAATGCCTCCTGTGCAAGTAATAGTGCTATGTAGGGGCCTTTCATGTAAAGATGACTTTGTTACCTACTGATGACCTAATGCAGGGATTACATTTCTATGGATATGTAAATCAGTCTGATTTGTATACTGACAGTTGTGACAAACACATGGCTAAGAGGAGCCCCTGGGTGTGAAAGGAAAGTGCGAGCACTTGCAGTTTAGGTCCACTACACATGCAGTTTCAGGTATAATTTGCATAACCATAAAAAATAAATAAAAACCATTGTTGTTTTATCAAATTAGTGGAATTAAGTTTTTCTTAATTTGACTTACCGGTTTCCTTTAATCCTCAAAACTAAATATATATGTTCATAAACTGCCATTGTAAAGCATTGCCCCTATCAATAGATTATCCCTCTCCACACATGTAAGGGTGCGTGCCGCTGCCAAACGCATTTGCAGTTAAACACATATGATCGGTAAACAATCGCATGCGGTTTTCTGGAAACGCAAATGAGATTGGCCGGAGGCACGGCCCCCTGCGCTTGGAAACGCAGCGCTAGTGCTGCACAAGTGCAGTCTCTGACCACACCCTAAATTCAGGGTGCATATACACGTACGCCTTTTTAAATGTTACAATGTGTGGCTACTCTGGAAGCATTTTTCTTCATTGCTGCAAGTGCAAGCAGATGTGAAAATTTCTACACAGCTGCTTTCAGCAATAAAGAAAAACGCTTCCAGAGTAGCCAAAAGAACTGTAACATTTAAAAATGCATGTGTTCTGACACACGCCCTGGTGCATCCATTTTGACACATCCAAAACGCGATGCGCGAACACACCCTTAAACATTTAAGTTGCTAAAGCTGTATGCAAATGACCTGAGGCTAGTCCAAATCGGTGTTTTCCCTGAAGCTGAGCTTATTAATAACTCTACTTCACTGCCACACCTCCCTGCACTTGATTCACAGCCCTTATCATGACCTGCAAAGTAATGGCTGGGATGTAATCAACATATCAAGGTATCAAAATCCAGCATGATATACCAGGGACACTTACTCATAGATCCAGGCTAAGTGACCCTGGTAATCTTCTCATATTTGTTATCCAAGCCCTCGTTCCTTCTAAAATCAACTTTTAAAATAATACAAATTAAACTGAAAGGGTACTGGGGCAATTCCCAGAGCGTCCACAGGCAGTTACAGTGTGCAATGAGCACTTCTACCCCCCCCACTATGTGCCGAAACTTCATGTGCTGCAGCGAGATTACATTGGGCAAACAAAGTAGAGGTGGAAGGTGAGAGGTGACAGTCTAACAACCTGTGAATCTGCAGCAAGGAGGAGTTCCAGTAACTGCCCCAGTAGCCTTTCAGGCTCAAAAGCATAATTTGATCCTGCTGATTTTTAGAAATAAGTAGGCCATGGACAACATATATAAAAGAGTTACCACAGTAACATTTTAACTGAAGATGGAATAAAGATCCCTTTTTATTCAAGATTCATGCTGGACTTTTGGATTTCACTGATTATTTTAGCTGCAGCCAGTGGGGTTGTCATTTACATGAAGCAGATTTCAGTACCTGTTCAAGCGAGCTGGAGTAGGAAGGGGAAGGTGAATGCTGATCATTTTATATGGACTACATAACAGTGCCAGGTTCTATAAGTAAGTGTCCTGGTTTATCCATGCTTGATTTTGATGGTATATTGCAGTGATGGCTAACTTTTTAGAGGTTGAGTGCCCAAACTGCAACCCAAAACTCTGCTTATTTATCGCGAGGTGCCAACCAAAAATTAAAGCAGTAACTCATTGCTCCCAGTTCAACAACTTTCAATCATATTGGCCTCCTGAGGACAGCACCACAGTAGAAAGATGGAAAATTTTCATTATTTTAGCTTCTTTCCAGTTTCCCTCTCTACACAGAGAATCGTGGGGCCAGCAGGAGGTCCTCCAAAAATAATTCGACCCTGTCTACTCATTCTCCCTCTTCTTACAGTCCCAAGTAGCAAAGCAAGTATCAAAATATGACTAAAAGCAGCATCTTTTAAGTTGCTTGGAACTGCAGGAAGATTCTTTGAGTTCTGTCTGGTGCGCTGGGGCAATGGCCGGGTGCCCACAGAAAGGGCTCTGAGTGCCGCCTCTGGCACCCGTGCCATAGGTTTGCCACCACTGGTATATTGCCTTCAAGGGTAGTAGGTCAAAATAAGAAGAAGAAACAACTGACAGGGTTTTCCCTTTTTAAAAGTAAAAAAATTTTAATTATAATTCGGTTCAAAGAAAGAACTAGTCCTTTTTCATAATTGAACAGTGCCTGCGGATTATTTATTTCTTTCTTTTCCTTTCCAAATTGCTGAGCATGTGGATCTTCAAACTCAGCCATACTGGAGTATTCCTAGGAGGCAGGTGAACCATTTTTTTCCCATTATAATTGCTTAGTTGTAAGGGTAAAGCTGCGTTCTTCTGGGATTGATCTTTTATGCAATCTGGCTAGCAATACTGCCAGGCAGACACCTAGATTCACCTGACCGGGTCTTCTCCATATAATGGAACTCAGTGACAAGAGAGAGACCTGGACTTGAAAGGACTAAATCAGGCTCACATAAAAAATAGTTAAATATTTAATGCATTAATACATTCTATAATTAGAGCCACCTGATCCACTCTCATTGGATCAGTGAAGCTTACAAAGAGTGCTGCACATTTTTCCCTAATTCTCTTTCAATAATAAATGAAGTGACACGTTTCGGCCTCAGACACATCTACAGCGTGGATGCAGACACTTTTCGCAACAATCTGGTGCTCTAGAGCCTCAAATAATATATGGAAAAGATCCACCACAACTTTTCTGCAAGTTGGTCTTTGCCTCCTATTGCAAGCAATGTTAGGCCAAAATATATTATTTGTACATACAGAATGTAAAAAATTGTTACGGTATATTCGGTCAATTTGTCATTCAACAAGCAAAGCAAAATGAAAGGCAAAAAATCATCCATGTGCATATAGACCGGTACATTGATTTCAAATGAGACCATGGTGCCACTTCCCCTGGTTTGTATACCCAGGAGGCTGAACCATGCATTTTACCTTCCCTCCCTTTAATTTCCACCTGTCTGTTCCCACGCATTGGTATAATTGAAAACTCATTGAACATTCCTACAATTGACAAAAAGAAATGATGTTTTACCAATATGAATGTACAATGGTTTTCCTATAACCATATGATTATCAGATTTCATCAGGGATTGATATATAATATAAAAAATATGATATTTATTATTTATTATTTAATGATGATCAAGATGCAAGGTGCACTCCCTGCAAAAAATGTGAATGCAGAAAAAACCCACTACTGTAAAATACTACAGGTAACAAAACTTTTCTCATGGGCCATAAATAGCCATGAAAAATAGAACGGACACGTGGCCGGCGCCCCCCCCGCCCTAGTGCAATAGGTCCACTTTATAAGTGAATGAGGAATTAGAGATGTATCTGACTCACTCTGAAGACAACATTGTGTCTTAAATGCAACTAGAGTAGTATTTTTTTGGTTCTTCCGGTAGCCTGTGGCTAGGGCCCTGGCTGCGTCTTCTCCCCGGGGGGTTCCGGTACAGTGGTAGTGCCGGATAGGAATCACAGGGATGTAAAGGTTTGAAAAAACCGGGTTGGTCTAAGACCCGCGCTGCCCCAATTGAGTTGTATCCGACAGGCGGTAGTTGGGGTGCAAGATATTATTTATTTGGAGGATAAAAAGGACTACGCGTTTCGGGGGTGGTCTACCCCCTTCCTCAGGTCCGTGATAATTGCTAGGCAAAACAACATGATAAAAACTAGTTTAGAGTATATATACATATAAAAGATGATGGTTTGTTTTTTTATCGAAAAGATTATATAAAGAATAAAAAACTGTCTATAAAGTACAGGTCATTTCGTCGTTTGTTCTTGGGTTGAATAAATTCATATCATAACAAGTACTGACAAAAATAATTCATAATTGATAGTATCAAAGGAAATACATAACAGGAAATTTATAGTAATGCGTAAAAGAAATTCATAAAAAGAAAATACATGTGGTTCATGTAGGACGCGTCTGAATATAAATAATATAAAATATGGTAATAGGTAAACTGTATAGAATATATAAAATATAATATATAAAATGTAATATATAAAATATCAGCAGGTATGGGGTGGTGGAGAAAAAGATAAGTGTAGAGCAGGCGGGATTCCATACTAGTGGATGCGTGGAACAGATGGGTTTGTGATGCAGATGAATTTGGGTAATAGGGAGATGGGTAATGATTAATGTGGTGGTACAAATCAATTATGTAGTACCTTGAGCGCCAGGGTTCAGGTAAACAACAGAACGACTGTGAAGAGTAAGAGGGGTGATTAAGTGCCTTGAATGAAGACATCTGTATGTAGCGGGGGTATGAGGGGGAGATAACTTACTGTTCCCGGTGTCAGGGTGAACACACAGGATCGCCGGGGTTCAGGGTTAAACACAGGGAGACTGTTGAAGAGTAAGAGGGGGATTAAAGTGCCTTGAATGAGACATCTGTATGATAGCGGGGGGTCATGGAGGGGAGATAACTTACTGTTCCCGGTGTTCAGGGTGAACACAGGATCGCCGGGGTTCAGGGTAAACACAGGACGGCTGTTGGAGAGTGAAAAGTGGGATAAGTTCCTGGATGTGAGCATCTGTGGGATAGCGGGGGTGTGGAGGGGAAGGTGATTATTTGTTCCCGGTGTTGAAGGCTGTGGTGGCTGTTTCGGCGCGAAGTGTGGCGCCAATGGGAGCAGAGCCCTTTTATGTGTGCGGAGATAATAGTTTGTAAGAGGTGTATGATAAAGTTTATAAAAAAAATAAAAAAAAAAAAATAAAAAAGTTGTATGAATCAGTTTATAAAAAAAACAAAAGGTAATTAAAATAGTTCAATAAATCATAAGTAGATGAATCTGCGTATGTGAGTTTGTGGAATAAGGTACGTTCGATTAGTTCATTTAGTCCATTGGGGGCAGGGGGTGTTTAATTAAAGATCCAAAAGTTTCTCCCTACGGACCAGTTTGGTTAAACCTATCTGGATGTAGGTAGGGATTTGCTCGATCGGGGGTAGTTTCAATAGGAGTGGGTCTTTGTGTGTGATGGGATTCAAAGTGACGGATACACTGTGTAGGGGGTACCACAGTTAATTGTGCTCCGATGGTATGATGTTCGTCTCTGAGATTCGGGTGGGTCGTACTGTCCCCACATATTGTAAGGAGCAAGGGCATTCTAAGGACTAAATTACGTAATCTGAGCCACAATTGATAAATGAGTTGATACTAAACTGATGATTCTCCTGTGGATAGAGCTTTGAAGTCTTTGGTTTGTTATTAAGAATGTCGCAAGTTTTGCATCTTCTTTCTTTATTCACCTGTAGCAGCCCTTTAATTTCTGGAAAAAAAAAAGGATAAAGTAGTTTTCTCTTTTGGTTTACTGATTTTTTGTGGGGGCTAAGAATATCTTGAGGGTGGGGGCCCTTCTGAATGAGAGATGTGGTGTGGATGGAGTAGTTTTCTGAAATGTAATGGGGTCTTTTTTGAGGATGTTCCATTTTTGTTCTAGGGTATGTCTGATCAGGTTATGGTCTGTGGTGTAGGTGGTTGATGAAGTTGGATTTGTGCGATGGGGCATGTGCTTTTTTTGGGGGGGGATAAGGCAGTCCTTTTGTGGAGCAGTTACTTTCTGGGTAGGCGTTTTTTTAATATGCCTGGTGGATAGCCTTTTTCGGTAAAATCCTCCCTGAGGATTTTTGATTGTGTCTGAAAAGTTTTATGGTCAGTGCAATTTCTGCGATCCTTTTGTATTGGCCGTATGGTACATTTTGTAACCACTTTTTGTTTTGTAGTGGGAGCTTGAAGAATCCAGATAGCTGTTCACAGTCTACGGTTTTAAAAAAGGTGCTGGTGATCAAATGAGAGTTTATGTTCGTCAACTTGGATGAGGAGGTCCAGGAATTCGATTTGAGTCTGAGATGTGTTTACTTTTAGCCGCCGATGCCCCATGAGTTCTGGTTGATTTCTTTGACAAAGCTTAAGGACTGGGGCTCTTGTTCTTTCCAGATAATGAAGAGGTCGTCTATGTACCTTCTAAAAAATGGATTAAGTGACTGTAGTTGGTGGTAGTTTTTTTTTTTTTTTTTTTTTTAAACTTTATTCAACACCCTCTACAAACTATTATCTCCGCAACACAAAAAGGGCTCCTGCTCCCATTGGGCGCACCACTCGCGCCGAAAACCAGCCCACACAGCCTCAACACCGGAACAGTAAGTCACCTCCCCTCCACACCCCCTCTATCCCACAGATGCTCACATCCAAGGAACTAATCCCACTTCACTCTCCAACAGCGTCCTGTGTTTACCCTGAACCCCGGGCGATCCTGTGTTCACCCTGAACACCGGGAAAACGTAAGTTTATCTCCCCCTCATACCCGCTACTCATACAGATGCTCTCATTCAAGGCAATTAATCCCCCTCTTACTCTTCAACAGTCGTCTGTTTGTTACCCTGAACCCTGGCGCTCAAGGTAACTACATAATTGATTTGTACACCACATTATATCATTAAACCCATCTCCCTATTACCCAATTCATCTGCATCACAAAACCCATCTGTCCACGCACCCACTATAGTATGGAATCCCGCTTGCTCTACACTACACTATTCTTTTTTCTCACCACCCCATACCTGCATGATTTTTATATATTACATTTTTATATATTTATATTTATATATCTATTCGATACAGTTTTTACCCATTTACCATATATTTACCTATTTATATTATTTTATTCAGACGTCCCTACAGGAACCACATGTATTTTCTTTTATGAATTTTCTTTTACGCATTACTATGAATTTCCTGTTTAGTATTTCCTTTGATACTATCAAATTATGATTATTTTTGTCAGTACTTGTATGATATGAATTTATTCCACCAAGAGAACCGACAAATGACCTGTACTTATAGACACGTTTTTATTCTTTATATAAATCTTTCGAAAAAAACAAACATCATCTTTATATGTATTATATACTCTAAACTGTTTTTATCATGTTGTTTTGCCTAGCAATTATCACACGGACCTGAGAAGGGGGTAGACCACCCCCGAAACGCGTAGTCCTTTTTATCCTCTAAATAAATAATATCTTGCACCCCACCTACCGTTCGGATACAAACTCAAATTGGGGCAGCGCGTCTTATACCAACCCGGTTTTTTCAAACCTTTACATCCCTGTGAATAAATAGCCATGACAGGCAGATCAAAGGAATTCAATCACCTTTCATAGTGAGAAGGCTCCCATACATTAAATGCTTGGCCAGTCCCTAGGAAATCAGCAGCTAGTGATCTAATGTATATGGCTTGCTCGTTCTTCAGAGGAAGAAAAAAATGACTTTTTTTCTCATGAAGCTTCAGGATATTAGCTCACAACTTCCTGTCATAAAGCAGAACTGAAAAATTGTAGTTCTCCAAACATACCTGCTGCTCACTGTCTGTGGGCATCAAGCTTTGAAAATAGGCAGGAGAAAACAAAAGCCCAGAATATCTAGTAGTAATAGGCTTGGGCATAACTACAGGGAGTGGTAATAGAGAGTAGATCTACGTGGGTACGATAAGTTTCAGACCCTTTAAATATTTAATTTCATTGTGTCATGCACAGCCAATTATAAAGATCAAAAAAGTAGATTTTTTTTGTCTTTGCTCATTAATGTAATTAATGACACTGTGCACCCCAATCGCAACAGAAAAAAATGAATATAGATATTTTTTGCAAATTTAAATAATCTGAATAATAGAAAAAATAGAAAAACTGAAATATCACACGGTCATAAGTATAGACCTTTTGCTTACCATTGAGCAGAAGCCCACTTTTTGCTAGTAACAGCCATGAGTCTTGTTGGAAATGATGAGGTTTTTCAACTCATTTGGGATTTGGGGTTCCTCTAACCATTCTTCCTTGCAGATCCTTTCCAGTTTCCCTCAGGTTGGAGGTGAACGTTGGTGGAAGCGATTTTCAAGTCTCTCTAGAGATGCTCAACTAGGTTTAGGTCACGGCTCTGGCTGGTCCAGCAAAGAATGGTCACAGAGGTGGTCTGAAGCACTACTTTTGTTTTATTTAGGTGTGTTGTCTAGGGTCATTGTCTTGTGGAAGGTGAACCTTTCGTCAAGCCATAAAAGACTTGACTGGTTAGAGGTCTGCAGTGATGGTTGACTTAGTGAAACTTTCTCTCTGCATCTCGGAGCTTGGCTCAGCCACACGTGATCTCTCTCTCTCTTCTCTCTCTCGAGGATCCCTTTCTCCCATGATTGTTGCTTAGTTTGGGTGGACAGCCAGGTCAAGGCATTATACCTTGTGTGCCTTGCCACCATTCCCGTCTTTGAGCTGAGCCCTTGGGCAGTTCCTTAGACTCCATGATTCTCACGTGCTCCCGGCATGCACTCTGAGGTCTGTATATACACAAGTGTGTACAAATTTTATCTATTAATTAAGTCCAAACAGTTTAAATCAACACTGGATCCAATTAAGGAGTAGAAGAATCTAAGAGGATCCGAACAAAATGGACAAGCATCTCTGAGTTAATATGAGTGCCACAAGCACAGGATCTGGATACTTATGACCATGTTGATACTTCAGGGGTTTTTTTTGTTTAATAAATTAGCAAAAATATCTACATTTCTGTGAAGATGGGATGCAGAGTGTACATTAATGAGCAAAAAAGTAATGATACAAAGAATGCAATAATTGTATGCCTTGGTGCTTTAGAAGCCCAACGACAGCTCTGTCATTTAGGAAGACAGCAGTATAGTTGTGATGAATATAGCAGAGGGATTTCCAAGTGCTTCCTACAAAAAAACACCCCTTCCCCTAGTGTCATTTAATTTCAAGTTGCCAAACCACAGGGAGTCTGGCTTTAGAGGCTGATTTTTCAGACCTTTGAAGTCTTCATAGTGCCCACCAAAACTCCAATAAATAATCTCTGGAACATAAAACTTTCTAAAAACGTTAAGGTGCATCCTAGCCAGATACCAGGTACATTTCTGGGATCTGGGTAGCGCAACACATGCCCGCTGGGTCTCAGGCTGTTCTGGAACTCTCAGATGAGGAGATAAGCAGAAGTCTAAGTGGCAGCCGGGCAGATTGGTCATATTTGGTCTTTTAATAAAAATAATAAAAAAATAAATTTTGGTCTTCAATTTTAAAATAAATTTTAACCTGGGTTAACCTATCCTGAGATAAGGGGATGAATTAAAAAAATAAATAAATTATTATATCTATATATAATAATAATATTTATATTTAATAATAATATTATATTTATATATATTAATAAAAAATAAATAAATATTAATATATATATATATAATATATATATATATATAATATATATATACACACACACATACACCAACATATCAGTTAGGGCCAGAAATATTTTGACAGTGACACAATTTTGGCGATTGGGCTCTGCATGCCACCACATTGGATTTGAAATGAAACCTTTACAACAGAATTCAAGTGCAGATTGGTAACGTTTAATTTGAAGGGTGAACAAAAATATCTGATATAAAATGTAGGAATTGTACACATTTCTTTATCAAAACCCTCCAACATTTTAGGAGCTCAAAGTATTGGACAAAATAAACATACCCAAACTAAATATTTTTATTTTCAATTTTTTTGTTGCGAATACCTTGTGAGGCAATCATCTGTCTTGGAACCCATGGACATCACCACGCTGGGTTTCCCCCTTCTTATAATGCTTTGCCAAGGCCCCTTTACAGCCGCAACCAATCAGGTCTTGCTTGTTTGGGGTCTTTCCCGTCCTAAGGCTAAATTCACACTAACGTATGGGGGACGTATATACGGCCGACGTATATACGTCCGATATACGTCCCAATACACTCCTATGGGCGCACGGGCACCCTAGGGAGCGGTACGGTGCAGCACACTATGCGGCAACGTACCGTTCCGTACCCGGGAAAAAGATAGGACATGTCCTATCTTTTTCCCGTTAATACGGGGCCGTGCGCCAATAGGTTGCTATGGAGAGGGGCGGGAGTGAGCTGCGCTCACCTCTCCTCCTCTCCCCGTACACTGCGTTGCCCGCTACGGACGGTACGGGCGGGCAACGGCAGTGTGAATATAGCCTAAGTCTGGATTTGAGCAAGTGAATGCATTCAATGGGTTTAAGATCTGGTGATTGACATTGGCCATTGCAGAATGTTCCCCTTTTTTTTGCACTCATGAACTCCTGGGGTAGCTTTGGCTGTATGCTTGGGGTCATTGCCATCTGTTATGAAGCGCCGTCGACCAACTTGCAGCATTGGCTGAATCTTCTTTGGGCTCTGAAAGTATATTCCCGGTTACACCTTCAGAATCATCCGGCTAACCTTCTTGCTTTCTGCTGTTATGGTATAATATAAACACAAGTGACCCCAGATGCCATTGAAAGCCCATGCCCTGCCATATTGCCATCATCCTGTGCACTATAGACAAGGTAATTGATTTAAATGAGACATGTGCCATTCCCACTGGATTTGTATACAAGGAGGATGAAAATGCATTTTAACTCTTTAAATTCCAAAAATGCTGTCACCAGATGGTATTAATTGAAAACTCATGAACATTCTACATTGCAAAAAGAAATTGATGCTTTACCAATATTGAATTACATATTTTCCTATAAACCATATGATATCAGATTTCAGGGAATGATATAAATAATAATAATAAAAAATATTATTATTATTAATGATGATACAAGAATGCAAGTGCACCCTGCAAAAAATGTGAATGCAGAAAAAACCTACATGTAAAATACCGTATTTTTCGCCCTATAAGGCGCACCGGACTATAAGGCGCATTAGTCCGATGCGCCTTATATATCTAATAATTCCATATATAAGGCGCATCGGACTATAAGGCACGGGGTCCGGGGGCGTGGCGGAGGTCCGGGGGCGGAGCGGAGACCCGACGGGACGCGACGCCGAGACGCGACGGGGAACGCGGGGAAGGTGTACAGCTCCAGCTGATCCATGTCTGCAAATTATTACGCAATAAATAAAGCGAGTTTTATTTTTTTCCAATTATGTAAACTTAAACACCCTCCCTACATTGTTATCACATTCCCACCCTCCTCCTTCCCTCTCCTCGGGTCCGGTGGTTCTCGAAAGGGGGGGCCCGGCCCCGGAAGCCTCTTCCCCCAAGCATAAATATACCTGCCATTTTGGGTGCACTTTAAATCCTTAAAATCCCAAGCCCAACAAGACAAAATGGTGATTTTTAACCAATTTCACTGCAATTGTTCACCACACAAGAAGACTTATTGATTTGTTAAACCAATTTCCACGCTGAAATTTTTTTCCACTCGCCCTGTACCGGCATGAATAGTTAATACCACATATGAATTGCCATTTGTTATTGGGAGCGCTCAAACCCCCAACCATGTCCACCACTCAGCCACACATATGTATAGGGTGTCTTTGAAGATAACTTTATTATAACCCACTAAAAGTAGGTTATCCTTGACCTAGACGCGTTTTCACTTTTTTTTTTTTTTTTTTTTACCTCTCCCAACCAACTTTAAAAAATGACTTTCACGCGCATCCCCACCTGGGTGGGGGCGAATAGCCGTAAACCCCTTCTGGGGTTCTCAGATATATAAATCCAGTAGTCTCCCATCGCACTCCGAAGTACGTGGAAGAGTGAGTCTTTTAATCCATCGTGCAAAACCTTTGTTTTCTTATCAGGCACACAACCTTTGTCAAGCAATGACATGCATGCTTGGTGTTGTGCCTACAGATTAAAAGACTCCCTCTTTCCCCTTACTCTCTACTACTCCGTATTGCTGGCTACTTACTGATTTAAAACAAAATTAGTAATTTTTTTTGAAGTATACTTGATCTTTTTGATAACTAAAATATTTTTGAATTGTTAAGAAGATTATCAAACGTTTTATATGTGGCGATTTTTCAATATACAACCTAACCAAAACTTTCAAACAGAAACCTATCCACACATGATACTGTGTACACAACGCATCGTTTACAAAATTGTGTTTTTGAAACAGAACTGGCTGAGGAGGAGTTGCCTCATCACATTGGTTGTAATATGTAAAGTAACTATCAGAGGCGACTGGGCGTGGTACTACTCTACACCCCAGGACCTCTGCAATCATTTACAAGCTCTAAAAATAAAGTTTTTAACAAATTAGTGTTAGGTTCCGGATTATTAAGTACGATTAGGGCAGAGGCAGTCAGGAGGGCGAATCTACCAATCAGATCTGCTTCTGATGGGCATATTCCGCATGATAGTTTCCTTTAACATTTCATGTCCTTGGTAACTGATGTTAGCATAATGTAACAAGTTCACATATTTTTGTTAATAAAGAATTTTGTAAATTCTAATGTTAACAGCATTGTAATTAGGCATGTAATTAGCGGTTCGGTTGGGTTTTCAACACACATGTATGCCACATGTGTGAGGCCCTCTGCACACAACAGATGGACCGTAGCCTCCAGCCAGATGCAAATGGTTAAGAAGCGCTCAACCCCTCCTCTTTCCAAGAAAGACATGATGGCGGCTGCAATACGGCCAGGTCCTATGTTTGTCGCTGAAACTGTCACGGGTGCGATGAGACGTATGGGGGCCGCAACCTAACTCGCCACAGTTGTGTGCCAGATCACAGTCCCCATTAAGTTTTGAGGCCTTGAATGATAGCAGCAGATTCCCAACCTATTGGCTACCTGGTCCCTTGATGTGTTTAATATTACCTAGTTGTTATCCAGGTGCAATTTATATAAGTTAATAACCAGAAAGTTGTTTTTTTCTGGGTCACACACTACGACATACCCCGCATAAATAAAAAATACTTCTCGTCATTTATTTTCCATAGAATTTCTTCTTGAGAGGAAAATGGTAACAAAAAACTCAATGGCCACAGAATGCAGTTTTTACTATAAGGATATTTATATATTGTCAGTGAAACTCAATACATAATTCTGTTCACATTGGCAAGATAAGGATAACATACTGTAGTTGTTTTGTTCATAATTATATAAAGCCAATATTTGCTTTAGGAACTAATGGTTTCAATATTACTGTGCGTTACAGGATAAAGAGGCTTTCAAATTGGTGATAAGGAAGCACCAGCTGCAAGGAGGTTGTTAAGACATGGCAAAAAGAAGTATGACTGTGCCAAGAACAGCATTTCCTTTAAGTTTTATTATGCTAGACGGGAACCATTGAGCCTAATCAAATCTACAAGTCTTTATTTAAAGGGTTTGTCCCAGGAGACAGTCTTAAGAGTCTAAGTCTTGTGTCTAGTAACAGACAGAAATGTTTTCCCATTTTATATGCTGAAAGTTTGTTCCTCATTTCAGTAAAAAATTATACTTCTTATCTCCTTAACTATGGCAATAAAGAACTACTCGTGAGGGAGTAATGGGAACATTTCCATGCTCTGTTTCCATCTCATCATCCCCTTCTCTTCTGGGTCAGGGTTTCTTTCTTGGAGCAGAGCAACAGGTTGGGGAGTGTGATAAGAAGGGATGGCCGCATGCCCCTGGGCTGCTGTATGGAATGGGATCAACCATGTCTCTTTTCGCAGTGAACACAACGTTCCATCCCCCACGGCTACTTGTTTCAAATCAAACAAAAAAAATCTCAGAGAAATGTTGGTGGAGAATAAATAAATTTAATGTAGCCAAGAGGCCTTTTACCCAAGAGAGGCCATGGAGTGTATGTTCACAAGCCTCCTTGGGGAATTTATATGTCGGGAAGGTCGGTCTGAATTTATAAAGTTTTTGAGAATCAATGTGGGGTGCCAAAAAAATGTCACACCCCCTCTGATGCTCATGCTGGACAGGTCAAAACCTTCCCAATACAGGCATCCCCCCAGGGGGGGTTTACGTACCAGAAAAAAAATTTTTTAGGGTCCGGAGTTTGTTTCTTAAGTTAATTTGTATGCAAGTCGAAACTGTAATATTTTTAATAACTTAGATCCAGACCACAAAAAAGTTTGGCCCCAGTGACAATTGGAGTTTAAAAAACATTTTTGCTGTAATGATGGGGATCAGGATTATCATAAAACTTCAGTACAGACACCTTACAGCTGATTATTGCAATCTGGGACAATAGTAAAGCATTCAAAAGCCTTCACACCAAGAGTGATGGTCTGTCTGTAACTATGTGTTGTCTGTTTAGGGGTGTCCTTAGTAGGGGACTGCCTGTAGTGATTGGCTGAAAAGTATTTCCTGAAATTTGCAATCTTTGGAATTGGGATAAGGGAAGACACGTACAGGTTTTAAAGTTCCTGGAATCCCGTTAATTTAGCACATAAATATTGATCAGGACAATCTAAAACCACAGTATAAACTGGCAAAAACTGAGTCTAATCGCAGAAACCTATCCACTCGTGAAAGGTTTTGTAACATTTTATTAAAATAAAAAAACAAAAACAATGCAGAATGTGTTTTTCTGATGAAAAAGGAAATCCCCCAAGAGAGTTGGCAGAAGCAACCATACTTTGGTTGGTTGCACACCTCTCAAAACTCTGTCCCTTCATTACATTGAAATTGACTTCATTAAAAGAGCTAAAAGCAATTAACACTGCTATGATAGAAGATGGAATATGCATCTAACTTGTCATACAGTCTCTTAAATCTGAACCAAATGCTGAGTAATGAAGGCCTTTGCCAATGCCTGCTGGCGTCGGGCACACGGCACGGCCTGAGCGGAGTTCAAATGTGCACTATGGAGTTGGAGACAGGGGAAACTAATTATTTTTTTTGTTTTCCAAAACCTCCCCCCCCCTTCCCTTCCGCATTTATGTAGTCTTTTTGCTAAACTCGGAAAAACCCCTTTGAAAAATAAATCTACTACTCAGTGTGATTGACGCACATCAAGTGAGTTGCATATCAGTGTTACTTACTCTTCAACTGTTTAAAAAGCATTTTGTCCTTATCCTACTGATTCCTTTCCATGTCTGCAATATTACAAATCTTTTGTAGACTCATCTGCAACTCCCTGTAGTGTAATGACACCGAGTCCTACATAGTAAATTTTACTTGCCATGCCCTGCCTTGTTTTCATGATTGACAGTGATATTCTGGTGCCATATATTAAGGCTCTGTTACATAATTGGGATTCATCTACGGTCCCTGTTACAACACTCTGCACATCTTCCTTGGTGTATGTATCTGATCACTGGAATCACAAGCTTCGCCATGGATGATGGGGAGGAGTAGAAGTCCTGGGGCTGCTGTGATTTCTTTATCAGATATATGCATGGTGTACGTTTGTTAATGTAAAGGGTAAATGATCTTTGATTACATAACAATGCTGAGAAAGCCATGGGACATGAGAGGTGTAGAGGGGAGGGGTCGGCAGAGCATTAGAAGCTCCTCTGATCCCAGAGATATAATATAAAGTTGATTTTATGTGGATGGAGGGAAACAATTTTAGCTAAAGAGGGGTTAGGTATAGGGCTCTATGTGTAACCTGTCAACTAGCTGTATTTGTGAAAAGTTGTTACGTTCTCTTTAAAGTCTTGCAATAAAGTAACAAGTAATCACGCCCTTTTCCCTATCCATTATAAAACTAAAAATCTAAACGTCTAAGTGTTGGTACAACAGTCCCAATAGTCCCGTCTAATCAAAATAATAAAAAAAAAATAATTCTAGGAGGCGGTTGAACCCTTAACAGACCCCCCCACCAACTCACCCCCATTGCTCTTTCCAACACAGCTAAATGCTCCTTTTCCTTTATAGGTTTCCACCCTTAATGGATCCCACACCTCAAACGCTTTACTCCTCTTGCACCTTACCATTGCTTTTTACACACATAGCTAGCCATGTTTCAGTGGCCTAGCCTATCCCCATTATTTTAATGTGCCCTAGGGCACACGGCAGGCCTTTATGGCCGCCTTGTGGGCAAGCCGACTCCTGAGCCAACAGAACTACAGCACATCTATTTATGTCCGTGGTTGAGGCTCAAAGTCATCGGCGTATAGCTGACCCCTCACGCAAGAGACACGTCCATGTTTGCGGTCCGATTTAGCACTATTTTAGTGCAGGAAAAGCACCTACTACGATGGGATGCCCTAAATCAAGCTGATATCTTCTCCCATTTGTTGTTCTGCCTTTCTACTAGAGTACAAATAGCTCATGAATTTAAGAAACCTGCTTAGATAAGCCACACCAACTGCTGGATAAGAAACAAAGCTGTATTTATGTTCAACAGCAGCAAACATGTATCCCATTAAAACTCAATTGGATTGTAAATTTCGTGCATTGTAAGGATTTGCGTTATTACAAAGGCAAAAGATTCCTATATCATGCGATTTCAAAACACCTTCTAGATTCCTGGTTGTTCAGTCATATAATGACACCCAGTCAAGGTCATCAAGATCAATGGATGGGGTCCAACACTCAGCTCCCACACAAGTCCTGGCAGTGGCCACTAGCGTTGTTAGTTATGAGCCGTGAACTGTATAGTGGCTATACAAACATTATATGGGCAGATTCAGCTCCCATTCATTTGAACTGGAATAACATAGGCAGTTGCCATACCGATTTGGTAAAATACTTGAGATAAACACATACTATTGGATTCAACCCTATGAACCATAAAAGCCCTCAAACTTACCGGTCCAAGCTATTCAGTGGAAAACTGAACTGGCCTATTATACCAATGTTATGCATTTCCATGCAGCCACGCTCATTATACGCACATTAAGCTGCGATTCTTACCTATAAAATATTCAATAAGGGTTGTACATAATGATTTTTACCAACACGCATGTAATCAATTGTCTAAGCTATATTAAACATCTTATGGATGTTCTATTACCTTGGAGTAATATGGCAACAATTACGTCAAGTAGGGGTTCCATTGTAATGGCATCATTGTTCTTAACGCAATGGTTTGAATAAACAAGTGTACAACTAACAAATCATGGCCTACACATTAGATACAGTCGGTTGAAAAGGCAACTGTCCATCTAAGCCCCTCTTTAATATTGAATCTGTGCCTGTTTAAATACATGGGCAAACTGCTTCACATGTATTAATGAAGTGTTTTCTTTCTGCCAGTATTGTGTCAAGGCTGTCTGTGTCTGTTGTGTCACAATACTGTCACCATTTTCCGATGCAATTGAACCGTGCTCCCAGTTTACCTTATATACTACTCGAGTTAACCTGTTTTTCAACACAAAATTTGGCTCAAAACCCTAACCCCAACTCGGCTTATACTCGATCAACTAAAAAATAAATCAAACTTCACCTTTCTGACATAACTGTAGGCCTCTCTCTCTGGGACAGTCTGAGACAGAAGAGGACTATGGGGACGTTGGAAAGATTAGTACAGAAAGAGGAGAAGAAAAGGACGGGTAATAAGAGAGGGTGTGGGAGGACGGGGAAGAGAGTGTGGGAGGGTATTGATTTTTTTATTTTTTTTTCCTACTCCATCGGGCCTGGGCATGCTGTATGCTACAGGGGGTGGGCGGCTATAATGCTAGCAGGTCTGGCACTATCTTACTGGGAGGCTGTAACCAATGCATTTCCCACCCTCGGGCTTATACTCGAGTCAATAGATTTCCCAGTTTTTTTGTTGTTGAATTAGGGTTTCGCTTATAACTCGAGTATATAAGGTAAGCTCTTCATGTAATTTGGGCACTCTGCTACTGTGGCCAAACTGCCCATATTTCAGTTTCCTAGTGGCTTATCTTCCCGTGCCAGACCACACAGCTGCCTGCCCAGCATCCACCCCCATGGCCCACTTAGCATGGGTTGGTGAAGGGGCCCGGCCAGGAATTGTCAATATTTTTGTGGCTTCTACACAACAGAACGGTTTACAAGCCTGATAAATATGACTCCAATGATTGTTATAAACCATTCAGCACACATCATACAAAACAACAAATAATTAGATTACATTAATTACAAATATTTATTGTTCAAAAGAAAATATCAAAGGCACCTTTATGGCACTTGCTGTATTAACAGCAAGCCTAACGCTAACCAAAACCACATGGCCGGCAATCATGACTTCCCATGTCTATCATCTGGTTAAACCAACAAACCCTGTTACAGGCATGGTTGATTGAGGAAGGCAGTATACAGTATGACAATATGTATAAGTCAACATGTATAGTGTAGGTCTGCCGTCTCTCCTCTCTAAAATTTTCATAAAAATGAACCAAAAATAAAATTTCATGTTAGGCTCGCTGTATATCCAAAAATGCTTGATCAAGTAAAATAAAAAGTTATGCTCCAGCCAGTAAACATGGTAAAAATACAAATACATAAATCAAATCCATTAAAATGTAAATAATTGTGGAGGTTCCAAAATGGAACTAACTATAAAACTGAAGAAACTTTTTACAGTTTGGGTGGAAAAAAAACTGAAAAGGATTGGCGGCATTAAAGAGATCCTGTCAGGCAAACGAATCACCATCACCCCAAAATCTAACTATATTTTTAGAAAGCTTTGCCTCTGAATCCCTTCATTGTCCGCTACGTCTGTAAACTTAAAACAATCAGGTACTAATCTGTATGCAAATGAACTGAGAGAGGTCCACTGATCAATTTTTATTTTTTTATCATAGTCAGCAGTCCCCCCCCCAGCTTATTCAGTATGAGTGGGGGTACAGCCACCCCCCCCCCCTAGTGTCTTGACTGACTGACTGTATAATATGGGACACTCCTGGTGCTGACGGCCATGTCTGGGTCTCACACATGTGTATAGGCAGACACATCGGTCATATGTAACCACCGACCCTAGGCAATGCTTTTTATACTATGGCTTACAAGGGGTGACAAACATCACTTTCTCTCTCTTGTGAGCTGCTCCGACGGTAATTGTGACTGAATTAGTTACAGAGACGCTGATACATATGTCCTCCGGTCTCCGTTGGGCGTTCTGGTCTGGTGGTGGTGGTTGCTGTAGCTTTTATGGACTGTGTTGAATGAACAGGCAGGTCTCCTCTGCCCCTGTACTACGGGATATAGAGATTACCCATTCACAGTGCCAGTTTCTAATGATTAAGTGTTCCTGGTTTATCATGTTTTTTTTGATGATAAAGTTTTTTTTAAGTTGGCTGGTATCTTCAACGCAGTTGCGGAAGCTTTACAGTTATTTATTCATTTTGATGAAGAAGGTTACCTTTTGATGGTACCCATTGTTCAGCTTGGGTCTCTTAGCAAATACACCTATTACTCATATATAATGAGAATGCAAAGATTCGCAAGTCCTCAATTACGATTGTAGCAAGGCCAGCAAATCTAACCTTGTCAGGCTTGATGAAAAGAGTGGATATAATACAAGCACTACGGGGAAATCTGAAATTCTAGAGGTCACTATATAAAAGAGAATCTTAGATCCAAAATGCCTCCTGTGCAAGTAATAGTGGCTATGTGGGGCCTTTCCCTGTAAGATGACTTGGTTACCACCTACTGATGAAAAAAAAACCTAAAATTGGCAGGGATTAATTTCTATGGATAGGTAAATCAGTCTGATTTGTATACTGACAGTTGTGACAAACACATGGCTAAGAGGAGCCCCTGGGTGTAAAGGAAAGTGCGAGCACTTGTAGTTTAGGTCCACTACACATGCATTTAGGTATAATTTCATAACCAGAAAAATAAATAAAACCATTGTTGTTTTAAATAAAATTAGTGGAATTACGTTTTTGCATAATTTGACTTAACCGGTTTCCTTAAATCCTCAAACTAAATTATATGGTTCATAAACTGCCGGAAAACTTGTTCCGCGCTCAAATTGGACCCCGTTTCGCCTCGCTTCTCAGTCCCTCTCCCCCACATGGCCTTGTTCTATTCCTCTATCCGCTCCCGCCGGCCTTTTGCAGTTAGAACCATAGGATCGGTAACGCAATCGTGCGAGTTTTTCTGGAAACGCAAAGGAGATTGGGCCGGAGGCACGCCCCCGCGCTTGGAAACGCAGCCCCCGCTATTGCTCCAAGTGCAGGTCTCCTGGACCACACCCTAAATTCAGGGTGCAAATACAACGTACGCCTTTTTTAAATTGTTACAGATGTGTGGCTACTCTGGAAGCATTTTTCTTCATTGGCTGCAAGTGTAAGCAGATTTGAAAATTCTACAAACACAGCTGCTTACAGCAATAAAGAAAAACGTCTTCCAGAGTAGTCCAAAAGAACTGTCCCTTTCAAACATTCATAGTGTTTTCCTACTTGACACCACCCTCCCTTTTGCATCATTTTTCCCCATCGCCACCCGCCTCTCTTCTGTCTCCCCCACCCTTTGGCTTCACCATTTCCTTTTCCCCTCTTCCTTACGCCCCCTGTACCTTCTTCTCTTGGCCCACATCTTTGGGTAAGATTTTCCCCTTCCTCGTGGGTTCGGGTCTTCTTCATCCCATCCTCCTAGTCCCATAGTCCCCCGCAGCGGAAGGGTGCTCCCTTCCCTTCTTCCCGGGACCTTCCCGGTTCTCATGACCTGCAAAGTATGGCTGTGATGTAATCAAAAATCAAGGTATCAAAATCCAGCATGAATATACCGGGACACTACTCATTGAATCCAGGGCAGTGACTCCTGGTAATCTTCTCAGATGTTGTTACCCCCCCTCGTCCTTCTAAAAAAATCAATCAACTTTAAATAATACAATTAACTGAAAGTGTACTGGGGCTTCCCAGATCGTCCACATTCCGTTTCCTTTTTCCAATTATCACTTCTACCAACCTACTTCTCACTCCTCATTCGTACGGTTCTCTTTTCTCCTAAGCTGTCTCACACCCCCCCCCTCTTTTCTGAAACTTTCATGTGCTGGCAGCGAGATTACCATTGGCAACAAAGTAGAGGTGGAAGGTAGAGGGTGAACGTCCTAACAACCTGTGAATCTATCTGGCAGCAAGGAATGAGTTTACAACCAGTAACTGCCCCATAGCCTTTCAGTCTCAAAAGCATAATGTGATCCGTCTGATTTTTAAATATTAAGTAGGCCATGGACAACATATTTAAAAGATTTACCGACCGTAAGCATTTAAAAACTGAATAGGACTAAATATCCGCCTTTTTTAATTTCCCGATTCCATGCTGGACACTTTGATTTCATGATTATTTTAAGCTGGCCGCCAGTGGTTGTCCATTTACCTGACGCAGTAAGTGTCCTGGTTTTTCCATGCTTGATTTTGATGGTATATTGCCTGGTTCAAGGGTAGTAGTTCCACAAATAAGTAAGGGAGAAACTGACAAGGGTCCTTTAAAAGTAAAAAATACTAATTATAATTCGGTAAAAAGAAACCTAGTTCCTTTTGCAATAATGAAACAGTGCCTGCGATTATTTATTTCTTTGCTCTTTCCAAATTGCTGAGCATGTGGATGCTTCAAACTCATCTCATACTGGAGTATTCCTGAGGCAGGTGAAACCATTTTTTCTTTCCCATGATAATTGCTTATTTGTAAGGGAAAAGCTGCGTTCGTCTGGGATTGATCTTTATTTAAATGCAAGCTGGCTAGCATACTACGGCCAGGCAGGCACCTATAATTCACCTGACCTGGTCCTTCCTCCATATAATGGAACTCGTGACAAGAGAGGAGACCCTTGACTTTGAAAGGACTAAATCATGTTCTCACATAAAAAATAGTTAATATTTATGCTTAAAATCCTTCTATAATTAGGGCCACCTGATCCACTCTCCTGGATCATTAAGTCTTTTCCAAGAGTGCTGCACATTTTTCCCTATTTCTCTTCAATATAATGAAGTGACACTTTCGGGCTCAGACACCTCTATCGCAGTGATGAACACGTTTTAGCAAATCTGGTGCTCTGAAGCCTCAAATAATCTATGGAAAAGATCCACCCCAACTTTCTGCAAGTTGTCTTTGCCCTTTGTCAGCAATGTTAGGGGGGGGGGGGGGGGGGGGGGCCAAAATATATTATTTGTACATATCAGAATTATCCTGTGCACTATAGACAAGGTAATTGATTAAATGAGACCTGTGGGCCTTCCCCACTGGATTTGTATACACGTAGGGATGAAAATGCCTTTAACTCTTAAGCTCAAAAATGGCTGTCACCGAATGTATTAATTGAAAACTCATGAACATTCTACATTGGCGTGTTCAAAAAGAAATTGATGCTTTACCAATATTTGCATTACATATTTTCTCTAAAACCATATGATATCAGATTTGAATGAATAAATACTAATTAAAAAATATTCTTATTCTAATGATATACCAATAAATGCAAGTGCAACCCTGCAAAAATGTGAAATGTCAGAAACCTACATGTAAATACCGTATTTTTCGCCCTATAAGGCGCACCGACTAATAAGAGCGCATTAGTCTCGATGCTCCTTATATATCTAAAATTCCATAAAAGGCGCATCGGACTATAGCACGGGGTTCCGGGGAGCGTGGTCGAGGTCCGGGGGCGGAGCTGATACCCTACTGGACGCGACGCCGAACGCGACCGGGGGAACGGCGGGTAGTGAGGGGAATTGGAGGAGGTCCAGCGGACCATACTTACTAGGCCCTGCTACCGGAGACAGGCAGATCTCCAGCGGGAACTTCAGCCCACGCGGCAGAAGTTGTTCGTGCCGCATGGTCTGGCAGTTCCCGCTGGAGATCAATCTGCCTGTCTCCGTTCTCTCTCGGTGTCGGGACCTATGCAAGTATGGTCCGCGCTGCCCAGCGCCATACATAGGCGCCCGGCTATAAGGAACGCCTTTGGATTCCACCACTGAAAAAAATCCAAGGCTTTTAAGTGCGCCTTAAGTCGGAAAATACGGTACTTCTGACATGTACCCCAAACTTTTCTCATGGCCAATAATAAGCCATGACCAGGGCAATCAAATGAATTCAAAATCACCTTTCATAGTGAGAAGGCTCCCATACATTAATACTTGGCCAGTCCCTAGGAATCATGCAGCTGGTGATTAATGCTTGCTCGTTCTTCAGATGGAAGAAAAAAATAA